>JARGCV010000223.1:33440000-34640000 GCA_034064705.1 Bothrops alternatus | reverse complement strand
TAATATTTTCAGGAAGTTTCCTTGAAAAGACTGCTGTCTTAAAAAATCTTGACTGCCCAGAAAGTGCCATATGGTTCATTTCCTATAAAGTATGAGTTGGAAACTGCACAGACCTCACCCCCTTTTTAACATCTAGAAGGAAGGTCTTTGGTCCATCATACCCAGATCAGATATTTTGCAATCTCTCTTCTTCTTGGAACAGATATGCATCTGTTCTCCATGGATTTGACACAGGAGCCTTCCCCAGGCCTATCTGGAGATGTGGGATTTTCGGATGCACCCTTAGTTATTAAGAATTAACACAATGGGGCATGCCATTCACTTGCTGTTATTTTATATGGCCTTTCATTGAGTTCTCATTGAGAACACATCACAAGGTTCAAACTGGAGAAGAAGGCAAGCTGCTTCAGCAGCATTGAAGCCTGGTTGGCCCCCCTATAGCAGAACTACATCCCAATATCTTGACTGCAGGTTGTTGGTGAGGAGATGTCATTTTGCTTGGGCTACCACATCTGAACTGCAAACACCCCAAGGACAGTAGAGAGTACTCTACAGTTTTTGCAGCCCAGATTTGATAGCCTTAGTTATAATAAAACCTAGAGTCTGCTTTCACTTCTATAGTCCACCAGCATGGTTTCTTCTACCACTTCCACAAGTTCCGTGCTGCCTTCTTCTTCTGCTGTGAGAAAATATAGGTCTAAGCAACTATCAGAGCCAATTTGCTGTGATGGTTAAGCTATCAGACTAGTAACTAGGACACTGAATTCTAGTTCTAACTTAGGAACAAAGTCAGTTGAGTCCTAGTCCTCTCTCTCAGCCCTAGGAAGCAGGTGAGGGCAAACCACGTCCAAAATCTTACCAGAACTTTAGGAATGCCACCAGAAGTCAACAAGCCCACCCCCCTCAAAAAGGCTAACTACTGTACACGTTTCTGTCGTTGAATAATTCTTGAAGTCTGTAAAAATATGCCCTTTTTATTGAAATACGCTGGCTACAATCGTAAATGCCCCGAACTGAGAATCCTTTCAGGGTTTGTTCTACCGTACTTTTAACTTGGATTTGAAAATGAGTTTCAGCTGCAGGAAATGCAAGCCTTCCCTTTCAGATTCCAGCCCAAAGCTAAAGGATTCCTGCTCCAAAGCAGCTTTCTTTTGGAGGATGTCTCTTCTCACTGCTACCATTTGGAAATATTTGAGATGGCGTCTGACTCTAATGATGACAAGTATATACATCTGGTAATAATACTGTGTTTATATTAGAAATGAAGAAAAAAAACAAAAAAAAACCCTTTATACCCTTGTCTTATCTATGTTGTAATTATCTAGCTAAATATTTCCCTACATCATGATATTTTTTTTTCAAAGCTCATGGAAACAAAATATTTTTGGAAGTGTGGGCACATATAATTCCCCCAAAACATAAAATAGCAATACCTTCTTCAAATATTCTGACAATCTGAAGCAAACATGAGTGTTATCTCTTTTATCTTCTCCCCACCCCCATCCCACTCATCTGCAGAAATAAAATTCTTGCTCTAGATTAGGTCTAATATTTGCATTCTCACTCTTTCCTCATTCTTTAGCGAATTTACACTAAGGCACACATGCACTTAATTTCTTTTGTTCATTTTGCCTTGTTGCTTGTTTCATATTCTTTTATCAAGGCACAATGCAGTAAATGTATTGGGTACGCACATGCAGGATATGATGCAACTGCACAGATTTAATATTTATTGAGGAAAATTAAACACACACACACGTTAAGTAGGCAGAAAATATATATACAATGTTGTCCCAAGTCACAGAATACAGGAAACAAACAAACAAACAAAAAAACAGATATGCTAGCACACCTTTTTAAGTAAGTTGCCTTAAACTCTCCATATATGAGAAAGATGAGGGGATAATTTCGTAGTGTAAATGCTGTTGATGGCAATCCCAATCATACCACTTCTGGGACCCTTGAGCAAAGAAATGGTTTCAATGCTGCAACAGCTCAAAAATTGAGACATTTTTCCTTTTCTCCAGAACCTTGTACAGATTGCTCCTAATAACAGTTATTGCGTGACTGATGGTTCTGGATTTTTCTTTCAACATAAGCAGTTCTTAATTTAACTGTGCTAATATAAGCTACCCAGTGAAGATCCTGTGAGTGGAAACTGCATGACCAATCCTACAGGTCAGCGGTTCTCAACCTTTTCCGGAGCTCGACCCCGGCCCGCATCGCGCAAAAAAAATATATGGTGGGCCCGCACCGCGCATGCGCGGCACGACAGCCCGCATCGCGATAGGGAAAAAAATTGGCCGATCCCCCAAAAAATAAATGGCGGGCCTGCACTGCGCATGTGCGGTGCGATGGGGCGCATGCGCAGCGCGACGGCCCACATTGCGATAGGGAAAAAAATGGCCGATCCCAAAAAAAGGCGGGCCCGCACTGCGCATGCGCGGTGCGATGGGGCGCATCGCGCATGCGCAGCACGACGGCCCACATCGCGATAGGGAAAAAATGGCCGATCAAAAAAAATGGCCGACCAAAAAAAAATGGCGGACTGCGGTGCTTGGCGACCCTCGTGAAATGGTCGTTCAACCCCAAATGGGGTCACGACCCACAGGTTGAGAACCGCTGCTATAGGTCAATGTTCCCCAACCTTCACAACTTTGCGAAACGGCAAGAGGGGGAGAGCAAATGGAGCTTAACTAGTATATGTACGCTTGCTTCCATGGCCTGGTTCTGAACAGGCCACAACTCAGTAGTGGGCTATGACCTGGGGGTTGAGGGTCCCTGCTTTTGGTTTCAGTTTTACATTGATGAACACAACTATTTCTGCTTTTTATAAGTCATGAAAAATATAAAACCTTCCTATCCAGTGTGGGATCTGTAGAGGAAGATTATTTTCAATCACTAAAAGAGAAAAAATATCTTGGGAAGTTTACATTTCAAGGGTTTGATCAGTGCCACTAAGTAGTGCTGCATAATTAGGCTTAATTGACTTTTTACCCTACAAAGGATCGAAAGGATCTCTAGTTTTGCCCATGTAAAGGGAAAATTGCTGCCTTCACCCAGGGCAGAAGCTCATGAAATCTGCCTGAGCCAGGAGACAGATTGGGGACTAATAGCTGACGTTTCCACAGAGGTAGATGTATCCTGACACTTTTTTAGAACACTTACTATTATTGATTTCATTCAGTCTAGAACAGGGGTAGGCAACCCAAAACACTCAAAGAGCCACTTGGACCCATTTCCCACTGAAAACAAAACACTGGGAGCTTATATGAGGTTTTCACGGGTGTTTGTATGTAGGTCTTTGGTTATTCGGGTTTTCTCCTGCGTAAAATTGGAAGTGTCTTGGTGACGTTACGACAAAGTCCCATTCGTCATCTTCAGGCTGGTGTTTTTGGCTTCGTGCTTCTAGGAGCAATGTGTGATCGTAGCTGTTTCTTCCTTTTAACTGCCAGTGGGGGTCAGGCCACAGCTGCATCATTAGCCACTTTAAACCCCTCCAATCCATACATGAAGCAAACTGACACCCACCATGAAGATGAGGCACGACCACGAAGCCAAACAACAACACAGCTCACCATCTCAAATCCCCCTACAACTCAGACTAACCTGAGCACAACAAAGCCCCCACCCAAACAGAACACTCCCCCAGCCAATCAGAGCACAGCCAAACCCCCATCCAATCAGAGCACAGCCAACTCCCAGAATTCCTGAGTCAGCATAGCTGGGCTCTCTCCTGCCCTTCCTGTTTCCTGCTTCCTGCAGAGATGCAGCAAAGGGAGGACCCCCGCCCAAAAAGCTTTTCAGCTTGTTGGAGAACACCATGAGTCTACTCTTTTACACACACACACACAACCACAAACACAGAGAGAGACAGAGAGAGAAGCAGGGAAGTGCAAGTGCCTCTCTCTGTCTATGGCAGAGGAGGCTAGGAGCCACAAGGGAAGGCTCAAAGAGTCGCATGTGGCTCCGGAACCGCAGGTTGCCAACCTGTGGTCTAGAAGCTTTTCTCAAAACTTGCTTTGAACTGCAGACCTCAGAGCTGAAACGTCTGGCCTAATTTTTTGGATGATTCTGCTTTATGTCTTGTGTTTTGCATCATCTTCTCCAGTGAAAAGTTCTAGAGGACTTGAAAGTGAGCAGGCATTTGCATCATGTTGATCCTAATAAACCCATTATTGATTTCAGATTTATTTTTAAAATCAGAAGGGCTCTTCTTGCCTTTCATGAAATCCACCATCACTCCAGGGATAACTTAAGAATTATGGAGAAAGAGCAGAACTGTGAAGGCCCCATGATACGGTACCTTTCTCCCCTGCTCCACTTGGAAACACTTGAGATTGCCAATGTGCATGTCTGAATATGAACTCCATTGAAAAGGTGTTTTTTAAATCATACCAAAGAAATAATCAAATGAAAATTTCAATCTCCTTTTATCTTTTTGTCAGACCTACCCAGCCCCTCTTATCTGCATGCATCATGAGAAAGTAAAAAAATATTACCAGAGGTAATCTATGTTTTCAAACTGGAACAATCAGATCCTCACCTTAGCAAGTAATTTTCCTCAACTTACAGTTGAGCAAGTAGATACATACACCCACAAATGGAGACTCCAGGGTTGTCAAAATAAGTATTTTGATTCCAAAGATGGTTCATGTTTCGGGGATTTCCTTGTGTACACACATGGATGTGTCCCATGTGTAAATACATCATCAAGATACTTTGATGGTCCCAGGAACAGTGTGGAACTAGATTCACTAACAAAAGAAAGGAATGACCCTTGATAGCCTGTGAAGTGTTTTTCCAGGAAGTAGTTTAATCTATTTTATCCCCTGAATCTCTCCCTGCTTTTGGAAGATTTTTGCTATGAAAAGATGATTCTGCATGCGAAGAAATAGGAACAGGGGAAATAGGATCGCACATAGGGGATTTACACCTCAAACCACTGTGCTCGTTTTAGGAAATGAGGTAATAAATCTGACTTGATGCAGCCTTTCACAACCTCCCAGCAGAGCCCATTGAATCCAGGTCTTTGGGGGCTAAGAATTCTCACATAAGTAAAAAGGTGGCACACTCCAAAAAAGTCAGTGAACATTTGTAATTTAAATGTAATCACAATTAAGATCATTAAAGGCAGCAACCACATTTTCCCCATTTATTTAATCACTGTGCCCTTCTCTCACAATTCAGCAGCATCATCTGAGAAGGTTCTGGGAAAGCACTGAACCTAAAGTTGTGTGGATGTATGTTGGGCACTGCTGACCTCCCCTCTGGAAAACCTAACCTTTAAACCTGAAAGCTGTCAGTCTTAGCAAGCATTAAAGGAGCCCTGGTGACACAGTGGTTAGAATGTAGTACTGCAGGCAAACTCTGCCTACAGCCTGGAGTTTGATCCTGACAGGGCTCAAAGTTGACTCAGCCTTCCATCCTTCCGAGGTCAGTAAAATGAGGACCCAGATTGTTGGGGGAAAACATGCTGACATTGTAAATTGCTTAGAGAGTGCTGTAAAGCACTGTGGGGCGGTATATAAGCCTAAGTGCTATTGTTATTGTTATTAAAGCTAGAAAAAAAAACAGAAACATGCCAACTTTCAGTATCAGCCTATTACTGAGAACCAGCCATCAACTCAGTAAAGAAAATTGTCAAGGGAAGGTACATTCTGTCAGCCTCCCGAAAGAGAAATGGGGAAAGGAAACATGGGTAGAACTGTAATGGATAGGGAAAGGCAGGAACCACACAATAGAAGGAGGAGGGAGATATACAAATGAAAGATTTTGCAGACATTCAAAAGAACATTTTAGTTAAATGGCGATAAACAATCAGCACTTTTCCACCTAACAAAAGCTATTTAAAAAGCATAAGTTTTTGTGAGCTCCAGCTAACTATAGAGTTTCAATTGAAATGTTTGATTGAACTAAAGGCATCATATTGAAGCAGTACTCTTCCTTTGAAGGGCTAGAGTGGAACAGTCTCACTACTTCCATCTTTATGATAAAAGCAGCTTCTGTGTACATCCTGTTCCCATTTCTACTGATGAGTCAAACTGAATTGGTCTCTATCAGTGGTAATTACCAGAAGTCAACATGGATCTATCATGAATTAATCTTGCTGTACTTAACCTTCTCTTTTTCATTCCATAACTTTCTTAATAAATTATGGAAATGGTTTGGCATTATATATCTTGACTTAACAAGACATATTAGTTTATGACAAAGCACCCCATGACACATTGATTAGCAAGCTAGTCAAGTGTAGACTGGATGGCATGATAATTACGTGGATACACAGCTGGATAATAAACCATATACTCAAAGGGTGTTTATCAATGGCTCATCTCACTGGAGGAAAACAGAACTGAGTATGGTACTACAAATATTAATACTGGTCCTATAATTAAGCGAAGGAAAGTTTATCAAATGTGCTTCTATCTGCATACAACACAGTGACAC
Source organism: Bothrops alternatus (assembly GCA_034064705.1). Taxonomy (NCBI): domain Eukaryota; kingdom Metazoa; phylum Chordata; class Lepidosauria; order Squamata; family Viperidae; genus Bothrops; species Bothrops alternatus. The sequence goes on along the minus strand of JARGCV010000223.1, from coordinate 34,633,550 downwards.
ACATAATTGTTCAAATCATGAGAAAAATCGTTCCATTTCTTTTGCTTTGATCTACCCTAAGTACCAACTCCAGTTCTGACCACAATACTTTAAGAAGGGTTGAGAGAAAGTGGAAGAGGGTCAGAGTGATCAAGGGGCTAGACACTAAGTTTTAAGAAGAAAGACTGAAAGAACTGGATATGTTTGGCCAGGAGAAAAGATAACTGAGGGGAGGTATGATAGCAATCTTTAAGTATTTGAAAGGATATCACACAGAACATTGCCCTGTTCTCTCACTGAACAGCTCAGGAGACAAAATTTAGGGATTTAACTTACAGGAACATAGATTCTGACTGAAAAACTTAGCAGTTCAATAAAGGAACCTTGTTACCCATAGAGATGCCACTGTTATTAAAATTCTCCTTGACCACCTTGTACAGTTTAACTTGTATCTAGTACAATTGTTCTCAGCAAGAGAAAAATAGAGCACAAACCTTCTTTTCTTGGTCAATTCCAGTATGCCTTATATCAGTGGTTCTCAACCTGTGGACTGAGGACTCCTGTGAGGGGGGGGGCAAATGTCCTCACAGGGCCTGTGAAGGCTTGAAGAAATGTTATGATTTAAATCTTGAGTTAATCTTGGGTGGTCTGTGGCTACAAAAGGTATTGGAAGGAGGTCTGTAGTGAAGAAAAGATTGAGAACCACTGCCTTATGTGAAAAGTTCCAGTTTTTCACAGAAAACACCAGAGCATTCACAACTGATTGCAAGTTTGCTTGTACGTATCAAAACTGAACCACAAAACAGAATGTGAAGAATTTCTTGATACTTTCCCATCTGAATTATGAACACTTTCTCTAGAATTGACTTTATATTAACAACCAGCGACTTGCTTGTTAGCCTAAAGAAGGTGAAAATCTTACCCAAAATACTAACAGACCATAACCCGGTGTGGATGGAATTAAGACAAGGACAGAAACCTAGGAGATCCTGGAGAATTAATGAAAACCTGTTTAAATACGATATAAATGTGGATGAATGCAAAAAAGTTATGAAGGAATTCTTTAGCATAAATATGAATAAGGAAACACCTATAGAAATGATATGGGACGCTAGCAAGGCATGCATGCGTGGGATTCTCATGGACATGAACAAAAGGCACCATTGCAAACAAGAACAAAAGAGAAGGGAGTTAGAAGATGAGATAAGTAAGAAAGAGCAATTATTAATAGAAAGACCGGAGGACAAAGATACCAAAGAGGGAATCAAGATTTTAAGGAAACAATTTGACTTGTTGATGGCAGATCAAGTGGCAAGGAATATACAATATGCAAAGCATAATACATTCTCTAATTCCAATAAATCTGGTCGGTGGCTGGCTTATATATTAAGGAAAAAGCAAAAATCCCACATAATTGAAAAGATAATGTATAAAGGAAAGGAAGAGTTTCAACAAGAAACGATCAAGAAAGCTTTTACAGAATTCTACTCCAAGTTATACACTGAAGAAAGACACAAGATAATGAGATAGAAAAGTTTCTGCAAAATGAATTATGAACACTGTGGGTCATGGCTGAATTATTTGGGACAGAAGATATCTGTGAACATTAACTGTAGAGATATTAATTCCATATTCAAGAATGACAGGTACAAATGAATTTGTTCCTGATCCATTCTAAAATTCAAGGTAATTTATATGAATTCAAAATTATACTTAAAAATACATATAAGAATTACAAAATTATATGTCTTAAAAAGGTAGCATCCAAATCAACCAGCTGTCTAACCTATTCTACAATATTCAGCCCTAATGATTATAAAGCTTCAGAATTCCATACTGGTCACGCTGAATGGATAGCAAATAAAAAAGATTACTATCAGGCCATCTGGAAAATGAGCTTCATCAGGCTTGGGGACTTTCACCACTTGTACTTTACCTCAGCACAGACACCCAATTTGTGTCCCTCTGTGTGTGTTGATTTCATGACATTCCCAACCCACGAAGAAGGCAGACTTAAATTGTCCTTACCTGCACCTGTGTTAACATGGCATTTTCCCCCTTAAGCCAACAGCATCCAATGACAGCTGCAGGTATGTAAAATCCGCGCCAACTCATTATCCACTGAGAGCAAAAAGCAGATGCCAAGATGAGCCTGTACAGATGAAGGAGCCAAGCTAGGCAGATAGAAAAAGGATCTGATTCCCAAATCAAAGATTTGATTGAAACTATTCTCATCCCAATTATGTTTCTGACATCTTTACTTCATCATTGATCTGAATGGATATTTATTGCCCTGGGAAATAATAAAGTGTCATAAAGAAACTTAAGGACTGTACAGGTAGTCCTCAACTTACAACAGATCATTCAGTGACCGTTCAAAGTTACAAGGGCACTGAAAAAAGTGACTTATGCCCTTGTAACTTTGAACGGTCACTGAATGATCTGTTGTAAGTTGAGGACTACTTTACTATTTCACACTTAGGATTGTTGCAGCATCTCCAGGGTCACATGATCAAAATTCAGACACCTGGCAGCTGACTCATATTGACCTTCTGACAAGCAAAGTCCACGGCAAAGCCCGATTCAATTAACAACCGTTACTAGCTTAACATCCGCAGTGATTCATTTAACAACTGTGGCAACCAAGGTCGTAAAATGGGGCAAAACTCATTTAACAAATGTCTCACCTAGCAACCCGGCTCAATTGTGGTCATCAATCAAGGACTACCTGTAGTTAAGATACATCTATCCTCCTCTTTTAAATCCCAACAGCTTTTGATAATTCTAAATCATCAAATCTATCATTAAAAATACATCAAACCCGATAGCAAGAAGAAGAAAAAATCCCAACAGCTTGGCATTTTTCAAGAAGTTTCATCTTGTGACTTTCTATTTGTGCTGTCAGGAAAACATGACAATCTCCATACACTCTTACAATTCTCAAATTTTGTTTCCAGACTTTAAGTAGTCTCGATTTTGGGGGCCGGTAGAAACCATAGAGGCATTCTGGGCATATATTACAATACCAGAAGTTTACAGAATAAGGAAACATTCTCATAAGAGGCTGGATCTCCATCAGGTATATACTGTATAAGAGTATTTTTTTTAATTAGGACATGTGTTTTTCAAGTGGCTTTGTGCCTTTTTTGTGTTTTTGGGAAACCAAACCTGGAACCAATTACTACAATTGCATAATAATTTTCACAACTTTACCTTAAAAATTCCTAATTAAAGAGAAATCTTGTGTGTGAAATTAAGACAAAAGTGGAAGACTTACACATTTCCTTTCTAATTCACAGTGCAAATGTGGCAGATTTGAAGTTGTAGAGGCCTGTCAAGGAAAGAAACTTTGAATACATTTAAAATTGAAGCTTCTGACTTCCAGGCAAAGAAGAGACCAATCATGAGGAAGAAATATGAAAAACACATTTGACTGCTTCTTCTGTTTTATAGGCAAATATACAGAACAGTAGTCAATGACACAACCACCTTACACACATGATGGTCTTGCAATGTGTGCAATTTAACACAAAGCTACATGCAGACTGCAGCACCTGTCAAGTCTCTCACCACCGAAGCCAGATTTTCTGCATGAATAAAAAGGAAAAAAATATGTACTGGTGGTGATAATCTGTTCTCAGATTTAAAAGCTGGAGAGAAAAAAGCTAAACAGAAGTCTCTGTCCAGCCTATTAATTATTCTGAAACAATATCTAGAAAAGATTTTTTTTTAAAAAAACTTGGTATTCGTATAAATCAAGAAAAAAGAAAATTTAAAAATAAAAATAAAAAGCCATTAACAAAATGAAGTAAAAAGAAAAAGTATTAAATCAATGGTAAAAATAAGTGAATATAAAAGAAAAGCTCAAGTCTCAATACAACAAGTTCAACTTTGGCTTCATATATTTCTACAAAGTCACTTAAGAGGCCAGTTTATATGCTGGAAGTGAACATGTCATCTAGGGCTTTAAATCAGGAGCACTAGTGTCCTTCCACTACAGTAGAAGCTAGAAATGACATTTTATCAGCTTCAAACATATTGATAGCTCTCTTAGTAGGAAGTTTTATTATATTTGAACAGTGATGGTTTATACCTAAGCCAGTGGTGGCGAACCTTTTAGAGACCGAATGCCCAAAAACTGCCCCCGCCCCCACTCCACCTCCTGCCCTGCCTGCTCCACCTCCCCCACCCCGCCCCCCCCACAGGAACCACGCACCGCCTCCGTGGCCCATTGCAGCAGATCGCCCAGGCAGCCCTGCAGCACCATGACAACCACGCCTTCCGCCCACATGCCGCAAAATCATCTGCACGCTATGGGGCACAAGGACCGAGTCTCGTCCCTGCTGCCGGCTATGTCCTTGGCTGCGCTACTCCGAGCGGGCTATGCCCAAGAGCAACTCACCTCCAGGGGGCTACTGGTGAGGATGGGGCTGTGGGAGGAGGTGGGCTGGGGTGACGGCGCGTGTGCCCACAGAAAGGGCTCCAAGTGCCACCTCTGTCACGCGTGCCATAGGTTCGCCACCACTAACCTAAGCTGTAAAGTACTCCATTTGGGATTACAATTGCCCTAACAACTCCAGTTGGTTCAGTGTAAAACAACTGGATTGAGTAGTGTTGTTAGCTGCCGGAAATATTTTTGCTCAAGCACTTCTAATAGCAGGTATAAATATGTTTGGTGTCTAAATTTATGACAGTGTTTCATTTTAAACTGCTTTATGGCCCTGAGGACATCCCTTTGTCCATGGGCATCTTAAGGTCTGGTGTTGTAAATAAAGCAGCGGTTCTCAACCTTTTTCAAGCCGAGACCCCACCTGCGCCGCCCATGCACGGCGCGACCCCGACCCCGACCGCGCATGCGCGGCGCGACGGGCCGAACCGTACATGCGCGGCGCGACGGGCCTAACCGCGCATGCGCGGCGCGACGGGCCGAACCACGCATGCGCGATGAGATGGGCCAAACTGCGCATGCGCGGTACACACACGACGGGCCAAACCACACATACGCGACGCGACGGGCCAAACCGCGCGTGCGCGGTAAGCACGCGACGGATCGAACCGTGCATGCGCGGTGCGACAGGCCGAACGGCGCATGTGCGATGCGCATGACGGGCCAAACCGTGCATGCGCGGTACGACGGGCCGAACCGCGCATGTGTGACACACGGGACGGGCCGAACCGCGCATGCGCGGCACGTGCGTGACGGGCCGAACCGCGCATGCGCGGCACGTGCGTGACGGGCCGAACCATGCATGCACGGCACGTGCGTGATGGGCCGAACCGCACATGCGCAGTGCTCCAAACCGTGCATGCACGGTGCGACGGGCCGAACCGAGCATGCATGGTACGCGCGCGACGGGCCGAACCGCGCATGCGCAGTGTGACGGGCTGAACCGCACATGCACGGCGCACACGACGCAACGGGCTGAATCGTGCATGCACGGTGCGACGGGCCAAAGGGAAACGGAAAAAAAATGGCAGACTGCGGTGTCCGGCGACCCCCGCGAAACGGTCGTTCGACCCCAAATGGGGTCGCGAACCATAGGTTTTGAACCGCTGAAATAAGGAGTTTTAAGTTTTAAGTTTTAAGTTTTAAGTTTTAATGTGAGCACTCTTATAAAATCTCCACCCTTTCTGTGTGCTGTTTTGAGCTCCAAACCCCACAGTGGCCTCAGCTGCCTTAAATCTGCAATTCTGTCTTATGAAGACCAACCTTAAGTTTTTCCATATTTACTTCCCAAGGAAATGTCCATAGCACGGGTGCCGATCCTGAGCCACCAGGACTCCAAATGAAAGCAAAGGTGGGCCCCTCTGTAAAAGTTGCCACATATTTATGATAATCGGGACAATTAAATGCCCTGAGAGGAATGATGCCCACTACATTTGGCCAAATCCAGTTTGCTTTTCATTCACTTGAATTCGACCTGTCTCCTTTTAACTCCTGGCCCATGCATTTTGGGAAATGCTCTCCTCCCCCACCCCCGCCCCTCCAATACACACTCAAGAGTTATTCAGATGCCCACACCCAAACCTAGCAACTATTCCCCCCCCCAAGCCCATCTTTTAAAGTTTCTTTTTGCACACTCCTCTTTTGAACCGCGGGGCACAAAGCGAACCCCTGGAACTTTTCGAGGAGGAGGGCGACAGAGCGACCCCCCCCACGCTCGGCCGCCCTACTTTATCTACCTTCAGCCCCGGCTCCGTTCCTCCATCGGGGTGGAGGGGGACATCCGCAAGGTGTCGCCTTTTGCAGAGCCAAGCTGGGGCGCGCCGTGCAAGGCTGGCGCGTTCTTTCTCCAGACGACGGTGTCGTTACGGTAGCGGGGAAAGGCAGGCAGGCGGGCAGGCAGGCGGGCGGGCGGGCAGGGGTCCAACCAAGGATGTACACATCCGGGGAAGCTTATCTAATTGGCCTTATGAATCGGCGGCCCCCCCGTTTTCCGCGTCTGAGCCTTTCGGCCAGCCCGTTGGACAAAGACGCTGCTTTGCTGCGCAATTCTAGATCCATTACTACTCGCACCCAGGACTCCCCCAATCTCTGTAATTATGGTTCTTCTCCCCCATCCCCGTCCATCTGGTCTTGCCTCCCCCCTCCTCCTCCTCCTGCTGCTTTTTAACGATCGGCTGCAATATTTCAAACCCGAACGGAAACCATTAGGTAAATGAGACGAGCAGGATGACCCCGGGATTGCTTCCCCTGCAGAAAGCATCGGCTGCAACAGGAGGGCACTGGGGAAAGGAGCGGGGAGAGGGGGGGGTGAAGGACAAGCGCCGGGGGGTTTCTGCAGGGGTTTCCTCCCGGGGTATCACGGAGCCAGGCTCGGACAAGGCAGCGCCTCGGTTGTTGCCATTGCAGCAAACGGAGGGGAGGGAGGGAAGGAGAAAGGGAGGCGGGGAGGGCAGTTTTGCAAAGTGCGCGACCCGCCCAAAATCAGCCGGTGGCAGCGGAGTAAACCCAGCGGGAGTGCAATCGCGGCACTTTGCATTCCTCTTCCCCCCCCCCTCTCTTTTTTTTTTTTTGCAAGCCTCTGTCTCCTTCCCAAGAATAAAGAGGCAGTAGCAAAAGGGGTTTTGGCGCCAAATGCCTGGCACCTCCCCTGGCTCTATGGAAATCAGGGAGGTGGGGTTACGTTTCTTTCGCTCGCTCGTTCGCCCCCCCCTTTTCCTCCTCGGGTGTGTCAGGAATTTTTTTTTTTTTTAGTTAATAATATACAAGAGGTTCAAAGCCCACTTAGTGACAGTCATCTGTCTGCAAGCACAGGGTGAATGCAGAGGTTTTAACACTGGCTGGGAGGGGGGCGATTGGGCTGCTGGCGCTCTTTAAAGTCCTCGATTGGAGACGACCATCTGCATTAATTCAAGCCCCTTCTGCTCCCGCGACCGCCCCTCTGCCTTGCAACCGCCGCCGCCGCCGCCGCCAGCCGGGAGGTAAGAAGACAAGGGGATGGCAAAACCTTTGGGGGAAAGAATGAAAATTTGGGGGTGGGGGTGGTGAGGGTGTGAAAGAAAAAAAGGAGGCTCGGGGAGATCTCAGTGCCACCCTCGGGATAGAAAAGGAAAGAATTGTGATCCGCATTTGCTTGGGTTTCATTCATCAGAAGCCAATGGAGTAACAACACCCCCCCCTCCGATGTTGCGGTCGCTAGAACCTTTCTGCATCTGTCCTGATGTTTCAGTGCCTTTCCGTGGCTTCTCGTATCCCTCTCCCGCGCCCCAATGTCTTGATAGCAAATTAATACGGCTTTTGAACGGGAGAGTAAAAATACCGTACAATAGTGAGTGTGATCGGGGGGGCGGGGCAGGCGAGCGAGAGCAGCTGGGATCGCGGCTGCTGTTTGGGCAATATTTTTTTTTTTTTGCCTTATGTGTGTTTGTGTGTAACCGCCGCGCGCGTTTCCTCGATGGGGGAGAAAAGCTTATTATTATTATTTATTTCTGAGCGATGGTTGCTAACTACCGATCCGCGGCGACCGTTTCAGTAAATGCCCAAAGCTCGCTTCTTTCATGCCCTCCCGGGTTTGTCTACGATCGTGCCGTTTCGTTCTGGCGCAGCTGGCCGTAGCAAAAAGTTGCCCAGCCATTTCAGACTTCATGGCGTTAACTACTCTACGCGCGATCCTGAGGATGAGGCGGGCCGCCAGCCGGCCGGTTGTGTGGGGTCTGATGCAGCTTTTGTGTTTTCGGGACGGTGAACAATGGGATAGGTCGGGAAATCGCAGTCTTTGCTTTTTCGAAAAAGTAACGTCTTGTGTGTGTAAAAAAAAAAAAAAAAGCAAAGCGAACACCCCCCCCCCCTTTTTTTTTCATCCCGGTGGCATCCTCTCTTTCCTCCCACCTTCCCCATTTCCGCGTGTGTGCAAACGCCCGCGGACAAAAAAATCGTCCAGTACCTTATAAAAGGTGTTTAGTGTTTTTGTTTTACCCGGTCCGGGTGAGTGGCGGTGCGCGTGTGTGAATTTCCTTGTGTTGCATAATGCTGCTTGGCTGGGTGACTTCCTTTCCTCTCCCCCCCCCCCACCCCTGTTCCCCTTCCTCCTATCTCTGCGTGTGTGGGTTTCTGGAAGCGCTCTGCCGAATGAATGGAATGGCAATTTGCAAAGTAGCCCTGAGCGCCTCTCCCCCTCCCTGTTTTTTTTCCTTTTTTTTAAAACATCCGCCGCCGTCCTCCTTTTCCCTCTCCTGCATAGACTACAGATGACAAAAGGAGGAAGAAACTTCCTCTTTACTTTGCTTGGAATAGCCAGCAGGCTTTTCTGCAGGGCCAATGCTGAAGGGATTTTTTTTTTCCCCTGCATCTGGGAAGGCTCTGAACCCCTTTTTCTACGAAAGAGGGTGTGGAGGCTTCTGCCCTTCTTGCTGAAACCGATCCTGTTAAGATTTTTCTGCATTTTTCTTTCTTAGAAAGGAGTAAGTAAGCCCGGGATGTGGGTAATGTTTCTTTCTCTGGGCTTAAGACTCTTTCATTGAAATGTTGATGGGAGTGGGGGGGGGGAGAGATCATTCTGGTTTCAAAAAGAGCCCAGGCTTATAATGATGGATCTGCACGGAGTAGGTGTATCTTTCTGCCTGTTAAAATCTTAATTTGTGCTTTTCCCCCTTCCTGCTTAATTTCAGGTTCTGCTAGGAACCGGGTGTCTTTTCTCACCCAGTGGGAAGCAAACAATTTCTCTTCTTCAGTTGTAATATCCTAATTAAGCATCCCGACTGAAGCCACCAGCGGAGATGCCAGGGATGGTCAGTAAAAATTCCGATCTCGAATTCGACTCTTTGCAGCCCTGCTTCTATCCAGACGAAGATGATTTTTATTTGTGCGGTCCCGACTCTGCTCCTCCGGGGGAGGATATCTGGAAAAAGTTTGAGCTACTGCCTACACCTCCTCTGTCTCCCAGCCCGGCGGGTCTGCAGGAGAACCCCCCAGGAGGAGCCCCCGTGTCATGGGGAGGAACGGCTCTAGGGGGGTACCGAACCAGCGACCCTCTGGACTGGGCATCCGAGTTGCTGCTGCTGCCTCCCGAAGCTGACCTGTGGGGCAGTGGCGATGGAGGAGATTCCTTCGAGATGGGTTTGGGAGAAAGCAGCAACCTCAATGCCATCATTATTCAGGACTGTATGTGGAGCGGCTTTGGAACCAGCGATAAACTGGAAAGGGCAGTCACCGAGAAGCCACAGACTAAAGGAGGAACAGCTGGAGCGCCTGCCCCAGCTGGCTCCGCCATCCCCCCAGCTGCCCACCCCTCCAAAACCAGCCCTGGAAACAATAGCGGCAGCCAAGCAGAGCTCAACAATTCCGTGTCGGAGTGTGTGGATCCAGCCGTGGTTTTCCCTTTCCCCGTTAAGAAGCCAGATCTCCCAGCCCCGGTCTCCTCCGGAGGAGGAGTGGCAGGGGCCCGGGTCAGCTTGAACTGCAGCAGTGGCCTGGCTCAAGGGGTGGCAGTCCCTTCACCCCGAAGCAGCCACCACCCAAGTATAACTAGTGACAGCCGGGCCAACAACAGTTCGGGAGACGACACACTCAGTGATTCTGGTAAATAACCACAATCCTTTGTTATGTGTGGGCACTGGTAGGAGGTTTCGAACCAATACGATCTGCTTGTCTTGCAAATTTTAAAAAAAAAAAGCATAGTAGGTGGGGTTTGGGGGGCATTTTTCATCTTTTCCAACAAAGATAGTAGTAGGAAATTGGGGGCCTAAGATACACCATCAGATGTCTCCCAGGGATCTTATGGAAGATGGGAAGAGCATGTTGTTTTTCACTGCCATTCCTTTCCGCAGCCAGATTAAATTGAGCTTTCTCTACAGTTCCACACCTACAAACAGTACGGTGCAGCATCCACTGAAGAATATAAATTTTAAGAGCGCAGTGGTTTTTGGGGTTTGACCACTGAGTCTAAAAGGAGGGAAGGAAGTTGGTGGCTTCTGTTTGCAGAGGGAATTGTCCACTGCAGAACAGCAAATTTTATTAGAGGCAGATTTAAAGCAGCAATGGGATAGATGTGGACAAGGAAAGACACTGCTGTTAACTTACCGGTAGTAAGATGTTTCTGCAGTTGTATGGGTTTTAAAATGCTGGTAGAATGAAACTGAGCCAACATTAATGAAGTAAACCCTCTGTCTAAGAGCTGGGTAAAGGCAGAATACATAATGCAACTGCACTGATTGGATAAGGACATGCTGTGTAGATTATAGTCCAGTTGTATTTTTGAAGATAGTCCTAGCACAAGCCCTAGACTTTTGGTTAGATCCCTCCTAGACGTGTTGCAAAACCTTGTCAGTAGATGGCAGTATGTTTTTCTCTCCCTGGTGAGTATCATCAAAAAAGTTTACTTACTGGACTCCCTCCCAGCATTTTGTCCCTTTCCAGACATTTGAACTTTGATGATGGATGAATGAATGAAATCTATTTTAAAAACTACAGCATCTCTATGTTAAACACGACTGTTACTGCATTTGTTATTATTGTCCAAAATGGTACTTTTATCCACTATTAGACCAAACAGGCTACTTTCAGCAAAAAATGACTTCTGCTAGTTGACTTTGCAATTTAATAAGTTTTCAAAATGAATGCTCTGTAAATTGTTTGAGGCTTTAGCAGGCTTGGGGTATTTAAATGGAACCAAATATAGAATGCTGGCTTTAAATTCAGCAAAATGCTTATAACCTGTAGGGGTGGAGTAGGAAGGAGAATCCAGTGTGACAATAAACAGTTTCTTGTCTGTAAATGAGAGGAGCCATATGACCATCATCATAAACTTGACGGTCAGCCTCCTGTTTCAAAAGAGTCCCTGCCTCCTTCAAGTCTGAGGCTTGACAGCTTTCAGCAAGAAGGCTTCCTCCTAACAGCTGTCTTCTTGGCAATAAACCAGAACTTTGGCTTAAAGGGCCTGAACAACTGGGACCACTTTGCATTTTCAGGGAGAACAATTGCTTAGTTTTCTAGCCCTTTTTCAAAGAAATGGAATGTGTCCCAGGAGAGGTTTTATCTCTCTCCCTCCCTCTCCCTCCCTCCCTCCCACACTCACTGTGTATGAGAGAGAGAGAGAGAGGGAGAGAGAGAGAGAGAGAGAAGGGGGAGTATGAGTTTATGTGAATGAGAAGGTATGTTAACCTGAATGCATCATATCTGCCTTGTGAATCAATTTTGTCCATGCAGTTCAATTCAATAGAACAGTTCCATAAAATCCTGATTAAGGGGTTTCTTTTTCTTTATGCTCTTTTTATCCTATAACCAGTTGGATTGCAATTTTATTTACTTATTGGCCTGAATATCTTTCTGATCTCTTTTCAACCATGACATAGGACTCATTTAACTAACTATGCCTCCTTTACTGATAGCTTGATGGAATATGTATGAAATATGTATGGCTTGAGTATGCAGATGTATTCTATATCTGGAAGCTGCCCTGTTCCTGTCTGCCTTTCTTGCTTTAAGATTTCTAAGAGTTTATCCATTGGTCTTTGCTAATTAATACAGAATGTCTGAGTCTTAAGTATGCTTCCCTGGGATTGTAATGTCTTGACCTTTTTTCTCTTTCCAACAAAAGATGAAGATGAGGAAGAAGAGGACGATGAGGAAGAAATTGACGTGGTCACTGTGGAGAAGAGGCGCTCTTCCTCCTACAAAGCTATCACCACCCTGACCATTGCGATGCGTCCCAAGAACGGCACTCCCTTTGCCTCCGTGAGAACTCAGCCCAGTGAGGTCATCCTAAAGCGCTGTGCCCCAATCCACCAGCAGCACAACTACGCTGCGCCTTCCCCTTACATCAAGAGGGAAGATGTGCCTCTGCCCAAAAAGCTAAAAAACGAAGCGCTTCGTCTGTCAAAGCCAGTGACTCAACCAAAGCCTAAGAGCTCCAGTCCTCGCAATTCGGATTCAGAAGACAGCGAGCGCCGACGCAACCACAACATTTTGGAACGGCAGCGGCGTAACGATCTGAGGTCGAGTTTTCTGACATTAAGGGACCACGTGCCTGAACTGGTGAAAAATGAGAAGGCCGCCAAAGTGGTCATCTTGAAAAAAGCCACTGAGTATGTCCATTCCCTGCAGGCTGAGGAGCACAAGTTGTTGTTGGAAAAGGAAAAACTCCAAATCAGGCAACAGCAGTTGATAAAAAAATTAGAACATATGCAGACTTGCTAATGTGGGAGTTAAAAAAAACAAACAAACACCTGACCTTTATATCTATATATATTTGTCTGATCTGGACAGCTATTGCCACTTTGCACATTTTTGATTCCTTAAAGAGAGCTATGTTTTTTTGACGTTAAGAATGTTGGTTTTATTTTCAATCCCGTCTCTTGTGTAGATGACACCACCTTGTTACCTGAAGAGAAGATCAGATGGATGTCCTTCTCTGGAATTGAAGAGGCTACCAAACCACGGTGGAATGGCTTTGTGTTTCATCTTGGAACTGTCGGTGTTCTTGCAATGTTGTGAGCGTTGGGACTTACTTATGACATCCAGTTGAGTTGGAAACATTCATTCCGTTTTAATGGTGCTTATGTTTTACAGGTGTTATGGGGCAGAAGCATATTATACCCAGGGGGAAGGGAACCACCTGTGTAAATACCATATACACGTTTGCCTTTTGTACACGTCTTGGGTTATGAGAGGTGACTTTTGCTACCAATATTAGACTGGAAGTTCATACCTAAGTACTGTAATACCTCAATGTTTGAGGAGCATGTTTTTGTATACAAATATATTGTTAATCTCTTGTTATGTACTGTACTAATTCTTACACTGCCTGTATACTTTAGTATGATGCTGATACATAACTAAATTTGATACTTATATTTTCGTATGAAAATGGTTGTGGAAAGTTTTGAGTAGATATTACTTTATCACTTTTTTGGACTAAGAAAAACTTTTGTAAAGAAATTTACTATATATGCCTTTTTTTTCCTAGCCTGTTTCTTCCAGTTAATGTATTTGTTAATGTTTGTTGCATAGAACTGGGTAATTGCAAAGTTCTGTGTTTAATTTCTTCCAACGATGTACATTTAGTGCTGCATCTTTATAGCACTTTGAAATACCTCATGTTTATGAAAATAAATAGCAATTAAATGATATGCTACTTATTTCTGAAAATCTTTATGACAAAAGATTTCCTATATTATTTTTGCTGCTTCATTTATGGCAAATAATACCTCTACAGGAATGTAAAAGATGTTCATTAAGGGCATTGCCCTATACCAGGGGTGTCAAACTCGTTATGTGACGTGTCGCGACTTTTTCCCATTGCCAAAGCTGGGATGGGCATGGTTTCAGCATGGCGCATCCAGCCCGTGGGCTGGCAGTTTGACACTCCTGCTCTATACATTCTCTCTCTCTCTCTCTCTCTCTCTCTCTCTCTCTCTCTCTCTCTCTCTCTCTCTCTCTCCTCCCCTTCCTCTCTCTCTCTAATCCATCATCTATATCTATCAATCATCTATTCATCCATTATCTATCTGTCTACCTATCTATTTATCTGTCATCTGTCTATTCATCTATCATCTATCTGATTTTGGATTAAGTCCAATATAAGAAATTGGCTTTGGCCTAATATACAAAGATGGGGAAGGGGGTAGCTTCATTTGACTGGTCCCAATCAAGGTATTGTCCAGCAGTGGATTTTTTTTTTCTTTAACATGTTGTGCCCCATCTTTTATTATGTTCAATGAATTCCCAAGTTGACAGAGATAGTCAGGTGCTCTTGCACTTCATGTCTATAAATGTTAAAATTGAGTTTCACAAAAGTAGTTTCTCTGCATACATAACCAAAAAAGGAGTTGGGGACATAGCCCTATGACGTATCAGCCAATGTGATATGTCACTATGTTTCTAGGCAAAGCTCATCTGTTCCTTGGAGGTTCTGTTTCTCAAAAGATCCTCTGGCAAAACGCACAAATCTGTCATCTGAAACAGCACTTTCAAGCATCAGGAGCAAGCTTTTGCACTTGCTCAGCTTTTCCCTTACTTCAGCTCTTTTTTTTCCTGTCATAGTGCTCATATAAGAATAACAACCACAACACAGCTGAATATTACAAGATCTGAGCTGCAAAAGTCTGAAGAGCCACTAGATGACAACAAAGAGTTTCGGTGTCTTTACTACCATCTACTGGTCCTATGGAGTTTTGGTAGGTGTACTGTAAAACTACAGTACACCTATGGCTGAAAAGAAAGTGCCCTTCTTCCTATGTCATCTGAACAAAAAGATATTGGCACTGTTCTATTGGGAGTCCCACAGCCCTTCAAGAAGTTTTCGATGCCTCATTATCGGAAAGCTGCTAATTTTGTATAAGATTTATTCTCGCTCTTATTTTTTTGGAATCTCAGTCGTGGATAATAGAAATTTGTCCCCATTCCAATGACTGAAACCATGTCTCAGTCTTATACATTCAGTCCTCTTTTTTTCCTAGAATCATAAGACTGGAAGGGACTTTGGAGGTCTTCTAGTCGACCCTCTGCTCAAGCAGGAGTCTTACACTATCCCAAAGAGAGCAATTACCCTTTGAATTGGAATAATTATAAGGAGCTGTGAAGCCCATATCAAATAAACGATAGCTACCATAAGCCCCATTTGCCACAGGTGGTGAGGGGTGATTGCATGTCTGGCTCTGGTTTTTCGGCAGGTTATGGTTTGTTGTAATCACAGTTTGTCCAGTTAAGGTATTGTAACAAACTGGCTTGAGTTCAGACACACACACTGTACTAAGTCAAGACTTTATAAATCAGAGTTGGATAAGCTATGGTGGATGACTTCACACATTTCATCAAAATAAATCACATTATGTAAGAACCCCCCCCCAAAAAAAATCTGCCTTCAGGATATGCAGATTTCAACCTCTAGGATACTTGGCAGTGACCATTTGCCAGAAAACTGAAGTTTGGAGTTGAGTCCACACATCTGGAAACCACCCAGGTTGAGCAAGTCTTGATTTAGCAGTGTTTCTCAACCTTGACAATTTTAAGGCATGTGGACTTCAACTCCCAGAATTCCACAGCCAGCAAAGCTTTGCTGGCTGTGGAATTCTGGGAGTTGAAGTCCACATGCCTTAAAATTGTTCAAGGTTGAGAAACACTGTTTTAGCATGTCTAGCTCAATCATAGCGAGGACATAGACTTTTCCCAGGAGGGAGCCCTTAAGATCTTTGAATCCCATCATTGCTATAATTCAGGGGTTCTCAACCTTGGCAACTTTAAGACTTGTGGACTTCAACTCCCAGAATTCCTCAGCCACGCTGGCTGAGGAATTCTAGGAGTTGAAGTCCACAAGTCTTAAAGTTGCCAAGGTTGAGAACCCCTGCTATAATTGAATCCACCCACCTTGCTGCCTGATGTCTTCACTTCTCGTTCTTGATAGTCCACACAAAATAGCTTGGATTAATTGAAAGTAGCACAAACATTACTTTTTCCCCTGATTTATCATAAAATCAGATTTGGAGAAGCAGGATTTCCTCATTGGTGGCAGACTTTTTTTGTGGTTGTTTTGCTTTGCTTTGAGAAGGGCAGGCTGTAGACATCAGACTCAGATGGTATATGGTTTGTCTTTTAATATACTGAGATACTGAGCTCTGGCTAAATTGTACCAAAGACTGATGGGAATATTTCTTATTGTTATTCCTAGAACAGATGTAGAATCTGGACTACATATGTTGGAACTTGGAATTTTGGACCAGAATCTTATTTGTCTGAAATTCTGTCTGATAGATATTTCAGACCATTTGTATCCAGATGAAAGAAAAAAGAAAGCATGCTGGGCCTTTTGTTCTTCTACAACTACTAGATTACTTTATTGTCACTACAACCATCTCTTCCTCCTTTATTCATTTGTCCTTGGTTATAACCTGTTTAACTCCTAGTCTGTAAACCTTGAATAAGAGGAAATAAGGTTTCTTGTTGGGCTTATAGGCCAATACAATTGTCTCTGATCCTGAAAAAAGGTATACAGAATTCTCTTCCCATCTGCAGTGATGAATTGTGGCACCAGAAACAATGTTTT
The DNA here is from genome assembly GCA_034064705.1 of Bothrops alternatus. Classification (NCBI taxonomy): domain Eukaryota; kingdom Metazoa; phylum Chordata; class Lepidosauria; order Squamata; family Viperidae; genus Bothrops; species Bothrops alternatus. The sequence goes on along the minus strand of JARGCV010000223.1, from coordinate 34,617,090 downwards.
GTTCTCTGCGACACATCAGGTCAAAAAGGGTTATCCAGATTTCCTTTGGCTACTACAAATATGGAGATGGGAAGGTCCATCTTTTTCTAACCATCTAAACTTAATTCTATTATTCTCCAGTTTAGAACAATTTGTTGGTTGATTTGCTGCAATGACTTTTATTATTATTATTATTATTATTATTATTATTATTATTATTTATTAAATTTCTATGCCGCCCTATTCCGGGAACTCAGGGCGGCTGATGTAGCTTACAAAGTATTCTGTGCCTGAACAGCAGATGAGGCTTTTAATTTATTGTGATAACTTCCATTATTTCATAAGATCTTCAGTCCTTTTATCATTAGAATCAACAATACATTCCAAATTAGAAGCATAAAACAAGATATTAGATTGCTGGATGGCTTAACTATTGCTAGCCAAGCCAGATCCCCTATCTATAGCTTCCCCAAGCTCCAGAGCCTTATCCAGTAGATTACATTCCCATGGACCTTGACTTTGGAGAAGACACTCTTAAAACACAAAAATGTAAGGATTTAAGCATAATTCCTAATGGTTTCGTAACCATGGAGGGTTTTTTTAAACAAAGGGAGGAAAATGAGTTGTTTTTTTAAAACTTTGCAATCTAGTCTACTGATCCAGGATATCCTACCTTGCTTAGCTTTTTGAGGTTGGCTAGGTGTTACCATGGTTATGGGCCAAATCACAAAAGAAATTTTGTGCAACATTAATACCTATAGAACTCTCTGTGAAATGTATTTTTTTTCTCCTTGTTCACCTCACAGTTCCTCATACATTTGTTTGGTTAATAAATAATATATTCTACCACTGAATATTACATCACAGTAATACTGTGATTGTTGAGGGAGTAGAAAATAACAGATGTGTGGTTGTAAGCAACACATTGCTTACATCTCAGGAGCAAGCTGTTCCATTTTTGCAGTTCTCTGAGCTGAAGCAGGAAGAGTTTAAATGAACAATGAATTTCAGTGACTGCATGCTTTAAGACAGATCACACTTTGGACACAGTATGCACAGATCCAGCTCTCTAAAGAAGTCTATATTGCTGGGAAAGGTGGAAGGAAAGAGAAGACAAGGTAGATGGACTGAATTACAGTGATAATGGATTCACCATTGGAAGACCTGATGGACCAGGTTGGGGACAGATCACCATGGAGAAAAAAGAAACACCAACTTCATAGAACAGAATCCTATTTCAAGATATATAGCCGCTCTTAGAAATGATAGTTTACCAACAACTCAGATTTCACTGGTAATGATCCCCAAAGATTATATTCTTTATGTATACAGAGATGTTCTCAAAAGAAAGTCTCTCCTTATATGCATAGCATCCAGACCTAAAAAGGAGGAAAGTTACATGAACAATATAATTATATATTTTAGAGATAAATCTTTATTTCTTACTTTTATCCAGACATTTAATTTCTATTAAAAGTGGTAATATTATTACTGTGTCCTATAAAAAATGTCAGTATAAGAGAATATTGTAATAACCAAAGGCTTTTTAAAAGGTGGGAGTAATTGTAAAATGTAAAACAATCATGGAATAATATATTTTAAGTTACCACCCCCAGGATCCATCAATAGCATATTTACGTACAAGTGTTGGGAGCAATGAAATCAGTTGAAGTAATATAATTACTTCTGTTCTTGCCGCTTCTCCAGATCGCTTACTCTCATATGGCTTGAAGGACGCCCTGAAACATTAAATCATCGTGTTGGATAAAGCCACCACTTTTCTCTGTGATATGAGGGATGTTGGTAATATGTACACCTTTTCTTTTTGAATACTTTCAAGGGAGGGTGTGGGGATGACATGGCGGTTCCCGCTACTAATGACAAATATTTTATTTATTTATTTATAGCCTACTGTTATTATTTTGATAAACAACTCAAGGCAGTAAACACACACAATACTATACTGCTTCCTCTTCCTATTTTCCTCACAACAACCACCTTGTGAGGTGAGTTGGACTGAGAGAGAGTGACTGCCCAAAGTCACCCAACCAGTTTGCATGCCTAAAATGGGATTACAATTCATGGTCTTCTGGTGAATAGTCCAAAATCACTCAGTTGGCTTCCGTGCCTAAGGCAGGATTAGAACTCACAAGTCTTCTGGCTTCTAGCCAGGTGCTTTAACCCCTAGACCAGGGGTAGGCAACCTTGGCTCTTTTATGACTTGTGGACTTCAACTCCCAGAATTGAAGAGTTGAAGTCCACGAGTCATAAAAGAGCCAAGGTTGCCTACCCCTGCCCTAGACAGAATTGTTAAATAAATATAAGAGGAGAACCAAGGAGGACCACTTCCAAATTCTGTTCTGATCCCCTGACTGGCTTGTCAAAAGAGAAGACAGAGATGCTAAGAAGCAGCATAAACTAAAAGCTCATGAAAAGATCTTTGAATTGAAAAATAAAAGCTAAACAAAGATGCAAAATGTATTCAGAAAGTTGTATATATTTCAGCAGCAAATTAAAAATGTGTCTGGGGATTGTAAAAGTGAAATGCAGCTCTAATTGTAGTCATTCCCCCCCATGTCCCAGTATTCCATGTTTAACATCTAACAAAGCACTGTTCTAAGACATGACCATCTCTTGCTTGCAACCTCTTCTGCATCGTGGAAAAATGTACAGAAAGAAAATTCAGCCAAAAAATCCACCGTAAATGGTGACTGAATACAGTTATTAAATGATCTGAAACTCCAGCTATGCAGTTCATCTATATTTATGATTTGCAGGCACTTAGTCTGTGGGGATTTTTAAAGGATATAAATAAACAAGTTGTTAACAGTATCTGCAGTGTCTCATATCTGCTGTGCAATGGGTGTGCAATACTTTGAATAACTTTTGCTATGTAACTTGCATTGATTCTTTTGGGGAGGGGGGAGTGTTGGATGCATGAGAAATGTCAGCTCTTCGTCTATTTAAAGCTCTGAATCATGTTGGAAGTAGTGAATTATTTAGAGAAAGTTCATTGCAATAGCATCACTGTTTCCATTACGGTGTCAATTTTTTTTCTTTTTTCTTTTCTAGCAACAAAACATATATAATTAATTAAACATTGTAATGAGGTAGGTACAAGGTTTCGTGGTTTTTTTGTGTGTGTGTTCCTTAATTACTTTTCATTAAAATATCATTCTTATTGAAGACTGGTTAAGTGGAAGGTAAGTTTTTCATTTCTATCAATGTCAGCTAATAAAAATTGTACAGGGACTCACTGCCTGGCATTAAGATTATACATATTTTCTGTTAAAAATAATCTTCACATTTTTTTTTCTTTTCAACAAAATGTTAACCGAATTATTTTGTAAAGACATGCTTTTATTTAAATTCATTTAGGAACAAATCAATCCCATCTAGGCTCATTCAAAATCTCAGAGTTTCAGATCTGCTAATATTTCAGGTCTATTAGATGGAAGCAAGAATTATGGGGAATTACCTCTTGTAAGTGATTAATTTAGAATCTCTGTGCGTAAGACAAAAAACCAGCAGCAGACCATCTGCCATGCGACATCTTCCAGCAAGCATGGTTGGAAGCACTTGGGCAGCCCTGAGCTCCATTAAGTATGAAGTCATCCTGAGCACCACCGTCTCACCTTGACCTTTCCATTATTTGGATCTCTATGAACTGTTATTATCACTGTACTTTATCTGATATGACATATATACATGTCTGATGCACTCTTTGGTCTCAGGATTGTATCCTCTGAGAATAAAACTGATTATCATTTATTAATTTATTTATTTATTGGCCGGCCATCTTACCACAGGGTAATGCTTGTGGTAACTTAATAATAATAATAGTAAAGTTGGAAGGGACCTTGGAGGTCATTTAGTCCAACCCCCTCCTCATGCAGGAAACCCTATACCATTTCAGACAAATGACTCTCCAGTCTCTTCTTAAAAACTTCCAGTGTTGGAGCATTCACTGCTTCTGGAAGCAGGTTGTTCCATTGGTTAATTATTCTAACTATCAGGAAGTTTCTCCTTAGTTCTAAGTTGCTTCTCTCCTTGCTTAGTTTCTACCAATTGCTTTTTGCCCTGCTCTCAGGTGCTTTGGAGAATAGCTTGACACCCTCTTCTTTGTGGCAGCCCCTGAGATATTGGAACACAGCTATCATGTCCCTCCTCGTCCTTCTCTTCATTAAACTAGACATACCCAATTCCAGCAGCCTTTCCTTATATGCTTTAGCCTCCAGTCCTCTAATCATCTTTGTTGCTCTTCTCTGTACTCTTTCTAGAGTCTCAACATCTTTTTTATATCGCGGTGACCAAAACTGGATGCAGTATTCCAAGTGTGGCCTTACCAGGGCATTGTAAAATGGTATTAACACTTCAAGTGATCTTGATTCTATCCCTCTGTTAATGCAGCCTAGCACTATGTTGGCCTTTTTGGGAGCTGCAGCACATTGCTGGCTCATATTTAAGTGATTGTCCACTAGGACTATGAGGTCCCTCTCACAGTTACTACTATTGAGCAAGGTACCCCCTGATCTGTGCTTTTGTTTTTTCTTGCCTAAATGTAGAACCTTGCTTTTTTCACCATTGAATTTCATTTTGTTAGATAGCGCCCAGTGTTCAAGTCTGTATCTTAAGCCTGTCTTCTGGAGTGTTGCTATTCCTGCCAGCTTGGTGTCGTCTGTAAATTTGATGAGTTCCCCATCTATCCCCTCGTCCAAATCGTTGATAAAGATGTTGAAGAGCACTGGGCCCAGAACAGAGCCCTGGGGCACCCCACTACACACTTCCCTCCATGTAGATGCGGTTCCATTGAGGACCACACACTGAGTATGGCCAGTCAGCCAGCTATGGATCCATGTGGTAGTGGTGCTATCTACCCCACATTTTTCTATCTTGTCAAGTAGTAGGTTGTGATCTACTTTATCAAATGCCTTACTGAAGTCTAAGTAAATTATGTCCACAGTATTCCTCTGATCCACTAATTTTGTCATTTGGTCAAAGAATGCAATAAGATTTTTCTGGCATGATCTATTTTTGACAAACCCATGTTGGCTTTTAGTAATGACTTTCTTTGCCTCTAGGTCTTCGCTGATTCATTGTTTGATTATCTTTTCCAGGATCTTCCCAGGTATTGAGGTCAGGCTGATAGGTCTGTAATTTCCTGGGTGCATTTTCCCCCCTTTTTTGAAGATGGGAACTACATCAGCTCTTTTCCAGTCCTCTGGTAGTTCCCCTGTGCTCCAGGATCTTTGAAAAATATAATTCAGTAGTTCTGAGATCACATCTGCCAGTTCCTTGAGAACCTTGGGGTGTAATCCATCTGGTCCTGGCGATTTGAACTCGTCTAGGCTGGACAGGTGCTCACTTACCATTTTCTTGCCTATCTTAACTTCTGTTTCTATTCTGTTTTTATGGCACTGTTTTTGATTGGTTGGTCTGTTTTTTCCCTTTGTGTAAAGACAGAGGCAAAAACCGAGTTAAATAGTTCTGCTTTCTCCCTGTTTCTTTTCACCTTCTTTCCACTTTCACCCACTAATGGACCAATCATTTCCTTCACTTTTTTCTTGTTTTTTACATGTTGAAAGAAGCTTTTTTTGTTATTTTTGACTTTGGTCTCAAGCCTTAGTTCATTTTGAGCCTTGGCTTTCCTCACTTCATCTTTGGAGGCTCGGGCTATTTGCTGATATTCTGACTTACTGTAGTTATGTGCCCCTCTTTCCACTTTCTATACTTGTCCTTTTTATCTTTCAATTTGTCAGAGAGTTCTTTATGCAGCCATGCTGGTTTCTTCTGAGAGCTGTTATTTTTCCTCTTTGTTGGTATTGTGCTAGACTGGGCTTTTATTATCTCATTTTTCAAAATTTCCCAAGCTTCTTGAGTTGTTTTCCCTTTGAGGATTCTCATCCATGGAATCCTTCCCAAGCCCTCTCTAAGTTTATTGAAATTAGCTCTCTTGAAGTCCAAGACTCTAGTTTGACTGTGTTCTATTGCTTGTGCTTCCATAATGTTCAATTCCAATATTGCATGATCACTTCCTCCCAGGGTTCCTATGGCTTCAACACCTTCTATCATTTTATCTCTGTTAGTGAGAATTAGATCCAAAATGGCTAATCCCCTAGTTCCCTTCTCTACTTTTTGAGAGACAAAGTTGTCTGCTAGATTTGCCAGGAACCTGTTTGATCTTCCACTTGGTGCAGAGTTTGTCTCCCAGTTGATATCAGGGTAGTTAAAGTCCCCCATTACTATTGTGATGTGATTCCTACATACCGGTACCTTAGTTAGCTGACTAGCAAAAAGTTCATCTATTTCCTCTGTTTGTTTGGTTGGGTGGCCTATAGTATACACCTATGGCAATGTCATTTTTTCCCCTTTTATATTGACCCAAATGCATTCAAGACAGTTTTTATCATTGTTGTGCTCTATTTCTGTAGAGATGTAGTTATTTCTTATATAGAGAGCAACTCCACCTCCTCTTTTATTTGGTCTGTTCCTTTTAAATAATTTAAATCCCTCTAACTCCATGTGTGGGTTTCATCCCACCATGTTTCCATAATGGCAACAATATCATATCTGCCCTCATTAACCTGAATTTCTAGTTCACCCTTTTTGCTGTTCATACTCTGTGCACGTTGGTGTATAGACATTTAAGTCCTTTATGACTGGCCCTGTGTTTACTTTCTACATAACCTGTGTGGTGCCTGAGTTCCCCTATTGTCTTACCACCTATTTGGTTAGTGCATTTTGTGTGGCACTCGCTATTAGGGGCTTGATTTTGCTTGACAGCAAGGTTGGTATTCTTGTCCACACACACATCTATGTTACATGCACTGATAGCCCTATAATTTTTAGATTGCCTGGGACAGGGTTGTTCTGTATCAATTATCTCACTGTCCCCACTGTTTAGTTTAAATTTTCCTCCAGAAAATCTGTGAATTTATAGCCAAGTAACTCAGTCCCTTTCTTTGATGGATGCAAACCATCTCTTTTGTACATCTTTTCATTGGACCAGCTACAGACATCATGACTAATATATCCAAAGCCTTCCCCTTTACACCACTCCTTTGAATTGTGCTATGCACTGGCATGTTCCATTTTGCTTCTTATACACTGGTAAAACCTCTGAGAAAGTAAGCCTACAGCCTATTCTGCTAAGTTCCTTCCCCAAGCTCTGGAAATCATTCTGCACAGAGAGTACATCTTTTTGGGACAGATCGTTAGTGCCAAGATGTACGATAGCCTCCACATCACAGTCCTTGCAGCCATTCTTGATTATTTTAGAAATACGCTTCTTGTCTTCCAGTAGCACCTGGAAGACACCTGACCTCTTTCGAAGCCTCTGTATACTTTCCTAAATTTACATCCCTTATAATTGAATCACCTACCAGAAGGTAGCTTCTCTTTTTGGATGCCTTTCTGTTCTTGCATGACTGATGTGTAATACCTGATTCGCACTTCTCCCTGTCGAAATCTAGTTCTTCATCTCAGACCACAATCCCCTGCTTATATGAGTTATCTTCACAAATACCTTTACCTGTCTCCTTAATATCTCTATTAAGGTCAGCAAGGACACTGTAACTGTTGTGCAGGGACACAGCAAAAGCTTTGTGTTTATGGTTCACAGCTCTCACTCTGCCAGATCCCACGGTTGTCCATACTGCCCTTCTCCTGCAGGATCTTTATGGTAGAGGGGGCTGATAGCACGGGGGCTTACTAGAGCAGAGGGGCTGAACTGGACACCTAATTTCTGCCTGAAGAGCAGAGATTACAGACCCTAGATAAATAATCTGTCCTTGTAGGCTAGTGATTTGTTTACAGATAGGACAGTTTCCAAGTTCACCACAGGGTAATGCTTGTGTGGTACATGGCCAGCTTACAATTGTGCATATGTGTGTATATGTGTATGTGTATATGTGTGTGTGTGTGTATGTGTATGTGTATGTATGTGTATGCATGCATACACACACACACACACACACACACATACAAATAAGTTAAAACCAACCATTAAAATGTTGGTTTTAATACAGGTGTGGGGGTGGCAGGATCGGGGGAGGTGGGATCTGTTGTTACTTGATCAATCACCTCCATTGTCTGCTCCCACATTAAGGCCCAAGTTACCTGGCAGAGCCAGGTCTTTAGGCCCTGATGAAAGGACAGGAGGATTAGGGCCAACCTCACATCAAGGAGCAAGATGTTCCAGAGGACAAGTGTGACAGCAGAGAAGGCCCTTCTCCTGGACCCCACTAGCCAGAATAATTGGCCCACAGGACCCACAGCATGCCTGCTCTGCCGGCACTGGTGGGACAGGACAATCCCATTGGGATGAGACAGCCCCTCAAGTACCATGTCTCATAGTGTCCAGTATATATGAATGTTCTCTTGGCCCCAACATATTATCATTTACAAAAGACTAATCATTGTTTGGTCTACCTGATCAGGGCTACAGAATTCCAGATCACAATTAGATGCATATTAAATAAATAAATAAATAAATAAACAAATAAATAAATAAATAAATAAATAAATAAATAAATAAATAAATAAATGTCAGCAAAGAGGTACAGAAAATGCTATTTTTTGCCATTGAGTGGTAATTTGGATTTTTGTACTCCTAATCTGGTTGCCCTAATAATTCCTCTTTTTGCAGAAGGAACAAACCATGCAGGTAGCTGATTAGGTGGCCTCTTGACCTTCCCAAACTGGTTGAGAAGTATGCTGATTGCTTGTTCCCCACAGCAATAATGAAGCCATTTCTCTTCTCTGTCTGGAATGGCACTTCAAGAAATAAAACACTGGACTGAAAAAAAAACCCAAATCCAAAACAGCCTCCAAATAAGATTCAACTAATGTTGACTGCATACTCTGCATAAACTCTGAAAGCATTTTTTGTACTAAAGATGAAACGTGTTATAGTTATCATGAGTGTTATATATTCAATATATTTATTACATCTATCATCAGATGCAGAAGGGAGAGTGGGACAAGGACTGTGTAAATTTGCAGTAGAAAAATTAACAGTGGTTCCTGTTGTAGGCTTGTATGTATAAACAAACAACATCCAACAATTTGAAATGTTGTTAAGATACATTCACAGATCCAATAATAATGTCAACTACTATGCTTAAGGAATTCATTCATAAGCAACAAAGGAAAATAATATTTTGGGCATTTGTGTGTGCAAATACAAAGATTTTTTTTGAAGCCAGTTTAGATCATTAGAAATCTTTAACCTTCTGGGTTATGGAACTTTCATATCGGTAGAAGCACAGTTGATCTAAAGTATTGTCTGAACCATGAACAAATAACTGTGAAATAATTATTTTTCCTTCACTTTGCATTATTTGAACAAAAGAGGGTATGCCTCACTATTCTAGAAACTGAATTGCATTTTGTTTTGATTTGGTCACAATTTCGTGCTTCTAGATAATCTCATTCTAATTCAGAAATATCCATCCTAAAGGAAAATCCTAAATGAAAGTCCACTGAAAAGGCCAGAAGTGTTCCTGTAATTCCCAGCCACCTAAATAACCAGTGTCATTCAAGGTTTTATTTTCTTTCTTGAGTGTAGAAAATAAGGATGGGAAGATGGAGCGACATAATAAAAATATTCAAAAAATAATTAACAACTAAAAGAGAGAGAGTGGGGGAGGGAGGGAGAGGCAGAGAGACTTTCTAAATCCTACAACTGAATAAAGGCCAGGAAACCAATTGCAAAAGGCAACTGTACTTAAAACAGTTTACATACTGCGAATTAGACCTTTAACACTATGAAACAAAAATATCTGCCTACGCCGGGTCTATAATAATAGAATCAATTAATTCTATTCCAGCAGAATTTGCAGTCTGGAGCAAATCAGCATCAATTATCTATCTATCTATCTATCTATCTATCTATCTATCTATCTATCTATCTATCTATCTATCTATCTATCTATCTATCTATCTATCTATCTATCTATCTATCTATCTATCTATCTATCTATCTATCTATCTAGCTATCTAGCTATCTAGCTATCTAGCTATCTAGCTATCTAGCTATCTAGCTATCTACCTTGAAAATGGGAAAGAACCAACTCCAAACAGTGAAAAGCCTGGCAAAGAAGAGAATCCTAAAAATTCAGAAAAAAAGTTTGTGGAAAAACAATAGGAATGCAACATGGATCCAGCAAGTTGAAAACACTATGAAAGCACTCAGTATGGAAAACATTTGGATAACTGAGGATACTGTACAAAAGTGATTAGAGAAGTTTAAAAAGTAGAGTGCTCCTGGACCAGATGAGCTCCATGGATTTTGGCTAAAATCATTGACAAATCTACGCTTGAGGCTGGCAGATCATATGAATAGGGTTTTGGAAGCACCAGAAAACAAAAAAAAAATGTGACAACTAGATGGATATTCCTAATTCAGAAAGAGGAGGGAAATAAACCTGGAAACTACAGACTTATAACCTGTTTGCTAACAACATACAAAGCACTTATGAGCATAATTACAAATCAAATCTTCAGCTGTTTGAAAAGAAATTGCTTATTCCCTGCAAAAAAAAAAGGTGCTGCAAAAATGATTGACAAATGGGTTTTAAAAAATTAAGGGAAAAAGAACAAATTTGCCTAGAGCTCGGCTAAACTATAAAAAAACATTCAATTCTGTTTCACACAACTGGATTGAGAAATGTCTCAAAGTCTTTGGAATCAGCAGAAACATTTGGCAATTTATGAATACTTCAGTGAAGTTTCGGGAAATGAAGCTGATGGCTAATGGGAAAGAGTTTGGAGAATTCAAATCAAATATGGAATTTTATATCAATCGTTACCATTTTTACTCTTTATACCATCTTGCCCTACTTTATATGTCCCACTGGCAATTTTGAACAAGACAAACTGTGGATATGAATTGCCCCTCCAAAGAAGTAAAAATTCACATTTACTCTATATAGAGTATTCAAATTTATTAGGAAAACCAAACTAGGTTGCTTATTAAAAATATTTTTAAAAAAATCAGTAAAGATATTGGAATGCGATTTGGCAGAATTTCACAATCTGACTACAAACAACATCATGTTCAGGTTGCCAGAATTGGTCACTGGAAATTTAACCATAGATCTGGATTTGAATGTAGTAAAAACTATTGTGACTATCAGGTTGAGAAGGTTTTGGAAAACGAGCAGGTTAAGATCTTATGGGACAGTTAGATCCAAACAGACAAGTGTCTTGTTCACAACATGCTTGATATAACAGCTATTGAAGAAAAGAAAATCTGGTTTATTGATGTTGCTATAGCAAGTAATGCTAGGATTGAGGAATAACAATTGGGGGAAAAATATGAAATACTGGAACTTGCAGATCAAAGTGGAAGTGGAAAGCTTATGAAAAAAGAAATATATTATTATACCAATCATGGTTGGAGGCCTTTGAGCAATACATAAAATACTTCCTTGATATCAGGAAATACTGAATTTATCAGATCTGAATAGTCTAATTTTCCCAAAATAATCACCCTGCTTGGAACTTCCTGTATTCTTAGATGCTACCTTAATAATTCTTCGATCCTTGGCTAGAACTTGAATTATTAAGTTTCCACAGTCTTATATTGTGTTACAGATGTTTCTATCTTTGAATTTTAAAGTTCCAAAACATTTTAGTTCCTTCATTTTCTATTATTTATGACTCTATCTGTTCTTGCTTGCAGAAAATTGGTATTTCTTGCAAATATTCCAATGCACCAATGTTGCCACTTTATCATGCCGTTGTTTGTAATCAGTCTGTGTCATCCATATTGCAGCAGCTCACTAGTTGGTTATTATTATTATATGAAGGTAATCTACTGTAATGGCGTCTTGGGTCCAATTCAAAAACATCTGGAGCACCACTTCAACATTATTGGCATTGACAAAATCACTATCAGTCAATTGCAAAAGACAGCTTTACTTGAAACAGCTTATATCCTGCAACAATATCTTTAACACTATCAAACAACAACATCTGTTATCCCAGGTCCTTGGAAAGGACTTGATAAGTGGACAAAATTGCCAAATCCAGTCATTGCTACCAAACAGCAACACAGTAAATTTCTTCCAAACACTTGATTGCCAAAATTCATCAGGAATCTTCCTCCACCCTCATAGTCTTTTTTTTTTAAATTAATGTGCCATCTAAATTTTTCTGCAAAGTAAATACAACAACACTGAAACTACTGTTAAAAAACTTTGCTCATAGAAGATCTGGTTGCTTCTCTAGTGATAGATGAATGTATACCAGCCTTTGTAATGAGTTAGACTGACCTAGGAGAAGAGGGCTTAGACTGGACCTGTCCTAGTTGGCCTTCTGATAGAGCCTAAAGATATGGCTTAGCCATCTAGCCTCTGGATTCAATAGCAGTAACATGGTGCCTGCAAAGTGGCTGTATTGTATTAGTAAAATTGATTACACTGTCCCACAGATTAGGTTTATTATGGTTTTACAGTTTCTTGGAATCAGTCCCAGGCCTGATAGATTTCACAATATTGTTTGGGGAGGGAGAGTCAGTTTATTTCCGACTCTGCTCTGGTTTACTGAAATTTCACACAAGCTGGTGTTTTCCTTTGAAGAACTCTGGTTCTGAACACTCTGTGGGTTCTTCGTATTCTCATGGATATGAACTTCCATCTTGTTATGTTCCAGGTCTTGTCTGAAGCCAATCAAAAGTCTTTCTACTCCATTGTTTCCCAGTTCCACCACTCCTGGAACTTCTTTCTATAGGCATGTTAGAACTTTCATCCTTCCTCTCCCAATTCAGCTGCCCTAACAACCTTAATTATGACCAAAGCTGTTGGAAAGAATACTAGGTTGCAAAATTGCTGACATGCAATCATTCCAACCTCACAGTTCACGTGGATTTTTTAAATGTCACTGAGGAATGTCTACAAGGCGACTGGAAGCCTTTTGTTTATACTTTTTACATTTAATCTTCTTTCACAAAACTTCACATCTTTTCTGGTTCTTTTTCTGCAAACCCTTAGAATAGATGCAGACAAATACAGGTATTGAAAAAAGATAGATAGAGAAAGGAAACTAGCAATTCTACTGCCTTTTATATGGAATAGGGTGAGGGGGGTTTCTACAACTGGCAACTCATGGAAGAGGACCCAGACTGAAGATGTTCTTTGCACTCCTTTATTAGTCACCTGGAAGGAAGAAGAGTCATCACTAATGGTCACACCTTCTGTTTTTCAAAGTTGGCAGAAATGAAGACAGCTGCAGATCACTTTTAGACTACTTTGTGGCTATGGGACTAAAAGTGGGGAAGGCAAACTTACTGGATGATGTATGAACATGGGGCTCGGCTAGCATTGCCTTTTTAGAAAAAGCCAGAGAATGAATCCACCATTATAGTAAAAACAAACCGTAGTACGTTCTGTCTTATTTTGGGCAGAAATTATCTCTATGCATCATGTTAAACTTGGCTAAGAAAACCATGAGTAAGTCATTAACCACAAACTGCTTGTAGGTAAGAGTCAGAGGGGACAAATGGCCCTGCTAATCCACCCTAATATGAGGTGTGACCTTTGCTGGTACGCCGATGAAATTTTTCAAAACTGCAAAAATGTGTTCTATCCAACGTGCTGTCTTAATATCTGTTTTGGAAAAACAATTTGGCAATTTTCCAAAACTATCTCCATGTATCCAACTCTGGAACCTATTTCTAAAAAAGAAAAGTGAGCAAATAGATAAACATGATGGGGATTTTAAAGATCATATTTCCAACCCAGCCTAGCCTGCTACATAATGGAATCAGGTATCATTTCTAAAGTTCCTTCTTTGTGTATATATTCTGCTCACTTCTGCAGCACTTTATTTTCTATCATTCATTTATCTCAGATGAACTGAATATGCCTCAGTTTTCAATATTTCCATCCTTTGAGGGAACATTATTTTCCACCTTAAAATGCTATGGTTGACTGTACGGACGGATGGAATGTGAAGCTCAGACATATTTCTCCATATAGAACCCTGCAACTGCATATAACACTCTCATTGATGCCTTGGAGGCTTCCAAGAGATCAGAGCACAATTAGGAAAGAGAGCTTTATGCATTTGGGGGGGGGGGAAGCAAGTTGATTTTCAAACTTTTTTTTCCTCTCTCCATAAACACACATTTCTTAGAGCAAGCTGGTTTTTCTCACCCCTGAGAAACAGAGGACGGGAAAGGCTGCTGAGGAGTCATGCACACAAGCATTCATTATTAATTATTCCCTTCAGTGAAGTTGCTAGTCGTTTACTATAGGTTTACGTGTTTCAGACACAAAAGTTTTATGAACTTCCTTTAATAAGGTAATAGTGATTAAAACAGATAATGCTTACATTTAGCAAAAGCAACTTTGTTCACTGGAAAAGGAAAGATTTGGAAACAAGAGTACAACCAAATACATCGATTCTGGCTCTTTCTCCATCTGCTATTTGAATGACTATGTTTAACACTGCATTTTCTCTCTTAAAAAGCCAGACCTAAAACCTTAGTATGTTGCAGTTATTTGGAAGCAAGTTTTAATTAATGCAGTTTTGAATAAACGTATAATATATAACATTAGATTATAAAGGTTTATTTTTACTGCCTTGAAATGACCAAAAATTACATCAATATTCTCCTACTGTCCATCTTCCCATCCCTATTCTTTTTTTACTAGTCTACATTCTCCATTTTTGGTCAGAATTAGCCACCAGCAAATATTGCAAGAATTAAAATTCCAGCCAAAGGATATGGAAGTAGTGAGAGAAAGCTTATCAGTTGGTTAAGCACAGAGAAGCAACTCAAATCTCTTGCTTTCTTTCTGTTTGTTCCTTCTTTTACTAATGCTTTGCCATAGCCAGCAGAACTATTTTATTTTTTATGTTTTTAATTATAGTTTACTGTCAGAACTTTCTAAAATATACACTTTCTGTATTTGAGAGGCTGAACCATAGAAAATTGTCCTTATCTTCAATATGACCCTTAGTCAATCCAACTCAGTATTATAAGCATAAATCTTTTAAAACCTGGTTCCTTCCAGATTTGTCAAGAATAAGTCCCAGAATTCTTAGCAAGGTGGCTGGAAATTTTGGAAGGAAGTCTACAAATCTGAAATGCTCCCTAGCTGGGAAAGATTGATGAATGCTGATGGCAAGAATTTCCCAAAGTGGGGTGGGGTGTTATTATATTATTTTATTATTTTTCCTCTTGTTATTCTATTTTTATAGGATGTTTCTTATTTATGTAAGCCACCTTAAGTCGCCATGTGCGAGTAGGCGGCAATACAAATTTTCTAAATAAACAAACAGAAATTTTTAAAAAGTTTGAAAAAGGAGCCTTTCTCAATTAGAAACTGATTCTGGATTTTTTTTTTTAAATTTTTATTGAGTAAACATTTAAAAACAGATTGAACACAGTGTGGCTTTTCTGGCTGTTATTTTGCCATACATACTATACCATATACCATATATCTCCCTATTCATTGATCTTTTATACCATTTACATATGGAATTGTTGTATGCAAATTGTCATGATGACTGAAGAAAAGAAAGGGAGTTTCTGGAATGATGCTCTCCCAAGCCTTTGCAGATGCCTTCTCATTCTTGGAGGAGATGTGCAGTCATATTTTTCTACACTATAAATAAAGCTTCATCTTAAAATAGGAATAGCTCTTAGACTTATCGGTAGCATTAAAATGCAGCATCGGTGGAAGCCTTTTGTGGTAGAAAGGAAACACCCGTGCACCCTCTAGACAATGAGCTCCAGTTCAAACAGCAGACTGTCTGCTGTATAAATGCACACAGGAGCGCCTCCAACTCCCCACATTTCTTATTATGCATCCCCAATCGTAACGCTGTTTATGCAAAAGGCGACAGTGAAAGCGCACATTGATTTCCCTTTCATAGGAAGGGAGATGCTTGGCGAAAGGTCAGAGGCAGCCCTCCTCCCCTGTGACAGATCTTTCCCTGTGGTAGAAGCTCATTGGCCTGGTGCCTGACAATTGACTATGAGTGACATATTTTGGGCAGAGCTATGGTGAAATGGGAGCCATGTGGCTGATGTTAGTAAACATTATCTCTGCACGGTCTGGCAGGACACCCTCAGCAGCAGGAGGGTGAATGGCTGGCAGGCCACATGAACTGGACACACAGGCAGCGGCCAGCTACCTAGGAAACACAAGCCAAGGCCTACAATCTAGCAGCTGCTCCAGTTGCCTTGGCAACCGATACCCTAACAATGAGCTAGAAATTCAGCATGCGAGTTGCTTTTATTGAAAAGTGCCCTCCTCCCCAGCTCAGGCGAGGTCAGGCACCCCCAACCCCCCATATTAAACATGTTCCATTGGCAGTGGCAGGTCCTTATTGTTTGGATGGTTGTTGCATACATATATAAAAACACGGGATTTCAATACTTACCTTACCGAGTGACCTTGTGCATTTGATAATGGCTTTCATTAATATTTGTTGTTGTTGTTTGTTTGGTAGTACCTATTTGCTCGTACAAAATCTAGATTTCTGTGGGGATGATTTTACCTTTTATCCCTGGAGCTTCCATAACATAAAAAAGAAATCAGTATGTGGTTAAAAAAAACCCAAAACCCTAATAATTTAAAAGTATGAAAGAGATATGGATATATGAAACTTGCTTACAGATATATGGTCACTATGCATTCTTCAAGCTGTTAGAAAAAAACAGGATCAATATTGAAATATGATATGCTGAAAATAAAAAAATTAAAACATTAAAAAAATAATCTATAATGAGAAATTCAGTTTCCCTTGATCCTAGCTATTAACCACTTAAATATTTGCACTTCGTGTGAAATATTGGAGATTGTTGCTTATATTTATTTAAATTGTTTTAACTGATAATTTAAATTTTGGCATGCCATTAAAGATTAATTCTTAATTTCCTTTCCAATTATCCATAATTTCATCAATTTTAAATAGATGTCAGCCAGGCCGTGCAATATTTTGTTTCTTTCCTTCAATCATGTCTGATTATGCAAATCCCTGCAGTTTCTTAGTGAGGTTTCTTAGAAGTGGTTTGCCATTATCTCCTTCCTAGGGTTGAGTGAAAATGACTGGCCCAAGTTTACGCAGCTGGCTTTGAGCCTCAGGTGGGACTAGAAATCAGTCTCCTGGTTTTCCAGTTTCATCCCTTAACCATTACTCTAAATTGACTCTACCAGTTTTCTGTACTTGTATATTTATTTAACATAGCACATTTGTATATTGACATTATCATATTTGTTTAGAATAATATATCAGAGTTGGAGGAAACCGAGATCATCAACTTCCTGCACACTGCAGGATTCGTGACACCATCTCTGATCGAAGACTATCTGTACAGATGACTGTATTAATAACAGAGGTATAGTCTTTCTGAATTCCAAGCTCCCCTTGTTTGTTTTTGTGATTTTCCATGGACTAGTTTCACATTCCCAAACTGAACTCAGTACTCTCAAGTCCTGTAGCAAAGGTTTTCAAAAGAGACAACACATTTGATTTATTCATTTCTCAACTCCTACAATAATTTCACTCCCATTTTTTTCTCTGCTACAGAAAATCCTAACTGAATATGGAAGAATTAGGATGACTATTTGGAAAAACCAACCAACCAGCTATTGAATACTTGAGGAGAATGAGTGAGGACAGCTCACTTGGTCCTGCCCTCTTCCTCTGCTTTCAGCATTATGTCCTTCTTTATGTTGAGGCCTATTTTTGTGGGCTCTGCATGTCATTTCAAGACCTAAAAAGAATCTCTGCTTTCAGAAATAGGGGTTAGCAGCTGTCTGACTATGTCTGGCCTGGGAAGCTAAGCAGAGTCAGATCTGGTTAGCCTTTGAATGGGACACTACTAAGGAATTCTATGGTCGGCAGTGGTAAACACGCCAGTATCACAAGCAGCTTTTGAAACATTTCTGTTTGAAAAGAAGCTTGCTGTGCAATAAGAAATGACTACTGTTTAAAAAACAACAACCAAACCCCTTCCAGATGCTGAAGTAAGTTCACGATATTATCCTTGGCATCTACAGGTCATTTTTAAAGGCTGCCTTTCTATCGAGCTGAACTCAAACAGACTTCTGTTTTGATGTGAATGGGATTGTAATAAGGTTCCAATTCATTGGTAGAATTGCATTTTTCCTTTTGCACTTAGGAAATGAACACCTATGTGGATTTTCACGACTGTGGCAAAAGTGCCCTAAGTTCTATGTTTATATTTACTTGCAAATTAATATGATGCAATTATTAACACAGCCAGCTAGCAAGCATGCCAGTCCTGGAAAAGGTTGAATAGGTAAGTAATTTGAGTCAAATGGATTTTATCAGAGTTTCCTTCCTTTGTTTTGATACTGGATCCCAGAACATAAATATGTCTGATTTTTAAATGATTCCATGAATAGGTAAGTGCTTTCAATTAAATGATTAAAATGCAAATACAAGCAAGTCTACTGTTGTCAGTGCTGAGACTGTACAATGTTAAATATGAAAAGGGAATCATACATTATGGATTTAAAGCACAGCCGTTCATCAGTGAAGCTGACAGTGTTTCAAAGCGAACAGTGCTGGATTTATATTCTTAGAAAGAAGTCATCACAGAGCAAGGACTTTTATAATAATCTTTGGGGGATAAGTGGTGGATTTTTTTTTAACCTTGAAGCAAAAGCATGGGAGAAAAGATGCAACACTTCCTCCCATGAATGGTTTAACATTTGCCTTGAAATATGAAAGGCAATAGAAAGGTTTATTATGTTCTGTGTCCCATATGCTATATTTGCACACAAAATGCAAAAGAAAGTGAGCCACACCAAAACCATTTTGAGTCAGTGATCATTACGAAGATAGTTCAACTATGCCCCAAGTTTTAATGGGATCAAACTTGGTTTAATTTTCTGCTGGGGTTGTGTAAATGGGTGCTTCACAACTAGTCTTATGCCTTCTGGTTATGTTGAAGCTCAGTTGTCAGAATTCTGATACTTTTGCATTTAACATATCCTCTGGCTGGTGGGTTCTCCTTCTTCTTTATAACTGTGGAAGGCAGGCAGGCAGGCAGGCAGGCAGGCAGGCAGGCAAGCAGGAAGGAAGGAAGGAAGGAAGGAAGGAAGGAAGGAAGGAAGGAAGGAAGGAAGGAAGGAAGGAAGGAAGGAAGGAAGGAAGGAAGGAAGGAAGGAAGCTTGCCATCTCCCTCCATTGCAATTTCTTTTTATATAGTTCAGCAAGAGAGATGGAATCCCTGCCAGGGAACATAGTAACCAGATGTTTCCTTGCAATGAAATGAAATGCAGTGGGCAAACCAGAAAAAAAATTGCCATAAAACACTACTTTTGATGCACAATAGGACATCACAACACACAAAAAATGGGTGGAAGAGATATTTCTAGTAGATTGGGGAGGGAATCTATCTATGTGGCTGCTAAGAGTCAATAACAACTTGATGTCACATTTTTTGCATTAAATCCTTATCTGATAGCACAATTCAGCTATATTTTCACCTAATACTAAGCCAAGATTCCAGATTGGAGAATAGCACACAATAAAATCGGAATGAGCTATATTGCAGGTTCATGTATAATGTTAAACCATAAATAAGCAATACAATAGCTCCAGAAGCTTCAATGTTATTTTACATTGGACAAGGTAACAAAAATCTGTGTTGTGGCATTGCTATCTTTTTTTAAATGATTATTCTAATAATTTTCCCCCTTTTTTTAACAATTTGCCCCCATACAGAATTATTGTTATCTTACTGTTGTTAGTTAGCTAACCATAGTAAGTACAATAACTTTGTTAGCCTTCCACAAGAAATGAAAGATCTAGAGGTTGACACTGGGGGTTAAGCAAACACTGCTGTCTAATATTACTTTATAAGATGGGATGGCTGTTTGACCTCAGACATTTATGATTCAAACTGTTTAATTGTTTAAATTGTTGTTGTTTTTTTAACTTTGAAAGCTATCAGGGTGAGTGTCATGAGATTGGTGGACATCAAAATCAGTTAAATAAATAAATCCTTTAAATAAAGTATTCTTTTCCTATTTTCCAGGACTTTGCTTCTGCCTGCCAGATTTCTAGTATCAATAAGAAAATTATCAGCTTTTTATGTTTCAAGGTGTTTGGTTATCAAAAAAGAAAACTTACTAAGGTGAACCTAAGGTCTAATATAACCCTAACCCTAACCCTAACCTGAGGTGTGATTTGTCCTGTTTTAATTAAAACATCAGTCAAAAAACTAAACAAATTTACAAAACCACTACATATGCATGCATACACATACCCTATTCTTTACACTTTCTTCAATACATGGGCTAATTCCATAATTTATTATGTCTTTAAATTGATTCTTCTTCTTCTTCTTGTGCCATATCCATTATCGGACGTTGGTGATCATGTTGGCAAATTTTTATCAGTAGCCACACGAAAAAAAATTGATACAATTTTTAATTAAAAAAAGATCAGATAGTGTTTGTCTATATATAAGCTCTGGAGCTTTCTTCCTTAGACTTTACTTTGTTATAAATGTTTAATATTTCTAGTTATTTGATGGAATTTCTCTAAACAGGGTCTTTTTGTGTTAGCTTTTCCATTTTATATATTATAACTTTCCTTTTTGTAGCTATACTATATATACATATACTGTACTAATAAACTGTATGTACCATATGATTTTCAGTAATCATTACTCATCTAATGTATGCCTTCGTAGTATCCAACAACTGTGCCTCTTGTATACAGGTAGTCCTTGACTCACAACCACAATTGAGCTCAAAATTTCTGTTTGTTAAGTGAGTTTTATCCCATTTTATGACTTTTCTTACCACAGTTGTAAGTGAATCACTACAACTGTTAAGTTAGCAACATGCTTGCTAAGTGAGTCTGGCTTCCCCCATTGACTTTGCTTGTCAGAAGGTTGCAAAAGGTGATTCCATAACTCTGGGACACTGCAACTGTCATAAATATGAGTCAGTTGCCAAGTATCTGAATTTTGATCACGTGATCATGGGGATATCTGCAATGGAATGGTCATAAGTGTGGAAAACAGCTATAAGTCACTTTTTTCAGTGCCATTGTAACTTCAAACAGTCACTAAATGAACTGTTGTAAGTCGAGGACCATCTGTACTGTTTTGTTTTTAATTTTTCTACTGTTTTTGTTTATTAAGTAGAAGAGATGGATCTAATCTCTAAGACATTGATCCTCTGGATCTGTCCCTTTTTAAGTAGCGCCAAACGGGTAGATAATCAGAAATTAAAATAGGTCCAATTTCAGCTAACAAAATGTTATTAGACTATATTTTGGAACATAAAAATAGACCAGATCTTGAGCAGCATTTATGTCTATTTGGATGAAATTCTGTATATAAGTCCTCTTATTAGGATCTTATTTATATTGCCATCTATCAATCAAATTAGCACAGCCCAGGATTTGTTCAAAAGATTATCCTCATTTTTTTCTTGTTATCTGGTCTTCCATTTTAGAAGAATAGTCTAATTTGTTATTAGGAGCTTGTTTGACATTTTGTCCTATGATGACATTTATAATAACTATTCTATTTATTTTAAGGTAATGATAGTAGCTGCCACAGGAATTAATGGTTAGAATTCTATCTTATTACTGCAGGCATAATGATGAGGTGCAACTGTAATGTGATAAATTACAGGAGTAAAATGAAGGTCCCAGGAGTTATTCTGCTGGCTTCCTATTACGCTGACCATGTAACCCAGCCTCCACTTCATGTTCCTGAACCAGCAGAGACAATTTGCAATACCATTTCTTCTTTTTATTATGTAGGGAGTCGTGTGTGTGTGTTTCAGTTGAATTATCAGATGCTTCTTAGCCCTTGAATTCTGAGGAAACTGCTAAGGGCAGGGCTTAACAACATTTGATGCCTCCTTTCTTCTATTATAGCCAAAGTGTTACCTGTTCCTACAACTATAGCTTGGTTCACTTATTAAAGCTAAAAGGCCAAGCCCTGTTCCATGTGGCTGTGCGCCGGTAATTTGCAAGCAATCTAACCAGGCCTGAAGTTCAGTCTAAACTATTCCTTTATAGAAATGCTGTGTGGGGAGAAACTGAGAATAGACACAGCCGAATGTGGATATCTGAGAATGGTTGTAACCAGGTTACATCTAAGGAGGGAATTTTTTAAAACTTGTGGGAGAAAACAAATCTCTGAAGTAACAGGGAGAATGCCTTTGCTTTCCATGTCAACATCTCCATGCAAGCATCAGAGAGAATATTTCTGCTTTGATTCTGAGCATCTGCAGTTATGAGATGTGCCAAACAGGTAAACTATGGTTTGGAATGACATGATTGTTGTGAGAGAACCTTCTGAGATGTGGTTCTAATCTCTTGGGAACTGCTCATTGCAGCTTTGTTTATGCGGGTGTACGGAGTGAGAACACTAATACAGTTGTCTGTAGCACAACTGTAACAAACAATCTGCTTATTGTGTATTTTCAAAGCAGTTTTTCATGCAGGCTAACAGGTGGCAGATAGTCACTGTAGGCACACTGTTGGAGAAGAACAAATCTCAGTTAACCAGAATTATAACATAGACGTTGGCACAGGCTAAAGAAGAGAGATATTTTAGGAATGATATTTCAGTATTTGTAACTGTGACGCTACACATATTTATCTTGCAGCCCTTAGTCTATCTCTGAACAAAAACCTTAACTATCTTTGTATGAATAAGCAGCAGGAACATAATAATGTGCATGCTTGTTTGGATTTTTATGTGTGTGTGTGTGTGTATCGACATACACAAATACACACACACATTGCAACAGAGAAATTTTATGAATATATATAATTCGAAGGCCAAGGATACATATACACTCTAGTGTACTTCCTTAATACTTTGATAAGTATTAAGTTGTTTAGACCACCGGTCCTCAACCCCCAGTCTGTGGACCGGCACTGGGCTGCGGCATGCCAGAAGTCGGGCTGCGCGAACAAGCAAAGTCCCATCTGCGGGATGCAGTCAGCGCATGAAACCACGCCCCCTCCGATCCATGGAAAAAACTCTCACTACGAAGCTGGTCCCTGGTGCCAGGTTGGGAGTCAATGGTTTAGACTAAAATGTACCTAAAGGCAATAGATTAACTCCAAACAGATTTAAGCAATAGAGGGCTCATCCATACAGGCTTCTTATCCCTTATGGTATGAAGGGATAAGGCCCCTGGGCCTTTGATTGGGACTGTATGTTGTATGAGTGGGTATAGTTTTATTGTTTTTTATATTGTATATTATTATTTTAACTAATTTATATTTTGTACTTGTATTATTTGCTGTGAGCCGCCCTGAGTCTGAGGAGAAGGGAGGCATATAAGTCAAAATAAAGTAAAGTAAAGTAAAGAAGGTGCCCCCCCCATTTAATATTTTTTGAGATCACATCTTCACAATGGAACCTCCATCTCATGGCCACCATACAGGATGGGCACCAGCTTAGAATAAACAAAACTTAAATAACTCCAGGGAAAATTGAGAGTTGCTTTAAAATACTTTGCATAGTATTTTATTCTTAAAGTTAGGATTATCAAACTGAATAATTTAACAATTGACCCTAGGGTTTTCAAATAGCCCCTATGTTTTAGTGCATTGCTGCTATTTAAGATGAAACTGAGGCTAATGGCTATATGCAAGAAACAAAATGATGGTATTTTCAAAAATATATGCATTATTGGAGAATCAAAGAATGTAATTATTCCAGAAGTTTTAAACATCAATAGTTGCATTTTGTATGGGGTTTTTCCTTGTAAAAAAACCCCCCAACTATATAGTATTACAAAGGGGTAGCCAAAATCACAGCTTGCAATTCGTGAGAAGCTAAACATGATCTTAAAATATACCAGCTGCTACATAGTTAGTACTGAACACAAACGAAACAACTCACTTCTTTCCAACAAGCAAGTTCATTGGATAATTTATCTTTTTAAATCTGGATAGGCCAGACTGGAAAACCAAAAGTTATCTTTGCCAAATTGTAGTGGGGGCAATCTCTTCTGCCCTGTTGTCAAAAAGAATGTGTAGATAAGTCCCTAATACTATAGGGTGGAATAATTGCTTCTGTTTATTTGTTTGATGTGTGAACCAGTCATTCTTGGTTGTAAACCATTGCTTATGATTTAGCATTATCTGCAAACCAGACCACTTATTTATTTATTTAACAATATGGCATATCATATGTGGACTAGCAATATAAATTAACATTTCAACTAGATTAGTAGAACCCAATAAGATATAAATGTCAAAAAGATCTATGTTCAAATATCAATGTCTAGGCCAGGGGTCCCCAACCTGTGTGTTGTGGCCCACTACCAGGCCGTGGGCTGTTGGCCACTGGGCTGCATGAGTAGCTGGCCAGAGCACACACATGTGTGTGCTCACACTCTCCCACTCATGCTAGCGTCACAGCTCATGCAGGCACTAACATCACCACAAGTGCACTCCCAACTTGTGCTAGCATCGCATCATCATGCTGGTGCTAGTGATGTCATGAGCATCGCGCAGGCGCTATAGTCGCCACAAGCACATACTCCACCCAATCATGCTAGCATCACAACATCGCATAAGTATTATCTTTGCTATGAGTGCACAGTCCCTCCACTTGTGCTAGCATCGTGGCATCGTGTGGGCGCTAGCGTTGCCCAAGTGTTGCGTGGGCACTCTTGGCCCTGCTTGTTTTGCACATGCAATCATGGCCCATTTGTGTGCACGCTTGGTCCTGTTCGTGTGTGTGCCCGTGAAAAGGCCCCTCCACCCCCCCTGCCCTGGGCCGCCAACCCAGAAAGGTTGGGGACCCCTGATCCCTAGGCCATCTAACAATTGAAGCGCAGCATTGGTTATATTAAAAAAAATCAGGTACTGGGCCAATGTATGCCCAGACCACTATCGCTTATTTACTAAACTAATGTTAAAGCAAACCATGAAATGGTTTAATGTGTGAGCCTCACTCACTTTCTTCATCCAAGGTTCTTCACTAAATGAACCTCTCTCCATCTGATTTGTGTGAATTCCAAACTTTCCTTTATCACCCTGTTGGTGAGGAAGTCAAAATGATTGCAGTTTCATACATCTGACAGGAACTAAGAATTGGTCATGGAAGCGAGGCTAACAAAATATCTCTTCCATTTTCAATTTTCTTGCAAATTCATTGCTGTCTTATACTGTTGACTGTCGGGCTACTTCGTAACAATGATCATTTGCGATAAAGTGGAATGCAGTTCTCTTCTCTGGCATCTTAATCAAGCTGTTTCAAGATGGCTATGGAATGATAGTATTCCATTGTATTCAAATCCATCTAACCATTTAGCTATGGTTAAATGGTTAAATTAAATCATAGTTTAATTTGTCATCCAAATATAAGAGTGTAACACACTGTATATCAACACCAATCATGTGCATTGGTATGTTTAACAATGCATTCTAATTTACTTTGGTTGGGATTCCACCCGCACCAAGGGGAGTGCCCCAGATTGAGGTAACATTTGACATTGATGCAAATGGAATTGTTCATGTATCTGCAAAAGACAAAGGTACAGGACGAGAACAACAGATTGTGATCCAGTCTTCCGGTGGTCTTAGTAAAGATGATATTGAAAACATGGTAAAAAATGCAGAAAAATATGCAAAAGAAGACAGGCGGAAAAAGGAACGCGTTGAAGCTGTAAACATGGCAGAAGGAATAATCCACGACACAGAATCCAAGATGGAAGAGTTTAAAGATCAGTTGCCTGCAGATGAATGCAGCAAATTGAAGGAAGAAATTGCAAAAATGTGGGAGTTACTGGCTCGTAAAGATAGTGAAACAGGCAAAAACATCCGGCAGGCAGCAATGTCCCTGCAACAAGCATCCCTGAAACTTTTTGAAATGGCCTACAAAAAGATGGCATCAGAGCGAGAGAGTTCCGGAAGCTAACAAGGCTCTGGTTCACATGACTCAGGAAGCTCTGGGGATCAGAAGGAGGAAAAGCAGTAAATTGCTGTCTTGTGGAGACTGGAACAGAAAGAGGACACTATTTCACAGCTTCATAGTCAAAGGACTTTCCTGAGCAGCTGTGGACTGATTTATGTCTTACTGTGTTTTTGCAGTATTCTATACATACTTTCTGAAATGTATAAATTTAGTCAAATTGCTATCTGATTAAAAAAAAAATGCAAGATGACGTTTAGAGGTCAGTGACAGTTTTCATGAGAATTCCTGGCAATCTTTCTTCCGAGCAGAAGGAATTGGCTTGTTTAATTTGAAGGCCTAGAAACCATGTCTCAAATTCAGAGTGGGAGTAGGATTCATCATTGCTGAATTGTGAATTCCATCCTTAATAATGGAGTCTCCTCTGGGAACAGGTTCCTGCTTCTGGGAAGAGATGATATTGGGACCTGGGGTCATCGGCTGACAATTTACTTGGGAAAAGTATAAGCAGACCTACACCTTAGCTTTAATATAAAAAAAATGTGACTTATTTTAATATAGCTGCAACCACAAGACAACGTGGATACTCCATGCATTGTTTTTGTAGCTTTTCTGCTCTGTCCAATGTCTTTTTCCTTGCAGGAAATCTAATTCCCTATTAATAAATTGTTCTCGGTTGGAAAAAAACAAAAACAAAAAACAATGCATTCTAATCCTAACATTTTGCTAGTATACTTTTTTCCTAAAAATAAGAATTCAATATACTCTTGAAATATCATAGTTTAGATAAAAGGAAAGCTATTCTCATGAAAACTGCCCCCCCCGGCAGCGATCCGGTGTCCTCCTCCTGCTCCGCCGCTCGTCTCTCGCCTGCTCTCCAGCTCTCCTTCGCTTGCGGCGTGGCGTTTTTGGGCCTGCCAGCCGCCCGGCCGCCGCCAGCTTCCGCGGCTCCATCCGCGGCTTCCCGGGACCTCCCGGCGGCAAGTCTCACTTTTTTAAAAAGATCCGAGATTCCTCTTCAATCCCGACCTCTTTTTTCGTCGCTCACTTTCTCGGTGTTTCTTTATTTTGAATTTCGCGCGAGCCCCATCCCGGAGCTCTCAAAGAAAGGCTCCGGTCCTCGTGACCGGAACCGGAAGTCCTCTTCTGAAATTATTATTTTTGTCTTACTTTCTTTTGTTTTTATTTTTCAAATATTTTTCATATTTAAAAGTAATCTTTAATAACAATTTATATATGCCTGTTATCATATTTCTCTCTTTTTATCCTAAAGATCCATGCTCTATATACCCTAACAGTGAAACTTAGAGTTCATCCTGCTTTGAGTAAAGCCTTTGCAACTAACTGTGCTTTAAAGGGTTCTATGGTCTATTGATATAAAATAGAAAAGTCTCTGGATTTCACCCTAACTTATCGTTGCCAAGTGCATCTTCATGTGTATTAATTGTTTATGATGCAATACATTTGAATACTGCTTCCAGTGGTGGGATTCAGCCAGTTTGCAGAACTGGTAGCTAATTTTTTGTTGCCCAGGCCCAGAATGGACTTCTGGAAGCGGCATCCATAAAGAGAACTGGTTGCTCACATATTTGAATCCCACCACTGACTGCTTCCCATTAAAAGTATAACATACAAAGTAGATCCATGCCAATTAAGATTTAATCAGGATGATTTATGTATTTATATAATGGCATGGTGTCAGTCTTAAGGACTTGGAATAAAATGGTGGTGAAGGGGGAGGCTATAGGACCATGTTCATAGGTCTGGGCCCTTGGAGAAAAAAATACGAAATTCAGATGGCTTTTGTTAAGGTTTGCAGATAATTGCAGATAATGAGTCCTTGGGGGGGGAAACTGACTTTATACATATGCAAAAGGCCAACCATATTTTGTCCATATGCATAAGCAAAATCTCTCTCCCTCTCCCCCACATCAGAGAGAGAGAGAGAGAGAGAGAGAGAGAGAGAGAGAGAGAGAGAGAGAGAGAGAGAGAGAGAGAGAGAGAGAGACAGAGACAGAGACAGAGACAGAGACAGAGACAGAGACAGAGACAGAGACAGAGACAGAGACAGAGACAGAGATTAAATAGGCCCCTATCTAGTGGTGGGATTCAAACATGTGAACAACCGGTTCTATGTGTGGATGCCGCTTCCAGAAGTTCATTCTGGGCCTGGGCAATAAAAAAATAGCTACCGGTTCTGCCAAATTGGTGAGAACTGGCTGAATCCCACTACTGGCCCTATCTAAATGTATAATTTCGTCAGTATTTTTCAACCATTATACCCACGCTGGTAACCCTAAGCTGTATATACTAACATGGTGAAATATTTTTACTTTTTGCCCATTTTCCATCATCCTTCTTAATTTATAATATTCAGGATTCTGAGTAGAATTTTTATGTGCCTTTGGAAAAACCACATGTAGTGGTGATCACCACAGCTTATAAAATAAAGTCTACAAATGCATTATCTTTAAGTAGTCATTCTGACGTGTTAACGAAGGTAAATAAGTTTAGCATTTTGCACCACTGCAGCATAAAAACAACTTTTTCTAAGTAAAATAAAATGGGACATTAACTGAAGTATAATATAAA
This sequence comes from Bothrops alternatus, assembly GCA_034064705.1. Taxonomy (NCBI): domain Eukaryota; kingdom Metazoa; phylum Chordata; class Lepidosauria; order Squamata; family Viperidae; genus Bothrops; species Bothrops alternatus. The sequence continues at coordinate 34,588,622 of JARGCV010000223.1, read as the reverse complement.
ACATACCTTTTCCCTCCAGATATATTGTGACAGATGCTACGAACAATTGTTATGGGATCCTTGGGAGGAAAAAAATTAATATTTAAACCTAGAGATGTTTCATGCAGTTCAAGTCCAATGTCTCCACCATATGTTTGTGGATGAATACTATACCTGAGGCTGTTCTGAGATAATCAAACATCTGCTTATTCTTAAATCGGAGTATATAGATATAAGCATATAGCAATGCAGGTCACACATTCTTGATAATCAGCTGCTGCCTGAGGCTTCAATTTAAAAAAAAAACAGCTTTGAGTGATTTTCGAGTGGTATATTCAGAGGACTGTTCTTATAATTACATAATATAAAATTACACAGTTTCTTATATCAAACCCTAATGCATACACACATACATAACCACATATCTCCCCACATACACACACAAATAAAGAACAGCAAAAGGCAGCTTGTTGCTGAAGTAGCCATCTGTGCTGATTATAAATGTCTTTTCTGGAAAACATTTTCTTGGCATGATATCTATCATTAGCATTCTCCAATATTTTAATTATTAATACTGAATGGTTTACATAATTATTTTTTTTCCTTGCTCTACTGCTTTAATTTCCAAAGAAGCACATTCTTTTTTTGTTACCTCTCCCATCTTCATTTCCTTACTTTTCTCTCAGTCTTCCCAAAATATCTCTCAATGAAGTGAATTTGGAAAGAAAAACTTCCTTTTTCATTCCGTCTCCAGGATGCCTAAGTACAGGCGGTAGAAAAATCCATCCAGATTAGGGGTGAGTAACTGTGGCAATTTCAGGACCTGTGGCCTTCAACTCCCAGATTTCCTAAGCCAGCCATACTCAGAAAATTCTGGGATTTGAAGTCCACAGTTCGTAAAAGTGCCATAGTTGCCCACCCCTGATCCAGATGGAGTGCTTTTCTCTTCCCCTTCCTTTTTAAGATTTCTTTTATCTGCCATTTTGATAATGTGCTATAAAGCAGCAAAACAAACACTTGGTAAGGTAGAATGAGCATTTTTTAATAAATAAAATTCTGAATACAGGAAAAACACCCCCTTGCTCAATGCATTGCTATGGGGAAAAGATGGGGAAGAGCACCTTTTCCATGAAAAATCTAGCTGTGTGTTAGGAATCATTGCATCTATGGAATTACAGGAAGCGACTTCTGCAGCTCCATGCACAACATCTTCTCAAGAATGATGGAGCTCTTCTGGAAGCCAGGTCCAATAATGATTTTAGGAACACTAGGACCTTCTTCCTTGACTTAATACAAAGGAATAAGGAAGTGCCTTATTCTCCTAAGAAATTGGTGGGTTTTGAGTGACTTAGCTGGCGGGCCAAGTTGCTAAAGTGATTAGAAGAATTGAAATCATTGAGGGGGGGGGTTGGTAATGACCAGAAGTATTGTAATAAATGCTTCCTCTTCCTCCTTGTAAAATGCTCTTCAGATTTGCATCTCTCACTCCTCTTTCTCCCCTAACTGCTCTGCTAGACTACTGGTAATCCACTACTAATCCTTTCTCCTAAGTAGCCACGTAAAGGAAGAAAAGATGCCAGTTTGTGGCTTAGGCGGGCTATGTTGAAGAAATCTCCCCATCGCTGCCAAGAACGTCCATCTGCCACCTACAAGTGCAGGTGCCAAGGAGTCTCCTCTGTCCACAAAGCACAATAATAAAAAAAACAAAGGATCCATGTGCACTAATCATTTGCCAAACACACCAAAAGGAAGGCAAGAACTCTTTTTTTTTTTAAATGAAAGTTTACTTAGTCGGCAGAGATTTGCATACAGATGGCTAGGTCAGGGGACTGTGTACGCTGCCTGGACTGTGGAGGGCAAGGCCGCATTCAGGCAGCCTTTAGAAGCATGCCCGGCTTTTACTAGAGCACCAGGCTGAGAGAGGCCTCATTCGGCACACACTGAATAGTCAGTCATTCAAGTAGCTTGCTTTGAAATGAGAAAAGACCTTGGACTGGGGGTAGGAAAGGAGTGGAGTGAAAGAAAGCAAATTCTTTTCTTTGTGAGAGAGAGGAGGAGTGTTGGGAACGAGGCCAGAGGACTTAAAGAATGTGAGTTAGCAACCAGGAATTAGAGGGAAGTTTCTGTGGAGACACACAATTAGATATATGGCATTCACCCTCTCCTTCTAGTGGACAACAAGAGCAAGCACATTTCAAAGGGTTCACGGTGTGCATTTGTGGAGGAGAAGAAAAAAAAAAAGACAAGAAAGAGAGAGAGAAATCAGTAGAGTAGAGCTACCCTGTTTCTTTAGTCCTAAGAGATAGAGGCCTTGAAAATAATCAAGAGTAAACTTCAAGCAAGGAAGCTTTTTCAGGAGATGAAGAGTGTGCTATCCCAAATGCCATTTTTTTTCCCTTTTGGATTTGATTCCCCCATCCTTCTTTTACAGGCAAGCGAAAATAAACAACGCATGTCTAAAAGCATGCCAGGTGGATGGTAAATGGGGCTTGCTCTGGATGAATGAAACGTTACCTCTGTCTGTCTTTTTGGCAAGAAATGATGGTTTCCATCATGGCAAGAGTCTTGGCTTCAGAATGCTTTGGAGAATCTTTCCTTTGACTACAGGACAGCAAACGCCATAGGACCCGAGACATGGGGATAAAAGGATCCTTCTTTGGGCTTTTGTTGTCAAAGATGGGAAGAGATTGGAATCAAAATCTGAAGAAGGAGGTTCAGAATTTGTCTTCCTAGGAGCCACCATCCAAGCTTTCTTATTGCCTTTCCTTCTTTTTCCAGGCCATGGATAGGGAGGGAACAGTGACCTCACAGAAGTGAGGAACTCTGGAGTTGATAATGGATAAGCAACACAAGGCAGAAGCATGCCATTTGTACAGGTAATCCTCAACTTAGAACAGTTCATTCAGTGACCGTTCGAAGTTACAATGGGATTGAAAATCTATTTTCCACACTTATGACCGTTGCATGACTGTTGTGGTCATATGATCAAAATTTGGATGCAACTGGCAACTTGTTCATATTTATGATGGTTGCAGTGTCCTGAGGTCACGTGAACACCTCCTGTGACCTTCTGGTAAGGCCACACTTGGAATACTGTATCCAGTTTTGGTCACCACGATGTAGAAAAGATGTTGAGGCTCTAGAAAGAGTACAGAGAAGAGCAACAAAGACGATCAGGGGTCTAGAACATATAAAGAACGATTGCTGGCATTGGGTATGTCTAGTTTAATGAAGAGAAGAATGAGGGGTGACATGATAGCAGTGTTCCAATATCTCAGGGGTTGCCACAAAGAAGAGGGAGTCAAGCTATTCTCCAAAGCACCTGAGGGCAGGACAAGAAGCAACGGATGGAAACTAATCAAGAACTAAGGAGAAATTTCCTGACAGTTAGAACAATTAATCAGTGGAATAACCTGCCTCCAGAAGTTGTGGGTTTTCCAACACTGGAAGTTTTTAAGAAGAGACTGGACAGCCATTTGTCTGAAATGGTATAGGGTTTCCTGCCTGAGCAGGGGATTGGACTAGATGACCTCCAAGGTCCCTTTCAACTTTATTATTATTATTACTATAATCCAGATTCACTTAACAACCGTATTACTAACTTAACAATTTCAGTGATTCACTTAACAAGTATGTTAAGAAAAGCCATAAAATGGGGCAAAATTCACTTAACATTTTTTTCAATTAACAACAGAAATATTGGCCTCAATTGTGATCATAAGGCAAGGACTACCTGTACTGAGGTTTTCAGGATAGTTCGGGGTGCCTCAATCATATGGAGCAACCATGTCCCTTACGTTCAGCAGCGTTATCCAAGTTCTTTATTTCCATTTGCAAACATTTTCTTCATTGCCTTCCAAATACCAATGGATGCAATAGGTTAAAGGGTTTTCCCAATCATGACAGGATGCTGATGTGACACAATGGCATTTTTCTAGTGATAATAAATGCTAGGAAAAATCCATATCCCCCCACGTCATAGGTGCCTAATAAAATAAGGAAAGTTATAAATTCACAAGATAGAAAAATACATTATTCTGTATTTTAGGCAGAGGGAAAAAAGTCTGGAATTGATATTGATATATGGCTTTGGAAAACCACTAGATCTTGCAGACACATTCTAGACAAAGATTTTTTATTGCTGATTTTACTAGAGAATTAAATATGTGCAACTGGTGATTTCATTAAAATCCAGATTTGAATGGATCACAACACTTAGGTTATGCCTAAATTAAGTTGGGTTTGTAATTCATTGAAATCAGTGCTTGAAGTTAATTGAGATCATACTAGGTCTCACTGATTTCATTTGATTTTAAGTGTGGGAAAACTAATTTAGTCTGGATCCAATCCATTGTTTTTACATGAATTAAAATATATATTTGAAATTGGAAAGGAAGCAAACCCTGAAATCTCTTTTTTCATCTTATCTGTTATTTTCAGTTTCGATTCCATTCTTTTACATAAAACTTAATTTAGATGAAGAGGGTACCACATTCTAGCTATAAAATAATGTTGTTTCATTACAAATCTATTTTAGTTTTCTTCACTGCCCAGAGTTCCTTCTGGTAAATTGGTGGTTATACAAATGTGTTTAATAAAGAGATAATACAGACATATAACTATATGGCTATGGCTTGATAAAATATTTTTTCATTGTTTTGAACTTTAATAAATTATGGATAGACTTCAAAACTTTAGTTGTGGTCGTTTTAAACTATTTAGGTCTAAGCCATTAAATCATTTCAGAAAAAAAAAAGTGTTCAGACTTCTTTAGCAGCACTTTTGGAGAACCAGCAGTGTAAAATACAGTAGAGTGTGTGTTGGAGTTTGGAGGTTTGCCCAAATCTAAAATTTTAGTAAATTATTTTTAGTTAATGAATACTAACACAATATTCATAAGGATTATATCTCCATGCATTTGTGGGCATATAATTGATCAGCTTGGCTAATTTGCTGGAGAACTCATCCATTTTTTTCTGGAAGGATAATGCTAGAAAATACAGGCATAATTAAATGGAAGATATCAGCAATAGTGTGAGAATCTGATTTATGAATCTATTCAATTATTTCATTTCTCTTCTAAAGCAGGCCTTAAAACCATTCTAAACTAAGCAAATTTGAAGCAAAAAGCTGAATTTCTTTTAGTAAAAGATTTCATTGCATCTCGTAGCTCTCCTATGCTACCAGTTGATTTACAACTCCACATAACAACTGTCACTTCTGCAGTGGCAGAATCATAGCATTACATTACATTTATCTCGCTCCCAACACTGGGTGTTGCTTTTGCGTGGTCTGCATCCTGCCACAATCCCCCTGCTTTTTTCTAGATCTGATTTGCAATTTCAGTTCTTCCAAAATGTACCGGATTCAACCTCCTTATCAACTGATATACTGGGAAGGGACTAGTGATATTATTTTCAGTATTCTTTTTGTCATTAATACTTATGTTCATAAACATTAATGGTTGCAATCCTGCATCGCACTCTATAAACTTTAATCCTTAGAATGTCAACAAATTTGCCCATGCCTAGAAGATTATAGTCTGAAACTTTTGGGTTTGTGTCTTGTCTTTCCAAAGTTGAGTTTTACATAATTGCATAATATTTTACAACTGTTTTAGTAAATCAATGGGGAGAATAAGAATGTGGGGAGTTAGCCAATGGCTCTATCCAAACTCCTGAATAGCCCTAACAGCTAAATTTCCATATAAATGATGCATTTAGAAATTAGGCATTTATTTTGAATGCCTTTTTGATCTGTGAGGTCTGAAATTATGCCAGCCTGAGGGACTCTTTGCTATAAAGGTGGCTTTCCAGAAAGTTTCAAATGGAATTCAGGATTTCTAAAAACATTATCTAACCATGTATTCCTGAGGATCACAGGACACATTATGTCCTTCAAATCTATCCAAGAATACTTTGATTGCAAACCTTGCCAAATGCTACAAAATGTTAACAAATATAAATAAACAAGATGATTCACGAATAAAAATTATATATAGATTTTTAAACATTTGGGTAATTACTGAGCTACCGTTTTGAACACTGTAATGTGTTCAGAAAAATCTGTGCCTAACTTTTATGCTTGAAAACCAAGCTATATGTTATACAGAGTTGTAGCGAACAAATATGTATGTAAATTTGTACCTAGCAATGGTGAGTGCCTGTGTTTCATTTCATTTTAGTTTTGGGTCAATTCCCTCCCCCCCATATATATTTTAAAGAAATGAACTGGTCTAACAATAACTATCAGATGTTTTTAACTCTGAGGGGCTGATTTTACTCCACTTCTTATCTTATTCTTCTGATCCCCATCAAAACTGTGAATGCTGACCACGTGTATAGCTGTGCAAATGTGTGCAAATGGACTACAAATTATACTATAGTGAATTTCTTTGTAACCATTGTGTCTAAGAAATACCTGTAGAAGTTTAAATATCTGTAATGTTTAACTATACCTGACATTTTCCCTAAAAGGATAATTATGTACTTATTTGACCCTTTAAAATGCAACTAGCTGTGAATTTTTGAACAGAATGAAAAACACTTCCATCTTTGCCTTCAGGTGATAGATAAATTATAAAAAAATGGCAAAGTTAATTCCAATTTATTAAAACATCCTCAAATTTGTTACACTTAAGTTATTAATTGTTAAGCATATTGGATTTTATTTTAGAAGATTCCATTCCATTAGTTCCATTGGAATAATTTTCCAAAAAGGAAATCAGTATTTTTCAGTTGTGTTCATACTTAACAGTCTTTGTCGAAGCAACCCAGATAATTATATAAAAACATTTTATTTAAAATTACAACATAACTAGAAATGTAAAATGCCATAGCTGGTTTTGTATTAATATTATAACAGCTTCAAATTATAGCACTGTATATTTGCATACACCTATTATGAATGGCTATTCTAATTTCCAGACTTCAGTGAATCCAAACATTAGATGTTATCTGCTTAAATACAGAAAAATGATATTAGGTTGATTTCATATTTAATATTCTTTAAAGTAGACCACCTAAGTCAGCAGGGTTCTTTGATGTATGACTAAATCTTATTCAAACCACACCATGTTTATTTCTTATAAGTAAGAATTCTATTGTAGCTTTCATTTGTACATTTTAATAGTAGAGAATATTACTGTGCACTGTTTCTGCTATCACTAGGAGTATCATTGCAGTAATCACTTTCTTTGATAAAGGTAAAGTTTCCTTCAAAGCAGTCTCTCTCTCTCTCTCTCTCTCTCTCTCTCTCTCTCTCTCTCTCTCTCTCTCTCTCTCTCTCTCTCTCTCTCTCTCTCTCTCTCTCTCTCTCTCTCTCTCTCTCTCTCTCTCTCTCCCCCCGCCTGTCTCTGGGTGCATTTCTGTGTTTGGCAACATTAGGGTAGCAGATTGTCTCTACTTTTTTCTGGATCTGTTTTTTCTGTTTTTCCACTTCCTAGTTAGTTCTATATCTCTTATATCTCTTATGGTGTCTGATCCAAATATTGGCCAGACATAAACCTGCTTACTGTAGTTTCTATCCACCACACAGATCTAATAGATGCTGCCATTTGCTGAGGCCCAGAATAGTAGTTTCTTATACTAAGAAACATTTTGTCAGATCAATTTCTCTACAATAAAAAAGATAAATAAAAAGGAGTTTTGGAATGGAGTATTCACAACAACACTAATAATAGAGTTGGAAGGGACCTTGGAGGTCTTCTAGTCCAACCCCCTCTTCAAGCAGGAAACCCTATACCATTTCAGACAAATTGTTGTCCAGTCTCTTCTTTAAAACTTTCAGTGTTGGAGCATTCACAACTTCTGGAGGTAAGTTGTTCCACTAATTAATTGTTTTAACTGTCAGTAAATTTCTCCTTAGTTCTAGGTTGCTTCTCTCTTTGATTGGTTTCCACCCGTTACTTCTTGTCCTGACTTCAGGTGCTTTGGAGAATAGCTTGATTCCCTCTTCTTTGTGGCAGCCCCTGAGATATTGGAACACTGCTACATGTCACCCCTAGTTCTTCTCTTCATTAAACCAGACATACCTAATTCCAGCAACCATTCTTTATATGTTTTAGCCTCCAGTCCCCTAATTATCTTTGTTGCTCTTCTCTGTACTCTTTCTAGAGTCTCAACATCTTTTTTACACTGTGGTGACCAAAACTGGATGCAGTATTCCAGGTATGACCTTAGCAAAGTGTTATAAAGTAGTATTAACACTTTACGGGATCTTGATTCTATCCTTCTGTCAATGCAACCTAGCACTGTGTTGGTTTTTTTGGCAGCTGCAGCACACTGCTGGCTCATATTTAAGTGATTGTCCACTAGGACTCCAAGATCCCTCTCACAGTTATTACTATTAAGCAAGGTATCACCTATACTGTACCTGTGCATTTGGTTTTTCTTGCCTAAATGTAGAACCTTACTTTTTTCACCATTGAATTTCATTTTGTTAGATAGCACCCAATGTTCAAGTCTGTCAAAATCCTCCTGTATCTTAAGCTTGTCTTCTGCAGTGTTGGTTATTCCTGCCAGCTTGGTGTCATCTGCAAATTTGATGAGTTCCCCATCTATCCCCTCGTCCAAATCATTGATGAAGATGTTGAAGAGCCCTGGGCCCAGAACAGTGCCCTGGGGCACCCCACTACACACTTTCCTCCATGTAGATGCGGTTCCATTGAGGACCACATGCTGGGTATGGGTGGTCAGCCAGCCACGAATCCATCTTGTGGTGATGCTGTCTAACCCACATTTTTCTATCTTGTCAAGTAGTAGTTTGTGCTCTACTTTATCAAATGCCTTAGTTTGTTTTTTTTAAATCTTTTTAATTGGTTTTTTTTCCAAATATATGTTAAGTTTTCCAATCAACAAGTTGTCTGAAATATGCTAAACTAATACATGTTCAATTCCTAATCCTTGCTTCTTTTCTCTAACCAAGTGTAAAATAAGTTCCAAATTTGATAATAGTCTGTGTCTTCTTTATCTTTCAGCCTCATGGTTAATCTGTCCATCTCTGCACATTCCAAAATCTTCCTGATTATTTCTTCCTCTGATGGCAAAGCTTCATTCTTCCAAATGCCTTAGTGAAGTCCAAGTAAATTATATTCACAGCATTCCTCTGATCCACTAATTTTGTCACCTTGTCAAAGAATGCAATAAGATTTGTCTGGCATGATCTGTTTTTGACAAACCCATTTTGGCTTTTGGTTATGGTTTTGTTTTCCTCTAGGTATTCGCTTGATTATCTTTTCCAGAATCTTCCCAGGTATTGAAGTCAGGCTGATAGGTTTGTAGTTTTCTGGATACATTTCCCCCCCCCCTTTTTTTGAAGATGGGAACTACATCAACTCTTTTCCAGTCCTCTGGTAGTTCCCCTGTGCTCCAGGATCTTTGAAAGATATAGTTCAGTGGTTCTGAGATCACATCTGCCAGTTCCTTCAGAACCTTGTGGTGTAATCCATCTGGTCCTGGTGATTTGAACTTGTCTAGGGTGGACAGGTGCTCACTTACCATTTTCTTGCCTATTTTAACTTCTGTTTCCAATCTGTTTTTTATGGTACTGTTTTTGATAGGTTGGACTGTTTTTTCCCTTTGTGTAAAGGCGGATGCAAAAAACAAGTTAAGTACTTCTGTTTTCTCCTTTGTCACTTTCTTGCCACTTTCTCCCCCTAATGGACCAATCATTTCCTTAACTTTTTTTCTTTAAAAGTGTTATGTTATAATTTTTGTGGCTGATACTAAAGATGTTTAATATTTGTTATATCTGCTTTAACAGACAAACAGCTCTTTCTCTTTATAAAGCAAAGAAATTGTTAGAGATAAACATAAAAAAGATCTGTATTCCAAAAACAAGAATATGTAACATTTTAAGTTCTTTTATAAAGACAGTGATCTCATGGAAGTGATTTGCTTTTGAAGTGCACTCACTTCCACTGGGAGATATTTTCCCAGTTTATGTAAACTAGGTGTTATGGCACACCTTTCTGTTATTTAAAACATTCCTTTTGTTTTGGCACAAATTCCCCACTGACAGTGAATGCTGATTAATGGATGGTCCAGGGAATGGATCACTACAGATATTTGGATGAGCAGTTCACACCTGCCTGCTGGGAGGGAAGATGCTGTGAAACTTAATTGGCCCAATCTGAATAAGACCTGTGGATAATCTTGCTCATCCCAATCATATAGAAATTTGTGAAACTATCTCTAGGAGAAGCAGTATTGCAGCACAATCTCTTCTTTGGAGTACTGCTATCCTGCTCATCAATGACCTGTAACTGATAGTACAGCACTATCAAAGCACAAAATGGCCCTACAAGGGAGATGATAGATAGATAGATAGATAGATAGATAGATAGATAGATAGATAGATAGATAGATAGATAGATAGATAGATAGATAGATAGATAGATAGATAGATAGATAGATAGATAGATAGACTTTGTGTATTGCTGACACACTAAGTTAAGATTGCATTGGGATGGGGGCAGACGGGAAGCATTTGAATTCAACCAGAGAAAGAAGTGCTTTGTTTTTGCAGCTGGCTGTCATAAAATACACAAGTGCTCATGCTGCCTTGGGACTAACACTGCTTGTCTGTGTGTCTGCATGCTGAATGTGTATAGTTGTAAATAGTCAGTTTATTACACACATGCACAAAACACAATAAAATTACAGGGTTCTTTCTCCAAAGAAAGGAACATAACCCTGTAAAGTTGGTTTAAGTCTTCTTACTGTTTATGGAAGTGGGGGACACAAATGGTGGAAGCAATGATTGATTAATGTTTCCAAGTTCAGGGTACAGAAATTGTCTCTTTGATCAATGCTGTAAGATGCCCTCAAAACCTTTGTTGGGAGAACAGTAGTCACTGACAATTCCGAAGGCCAAAATTTACGCAAAAACTCTGCAGAAATGATTACTGTGTCTTTTGATTAGTTTGTGACTTATCTATTTTTGTCTAGCATTATACTAGAAAATCAGGGCATAATTTGAATGCATACAGTGCAACTTACACAGAATTTGATTTGATTGGTGATTTAATGGGAAATTGCTATGTACTCAACCTTAGTTATATCAAAAAAGGAAGAGATCTAAAGAAACTGACAGAATTAATGCATTTCCGAAGCCACTACAGAGAGATACGATTCTTTGGCATTTTCCTTCTCTCAAATCAATCCTGCAACCGTTAAGTATAAGCACTTCTACTTCATGAATCTATTCTTTTGGGTGGGTTCATATCTAATGTTCATATGTAATGTTATTATTTGGTTGATTGGTTTTAGCTCAGTGTGTTGTATAAGCCGAAGTATTGCAGCTAATAAAGCAAAGTTTATGGCTTAACAACTTTGTGTAAGATATGAACCCAGCCAGAGAGTTAGATAGGAATGAAATTGGATAGAGATGTGCAGGATTGGACTCTTGAAATTTTCTTCTGGAATGGACTAATTCAAGGGTTCCAGGGATGTTTTCTATATTCTGGAAATATATTGTTCAGAACTGAATGGATTCTGAATGCGAAATATTAAATCTGTTTTACATATAATTAAACTTGTTCCGCTAAATTCTGAGTATGAAAACAATGATTTTGAAAATAAGGAAATATACAGTTTATCAGGAGTGTCTTGTTTAATATCCACCTCTAATTTGGCGACTGTATTTGTGAGAGGGCTTTCTCCAAGGTAGAACAATAGATCTAGACACAGCTTCCTGGCCTTAACGTTGATTAAAGCCTATCAGGAGAAGTTGGGCATGATTTTAAGTTTTGATGATTAAGAAAGTAACAGGCCAATCTTGATTTGCCCAAATAGCCATCTGAAAAGGAATTAGGATCAGAAGAAGAAGAAGCCCTCTGCTGAAGAAGCAAGAGAAAATCTCTGGTGAAAAGACTGTAGGTTTAAAGATAACTCAGTGGGCAGAAACCCAGCAGCAGGTAGTGATCAACCTCAAATCTAGTATAGATCTTGGGTGCATAGATCTGATTGATTACCTATACCCTTCTTATCCAGCACAAGTAGTTTATATTTCATTGACTCCAACAGGATATAAAAGAACTGGGAGAGATTCTGGCAAGAAATATCCATCCCCACCAAAAAAAAAAGAAAAAAAAGAAAAGCTTTCTGTCCCACCACATTTCTCCAGGAAAGGCTCTAGATCAGGGGTTCTCAACCTTGGCAACTTTAAGACTTGTGGACTTCAACTCCCAGAATTCCTCAGCCCCTGCTCTAGATATTGTGATGGTTCTGCTATAGTTCTCCTGTCCTGTTTCACTTGGGGTTTTAAATCATCTAATAATGCAGTGCTACTTTGAAAAATCAAATCAGATTAATTCACTGAAGGCTGGTCTCCAATAGAGTATATAATAGGATGTAGTCATTAGAGTTAGGAAATGAACGGATTGGTCTCCTAACACAATTCAAAGTGTTGGTTATGACCTATAAAGCCCTTTATGGCAATGGACCAAGATACTTGCGGGACCGTCTCCTGCCTCATAAATCCCAGCGACCGGTCAGGGCGCATAGGTTTGGCCTCCTACAAGTCCCGTCTGTTAAACAATGCCATCTGGCGGGACCTAGGGCAAGGGCCTTCTCCGTTGCTGCCCCAGCCCTCTGGAACCAGCTTCCTTCAGAGGTTCGTACTGCTTCCTCCCTCCTAGCTTTCCGGAAAATGCTGAAAACACATCTATGCCGACAGGCTTTGGGCATATGAGCTGTGCTCTGCCCCTCGGCCCTAAGAGTGTCCCGCCATCAGCGGCTGCGAATTGATTGTGTTTGTATGTGGTATGAATGTGGTTAATTTTAAAATTGTTATTGTATTCTTGTTGTGAGCCGCCCTGGGTCTTCAGAGAAGGGCGGCATATAAGTGTGAATAAACTAAACTAAACTAAATTATAGCTTTCATTTGAATCCAATCTATGATCCAAGCACATTGAAAGAGACTTGCTGGACTCCTGAACATAGAGGAATAAACACGGTTTGGAATCAGTTCAGAATAAGCTTAAGCGTATACCATTACACTTGAGCATAAAAACACTTGGCTCCATTATCTTTTCTTAAAGATTATGGGTATTTAGTTAAGTTTAGTAAACTCAAATGCATAATGCGGCATCTTATTCCCCAGAAAATGCTACCTGCAAATATAACTCGCAAAATAACTGTGGTGATGCCAATTTTATGGCAATTAAAAAAAAAAAAGCGCTACTCCACTAATCAGGAGCCTCTTTGATCTGTTTAACCCCAAAGGTCAATGCGTCCTGACCTCATCAGTGCTCTTGCTCAGCTTGGGTCATTTCTTCCATTGTTTTATTCATTTGTATTAACTTCAAAACGAAGCAGCCAAGTTCCAGTGTACCTTGCAAATCCTCCTGATCTCACAATAGGTGAAGGCCCATTGTTTCATTCCCAATCAGGCCCCATTGTGTCCATTCAGCAAAATCCGTTCATTTCCTAACTCTAATGACTACATCCTATTTCAGACTGAAAGCATTTTGGTCATTCTGCCCGTAGAAGTTATTCGGGCCCTTTGATCTCACCTGTTAACAGCCTCCATTCCTTAGCTGCCTTGCTGAGAAATATGAGCTTGAATTAAAAAAGGAACAGGGTCTCTCTGTGTATCTGCCTGCCCCTGTGCCCGTACATAAAACATCCCCTATTTACGATGGTATCGTTGGAAAGGTGCAACTGTTGACAGAGAATAACCCATACAATCTCCCACTATTTGAAGACGGCTTTAAAGCCAGTTTTCCCTAAATGCTTCAGTTTGGCTGCTAACTCCCAGGCTGCTAATGAGCTCCACTTAAAAGTAATCACATTAAGAGTGGGCCCAATCCATCCAAGGCTAAATATATTTAATTCACTGAGGACTGCAGAGGGTAATTCAATTGGTAGTTGAAATTCAACACTGCCTGCCTGCCTGTTTGCTACCCTGCCTGGTGCTGTTCTTGGCCTGTTTTCTGTTTGCTAAGATGTAACACATTTAAACACATAAATCAGAAAAATCAGAGTTGTATATGTGAGACGGTTTATGTGCATAAAAGCATAACCATGTCATATCTCAACCCACAGTTCTCCAGCCATTTTGTCACTTTATTCATGTGCTTGTTTTATTATTATACTGCCCAACTCCCAGAAAGATTCATATTTTCTTCTTAGGGATCTTCAGATTTCTTGGTTAATCCACTGTAATTGGATTCACACATGCCATAAACATATGGTAGTATTTATTACCATAATTTGTTGAATAAGCGCAATGGACTAGGATCACATACATATTGTACTATATATATTTGTTATAATGTCATTAACAAATTAAAATGGATCAGTCCACATAATATATATTAAGCCAACCAGATAGATCTCATATTAATTTAGCATACCATGAAAATGTAGCCTGTAATCTCCTTCCTTCAGAAACTTTTTTATGGATTCTCTGAGCCTTAGGATTTCTTCTTTCTGGGACCCATTTTTGCTTTACTTCCTCCTCCATTGTTTTTTCATCTCAGCCAAAGAGATCATTGTCTCTTATTGCAAATCCAATTTGAACGACGTTGAGTATTTAGATTGTTTCAGAAGATTCCATATCATCACACCAGTTCAATAAATCAACTTTTTATGTTCATCGTACAAGTGTAATGCATGTAGTCCTCGACTTACAGCCATTCATTTGGTGACCATTCAAAGTTATAACAACATTGAAAAAAATGACCATTTTTTTTCACAGTTACTACCATTGCAGCATCCCCGTGGTCACATGATCAAAATTCAGACATCTGGCAACTGACGTTACCAAATTGCAATGTCCCCAGTCATGTGATCACCTTTTGGGACATTCTGACAAGTGATTCACTTAACAACCATATTACTAATTTAACAACTGCAGCAGTGCACTTAACAACTGTGGCAAGAAAGATTGTAAAAGGAGGCAAAACTCACTTAACAACTGTCCTGCTTAGCAACCGAAATTTTGGGCTCAATTGTGGTCCTAAGTTGATGACTAAATGAATGTATTATAAACAGCCAATAGAAGAAAACAATTTTTATCTCAAGGCTGAACTGTGGGGTTCTTGGTGCTCTCTCGGATTGGTTATTTTCTTGCAGACCTTTCTATACCCAACTAAGTAACATCATCAATACTAAAAAGATGTGGGGGTTTGATCGATGTATATATACTAGGGCAGTGGTGGTGAACCTATGGCGGCACTTAGAGCCCTCTCTGTGGGTACATGTGCCGTTGCCCCAGCCTTGCCTCCCCCCGCAACCCCCTCCTTTCTAGCAGCCCCCCTGAAGGAGTTGGCCCCGAGTGTGGTCCACACAGAGCAGCGCAGCCAAGGACATGGCAGCCAGGCAGCGTAGACAAGACTCTGCCCTCACACCCTATCATGCAGTTGATACTTCAGGGTATGGGCAGAGGGTGTGGCCGCCATAGTGCTGCTGGGCTGCCTGGGCGATCTGCGGCGGGCCCTGGAGGCAGTGAGTGGTCCTGTGGACAGGCGGGGTAGAAGCTGGGGGAGCAGAGCAGGGGTGGGGCAAGGGCGTGGAGCAGGAGGGGGGCCAGTTTTTGGGCACTTGGTCTCTAAAAGGTTTGCCATCACTGTACTAGGGGCTTGCCCTGTCAGTGTTGTTAGGAATTGTCTTAGTCGTTCCTTGATTAGGCTGTTGTTTACTGTTAGCTTGTTTTTCTGAGTTAATAGTGCCTTGATTGGGGCATTGTTTACTTCTTGATAGTTGCTCTAATGTTCATCTTGGTGTTAATGTCTAATTGCTGGGAAGGCGACATTTTGGTTTATGTGCCTGTTGATGGCTGATTTGTCCGAGTACCAGGCTCCCAGCATTTTTGAACTTAACTTGGTCTAGTACAGCGGTTCTCAACCTGTGGGTCGCGACCCCATTTGGGGTCGAATGACCGTTTCACAGGGGTCGCCAAACACGGCAGTCCGCCATTTCTCCCCCCATTTTTCCGCGGTTCGACCCGTCATGCCGCGCATGCGCGGTTTGGCCCGTCGCGCCGCGCATGTGCAGTTCAGCCCGTCGCGCCGCGCATGCGCGGTTCGGCCCATCATGCCGCGCATGCGCGGTTCGGCCCGTCACGCCGCGCATGCGTGGTCCGTCCCATTGTGTCACGCATGCACGTTCGGGTCATCGCGCATGCACTGCGCATGCGCGGTTAGGCCCATCGCGCCGCACATGCGCGGTTAGGCCCGTCATGCCATGCATGCGCGGTTAGGCCCATCGCACTGCGCATGCACGGTTCGGGCCGTCGCACCACGCACGCGCGGTTCGGGCCGTCGCGCTGCGCATGTGCGGTTCAGGCCGTCACGCCGTGCATGCGCAGCGCAGGTTAGGGTCACGCCGCACATTCGCAGCGCAGGTGGGGTCTCAGCCTGAAAAAGGTTGAGAACCGCTGGTCTAGTATTATATTATAATATTAGTATTATAGACATAGTATTATTAGTACTATTATGGTAGACAGGGTTTCATTTTGAGAGTCAAAAACTTCCCTGACATTCGGTTTAGATCCGAACCTATGCAGATGTAAACTAGGTTTTACTTTTCATCATGTTCTTTGCTTGTTTATGAAACAGTGGCATTTAAAAACCTAGAAAGGAATTAAAAACAAGAACATCCAAATTACATTTTAGGATGCCTTGCATAGGTGTGGAAATTCCACCACCTCAACAGTGGCATTTAATGGTTGAGAGGATAGAAGGGAAAAAAATCAAGCAGAGTGGATGATGACTGCAGAGTCTTTCATATGCATATGGAAATCTGTGATGCGTGATCCTTCAGAAATGTGTCTAGTGCCGTGAGTGACATAACTCTTAATCAAAACTAGCCTAGAATGTTCCTTTTTAAGTCAATGTCAGCATTTTGCTCATTGAATATGAAAGGCATTTTTAATTAAAACATTGTTGGTTTGGTTATTTTGATTTGGTGACTATGATTTAAGTTGTCCATGATAGTGGTGTTCGAAATAATCTTAGAGGTTGTGCTTCTCCATATGTGAGAAGCAGGTCTAGAAACACTGTCACAATGTCTGTTTTGTGAGTGGCCAGGATCCCAAGGAAAAAATATCAGTCTATGAAATCTGGGACAGATAATTAAAATATCAAGAGGAACTGATAACAAAGGGGAGGGAGCCAAGACTATACTGACAGGCAATAAATTATTCATTATAAACTGTGTTTTTGAAAGATTTAGCTGTTTTATTCATGAGCTTGCTTTTTTTCAGAAGGTTCAGTCAGTATGCTAGAACTCATAAAGCAAATTATAATTTTTAGTTGAATGTCTGAGAGCATTTTAATTCATTTTGTAGGTATCAGTTTAGATGGAAATTCTAATTTTCTATTTTTTCCTATTCTTCAAAAAAGATGGGGGAGCAGATCAAATCTTTCTTCCTCCCCTTAGTTGTTTAAAATAGAGCATTTCTTTGTTCTTAAAATCTGTATTATATGAGGATCTTATTGAGCATGTGGAATGCCATTGCAGAATAACAAGAAAAAAGCAATGTACTTAAAATGTGAGTTTTTAATATCAGTGCTGAAAAGCAATCTGCAGTATACAGATTAGTGAATTATTATCTACAAAGATTATTTGGTGCTTTAATTAAAATAGAATTAAAAAGGACAATTAATGGAATGTAACATATTCCTTTGTTTATTAGGTGATGATTAGATGCACCATAGAGAAAAGGGAATTACCGGTATATCTATCCACCATTCAGTTTCTACTTTTCTTTCGCATTTCAGTCTGATTAAGGTAGATTGGCAACTTGAAGTCTACTGTTGCAGCCATATACTGTATATATGCAGCTTCTAAACCAGCCTCTGCAATCAATCAATCAATCAATCAATCAATCAACCAATCAGAATAGAGCTGGAAGACACCTTGGAGTTCAACCCACTGCTCAAGCAGGAGACCCTATACCAGGGGTTCTCAACCTTGGCAACTTTAAGACTTGTGGACTTCAACTCCCAGCTTTGCTGGCTGAGGAATTCTGGGAGTTGAAGTCCACAAGTCTTAAAGTTGCCAAGGTTGAGAACCCCTGCCCTATACCATTCCAGACAAGTGAGCATTCAGTCGCTTCTTAAAAACCTCCAGTGATGAATCATCCACAACTTCTGAAGGCAAAAGCTGTTCCACTGGTTAATGGTTCTCACTGTTAGGAAGTTTCTCCTTAATTCCAGGTTGCTTCTCTCCTTGAGTAGTTTCCATCCATTGTTTCTTGTCCTGCCTCATGGTGCTTTGGAAAATAGCTTAACCCCCCTCTTTTTTGTGGCAGCCCCTCAAATACTGGAACACGGCTATCATGTCACCCCTAGCCCTTTTTTTTTCTCTAGACTAGCCAAACCCAAATCTTGCTGCCATTCTTCCTGCAGACCTATCCAATCACAGCTGCTGAAAATCATCAAGCAGTTTCCCCAATACTTTGAGGAAGAAAACCAAACCAAACCTGGAATATAACCTCTAAAATAATAACTATTTTATTGTCATACTATGCAAAGATAACCACAAAATACCACATTTGTGTGACAATATCTTTGCCTACTTTTGACCATTCATTTCCCCACTGCATCCAGTCTCCTCAACACAGAGAAATGGAGCATTTTCCAGCCTCCAATTGTTCTGATCCAGCTTCAGATCTAAACAGTGGAAGGCTTTGGCTAAGTTTATACAATCTATTAAGCCAAAATAGGTTTTCTTGGATGAAAACAGCTGTTGGCCACCCAAATCTAATTATACATACAATTATAAGTACAGACTTAGCATGTTATGTGAACCTTGCCACTGTGGTTTATTTAGTAAACCATGTCTTAAAACAGAGGTGAGGAACTATGGTCCCTTTATGACTTGTGGATTTCAACTCCCAGAATTCTTGAGCCAGCATGTAATGTATAGGAATATTTTTCCATTTCTTTCTAGAGGTGCAGAACAGTTTCATTAACGACATGACAATACTAGGTTCATTTGAGAATAGCCTGAATTAGCTCTTCAAAGGAAATTGCTTTTCTGATCTGCTGAGCTGATATAGAAAATGCATGCATGATTGCAAGGAGTAAAAGACCAGGCATCTCCCACTCACCCTTTTTTGGGTGGATTTCCCCCATCACTAAATTAAAGTGTTACCTTCTCATCTGTGAAAATGTGCTGCCCTGATGTGGATCATTGTCCTGCCTCTCCCTATTGGATCTGTTCTATTTCATAGTCAAATGGTGTCCTCCCAATGGAACACATGATAGGCAAAACAAATTGGTTGACTTCTTGAACTTTGTAGTCCAGTCTCTGGTGCACATTTGCACCTAGCAAGAAAATGTCCACTAAGAGCTCTGGTGGTGCAGTGGGTTAGAATACAGTATTGCAGGCTAATTCTGCCAACTGCCAGCAGTTCAGTCCTGACCAGCTCAAGCTTGACTCAGACTTCCATCCTTCCCAGGTCGGTAAAATGAGGAGCCAGATTGTTGGGAGCGATATGCCCACTTTGTAAACTCCTTAGAGAGGCTGTAAAGCACTGTGAAGTGTGTATAAGTCTACGTGCTATTGCTATTTTGGCATTGCAGCATAAAAGGTTGCATGACACCATCTGTCATTTTGGGAGGACTCCCTATGCCTCTCATTTAACAAATCCTTCCATTGTGACCTGTGATGCATTTTAAAAATGTCAGAGCTGGAAAGAAATTGAGTGTAATCAGTGCTGTTATTAAGCAAAGTAACAATTGAAACCGTGTCACAATATAACAGACAGCATACATAAATAATTACGTAAACAAAATATAAATACATAAAGGGAATTAAAATGTAAAAAGAAATCCCAAGATGATGGGAGGACAACCATCATTTAGTCTCATTCAGCCACTTTGTAGGTTTTCCATGAGATTCCTCCCCCCCCCCCCCGTTGATGGAAGGCTAAAAGAGATGGGCCTCAACTTCAGAGGGAATGCTGTTCCACAGAGTTAGGGGCTAAGCAGAAAAAAGTCTTATCTCCTGGGTCTCACAGGTGGGACTCCTGAGCAGACAGGATGCAGAACATACCGCTTCTGCTGGAACTGATGGAATGTGTAGACAAAACCAGAAAGAGATGGTCCCTCAAATAGCCTCCCAGAGTCATTCTTATCACCCAGAGTTGTTCTCTGAGGGAAATGGGAGGCTTCTAAATGTGATGTATCACTAAATAAAATAAGCAGACTTGGTCCCATTCCATATTCTCCAGTGCAGTGTTTCTCAACCTTGACAATTTTAAGGCATGTGGACTTCAACTCCCAGAATTCCACAGCCAGTATTGCTGGCTGTGGAATTCTGGGAGTTGAAGTCCACATGCCTTAAAATTGTCAAGGTTGAGAAACACTGCTAGTGCCATCCAACACTTTTCAACAGGTCAGGCAAGTACATGTTAACTTGCCAATGGATCTCTACTTCCATCTACTCTTGGTTTGGATGTCAAACTAGATCCACATTTTTTTTTCTTTACTGATCCAGATGTCACACCCTTTCAACAAAATATTAGATAAATGGCATAATTTTCTCAGGCGCTGTTTTTGGAGCACCTGCTAAAAAGAAAGAGCTGCTAGATGCCCCTGACACCTCTTGACTTAGAGTTGTTTCCTAAATGTGCTGCTTTTTGAAATGTAATGTAACTAAATTGGAAAAAGAAGACCCATCCTTTGCAAAGGCTTGGTGTATATAATTACTTAAGTCTGACTCTCCTGATTCTGAGTGCCTGGTGATCATGAACAACAAACTCTGCCGGGCCTTATTTAAAAAGACAATTACTAGGTTCATAAATCATGCAGCCCTGGGGATGTGCAACTTATCTCACTTGGCCTCTGAATAGCATGCTGAGAACTGTTCTCCCAAATAATAAGCAGAATCAAGACAAAAACTAACCATGACTAATTTGTTTTATAATTCACTATAAATTGTAGGCATTTACCTTGTTTACACATGTTGTTTTTGTAGTTAAGTATTAAATTGTTTTATGAAGTTTGCATGCTTAATATAAAATACTGCCCCAATTGTTAACCAACTGGTTCATTATAGAAAATTTATTTAATGTGATTACTGTCAAACCACCTCTTTAATGATTTCCCCTTTTTAAGCTGTAAGCATGAAAATTATGGTTTTTAACTATGTTCGAGGCTGTCTTGCAGATTGTAATAGCAAAACATGCAACCTCAAGTTCTGCACTTTGCCCTAAAGCATAGTCTTGGCTTCACATGCCAAATATTTTTTGCAATTTGTTTCTCAATTTAACAATACACTGAAGGGATTAACAGAAATGTACAGAAGACTTGACTCCATGGTGAAGAGAAAAGGAAAGAAACATTTCTAGCCCAATGGAGATCCTTGAATTATTACACAAGCGGTTTCAAACTATATAGGCATAAAGACCAGGATGCTGGAGGAGGAAGAGAGGGAGGGAGAAAGATTGAATTCAGACCTGAATAACATGCAGCCCACAAGCAAATTCAGATGGCCCACTGGTGTTGCATAACCAATCCATTGCCCCTAGGAAGAATTTGTCACTGTCAGCTAGGTTTATGCAGCCACTTCTGCCCTAAAAAAACAGCCTGCTGAGTGCCTCCAAATTTTCCAGGCTAGCTGCCTGGATTAGGTTAGGATTAGAGTTAGGGTTATGATTCTTTTTTCACATGTCAATCTGCCCCTTTCCCTCTATATTTCTTAAGCAGGGTAGTGTAGAGCAGGGCTTTTCAACCTTTTCACCCATTGTACCACTTTTAGGATATGGCAACATCCGAGTACCACCAGTCGCCTAGCAAGGTGTCAAAAACGTGATGACCAAAAAAAAAAAAAGGAAAAAAGTGATAAAGTAAAGGTAGTCCTCGACTTACAACAGTTTGCTTAGTGACTGTTCGAAGTTACAATGGCACTGAAAAAAGTGCCCCCCAAACCACAACCGAGCAAGACAGCGCCCAGCGGTGCTCTTCCTCCTGTCCAAGGTTTTCATTGTTGTGAGGGGTGGGGTGGGTGGTGTTTGGTTTTTATTCCCCCCATCTGCTGAGTGGTTGCAGCAGGTTTTGGTCACTTCACATGACCCTGGGACATTGTGACCGTCATAAATATGAATCAGTTGCCAAGCATCTGAATGTAAATCACAAGACCCTGGAGATGCTGCAACATTCCAACTGATTGGCGCTTCTTCTGGGCTCAGCAGAAGCGTCAGGATCAGTGCCGCTTTTCAGCTGGAGCTTGGCGCTGATCCTGGCACTTCCACTGAGCCCTGACAGCCCCGAAGAAGCACTGATCAATTGGAAAGCAGCACTGATCCTGGTGCTTCCGCTGAGCCCTGACAGTCCTGCAGCTCCAGCCATCTCTCGCTCAGGCTTGTGTGGTGCTGTCACCGGTTCAGCTCATTCCCCTCCCCCACTACCACTTTTCTAGGATGGTTGTGTATCACCTGCCAGGTGCCAATGTACCACAGGTGGTACCCGTACCACTGGTTGAAAAGCCCTGGTGTAGAGCACCATAGAGATGACCTTGGCGAAGGAAAGTAATGGCCTTTAGCAAAATATGAATTAAGTCTGGGAAGAGAAGAAAGTGTGAGAAAAGAAATTTAAAGTGGCTCGGTCTTGACTCTCTTTGATACAAAAGCAAGAGAAAGGAAAATATTGTCAGGTTTTCAAGATTCTGCTACAACCGTATAGCTATATCAATAAAGAAGAATTCCAATATTTATTGTAAAGTCTATTTCTTGGCCTGGCTTATCCTGAAGAACTATTAGCTATAACTTAGCCATTCCTCTTTCTCTGTGTTGGTATGGTCATGGTAACTGCAAGGAAATCTTTATACTTTCAAATCCACTTCAAGGTCAAGCATCAGGTTTGGGGTATTTCTTCTTACATTCTTTCAAAAATAAATCCTATATGAAAGGGGAAATCCCACTTTTGCTGACAGGTTCTTGGGGGAATTTTTTTTTAAACCATCCATATTTTTCAGGCAGGGGTGCATCAATCACTTATTTTTGTCATAATTTATTGGGAAAGAGCATTTGTGGTCTTGGATAGAATAAAGGGAAACCATCTGACCTGATTAAATTTGAGAGCTAGTAGACTGATTTATATTGTGGTTGAGAGCTACATTAGGCACTGCGATTTTCTAGGAGTATGTGTGCATAAAATGCCTAAAGCGTCATTCTGTTCTGAGTTACAATGGCAGTTTCCTTGAATCTGAGTGGGCTCTCAAACATGTCATTGTCAACAGAATTTGCAGATTATTTTGGACATAATTTCTCTATAGATAAGTAAGGCATCACTGGATAAGCAATCCAGAGCTGACAGCAGGCAAGTCGTAAGGGATCAGTTAAATAAATCATATTATAATGCATTCACTCACATTCTTTTACACAGATTGAGAAATGAGTTATTATTAGCACTCATCATGAGATTAGACTAGTAAGGGATGGAATACTGGCTTGGGATCTCTTATATTTAGCAGAAACACTGTGAGCTGGCAGTTATGGAATAATTTTTTCCCTATCATGGTTATGGTAACTTTAGTATTATGATCACCATCATTTTTTATCTCTGATGACAATAGCTAGTGGACCCAACTTCAACAAATTATGAACAAAGAACATATAGTTAATTTGTGGAAACGTTGTAGCTATTTGTCCATTCAGCCTTGTTAGATACTGTCATTCCCTGGCATAGACTTACTGTGAATGTAAAATGATCACAAGTGTTTCTTTTCAACACTAGAGCCTTATTAAGGGCTAATGTTACAAAGTTTTCATTCTTCTGTAAGTCTCTTGAAAATAGCCATTCTCATAAATATCTTGTCATCTGTTTTCTCATTACTACTGCATTAAAATTATTTATCTCTTCATAAAGCAATCCACTCTGCTAATCTACTTTGGTGATTATGGGAAGACATTGGATCCACAGGCCATCTTCGATGGACTGACACACTGTTCAAATTACTTGGGGGGGAAAAAAAACAATTGACATTTTTCTATCCTACATTCACATGGAAAAAATGATCCGTAGTTTTGAGGTGTCTCAGATTAATACCATCAACTAAGATAATTTTAGATATCCAAGTTTATTACACCTTTCCCAATAATCTTAACTGTAAAACCAAAATTATAGAAGTGTAGATTTTTAGACTAAATTTTTACCGATTTTGTTATGCCATTGAGCTTAATATAAAAAAGCAGAGGCAAATTTCAACTTTAATTTACACAGAAGTATAAATGCAACACATACACACAGAATATTTTTTTTAAGGAAAAGTACAAAAATGCTTGTCAGTTAAATTTCAGCAGAGACAACAATTGGCAAGGACTATAACATTTATTTTAACCCCAACCCAATTTAGTAAAAATTCCTCTGCTTGTAAATGGTATTGGATGCCCAGCAAACCTGAGCATGAAGTTATAAATATTAGGGTAGATACTCTTAATTAAATCTTATTAACATGCGAAATAATATGTCACTAAATGTAGTCAATTTGCATGTATTTGTTTGTGAGTCAACTTATTGTTAGCACTATCAACTGTCAAATCCTGACTGTGAAACTAAGGTGCCATATGACCCATTGATTGATTCTTCCAGATGAATTAGCTTGATCATTATCCTTTGACTATTTGAGGATCTGATGAAGCCACCAATTTTTTTCAGTCTGTTTTCATCACCATACTATGAAGTCTAATATGCATCTTCCTCATAAGGAGTCCTATATTAGATGGACTCAGCCCAATGTCATCTGCAAGAAACTACAGTGACAACAATGATGGCCCAAATCTCATGCAAGTTCAAGTTGCAGCATTTATGTAATGACATATTTGTGTCATTTGGTCCATCTGTCAGGTGCAATGAATTAGCATCATTTGTAAGGTTGCAGCATAGAAGATTTAAATAATATAAATTACAGAATAACAGAGTTGGAAGGGACCATGGAGGTCATCTAATCCAACACCCTGCTCAAAGCAGGAGACCCTGTGCCATTTCAGACAAGTCCCAGTCTCTTCTTGAAAGCCTCCAGTGATGGGGCATCCACAATTTCTGAAGGCAAGCTGTTCCATTGGTTGATTGTTCTCACTGTTGGAACATTTCTTCTTATTTCTAGGTCGAATCTCTCTTTGATTAGGTTTCATTCAATGCTTCTTGTCCTGCCTGCTTTGGAAAATAGGTTGAACAACACCCCCCCCACCCTTTGTGGCAACCCTTCAAATATTGGAATACTGCTATCATGTCATCCTTGGTCCTGCTCTTCACTAGACTAGTCATGCCCAGTTCCTGAAAGCATTCTTCATATGTTTTAGCCAAAGGTTATTTATTCAAATGTATACACAAGAATCTGGCTAATTAAACTTCAACTCTAAATTGGCACCAG
This sequence comes from Bothrops alternatus, assembly GCA_034064705.1. Classification (NCBI taxonomy): domain Eukaryota; kingdom Metazoa; phylum Chordata; class Lepidosauria; order Squamata; family Viperidae; genus Bothrops; species Bothrops alternatus. The sequence goes on along the minus strand of JARGCV010000223.1, from coordinate 34,563,315 downwards.
ATAAGGGTCAACAGAATTCAGGAGGGGTTGAACTTGCAGCGCTTGTGGGAATGCAATGACTCCAATCTGATGACGTGCTTAACTCCAGCCCCCAGCTCTGCTTGCTTTTTTCCTCTATCATCTCCCCCAGACTCTTCTGATTCAAGCTGTTATTTCCACAAACCATTGGGGCTTTCATTCTCTCAAGTAGCTTTCATTGGGGAAACCTACTTGGGGAGAATGATGTTGTTCTCTTCCTTTGCCTTTGAGCTCAAGACCACAACAGAATTGCTACTCTAGCATTTGGAAATTCCCAGAATATTCAGGAATCCATTAGTTTCCAAGAGTTCCAAAGACAGGATCTGAATTACTAACTTTTTCTCTTGTGTGGAGATAATCATTTTAAAGCATCAACTTGCAAGTGACCAAGCTTTGAATTCACCCCGAATATAATATTTTTCAAATTCAGAATGTCACATAGTCCATGTAAGCTTTCTCTTAAAAATTCTATGTTTTGAATGCACAGAATATAGGTAGTCCTTGACTTATGACCACAATTGAGCCCAAAATTTTTGATACTAAGCAAGACAGTTGCTCAGTGCGTTTCCCCCCATTTTATGACTTTTCTTGCCATAGTTGCTAAGTGGATCACTGTAGCTGTTAAGTTAGTAACGCATTTATTAAACCAATCTGATTTCCCAATTGGCTTTGCTTGTCAGAAAGTCAGAAAAGGTGATCACATGATCCTAGGACACTGCCACCATCATAAATAACATAATAAATACAAAGCATTTCTTATAGTTATCCAGAAATACATTAAACAGTAAAAAGGACATCAAACACTGTGTCTTACTCCTTCCTCAGCATTCAAAAATTTTCAAAATGTTCCATGTTTTTTGCATATTCTTTATTTCTATCACATGCTGCTCTTAGGGCATTCAGCAGTCTAGTCTCAACTCTATAATAATGCAAAGCATTCCATAATTCCAGTCTTTATTATTTGCTTTCTCTAAAGGAATACATGTTCAATAAACCTTTTCACATTCGTCTACTTCTCAGTGACTTGCTAAAGGGCATACATACTGCCCACTTCAAACCACATTAAAAAAATAATACATCAAGAAAAATACAGGCAATCACTGGGTTCAGAAACTCCACTCCTAAGTCTGTGTTTAACTCAAATTTGTATGTAAGTCAGAACTTGTACATATGACTGCTTATCACAAGAAATGGTGGTGAACATTTTCCTTTCCTTCCTTGAGCCGATGAACAACTGAAGTTGGGCAGTGTTTGCATGAATCACTGAAAACCAGCTGAATATCAAAAATGTGTCACTTCAGCCATTCATAAAAACACTGTGTGGCTTCAGTGGTTCATTGGCACAAGGAGGGACAATACATTCACCATTTTTAGTAATAGGCAGCCCATTTGTAAGTATAGGTTGTCCATAAATCGGTTGTTCTTAACCCAGGGGTGCCTGTAATAATAAAAACAGACATATAATCTGGTCTTCAAACTACATCTTACCCTCTCTCAAGAGGGTTATATATAATATCCTGGCCTGAATGCCCAGGAGGAAAAGTTAATGCCCCTAATGAAAAGCCAATAGGGTCAGGGACAATCAAGCTTTGGGACATCATTCCAGAGGACAGGTGATCCCATGAGGAAGTATTTTGTATTGTTATGCTATCCTAAAAATACAGTTTCTAACATTTCCTCACTACAGTTTCATCTTATAACCATTTCATCATTTTGTTTTCACTGCTGAACATGATAATATGCTTCTTGCTGGCTTTCATCTTGGTTGCGGAGGTGGTCACTAAAGCACAAGCATTTATGTAACTCAAAACATAGTTAGGATTTCCATCATTTGACCTAATGCTCTTTGCATTACTTCTATTGCAGCTGGCACCCCAGTAATATTTGCTAAGACGGCGCAGGAGCTACACAAGTGAATTTCTCATAATTACATAATCAGTGTTGCTTCTTTGCAATTGTGGGACAATGCTTTTTATCAAAAGCATGACAGAAACAGTGTTTAGAGATACCTGGGCAATTTTGTAAATGATGAAGAAATAGACACTTTTAAAAATCACATTTCCACTAAGCCAAGGATGCAGATCGAGCAGCACAAATGCAATGGCCCTCATAACAACTCAGACTTTGACATCTGGCAGAAGAGCTCTGAGAAGGAGGCAGGAAAGAGGGCAAGGGGAGAGAGAGAGAGAGAGAGAGAGAGAGAGAGAGAGAGAGAGAGAGAGAGAGAGGGAGGGAGGGAGGGAGGGAGGGAGGGAGGGAGGGAGAGAGAGAGAGAGAGGGAGGGAGGGAGGGAGGGAGGGAGGGAGGGAGAGGGAGGGAGGGAGGGAGAGAGAGAGGGAAGGAGGGAGGGAGGGAGGGAGGGAGAGAGAGAGAGAGGGAGGGAGGGAGGGAGGGAGGGAGAGAGAGAGAGAGAGGGAGGGAGGGAGAGAGAGGGAGGGAGGGAGGGAGGGAGAGAGAGAGAGAGAGAGAGAGAGAGAGAGAGAGAGAGAGAGAGAGAGAGAGAGAGAGAGAGAGAGAGAGAGAGAACGTCCCAGTGAAACTATCCCAGCGGCAATTATATCAATAATGCACCTGGGAAATTTGCTTTGCAACATAACCTCTGAGAAAAGAATACAGATAAGTAAAAAGCACAATGCCTCTGTTACTGTTGTTTTCATATATGCAAACAAGCCAGACTCAAAACAAACAAAAAAAACCTAGGAAAAATAATGATGGCCTTCTTCACACAGGGAATCTATCCTACATGATTTATGTAAAGGCTGATTAAGGCACCTCTCTTCCCTCAATTTTTCTTTGAGCAGTGAATAAGATATCCTGTGTGTTGCTTCTGTGCTGAAGATTTAAATGTCCCCATACATTTGATCCAACCAACTCCAGCACAGCTGATGACAACAAAGCCGGGTTTCAAGCTCATTGTCATCACCATGGAGTTAGAACAGATGAATGGGTGGCATTGATTCTGATTGGCAGACTCATTCACACGCATTCAGGGCTCATGAATTTTACTTAACACGTCCTCCTATTGCTTATTGGACGGGATTTAATTGGAGTGATGTATTGCAGCACTGCGAGATGAAGTGGAACAGTTTTGCTCTCGCTCTCTCTGTCTCTCCCATCCCTTGCTTTAAGTGGTTCTTTTCTTCCAAACCTTCTGTTTAGACATGCTTCAAACTAATTTTATACTTACATACATGCACACACACACACACACACACACACACAAATAGGAAAAAAATATTGGTCTTATCTTAGGATATATGCTATTTCTTTATTTTAAAAGGCACAAAATACATGGATACAGCCAACATTTGAATATTGATACTTGTGATTTGTTTCACAGGTCAGTTGTCAAGCAAAACCCAATTTCAGCCAAACTCTGAGCATTGCTAACCGTGTGTTACACTGAAATCAGTCAGGTTTGTTTCTGTGAAAGCCCACTTACTACTAGCCTTTTAGATAAGCAAGCTTAATTTCCTTTTGTTTTGAGAGTATACATCTACTTGTAAAACTGAATGCATCAAGGACTTAGCTCAAATGCAAAGAGGGATTCAATATAAAGCTGATCTATTTACCATTTGAGTTAGTTGCCTTCTATAGCTTTTAACCTTAACATTAAAAAAAAAAGACCTGTAAAAATATATTTGCTTTCATTGCAAACTTTTCTCTAGCAGACCAAGTTTATTTGAGTAAGAACATGATTAGAGGAAAGGAAGTGAATATGAGTAAGTGTAAAATGCCAAGGCAGAAGAGAGAGCCAGAGGTGCAAAAATGCCAGGAATGAAACTGAGCAACTAGACCAGTGTTTCTCAACCTTTGCAGCTTTAAGATATGTGGACTTCAGCTCCCAGAATTCCTTACCCAGCAACTCTGGGAGTTGAAGTCCACATATCTTAACATTGCCAAAGTTGAGAAACACTGAACTAGACTATCCATGGAGATTGGAGAGGTTATTCCCAAAAGGCCTCCTTCCCTTCCCAATTTCCGCCCACCACTCTGGTAACAAACTTGAGCATGTACAATGTAGAATTTTTTAAAAACACAAATTCTTTCTTCCATCTTTTTTTAAACAATATTTTATTAATTTTTTTATAATCACAAATCCTTAATATTTTATCAATAATATGTTGTCTGGGTTCCAACATTTAGCTTACTAATACATGTTAAACTCCTTTCTCTCTACCTCGTTTTTCTAGCCATTGATAAAATGTATCCCATGTTCTAAAGTATTCTGAATCTTCTTTCTCTTTCATTTTCAGTGTAAGTCTGTCCATTCCTGCACAGTCCCAAATTTTCATAATGATCTCTTCCTCCACTGGTAATTCTTCATCTTTCCAATGTTGAGCAAATACAATTCTTGCTGCAGTTAGTACATATAACATTAAATATACACATTCTTTCTCATAATTTCCTACAATTATATCTAACAAAAATAATTCTGGTTTAAAATCTACATTTTTTTATCATTTTCTCTAACCATATATGTATTCTTGGCCAAAATCTTTTGACTTTAGGACATGCCCACCAAAGATGATACCGGTAGTATGTGCCTGGTTTTTGTCTACATTTCCAACAATTGATAGACATATTTTGAACATTTTTGCTAACCTCATAGGTATTAAGTGCCATCTGTAACTATTTAAGGACAGTGGAAGCTCAACTGTTGGTGACTTCCCTTGGAGAAGGCCCTATGGACTATTAACTTTGAATAGTAGGACCTTGCAGATTATAAATTCTGACTGAATGATAGCCTTGGATTTTGGACAACTGCTCCAGAAGTGAGCCTCACAAACAGAAGTGGATTACAAATCTTTTTTCTTTGTTCTCTCTTTTCTTTCAAGGAGTTTATTGGATCACAGAGCCTATAGACAAGAACTATAAGAGTTATTTAAGACAAATTTAAATGATATATTGTGGTATTGAATATAAGATTAATGATTTTATTTAAAGCGGGCATTTGGGAAAAGTATTAGAGTTGATAAAAGATTTGGGGGGGTGGAAACAAAAATGAGTGTTCTGAATTTAGGTAAAACTGGCAATGAAACACCCTCAGTCCCATCCTCCACCTCTGTAAGCCCTGTGTATCAGAGATCAATTGAATCAATTGATAGACGGCAGGGGAAGACTCAGGAAAGGAGTACCCTGGACGTCAGAGGGGCTGGTGAGTGATACCCCTCGCGCTGCGCCCCAGACCCACCAGAACAACATACTACAAGCATCTCCAAGAGGAAATGTTAGAACCCCTCAGAAAGCTATTTGTCAACATACAAGAAGGAGTCCTGGAAAACAGCCTACATTTCGTTAATCCCCAAGGAGGGAAAAGATAACACACAACCTGCAAACTACAGACCCATCTCACTACTAAACACAGATTACAAAATCTTCGCAAAAATTTTGGCCAATAGATTAATGACTGTACTACAAAAAACAATACACCCAGACCAAAGGGGATTTATATAAGGGCGCCAGATGAAAACTAATGCGAGACAGCTGTTGAACATAATAGAGTACTTGGAAAGGCACAACCAGGTACCCGCCACTCTTATGTTTGTGGATGCAGAAAAAGCCTTCGACAGATTGAATTGGCCGTTTCTGACAAACTTGGTCCGGAAGATGAAAATGGGAGCACAGTTTCTCAATTCCATACTGGCAATTTACCAGAAAGAAACAGGCCAGATCATTGTTAATGGAGACCTAACGGACTCATTCAACATAGAAAGAGGCACGAGACAGGGCTGCCCGCTGTCACCCTTGCTATTTGTCCTAACGCTGGAGATTCTACTGAACATGATAAGAGCGGCAGAGGACATAAAGGGCATACAGATTAGACAACAAGACTACAGACTATGTGCCTTTGCAGATGACTTGCTGGTGACAGTGTCGCAACCAGTACAGTCAGCAAGGAGATTGATGGAGATAATGGAAGACTATGGTAGGGTGTCAGGCTTCAAAGTAAATATATCAAAAATGAAGATGCTAGTTAAAAATCTAGACAACAAAGCAAAACAGGACTTGGAAAGAATAACGGGTTGTGAAATAGACAAGAAAGTTAAATACTTAGGAGTGGAGATAGAAACAACAAACACGAAATTATACAAGAATAACTACGAGGTGCTGTGGAACAAGATACAAGCAGATCTGGAAAGGTGGAAAACACTACGACTGTCCCTGCTGGGCAGGATAGCAGCAGTAAAAATGAATGTCTTGCCAAAATTTTTATTTCTCTTTCAAATGCTACCCATACTCAAAAAGGATGTGGACTTGGACAATTGGCAGAAGGGCATCAACAGATTTATTTGGGATGGCAAGAAACCGAGGGTAAAACTAAAAATCATCCAGGACACGAGGAAGAGAGGGGGACTAAAAATGCCCAATCTAAAGCTATACTACTACGCAGCGACATTGGTGGCATTGAGTGACTGGATCAATATGACGAATGATAGAATATTGAATGTTGAAGGGCATGGTCTACTATTCGGCTGGCATCCATATTTGGTGTACGACAAAAAGGCGGACAAGAACTTCAAGGAGAACCCACTACGAATCCCGTTGTTGTGGGTCTGGAAGAAATATAAATACCTTCTACACGATAAGATCCCCATCTGGACGATCCCTGGACATGCAATAGGGGATATAAACATATCCCAAGGGCAGGAAGTGGTGCCCTACAATAAACTTGTACTGGAAGAAGAAAATGGGTTCTCCTTAAAGCCCCAAACAACGCTAGCAGATGAAGGAATAGGAGGTACCTGGCTATCATACCTACAACTGCAGTCAAGGTGGTATAAAGACAAGAAGAAGGGTTTATCCCAGACTGACGAGAATCTAATTAAACAGATTAGAGAGCAGGGGATCATGCATATCAAACGAGTGTACGGCGTTCTGATAGAAATGGACTCTGAAACTGTGCTAGTCAAGAACTATATGGTAAAGTGGGAACAAGACTTCGGGCATTCTATCACGATGGAAATGTGGGAGGAAATCTGGGTGAGAAATGTAGTATTTACGAAAGCGCAACAGCTAAGGGAAAACTTCTACAAGATGTTCTATAGGTGGCATCTAGACCTGAAAAAACTATCATACATCTATCCAGACACCCAACCCAAATGTTGGAGGTGTGGTGATGGGGAGGCTACATATTTTCATGTATGGTGGACATGTAGAAAAATTAAAGCCTTCTGGAGGAAGATATGGTGGACACTCCAAACCATTTTCAAAAAGCGTATTGAATTTCTACCTCAGGTTTTTTTGTTAGGGATCATAAAAGATTGCACTACCTCAGAGACGAACTTATTTCTGAACTTGATCACAGCAGCCAGATTGTTGGTGGGACAATACTGGAAGAATCCAGAAATACCACCTATGGAAGAATGGACTTTGAAAGTAATAAATTTGGCGGAAATGGCGAAAATATCGGCATATTTGAAAGATTGCTCCAATGAACAATATTTGACAGACTGGAAACAGTGGATAGACTAGATACAAGAGAAACACCAATCAAATAAAATGTATCTGGCGTATAGTTGAGGCTTGACATGAGGAGTGAAGAATGTTTACCAAATCAGACGTTTACAAAGACTAATACCTAATGTTGTATTTTATGTTCTATGATGATTGCTTCTTAATATGATCTTATGTTTAATGTTGATTACTTTAATATTGAAAAAGCGGATTGAATTTCTACCTCAGGTTATTGAATTTCTACCTCAGGATCTTTTGTTAGGGATCATAAAAGATTGCACTACTACTGAGATGAATCTAATTCTGAATTTGGTCACAGCAGCTAGACTGCTGGTGGGACAATACTGGAAGAAGCCAGAAATACCACCTATTGAAGTTTGGACTCTGAAAGTAATACATTTGGCAGAAATGGAGAAAATTTTAGCATATTTGAAGGATTGCTCGAATGAACAATATGGGATAGACTGGAAACAGTGGATAGACTATAGATAAGAGAAACACCAATCAAATAAAATGTAACAGGCGTATAGTTGAGGCTTGACATGAGGAGTGAGGAATGTTTACCATATCTGATGTTTACAAAGACTAATACTTAGTGTTGTATTTTAGGTTCTATGATGACTGCTTCTTAATATGATCTTATGTTTAATGTTGATTGTTTTAATAATAAATTTTAAAAAAGGGGAAAAAATCTAACAATTTTCAGAAGGAGATGCAAGCGGCATTACAAGCAATCCAAGAGGCAATCTCCTCTCACAAAGAAGAAACAAGGAAACATCATGAGGAGACAAAAGACAACTTTGCTAAAATGAATCAAGAAATTCATAACATAAATTCTCAACCAGAAAGCTTCCGATAGATGGTTACAAAGAATTCAGAAAATAGAAGACAAGTCAGTAAAGACTGCTCAAAAGATGGAAGAAATAAAAGATGAAAATCAGAGGCTGATGCAGGCAAATAGAGAATTGGAAGATTCAATGGCAGTTTTGGAAATGGAAAACGCATCTTATTTTTTAAGATTTCAAAACATAACGGAGTCAATTCAAGCTATGTGAGGAGAAATAAAGTCCCTAGAGAAGTACATGTTAGATTCGTCAAAAGATCTATAAGAGATGAGATATTGAGAAGAGTGAGAGATGATCCTCTGTGTTATAAAGAAAAGGAAAATGTAGTGCTGAAGCAGATTCCCAGGAGGATAAGAGATTCACAAAAAGCATACCAATTCCTGAACAGAAAATTAATTTTAAAACGAGTGAATTTTAGATGGCTGATTCCAGACGGGATTTTAATTAATTGGGACATGAAAAGATACAGATTGGACTTTGTACTCAAGGCAATGGAGTTCTATGAGAGTTACACAGCTTTTTTGGAAGGGGAAAGTCCAGAATTTCATGTACAGAGAGAAGCAAAAAAACAGGGAGAGATAGCAATAGAAGGAGCAGCCAAACCAAGGGAACAAGAAGAACCAAAAAACACAAACATAGAAGAAGGGGCAAAAGCAAAAGAACAGAGATAGATAAAAACAACTAGGAGAATAAAACCTAAATATAACTAAAGAAGATGGAGAAGGAAAATGCAATTCTCTCAGTGAATATAAACAGATTGAACTCCCCCGCAAAAAGAATTTTTTTACATGACTATAAAAACTAAAAATGGATATAATTTGTTTCCAAGAAACACATATTAAGAGACAACACTATAAACTGTTGAAACAACTGAAAATCGGGAAATTCCACTTCACACTAGCACAACAAAAGAAAAGAGGACTAGCTTTATATATTAAAGAGACAATGAACCCCAAACAAATCTATGCAGATGAAGAGGGAAGAATATTAATGGTGGAAATAATGATAAATCAAAAACAGATACTGATGGTAGCAATATATGCACCTAATAACAAACAAGAAGAATTATATCAAAAATTACATAAAAAATAGTGGAATTGGAATATCAAAATATTTGCTTAATGGGAGACTTTAATGCAATTGTAGACAAAGAAGCTGGATTACAGAAGTAGTAAAATAGGGGAAAAAGGAAGGAATATACTACCTAAGACAGAAATCTATACACAGGATATATGGAGAGAAAAGAACCCCCCAAAAATCACAATATACGTTTTACTCAAACAGGCACAAATCATGGTCCAGAGTTGATATGATATGGATATCCCTTGAATTAAGTATGATTATACAAGAGATCGAGATAGGAACCAGTATATGGGCAGACCATAATCTGATAAAGATGACTTGGAGAGGAGCTAAGAAAAAACTAAGATGGTCTCTGAATCAATCTTTACTGAAAAAGAAAGAATTTATACAAATAGCAACAAAGGAAATGGATTTTTTCTTTAAAATAAACAAAAAAGAAGAGACATCACTTCAAAATGTATGGGATACAGCTAAAGCATACTTTACAGGTTTGGCTATAACTTATGTGGCAAAAAAGAATAAAGAAAAAAGCAACAACAAACGAAGTTAAAGGAGGAATTTATAAAACTGGAATCAGAACTACAAAGACATCCACAAAAAAAAACTCTTAAAAAGCAAATGGAAATAATAAAATATAAATTAAACTAAGCAGAGGCTGAAAAAATGGCCCAACAAATTAAAAGGGCAAAACAAAACTTTTTTGAAAATACTAATAAACCGGGTAGTAGTTAGCATACAAATTGAAAAAAGAAAAAGAAAGATTGATAAATAAATTGCAAGATTCAAAAGGCGATTTACAATTCCAAAATGACATAATTAAAAAGATCCAGATGGGCTACCTGCAGAATTTTATAAATGCCTATAAGATACATTAAGCCCATTAATGAAAGAACTGTGTAATGAGGTACTTTTAGAGGCTAAAATACCAAATACTTAGATAGAAGCCAACATTGCTTTAATATCCAAAGAAGATTCAGACTTGACACAGATGAAGAATTATAGACCAATATCTCTATTAAACGTGGACTATAAAATTTTTACTTCAATAGTAGCAGAAAGATTAAAGAGATTTTTGATTGAATTTATACATACAGACCAAAATGGATTTTTACCTAAGAGACAAATAAAAAATAATTTAAGAATGTTTTTAGATACTTTGGAATACTATAAAATGCACCCAGGTAAGCAGATGGTGCTAATATTTGCACAGAAGGCTTTTGATAATGTAAATTGGCAATTTATGATTCAACAACTAAACAAAATGGACTTTGGAGAAAACTTTATAAATATAATTAAAACAATTTATCATGGACAAATAGCTAAAGTAATCATAAATGGAGATTTTACAGAAAATGTTAATATTAAAAAAGGCACAAGACAAGAATGTCCATTATCCCCATTATTATTTATATTAACACTGGAAGTATTGAATAGAAATATTAGGCAAGACTCAGAAATTAAAGGAATGGAGATAAAAGATGAAAAATATAAACTACAAGCATTCACAGATGACTTGGTTTTTATATTAGAAGAGCCACTTGAGAGAAGCCTCAAGCTTCTGAAAAAGATAGAAGAATTTGGAGAAGTGGCAGGACTAAAAATAGAGAAAAGACCAAAGTGATACCCAAAAACCTTATACATAAACAAAAAAAATCACCTGTCAGAAAAAATAGATCTTCAAATAGTTAAGAAAGTTAAATACTCGGGGATATACTTAACAGCAAGATGTGCAACAATAAAAGAAGACAATTACATAAAATTATTAAAACAAATAAAACTAGACTTGGAAAAATGGAAAAATCTACAACTTTCAATGCTAGGGAGAATAGCAATGATGAAGATGACTATTTTACCAAAATTACTCTTTTTATTTCAAACAATACCTATAAAACTGGAAAAAAAATTTTTTGATGAATTAAATACATTGATCTTGACATTTATTTGGCAAGGGAAAAAAGGCAGAATTAAATTGAAAATGCTACAAGAAGCAAAAATAATAATATGGAGGATTTGGGCTGCCAGATTGGGCTTTATATTATCAAAATCTGTATTAACATGGGTAAAAGAATGGATAACCCTTAGGCATAAAAGATTACTATACCTAGAAGGGCATGACCTACAACTTGGATGGCATGCCTTCCTATGGTATGGGAAGAATAAAATAGATAGATACTTTCAAAACCTCTATATAAGAAACACACTTCTAGAATGGGAAAAGGAAAAAGCAAAAATTTACATGAAAATACCTGGATGGCTTTCAACAATGGAAGTGTTTGTTCAACCAAACCAAATTAACTATGAGAAAATTGTGACTTATAAAGACATTTTGAATACTGAAGGGACACTAAACTCTAGACAAGAACTGGAAGAACAGGGCACTGATTTATCATGGTGGCCACACCTGCAAATTCAAACAAGATATGAAAAAGATGCTAAAACATCTGGATTTTATAAAGAACAGATAGAATTTGACCAGATACTATTGACATCACATGAAAAATTGATTAAGAAACTGTATAAGTATATGTTAGGTTTAAAGATGGAAAAGGAACAAGTTAAAGAAGCAATGATAATACGGGCAAAAAACTTTGGGCATCACATAGAGTTAGAAAACTGGCAAAGCCTTTGGAAAAGAAACTTAAAAGAAAACCTTTCTTCCATCTATTTTTAACCTGATTGGCCTTTTTCAAATGGGCTCTTCATTGTCAGTATGGATGTTTGACCAGAGAAAGGCACAGCTAGTAAACTCCATGTAACGCTGCTGTCCATCTCATTTTATTTGTTTCATTATATTTATATAGCCATCCATCTCTCAAAATGTGACTCTGAGTGGTATACTGTACAAATAGCTATAAAATAAATAACATTACAAATGTTCTGCAATTTAAAAAATCAATTTTATTATTAAAAGACTAGGAGACAAAATTCAGGGTTATAGGCAATGCAGTGACCTCACTAATTCACCATTTCTTTGACATCTTCAGACAGGTTGACACAATCAGGTTTTGAGGGACTTATAGGCAGTCCTTAAGTTACAACTGCAATGGTCTGTGTGACTGAACTGATTTTACAACATTTTTATGGTGGTTTTTAAGTGAACCCATTGTTCACTAAGTGACCTGGTCGTAAGTCAAGGTCAAAACCTATATTGTTTTGTCAGATTTTGTAAATCCGCTCCAACAGAAATCTGTAGGCAGATTTCCTTGGGGTCATTGCTTCAAACAAAACTAGTCCCTATATATTTTCTTTAGGAATTTGAATACCTTAAGTCTGCATCTCAGACTTCAGCCTACATCAAGTGTGTCAAACTGCCAGCCCACAGGCCGGTTACATCATACAGAGGCCACGCCCACCCCAGCTCAGGCAAGGCAAAAAAGGTCACAATATGTTGCGACACATCACGTGACGTGGCGAGTTTGACACCCGTGGCCTACATGAATAATGCAGATAGTCCTCGAATTATGACCACAATTGAGTCTTGTATATTATATATATATACATACATATTCTTTAACTCTTTGTCAGAAAAAGAAATTTAGAAATTTAGATATATGTAGGTCTTTGGTTATTCGGGTTTTCTCCCGCGTAAAATTGGAAGTGTCTTGGCGACGTTTCGACGAAGTCCCATTCGTCATCTTCAGGCTGGTGTTTTTGGCTTCGTGCTTCTAGGAGAAAACCCGAATAACCAAAGACCTACATACAAACACCCGTGAAAACCTCAGAAAACAAATATGGGATATCCCTTTATGGGATTCGAACCTGGGCAGTTTACATACTAGGCAGTGATTTAACCACCAAGCCACAGGCTCTCTTCCCCTCTTTTCCAGCCGAGTCAAGGGAGTATATGCATGATGTTTTTCAGACAGATTGATTGATTACACCTTGACATTTTTAATCCCATAAAGGGTGTGGCTAACTGAAGAGAGCAGAATGAGCTCAAAATGGCCATATTAGTCTCCCAATTTAATTCTTTAACTCTTAGTCAGAAAAAGAAATTTGGATATTCTTTCTCCCATATTTGGGCCGACAGGGTGCATCAAAAAACACTCAAGGTAAATCTCCTCCCCCTGTCTCTTCCCTCCCTGATACAGCTGACAAAGTGAGAAAGAGCCTGTGGCCTAGAGGTTAATACAGCTGCCTAACATGCACACAGCCCAGGTTCGAATCTCAGAAGGGTATGTCTGGCTGAAGAGAGTGTATAATGATGTCGCAGTTGGCGACTGCTGCCTGTGGATGGCTCTGGATTGAGCTGATACAAGAAAAAGAAAAATGAAAGAAGATTTCTTTCTCCCATATTTGGGCCGACAGGGTGCATCAAAAAACACTTTATATATCCAAATTTCTTTATATATCCAAATTTCTTTTTCTGACAAAGAGTTAAAGAATTCAATTGTAAATATGGTAGACTCAGGAATAGGCACCTGCATGAAGAAGTCAGTGAAAATGAGGAAGGAGTATCTTCATGTCACGTCATGCCTGTACCAGTAGAAATGTCTAGGACACTGCAGTTTTTAACTTGTACAAATTTGAACTAAAAATCTGTGAAAATACAAACATACTTCCCAAGCATTTTAATATAGAACTTCATGTTTCTGATGTTTCTTTTTCAGTACACATCTGTGTTGGTCTTCACTAATGGCTTTGATACAATGCAGGATGGAAATAATGATAACAAATTATAGAGTGGAGTCAAGACTTTACCACCACAATGGGTAGATATTTCACAGCTCTGAAATGTTTAAATTACTTTAACTATGCATAATGGCTGCTACTATTTCAGAACTACAGCCTTGTTCTGCAAGTGATATTTAGGCAGCCCTTATAATATCAGGTACATGCGTGTTTGGAAATTAGATGATAGGTTTCCAAATGATGAGCAAGACAAAGATGGAGAAGCTTTTTTTCAGTGTACTGTAGAAAATTAATATAGCTTACAACCACACTTAAGTGGAGATGGTACACAAATAGTCCTGTATAAATGTTTGACCTAATCATCCCAAAGGTGCTTTTTTACGAGGCAACTGGACGTCTTTGTTTTTCTTTGAAGACATTTCTCTTCTCATCCAAGAAGCTTCCTCAGCTCTGACTGGATGGTGGGGCGCCTTCAGAGCCGAAGAAGCTTCTTGGATGATAAGTGAAATATCTTCAAAGAAAAACAAGAAAGTCCAGTTGTCTTGTGAAAAAGCACCTTTGGAATAATTATGATCATAGACGTTTGACCTAATCATATATGGGAAGCTAAATTAGCACATATGTATACATTCAGGAGACAGAAGACTAGAGTAGAGTAGAGTAGAGTAGAGTAGAGTAGAGTAGAGTAGAGTAGAGTAGAGTAGAGTAGAGTAGAGTAGAGTAGAGTAGAGTAGAGTAGAGTAGAGTAGAGTAGAGTAGAGTAGAGTAGAGTAGAGTAGAATAGAATAGAATAGAAGCTGGAAGGGACCATGGAGGTCTTCTAGTCCAGTCCTCTTCTTTTAGTTCTTCATCTTTAATATGGGAAGGTTGGCAACTAAACAGAAAATGGTACAGACATTGGGGTTTTGCATATGCACCTAGTTTAGGTATGAGCAGGGTGAGGGCTGATATAACTTTCCCCACAGATCATTGTTAGGGGTACAGAGATTCCATCCTCTTGTGGACTTTAGAATGGAATTTCTTTCATTGTAATGGAGAAAGGTTTGACCATAAATAATAAATTCAATTTATATAGCTGCTGCTGATCTCCCATTCATGATTCAGGGCAGCTCACATAATGAAAGACACCCAGACAAAAGCAAAATACAGATGTCAATACAACAACAAGCCTATTACCACCAAATTAAAACCATATTTGGGATCACTTTGCTCTCAAGGAAGTCACTTGAATTATGTAAACTGTGCTCATTATCTGCGTTGAAGTCACGCATAGCAAGTCTTTCTCAGTAAGGTGATATATAAATATTTGCACAAACAAGTACAGTTTGCATTTTCAGTATATTCTAAGGCAGGGTGGCTATTAGAACGCCTTCTGGAATCACACCACTTTTATTGTGAAGCTGTGTCAGTTTTCCGAACAGATTTTACATTGCTTCTAGGATGGCTAGATGCTGCGAGAAGATGCTATAAGTCACTAGTGGAGAAACATGTTTTCACAGCAAAATAGTCTTTAGGAAAAAGGAATGCAATAAAACACTTCCTAGCTGGCAGATCTCTCTCTCCACCCCCCCCCCTTCCCCACCAATCTACCCTGCCTTGTTCTGGAGTCTGAGCAACAATGGTTGAAATTGCTAGTAGCGTTTTGTTTTAGATTCTGCCGGTGTTCAAGAGGTGAACGCCATCACTCATGGCTAATGTTGATAGGCAGTTGTGCCTTGCTTTGTTTCTTCATTCCCCAGAGGAAATTCTGAAGGTTTGCTTTGTTTACTCTACAATTTCTCCTCTTATTCCTTTTCCTACTATTTTTCTTTTTTTTTAAGAGTCAGCAATAATGTTTACTTGGCTTCCTTCTCCTGATACTGCTTACCAGCTTTGATGTGGCTAAATGACTAAGTCAATACATATCAGGGAATACATAATAATTTTGTAATGAGAATTAGCAGGACGCTGAAAGGACAGAAAGGAAGCCTGCTAGCTTTTGCACTGTTTAGTCTGGTGGTAATGAAGAACTCAGAGATGACCTGATTTTCTTTAAAGTAGGTCAGGTTTGAGTGAAGCGCAAGCTATGGCTCTCTCAGGAAGCTAAAATGGAATCTCTCTCCCTCTCTTTTGCACCTTCTCTTTTTCTCACCTTGCTTCCTGAAATCATGGTGGATTTTGTCACTGCCACAGCTGGAAGCATAAAAATGATTACTTTTCACAAGTGTCCTTTGTATGAGGTATGGAATTTAATCTTGAAAGTAGCCGATGAACCTTCCTGGTGTATGTTATTTTGTGCCCCGTTGGTCCCATAAGGTATCCTTTGATTGGTAAAAGCAACACATCCATCCGTCACTGATTTTGCACTGACCTTTCTGGATCTTCTCTTGTTGTATGTGAAAAAGCAGACTGAACTTCTACCCCAGGTTACTGAATCTCTACCTCAGGATCTTTTGCTAGGGAGCATAAAAGATAAAATACAACGGACATATAGTTGAGGCTGGAAGGGAGAAGTAAAGAATATTTACCAAACCAGACGTTTACAAAGATTAATACCTAGTGCTATATGTAGTGATCTATGATGACTGATTATTAATATGATCTTATATTTAAGGTTTAACTACTACCTCAAGACCTATTGTTAGGGATCATAGAGAATTAAAAAATGTAACAGGTGTATAATAGAGGGTTGAAGAGAGGAGTGAAAAATGTTTACCAAACCAGACGTTTACAAAGAATAATACGTAATGTTGTATATCAGATGCTATGATGTTTGATGCATACAAAGATTTTGTGTACAATGCTGATTGTTTTAATAAAGGAATTTTTTATAAAAAAAAAATGAGCAATCCTTTGCTGGCCAAGAAAGACTTGAGGACTGCATGAAAGCCGGCTGGGTGGACCACTCATTCTCTTTCAGCCCAACCCACCTCACAGGGTTGTTTTTGTTGGGAAAATAGGAGGAAGAAGTATTACTTGCTTGCCACCTTAAATTATAGATAAAAATAAAAAAGATAGGATATAAACAAACAAATAAATAAATATAATTTTCAAACCACTGATTTGTCCAGGAAGTTGCCAAGAGTCAATATTGACTTTTGCACACAATCAAAATCCTGCCTACTGAACACAGAATATTGGATGTGCTGTCTTCAAAGAAGAGAAATATGGATGCATGACCGGAAACTCGAATTCCATCCTCTGCGTTGAGAGAAAGCTGGGTTTTACTATCTTAATTCAACAATCAAGCCCTTATCTTGTTTAACGATCATTCAAGGTGAGGATCATGATGAAAAAGTAACTTGGTGACCGATCCTCACATTTACAACCCTGTCGGTCTGTAAAACAAAGGAAAACTTTACAGTAAGAAAGTAAGATCATAAGTACAGTCATGGTTTTACTTAGTAACTACTTCATTTAACAACCAAGTTGCCAGTCTCAACTGTGGTCACTAAACAAGGACTTCCTATAATTAAGATTTGTCCAGGAATATTTTCTCTGTGAAAATTGGAGGCAGATTGCCTCAGGGAGGAAAAAAAAGGACCTTCTCAGCTATGGCATGTCTATTGTAGAATGCCCTCTGGCTGAAAGACAGGCAGGTGTCAAAGTTAGTTTTGGTTCTGCCGGGAAGCCTGGTTTGATTTCATCTGTTTTGATTTCCCATGATTCATCTTCTGTTATTGTTTCTATTGATTATCTCTGGCCTGAGATCTATGAAGGAGGAGGGAAGCTGCTAAACAAATTAATTGGATTGCATCTTAACAATGAATAGCTACTTCAGCATCAACAACAGTTGAGTTTCTTCTCAATGAACACAAACATGGGGGATGCAATGCTCATTTCTTTTTAAATGTACTTAGAAAACATGCTTAATAGAATAACAGAGTTGGAACTGACAATATAATGCCAGAAAGATTAACTGTGCATGTAAGTTTAATTCACCTCCTAGCTTTAATGAACATTTTCATGAATACTTTTGACAGGCCAAGTCAGCTTCTAAGAATAACTTCCTTCCCCCCTTTTATCTTCATTATATGAATGATTTAATCAAAATTAACTTTCTAAGTAGAAAGATACACCGTGACAGAAGAACTATCATCAACTGGAACTGAATATTTACAGTGTTCATGCAAATCTTAAGCAAATCATGCAAACAATAACCATGAGTTGTAGTCCTACCTCAGCCCTACCTCAGCTGGGTGATCTTGGGCCAGTCACTCTCTCTCAGTCCAGCCCACCTCATAGGGTTGTTGTGGGGAATATAGGAGGAGGGAGGTTTGTTAGATATGTTCACTACCTTGAGTTATTCGTAAAAAATAATAAAGGTGGGATATAAATAAATAAAATATATCTCATCTTAATTTTACAAAGGTATCCTCATTGCACAATGGGTGCTTGCTTTAGTTCAAAGAAACCCTTTTAGTACACTTTTATCACACTTGTTTCTGAAGATGTATTTATGTGTGCAAATATATCTGGGCTGCAGATATATGAAGTATTAGATAATAACAACATAACTTCTATCTATTGGCCATCTAGATTATGGCAACCCAATTTGGATAGTTGTAACACTTGGTTGCAGGATATAATGACAGACAACTAAGACAGGGACTTTGGATATTGTCATGCTTCCTTTTAAAGTACTACAGGTAATAAAATTACCCTACACAGAACTTTGAGGGGGGGGGAGGAATGAAACATGCATTTTATATTATGAATGAATCTAAGTAAACTGCTGAGGTTTTATTAGCTCTGGGAGAAAGCTATTTACTAATTTTACAATCTTACATCTGTTTTAAAATAAGTCTTTATCTGGATATTTCATTTTCGGCAATGAGCCACTGGAATCTTTTAATTCACTAAGGCTCTTCTGGCTTTTAAGAACCGCAATGGAAAAGTAATTGAACGTATCTCTTTAGGATTGACATTTGTAATGAAAAGCAAGCATTCAGATTTAAATGTATAGAGGGCTCATGCTAGCTGGAGTTTTCACGTTGACATTTAAGTTCCAATATGTATGCTATCAACTGCATACACTGATCATTTGCAAAAGAAAAAAAAAATAAGACGCATTCTTTAAATTATTGGGGGAAAGAATAGTTTTTAGCAATTTTCTTCATATTTAGTAGTCAGGCCTACTGCATCTACAGATCGTCTTCCTTAAAACATATTTCAGACCTGGAGCTTAGCCTTTCTTGCATCTGATTATTCTAATTTCAAGATGAATATATGAGGTTGGATTAGGCTGCCATGTTTTATTTTTCCAGTAGTGAAAAATCACAGCAGGAGAAAATTCATCACATCAAACAGTTCCACATTTTTATCTTCAGCCTATCAAAGCATTGGCTGTCAAATTTCTATTTGGCTTAATAGTAGAGGAGAGTCTTACTATGTCACCTAATAGGTTTCTTTTAAATTTTGCTTTATATAGCATGAGACAGATCTCATGAGCCATATTGCATCAACAAATATATAAGTGGGATAGCTTGAACCATGTTCTAGAAGTATACTATTATAACAAAATATGTTATTTTCTCAAAAGTCATACTAAAGTTTTTTTTTTACTTCAAAATAGTTGAAAATCAGGACGTTTGTCTTTCGTTACAATCAGATTATTTTAAAAAAAATATGTTCAGTAGATACATAGTGAAGTAATAAAATGGGCTTAATATTAAAAACCATTAAGAAAAGAAATTGTAATTCAGCAGGTCCTGATTTTGTTACATTGCTCCATCTATTATCAATTCATGCAGGTGCCTCTTTTCAATTAACCTGGAATTCAAGCATTGCAGAATCTCATCCACTAATTATTTACATAATTACAGAGCAGAGATGAGCAGAATAGAATCAGTCATCATGGTTCTATTTCTGTGATTACAGAAGAAAAGAGAAATGTTTAGCACACCATTCAACACCCATGGACAAAATTGGCCCTTAGTGAAATGGAGGTAAAATATGAGCAGAAATGTTCAGTGAATGAGGCACCGACCCTGAAAACAAGACAAGGTACTAATGTCTTACCTGGGCTACCTGTTTCATTTAGGTAAATTGATCCTAGATGAAAGAACAGTTAATTTTAAGCCTGCTTTCTAGGAAATAATCCCATGAGACTCAATGAAGTCAATATCCAAAAGTAACCATAGGAACATGAAGTGTACCCATTCTTGCGGATGATGCATCCATACTGAGTCTGTGTGGCTCTCTTCAAAAATCAACCGCAAGAACTTTAATGATCTTTACTCCTCAAATATATATGTATAAAGAATGTATAAGCTTTAATACAATGCAATATCACTTGATCCCTTGTTGATTCTTTCAATGAAGCATGAATATTGAGAGCTGAATTTGGAAGCAAGAGTCCAAATGTCCCAATATGAGGACCTGTATGCTAATATTCAGTATACTTTGGAACAGAAATTATTAAATATTTAAATCATTTGAATCATATTAAAGTAACATACCAAACAGAAGGCAAAATCAGAACAAATTCCCTCCAGCATCTATGCTGCTCTTGCTGTACTGTATATATGTTTTGTTACACATCTTTTCTGGGCTGGGAGGATTTTTTCCCCAAGTTTACTTAAACATTAACTTTAAAATGTTGAAGTTCAGATACAGTCTATTTTTTGTGGTACTTATATAAAAGGATGGGTATATAGAACTGAAATACATGATGGGTTAACCCCCCTCCCCCTTTTAATAGGGAGTAAGGATTTTGGACTAGTTGTCTATTTTGAAGTAGTACAGTTGTCTTTTTAAATTTTCAGTTATCTTAGCGTGAGCCACCCATAGTTTTATTTGGGGGGGAAAAACTGTTTAAGCATTGGAAATAAATTTCTTTGCTACGCACGTTGAAATTATGGAAAACAATTTTTCAACTTACTGCTTGCATGCCAAAAGCAACAATGTTGTGGTCTGACCTGACTAAAATCACCCTGCATGTAATTTGATAAAATTAAGGAGAAAAATGATGGTTCTCCCTAATTTCTACACAAGCAGCTATTCATTAAAATAAAAAGGTAAATGTTAACTGAAGTGGCAGGCGAGCCCCTTGGCTACTGTCACAAAACATTATGTCCAAGGGAAGAAAGTAACTGAAAATATCATGCAATAAACAACTTCATTTCCCTAGCCCTTTAGAAAAGTCCCAACGTAGCTATAATTCATTTATCTATCAAAGTATAGTGAATTTCTGGCTAGCACTGAAAAAAAAAAAACCCCACCTCTGTATATTGTTATGCACTTTTATGAGCCAGGATAGAGAAAAATATTAAAAGAAACCAATGAGAAAAAAAACTAGGTAGTTGAATACGGTAGAATATTAGTGATATTAATTTTGCAGTACCTAGTATTTCCATTCATTTTTATGATGATTCAGCTTGAGGTCTACAGCTGGAAGGCTTTTGCTGCGGCATCCCCAAAGCTCTATAAAGAAAGTGTTTAGCATTTATTAAGTCCAGCTCTGGATTTTACTACTACCTAATGTTTCCATTCTTGGGTCCTTGGAATGCATGGACTGTAAATGGTACCTTTCATGAAGGAGGTTTTCTAAGAAGTGGAGATACTGCTCCTACTGTGTGCTGGTGGATCTTTTTTCTTCTTCCTTTTATTTTTTATTTTTTTTTAAAAAAAAGAAAGACCTACAGCCATGAACACACATACCATGTTACAAATGGTTCCATTATGCAAGCTTTTACATGCAAGCAGAATTGTCCCTCTCTTGGCCATTATTTCTGATGACATTCTTAATACTGGCAATTGTTTAGGAAAAGACACTATTGTCTGCCTTTGCTTATCTGCTGACCGAAGCACATACAATACAAGGCTTTGGATAAACTGAGCTTAGCCTCAGGGGAAGAGCTTTAATGCGGAAGGGCCTGTCTGAATATCCCAATTCACTGGCAATCTTCTGAAGAGGAAATGTTGTCCATTATATATGGGGTGCAGTTTGTCTAAACCCTGAACAAATATCATTTGTTCCTTCATAAAGAAATGAGCTTTGGGGGGGGTTGTATCTGAATGTTACCAATATCAAAGTGGGGAGAACAAAAAGAAAACATGATTTGAAAAAGATAAAAGATTTCAGAGAGAGAGAGAGAGAGAGAGAGAGAGAGAGAGAGAGAGAGAGAGAGAGAGAGAGAGAGAGAGAGACAGAGAGACAGAGAGAGAGACAGAGAGAAAGAGAGAGAGAGAGAGAGAGAGAGAGAGAGAGAGAGAGAGAGAGAGAGAGAGAGAGAGAGAGAGAGAGAGAGAGAGAGAGAGCACAGTATTTATTTTTGTTGATTTGGTCTGGCTAACAAAAACTACCTTTCCAGTTAGTTGACTGGCTGTTATTTTAAAATGCAATTCCCCCCCTGGGGGATATAAAGAATCAACATTAAAATGAGGGTGGGAAGCTCTTGGTCTGCTATGCTAGGATGGGGGTATTTGCCTTTCTTTTTCATTTTTGTGCTGTCACATGAGTATCATGCAGAAAAGAACCCAAGTCATGTTAAATCAGTTCCCCCTAAAACAAATGTCAGAGAAAGGCATTGTATTCATTTCAAATTCCAAAAGTTTGTTAATATTAAATATGTGACATGTAATGCAAATTAAGATAAAATGTTTGATGTCCATCAATGACGCTTGTTTCCCTGAATCTATAAAGAAGGATCAGTCAATCTTTCAGCAGCCCAGACACTACCGCTCTTCTTCAGTAATGTTTTGAGCAAATGAAGACTGTCGGGGATGGAGCCATGATATTGGGATGATAGAGATGGATGTAGACTGGGAGTGTAGTGTGATATATGGTTAGATGCTGAAGTTTGACCCTGGAAACTCAGGATCAAGTCCTCCACTCTTGTGGAGATGTAATGGCATGCAGGAATGACCTTGGGAGACAGGAGAAAGAGACACTGCCTAGACAAAGGTCTGATAAATGAAATTTGAGTCCAAAGGAGAAAGTAGAGGATGTGTCTCAAATGGGAACTGTTATGTCCTGGGCCTGCTGAATTGCTCAGCAGGCTCAGGAAAGCTGCAGAGAGACCTGGGCAGACCAGGGTCTCCAGCCTTGCGTGCATGCGCAAGGCGGGAGAATGCCGTGGAATGATTGGCTGACGCTGTCCCTACCAGGGGACTATAAAAGGGCCTGCACCATTTTATTCGTTGTTCTGTTGGTGAATTGAATAAAGGAAGACTGTTTTTGTTACTCTGCTTGTCTCCATGCTTCTTCTTTGGAAACAGAACAGGATCCCCCCTTAGTTTTCAAGAGAGTAAAAGGAGGGGCGGGAGGGGGTTATGTTCAAACTTGCAAGATTCTGTTAATGTAACATTGCAGTAAAGATAGAGCTCATTGTCTTGCTTCTTGTCTGGGCTTCCTAACAAGAGTGGTTGGGTCTAATCTCTTTCTTTCTCAACCCTAGGAATCTAATGGCATGGCTGCTGTAAGCTATTTAACCATCCAGTGAAAAGGCAGCATATAAATAAATCATGTTGTGTAAGGAAGAGCTAGGAGTTCTGCTTTTGTTATTATTTTTTTGTAGTTGTTTGACTCTTCAGGATTTTCTGAACTTTTATCTGGATATGGAGCCTATATTTATTGCCTGTTTTCTCTCAAGTGAAGTTTGCCATGATCCACACTGAGTCTCCTTATTCAATCTAAACAGGAGGGAGCCATTCATCTAATGCTTGTGCTGCTTAAATTGTTCTCGCTTAATATAGGTAGACCTCTATTAGTGCGGTTAATGAATTCCATGAAATGGTGACTTTATTCAGATTCACAATATTCAAAGTGATATTTCTATTACTTTGGTTCCAGTTCAACAAAAATAGGCAATTAATTTTTAAAAAAATAATTTTAATATAGCTAGTAATGAAATACAGTATTTGAAGTACTGTATAGTATTCATGAGCGGTGTGGTGGTGTAATGGTGAAGATGCTTGCCTTCCACTCAGAAGGTTGAGAGTTCAATCCCAGGTAGCGTCAGATGTTTCTCCCTTAGGCACAAAGAAAAAAAATCTCTGCTGTGAACTCTGCGTAGATGTCAGGAAGGACATCCAACCAGTAAATGCTTCAGCATCATCCAGTCACCCTGACTTTACCCTGTACAGGGAGTACAAGTTTGTAAAAAGGGAGTTTTAGTAATGAAACACTCTATATAACAGTAAAAGAGGATAAACCCATAGCCGAAGTGCGATCTCATGTATTCTTTTGAAGTTCTTCAAAATGAGCCCTTTCTGAGCTTTCCTCAGACCGAACCTTCCTTTTCTCCATTTTACACGAATGACAATTAGTATCTAAAGGCCCTATGGCAGACCTGTCAAACTCCCGATGTCACGTAACATGGCGCAACGTATCGGGACGGTTTTGCCATTGCCGGCAATGGGGTGGACGCAGCTTCCAGATGACGCGTCCAGTCCGCGTGCCGACATTTTGACGCCCCTGCCCTATGGCAACTGTGCATGCGCTAAACTCAACCATCTGTGCACTAGACTTGTACTAACTGAGTTTTGTGATACCAGTGCGTGAATAAAAATAAACTGAATTTTGTCCTATTTGAACTTGTATGTGGCAAGAAAAGATATACTGGAATCGAACTCAATAATAGGTAAATATGCATTATTCCAAGTGACTCTTAGTTTTATGTGTAAGGATAATGTTACCGGTAGCTCTATGGCTACATTTTGAGAGAAAAGATGGGCTGGATTTAGCTCCATCTATTGCAAAAGGCATGTTAAATGTTGCCAGTTATGTCACTAGTAGCCACTTTACCTGTGATTTACAACAACCCTTTGATAGGAAATTTGAAGGCAGTTCAAGGCCTGGATGATGCCAGAAGTTAATATATTGTCCTATTTGTCAGGTGAACTGAAGATAGCTAAGGAGATATGCAAGAATTACTATAGACATGAAAATATTTGAAGCTACCTGGTACTCAGGTAGGTTCAGAGTTCAAGGTACTATACATGAGAAGTTTTCCTGATCTTGTGCATTTTCTTTTAGGTCTGCATCATTTAAGAAACTAGAAATCTAAAAACAGCTTTTTAATGGACTCTGCTCTGCTCAATTTACTCTTAGCCTGAATTGTTTAGACTGCTGAGATGGAAACAAGGGTCAAAATTAGCAGCTTAGCAGTAACTGGGCTGCTGCAACTGGGCATCTGCCAAACATACCTACCGGTAGGATTTCAGCAAAAGTTTCTGGAAATAACTTTATGATTTCCTGCTTTTGTGGGTGGGCAGCTATGGGTGTGTATATTCAACAAAGTTGCCATTGGCTGCATTGCAATACTATTTAAGCTGCATCCTTTTTTTGTTTTGTTTTGTTTTTACCTTTGACCAAACCTGTTCTGTTCTCTCCAGAGTTATGAGCTGCAGGGCTCTGGAGCCCCACAAATACAGGAAGGAACCAATGTAGCTGTATTTTTATGCAATTCATCACAATTAAGAAACATCTTTATAGTTCCAAGCATACCTTTACAAGACATGTTTGGGCAAATCATTACATCGGCTATTAAATCCCTTTTCTTTTTCCTCAAAAGTAAAGGATGGTTATAAAGGGCACTGTTTCTTGGTTTTTTAGAAAGCAATTTAATCTGCAGGTAAAGGGAGTAGTGTTACGGAATGAACCACAATTAAACACATTGCCTTCATAGTTTGCTTTTCTATTGGACACAATCAGAACTTCTAGAAAGAGTCATATCCAAGAAGATATAATTTTCAGAGAAATGTTTGGAGTTAAAACCTAAACTGCAAATTTAGATTTACTTTGAAAAGACTGCTATAGAAAATTATAGGACTAATTTTGGAATAAAAATGCACAGTGTCTTGTAAAATTGTCTCAAAGTGTCGCAAATTTCCTCTATCATTCTTTTCCCACATCAAATGTCCTATATATATCTTGGTTGGATTACAGTTTTCATCATCCTATTCACCACGTCTGATAGAATATTGAGTGCTATAGACTCACGTGTTTGGGTTAAGAAAGACTGGCTTTCCTACCTTGGTTGTCAGTAATTAACCGTTCTTTTCCTTCCTCTCCTCCTCTTCCTCCTCTTTTCCTGTGGATTACAATTCCAAACTGGTCCTTACATAGATCTGAGATAGACACTTGTCTTCCATTTTTTTTTCAGTGCATTATGCCAGTGTTACCAGCAGAAGAAAACAACCAAGCTCAGAGAGCCCCAAGGATTTCACTGTTGAACCCTGAATTTACATATATTTTCATACTGTATATGTAAATATTCTCATATATGTAAATATTCTCATATATGTAAATTCAGGGCTGAACAGTGGAATTCTTGGTGCTTTTTGAGTTTGGTTGTTTTCATGCAGAGATTTCATTACTTGATTAGGTATCCTCTTCAGTGCTACAAGGGAGTAAGTTTTGCTCTCTGCATATATACAATAATTTGCTCTGTCAGTAATGGTGGGGAATGCCAGTTTATAATAAAATGACCGCCACAATCCAATTGTAAACAGTGTCCAATGTTGCCCACTTCAAATAAAACTGTGTCAGTCATATTTGAGGATTTCACACCATCTTGCTATGCTTATTTAAAAACCTTTGCTTCATAAAATACATCTCTAACAGGACTCTGATCCTACAGACATTATAGCAAATTAGTTCACAGTTTCTTTTAACATTGGTTTTGTTTGCTCCAGCTGTTAAGAGCTGTGGTTTTTCAATATTGGAAGAACCACAGACTCCCCACCTAACCTACTTTATTATTGTTTTCTAGATGAGAAAGCAATAGCCATTGGGATTCTTTAAGTAGTGTAAGTAGACTGATATTTTGTTTGTTAGAAGAATGCATTCATTCAGAAATTGGTAACTAATATATTTATATTAGTTTAAACTAATATAAAATGACCTCCTGGGAGTAGACTGCAGTGTTATAAAATAAGCAAAATAAATTCAGTAGAAATTAACAAGAGATAAATAAATATAGCATATTGCCAGAAATTAATTTAACCAATTATTGTTGCTAAATTCAGTTTGGCAATCATATTCATCATCACTATTCTTAGCTTTGGAATAAGCTTAGCTGCTTGTTATTGTTAGACCTAATATTCTGTTTTCATATTTAGGCATGCTATTCTTATTTACTTTTATGTCAAACATTTAGTATCAAATTGACGCTGAATCCATGGAGTCACACCTTGAGAGTGCCTCTACAAAATCAACTCAGTTTTCAATTCTGAGCTTCAAGAACTATCACTAACCAGTGTTACTTTAGCACACTGTAAATGCCATTAACAAAGAGAAACCAGTTGAAGCTGGGATCTTATGAGGCAGCTTGAGGTCTGCAAATGTGTGTTAATTCAAATAGTATATTTTATGTGCCAATTAAATGTCAAAATGTGCAAATAAAATCTAAGGAGACCTTTCATGACTTGTAGAAGAATACTTTGCATAACAAAATCTTAACACTTTGGTATATTTACAAGCTACAGAGTGGGGGACCAGTGTGAGACAAATTAGCACTGTCATGTGAGGTCCCATTGATATCCACTGTAGTCAAGAGAACTCAGTGTAAATCTACTGCTCTCTATATAGTTACAGAGAGCCTGTTTCACAAACATGTCTTGTGCTCCTCAAATAAAGAAGGGATATTATTTCTGATGGCAATTTAAGGGGGAAATTAGCTCAAATGCAATTCCAATTTTTGCTGTTCATTTTGAGGCTGTTCAGATGACTCTTGGTCCTGGGGTTCTCCATGCCCAGTGAGAGAGAGAGACTCTTATGACTACGAGATAGCATTTTTCCTCTGCTTTTGCTGTTAGGTATTGTATAAATTTGAGAGATTCTACATATATTTAAATACAGTAGCCTATCTATCCTCCAAGTTCAAACTCATTTTCTAAGGGCTTAAGTTTAGGTTATTCTGTTTAGTCATAAAATGTTTGTGTTACAAACTGTTACAAAGAATAGTTTAAAAACTCGTTGGCAGACTCTTTCTTGTAAAGGTTCCTGTGGTCATGATAGACCACCATCCATTAGGTTGAATTTCCTGTAGTACTCAACAGAGGCATTTTTAATCATCCTGCTCAGGGTTACTGCCTTCAGTTCAGTTCTAGGAAAAACAATAGAGAAGTTGCTTTTTGTCTAGTTTCCAGAAATACAGGTGTATTTTTGGGCCAATCCTGAGACACACCAGGTAAGTGCATAATTGTGCAGATTTGTACACGAGGAATATTTTAATGAGAAATTCCTTTATTATGCCAATGAAACCAAATCTCTACATAAAAGAGAGTTATTATGAAGACAAAAATTAGAGGAAAATCAAGAAGAGACTACAACTTACCTAATTAGAAATAAATATAGTCAGTCTAGGTAAATAGGTTATTAATTATCTCTTTGAATAATCTGCTAGGTTTTAGCCCCTGTTAGGTGCTCACTGCAGAGAAGAAAGTTGGAAAGAGTTTGTCTGGGCTTCCTGCCTGGAGGTTTATAGGCAGGCCTTCCTTCAATTTTTTTTTAGCACTATCCCGTTTTACAGAATGAGAAGGATAATTGAAAACTAACTTCCTTTGTTTGGAGGTTCTAGCAGGGGAGCGCAGCTATCATATACCCTTGACCGAAGATCTGTACACTCCTTCTATCTGGGATGGTCGTCCTCTTCCACCAAGTGCGCAGCTTCAGGAGGGATGCACATGGAGCGGTGAGGGAGGAAGGGGACACCCGCCTAGCCAGCCAGATCAGCCGAATCGGCATATAAGTCAAAATAAATAAATAAATAAATAAATAAATAAATAAATAAATAAATAAATAAATAAATAAATAAATAAATAAATAAATAAATAAATAAATAAATAAATAAATAAATAAATAAATAAATAAATAAATAAAATGGACTGAGATGTCTGTCAAAGACGATTTACCATGTTCAATGTTTTTAATCCTTTCTTTTGTATTCAATAAAAAACTTTTAAAAAAAGAAAGAAAACTAACTTCCTTTGAATGAGCTGGTATTTCTTAATTATTTTGGGATAGCTAGCAAATTAAAAAAAACTATAAAATGAGCATACCCTTTGGTAGAATGATAATAACACAATGTAATTTCCATCAGTTATGTCATTGTATAGGATTGAACAGAAGATTTGCAGGGGGGGGAAGTAATTCAACTAAAAAATTTAGTTGAATTACTGGTTCACTTGAAACACTGTTTCTGAAGAACGAGCAACTTGTGGCAATCTTCATTATAACCCCAGGCATATTTCTCTGGCATAGGAGCAGCCTTAGCACCAGGCTAACTTTATCTGGGCGGGCTTTGAAGCTAAATAGGGGCAGTCCTGGTTAGAAATTTCGTAGAAGACCCCTAGGGAATATTTGGATTATGTGATAGACGGATAGGTTGGAAAACATCACCAGAAAACAGCAGTGATAAATTACTTCCTTACTGTTATATGGAAACAGTTTGGATGCATTCGTAATTATCAGGAATTAAGGTTTATACAAGGACTTTTTTTTACTTTTTAAAAATAAAGAGGTAATAGCTATGACCCTTTCATGTTTAGTCCTGTCTAGACTGAAATTAATAAGCAAACAAAATGCAGCTTAATTTAAAAAAAGGGGGGGATTATTGACTGGGGGTTTTGATGACTCTGAATAGGATTATTCTTAAAAACTCAGCAATCCTCCTGAATGGATAGGGTGCAATGGCATAAACAGGGTGTCAGTTAACAACCTTGGCTCTGATTACATCCATCTGGTATTATTCTCATGTAATTATGATTAATCTCATTGGGCTGACATTAAGGCTAATTCAGAAATGAAATCTGGTTAAAATATAGCTACTGGAAGATTTCTGGGTCCAATTCAAAATACCAATTTTGAAGTTTAAAACTTGGAATGGTCTGGAACCAGAAGTGTGGGAGATAAGATGAGAGCTAGAGTTCCCCAGAACAGGAATTCAGAGAATGACAACAAGCAACTGTCTCTTTGCATGGACTATGGAAAACATAAAACAGAAAAGTAGAAAAAGCAAAAGGAAAAGGCAGTGTTATTAAGCCCAAAGCATTTTAAGGAGCAATAGCAATAAGTGTCAGAGGCAATCAAATGTTGGAAATGGCTTCATTTCTGATATAACAATAATGATTCCTTTCTAGTTTCTGGGAAGCTTCAATCACATTTAATTGGGCAAGAAGAGCATGACACAATATAAGAACTGTCTTCTGTCTTATAAGTACCTGCCAGAATCCCAAGACCACCTCCAGATAAGTCTACTCTGTGTCAATACTATCAAGACTGAAAACATCTTTCCAAGAGACATCCATTACTCTGCATCTTTATGGATGGCCACCTTATTCAATGTATGAACTATGAACAGAACTAAAACACGTATGTGTGTGTGTGTGTGTGTGTGTGTGTGAACAGAGCTGATGACTATGAGTACTATATCAGTATGCAACTCTTTAAACCAGCTATGTCTTTACTTGGGGCCCCTTGATTGTGCCACAGGATGCCCCAAAGTCTCTGCACTGCATTGCCCTACGGTACTATCTTATTTCAGATAATAGAGCACCTGTTTTTACAAAAGCTTTTAGATAAAAATGAGTAGAGTGCTACCTAGGGATTAAAATACTTCTTCTACTTCTTGTGCCATATCTGTTATCGGATGTTGGCGATCATGTTTGCAATCCTGTTTTTATCAGCAGCCGCACGAAAAGGTGCTGCTGAGTTTTTCCAAACCAGTCCCTTAGATTTTGAATCCATGATGTTCTTCTTCTGCCTGGACCTTTTTTGCCTTCAATCTTTCCCTGGAAGATTAAATGGAGTATGCCGTATTTTTCTGGGTGTCGCATTACATGTCCAAAATATTCTAATTTTCGTTTTTTAATTGTTTTGATGATTTCCCTTGGCTTTCCCAGGTGGCTTATCACCTCTTCATTTCTGATCTTGTCAACCCAATTTATATGTAACAGCCGCCTGTAAGTCCACATTTCAAATGCTTCTAATCTCTTCAGGTGGCCTGTCAGAGACCAACTCTCTACTCCATAGAGCAGGATAGAAAAAATATAGCATCTGACAAGCCTGATTTTCAGTCTTAGGCTTATGTTGTGACTGCAGAAGACCTTTTTCATTTTGAAGAATGCTGTTCGGGCTTTTTCTATCCTTGCCTTTATTTCAGTGATCATGTCCCAGCTTTCATGTAAATTAGAACCGAGGTGCGTGATCCTTTCAACTTTTTCTAGCAGTTTTTCTTCAAATAGTAGCAGTCCAAATCCCAGAGGGTGCCACATTAGGAAAGCCCGACTACTTCCAACATCATCGTTTACACAAAGTTATATATCATTGGAATCTGAAGTCAACTTTATTAGTCATCCCTACGCAATACAAACCTGTCATATAGCATTGCGGCTGCATCCTTTTTTTATAAATAGATTGCAAAACTTTTGCTCATCACTACAGACTGATGACTGCATAGAGTAAGTTCATGTATCAAATGTGCATAGCCAAAAGAACAGTAAAAGATAGGACTTTCGTTTCTATTCAAGCCTTGGCAGTCAATCCGTCTGAATGTTATCTATTTCTCACTATAAAACAGCAGTTAAAGAAGGTGAGGGAGAGCTATGTATTTAATTTAGAGGTCACCTAACTCTGTAAGACTCTTTGTGGTTTACAGCATTAAAAACAATAAAACATTGAGAACACTTCTGGAAGAAAAAAATATATTTAATAGGATAAATTTCTATAAGGACCTGCTGTCACCTTACTCCAAGGTCTGGGGGGAGAGTCAAGTTGTCAACGCTTTTATTTTCTAGATAGATGGCATGGTTTGATTGAATATCAGTGTTGATTCTTAATGATCATTTAGATTTTCTCCATAATGTCCTGTCCCTAATCTGGTCTTTAGGCTTCTTAGCATGGGTTAATTTATAAAAGGTATCAGATAGCCTTGTCAGGTCCTACAGAAAGCTAGGAGTTTATGCTTGCAGTTACAAGTGGTCAAGACAGCTATTTCCTCTGCCTCCTAACAGGAGATAGGAGACTATTTTCTGTAGCCAGTTCAAGCTAAAGGAATAGGATTTGTCAGGGAATATTCCCAGCAGAACAGTTTTATAGATACACTAACCTAGAACGGAGTGCAGTATCAGGTCTATAAATGTTATAGGAAGACAACCCACAGTCAAGAAAGGTAAGGAGAGGCGTTCCTTTCATTTACAAAGAGGAGGCAGCTCAACCTTGACAAAGGCCACTTGATAAGTTATTTGTACTTTGATATTTTTAACCCTTTGTAAGATGCCCAAAGCTGAATGGATAACAGGCGGCTTTAGTACAGAACTCATCATCATCATCATCATCAATTGCAAAAGGCAGTTTTATTTGAAACAGCTTACATCCTGTGATGTTGAATTTAATACCATCAAACAACAGCTTCTACTGGTCCAGGTCCTTGGGAAAGACAAAATTGATGGATAAGAAATGCCAAATCCAGTCTAAACATCTGGCTGACTGTGTTACCAACCATAACACTGTGAAAATTATAAAGCGACATTTAAATCAGGAAGGGACAGAGGCCAACAACTGCATTCCTTAAATGGATAGTCCCAGGATTTTTGGTTTAAGGGAGAGTTTGGGGTTGTTGTTTTTTTAAGTAAATTAATTCTGTGCAAAGCTTAAGGCAGCTATTTGTCTTTTAACCTTCCAATTTTGCCAAACATCAGAAAAGAGGGGGAGGAATATTTAGCTCAACCTCTTTTGAAAGCACTAAAAGTATGCTAGACTTTGGCTCAAAATTTGTACACTCCTTATTTTTAAATAAAAAGTAGTTACTATATTTGTTTTAAATAGTTTTTGAAGCAAAATCATGCCCCACACAACTTTAGTGATTACAGATTTCTTTCATAACAACATAAAACTGCAATGAGAAGGCCATCCATTTTGCTTATTATTTTTATGGAGAGCCATTACAGCCAGGTTCTTTCGCTTCCACATAAAATTTCCATTGCATATATTTCATTTGTGAAAACACTATGCTGTTCAGAATTGGATCTCCTTCCCCTTTCTATTGCCATATAAAGTATTCATTTCTGATGCTGTGAAATCCATTCATCACATCTCCTTCCCTCTAACTAACAGTTCTTTCAGCGTGATAAAAATAGCATAGGCTTTAGTCTATGGCTCACAATTTTTTGGTGGTATATAACTACTGATGCTAGACCCCTTTGTTAACCTTCTATTTCCTTTAATATTTTCCAGTATTTTTTCCTCATCTAATAACAAAGGATTATTCTCTCTCTCTCTCTCTCTCTCTCTCTCTCTCTCTCTCTCTCTCTCTCTCTCTCTCTCTCTCTCTCTCTCTCTCTCTCTCTCTCTCTCTCTCTCTCTCTCTCTCTCTCTCCTAGATGGATTGAATATGGGAACATTTCCTTGTATGGTCTCAGCAGCATCACCTAAACTGGACCCCCTGGAATTTTGGGGCTACAACTCCCAGATGACTTAGTCCTTTGGCCCAACCCTGGTGGTAATTTTGGGAACTATAAGTCCAGGATATCTGAATGTCATTGATCTGGAGAAGGCTGCTGCATTGAGCAAGATTCTTGGAGGTGGAAACTATTTCTCTTTCCTTAATGATTTGGGGAAAAGATCATCAGTGAAATCAACATTAGATGTAATGTGTGGATTTCATTCATTTATTTAGATTTATCAGCTGCCCAACTTTAATAGACTCTGGGCAGCATATATAACTGGGATATCCATAAAACAGATAAAACTTCAAACCAAGTAATCTTATAAACAACATAAGTCAAACAAAACAGAGGCCCAAGAAAACAGTACTGTATTAAAACCAAAGCCTGGGACCAAAACCAGGTCTTCAGAGCTTTGCAGAGCTCCAGGAGAAAGGGTGCAGTCCTTATCTCTGGGGGAGGGGATGCTTTTCCAGAGGGTGGGGACCATGGTAGAGAAAGCATGCTTCCTTAGCACCACAAGGTGACTTCATTTAATAGAGCGGCCCTAGAGCACACCCACTGTGCCACAATGTGCCTGGTGGACAGAAATGATTGGAGTCAAAGTAGATATCAAGGCAATATTATTATTATTATTTATTATTATTTATTAAATTTCTATGCCGCCCTATTCCGGGAACTCAGGGCGGCTTACAGCATAAATAGAAATCCAATACAAACTAAATAGTACATTTATAAAAATAAATATATAAAAAGAAGAACCCCTAAATTAAGAACCATTCATTCAGCAAACATACACACAGACATACACTGGCTAGGGGCAAGATTTCAACCGCCCCAGGCCTGCCGGCAGAGATGGGTCTTTAGTAGTTTACGAAAGGCGGAGAGGGTGGGGGCGATACGGATCTCCGGGGGGAGTTGATTCCAGAGGGCCGGGGCCGCAACAGAAAAGGCCCTTCCCCTAGGCCCCGCCAGGCGACACTGTCTAGAACTTTATAGGTAATTACTAATTACCTTGAATGACACTCCGAAGTTGATTGACAGCCAATGCAGCTTATGTAGTAGTTAGTGGTGACACTAACTACTACATAAATCAGCTGTAGCTTGCTGGGGGTGATCAAATGCCTGTAGAGTCCACAGCAATAATTCAATTGTGAGGTGACCAGGGCATAAGTAACTGTGAGGTTCCCAAAAGGAAAGAGCACCACTGGTAGTCAAAATGAACTGTGCAAGGGTCCTCCCAATCACATTTGCCACCTTGAGCAAATGCTGTGAGTCTAGAAGTACCCAAAGTTGTGCACTAGTCTTGAATGGGGATTTGCAGCCCCATCTGAGACTAACGTTGTTAGCACCCCTGACCCTGCCAAAGCCATTCAGTCTTGTTAGGACTGAGCTGAAGTCTGTTCTGCCCTATCCAAATCCAACAGTGCTGATAAAATGGACTTATGACTAGTCTTCATACGTACAGCTGTTGCAACATTCAACATTTGGGAATTTGGTGTCTGAACCACATTTATGACCATCAGTGTCCCATGGTCACATTACTATGTCCTGGATGACCTGCCTCTGCTTCAATTCTCTCCACTTGTCTACCTCCCTCCCCCATCCCTGTCCCTTTGTCTATCCTACACAGCATAGTTAGGTCAAGAGGTTGCTGTATTCTGATGTTTCTAACTACCAGCTGCCACCTCTCTGTTGCTGCCCTCAGCTGATCCTCCTTGTCTTCTTTGCCTTGCCTACCCTCCACTCGGCTGGTAGTGGTGGCAAAAAAGGAGTATCCCATGGACTAGCCCCTTGTAAAGTGGGGTCTGCTGGGATTATTTATTTATTCGGATTTGTATGCCGCTCCTCTCCGAAGACTCACTAAGCAATGTGGCCACATGACATTGTGCTTTAAAAACCATCTGTCTATCTGTCTGTCTATCATCTATGTCTATCTTCTGTCTGTCTGTCTGTCTGTCTGTCTATGTATCTATCTATCCATCCATCCATCCATCCACCCGCCCACCCACCCATCTATCCATCTATCCATCCATCCATCCATCCATCCATCCATCCATCCATCCATCCATCCATCCATCTATCTATCTATCTATCTATCTATCTATCTATCTATCTATCTATCTATCTATCTCATTTATATCGGTATGATTGCCCATCTCACAACAACTTACTCTGGGCCACATGCAACGATGAATCAAGCAATAAATAGATAAAAATAATCACCATAAAAAGATTTTAAAAATCATTCTTAAAAATGAAAAACACTATGAAACATTTAAAATAGCAATGACAACTCCAGTCCCAATTGCCACTGTAACCTAGGGGATACCTGTATCTTGAAAAATGTTTTTGCCTCTTTGCAAAGAATGCAACATTAAACCTCTGCCAAATGAGTGACTTTCACACAATATTCTAAGGGCCAGATATGAGCTACATTACCAAGCTGCCTCACCAAAGGTTTTCACAGGTCCTTATGATCCAATGTGCTTCCAGGAAAGAAAAAAAACTGGTATCCAAGAGCACCCTGAAATGGTAACATTGGTCCTGAAAGGCAAGTACCATCTCAGCCATCATTGGGGTTAATTTCTGTTCCTCGGTATAGACTGGCTGGATTATTTCTGTCCACCTAGGATTTAGCCTAGGTCAGGGGTAGGCAATCTTGGCTCTTTTACGACTCGTGGACTTCAACTCCCAGAATTCCTGAGCCAGCATGGCTCAGCTTGGAAACTCTCCCTTTCCCCTCAGCATGGCTGGCTCAGGAATTCTGGGAGTTGAAGTCCATGAGTAATAAAAGAACCAAGGTTGCCTACCCCTGGCCTAGGTCTATGAGCTCTTATCCAGTCCATTGCAGCCTGAAGCACTGAACAAAAGTTCCCCTGCATTACTTTTTGGAAGATAGCTGTGTTGATGGGAATGGAGCCACTCTAACACTGCCTCCAATTCCCAACTCCTACAGGTTGGGCCCAATAAAAAACAGGGTTTATAGCACCAAAAGTCATTGAG
This sequence comes from Bothrops alternatus, assembly GCA_034064705.1. NCBI lineage: Eukaryota > Metazoa > Chordata > Lepidosauria > Squamata > Viperidae > Bothrops > Bothrops alternatus. The sequence continues at coordinate 34,526,902 of JARGCV010000223.1, read as the reverse complement.
GAATGGAATAGAATCAACAGGGCAGGATGGTCCTCTTTTGGTTTCTCTCTTAGAAAGGTCATTTATCACTTACAACCACCACTGAGCCCAAATTTTTTGTTCCTACACAAAATATTTGTTAAGTGAATTTTGCCCCCTTTTATGACCTTTCCTATTATACTGCAGTTGCTAAGTTAGTAACACTGGTGTTAAGTGAATCTGGCTTCCCCATTGACTTTGCTTGTCAGAAGGTTACAAAAAGCAATCACATGAGCCTAGAAAACAGCATCTATCATAAATATGAGTCAGTTGCCAAATGCCTGGATTTTGATCACATGACCATAGGATGCTGCAACAGTTGTAAGTATGAAAAAATGGTCATAAATAACTTTTTTCAGTGCTGTTGTAACTCCCAACGGCCACTAAATGAACATAAATTGAGGACTATCTGTAGTGTACTCAGGGTAGCTTCTGTGCCATAAAACTGGATATGAATAGAGGCAGAAAATCAATTTCCAAAAATTGCTGCAATTCTTTAGCCACTGCCCTCTCAATTATCTTGCCCTCAAAGAGGATACAGTAGGCAGTTCTGTAAGCTACATTACTTCCTCTTTCAAAATAACATGTGAGAGCTTAAGAGATCATCTTAATTAGTGGGGGTTTATGTGGAGAACTTGCAGTCCCTTGAAGAGAATGAGGAGGGTATGGGTGCAATTTATCTGTCTGTTTATTTCAAATTTATTTTAAGTTTTAAAACATATTTTAACATACATTTGTTTTAAATGTATCATACTTTTGTTCCTTTGGCGTAGTGTTGACTCTTGGTAACTGCTTGGACAAGTCCTGCAGTTTTCTAGGCAGGATTTCAGAAATGGTTTACTTGCCCACTTCTGAGGGCTGGAAGAGAGTGACTGGCCCAAGGTCATCCACATGGCTTTGAGGCTAAGGAAGGACTAGAATTCAAGGTCTCTTGGTTTCCAGCTTGATGCTTTAATCACCACAGCAAACTGGCTCTTAGAGATCCATAACACAGTTCAAGTATTTTGATGATATATGTGTCCCAAGGTTTGTGCATTAAAAACAGCAAAATGGGGTGTCAGCCATTGGGATTTTGCCACAATACTAGAGGTTTTGCATGGGAATCTCCACAGAATTGGCTAGTTTGGCAAGTACAGGAGAAAGTGCCTTCATTGTAGATGGTTGTGAAGTTTGATTTAATATTGCTTGACCAATAAAAACCTATGTTTATACTATGAGGTTTTCTAATAAAACCCATGATTTTATATTCCATGCAAAATGTTCTAATGTAATTATTTACTTTTATCTGTCATGTACTTATGTGGTCTGCCTTATTCATTCTATGTAGGATGGTGTATCTGTGTAACCTTGCTCAGCCTCCAAAGCCACTTATAAATACCCTGAAACATTCCTTATTTTTGATGGTAGTGGCATTTGGAGAGAATTATCCAGCAAGGACTTCAGGTTATTCTGGGAAAGAGGCTTAGATTTCATGCTGTTTAGAATGGTGGTGGAAAAACCGCAGTTCCCCATAACATACTGATCTACATCTCTACATGTGTCCAATCGTTGGCCATGTGTGCTGGGCCTATTAGGAGTTGTATGTGAACAACATATAGAGGACTGCATGACATAGGAAGCCAGGGGAAAAGACTGGGAAAGAATTTGGAAAAAGTCACACCAGATAGATGTGGATATAGGGGATCTGGGGAGGTGGGATGTAATAACAACAACAACAATGACAATGACAACAACAATAATAATAGAATTGGAATGGAGCTTGGAGGTCTTCTAGTCCAGGGCTTTTCAACCAGTGGTACGCATACCACCTGTGATATGGCAGGTGGTACACAACCATCCTAGAGAAGTGTAGTAGAGGAGGGGGAGGGGAATGAGTCAAAGTGACCCAAGCCTGAGAGAGAGGTAACTGCAGCTGCAGGACTGCCTGGGCTCGGCAGAAGCCCCAGGAGCCAGCAGGGCACCAGCTGATTGGCTCCAGCTGATTAGTGCTTCCAGAAGCAGCACGAGCTGGAGGTAAACTGGAAAAAAGGGGGGAGGAGAGGAGAGAATATAAAAGGAGGTGGTTTTGGTGGGAAAAAAGATGACAGGGAAAGAGAAGGGGACGGACAAGAAGCTGTGGAGGGAGAGCTCAGCAGGCAGAGATGGAAAAAAGACAGGGAAGAAGCCGCAGCTGTTGCTGGAAAAAAAGCTCCCTGGTTCTTTTTCTCCAGCCAGGAGAATGCAATCAGCGCTGATGAAATGAAAAGCCGGGAGAAGAGCATGTCGGAAAGGAGGTGGGTTTATTTAGTTCTGGAACAGTTAGCAGCTTGATTGGGTTACCATAAGGATTTTTGTGCAGTTTTTACAGTGTTTTGTAATTCGAAGGCTTGGTTTGTGTGCTTTGGTTATTGGAATATTTTAGTCTGTTTCACAAAGACTAGCAATGAGTCCAAAGTGTTGACTTCTGTAGGTTTAATCCCTTTAAACAAATGTAATTAGTTTTACCCCCTTATCTTGAGTCTGTCTATGGTTTTTAGAAAGTAAACAGGCTTAATTAAGGCTAAAGCTTTTTGCAATTGCTGGAGCCTTTCAGTCTTAGATTGCAACATTGTGACACGTGACATGCCTGAGGCAGTTTAAAGAGAAAAAAACTCAAGAGTTTATGTGTTTCTTTATTCTGGGAGGCTTTTGTGAGTCTTTCTTGCTTGGCACTTGATTCCTGTGTCTTTAAGGGTAGAGGGAAGGGATTTGGGGAAAGGGGGTGCATTCTTATTACACTGTGGAAGGAGAGCTCAGAAGGCAGGGAGGAATAAGAGGAGAGGGAGAGAGGAAGAAGGGCTGACCAACTAGCTCAGGGGTCTACAAACTTAGCAACTTTAAGACCTATGAACTTCAGCTCCCATAATTCCTCAACCATCCATGATGGCTGAGGAATTCTGGGAGTTGAAGTGCACAAGTCTTTAAAGTGCCAAGTTTGAAGACCCCTCAGCTAATTTGTAGTGGTGCATATTTTTTTTTTTTTACTTTAAAATTCTCCTTGTTTTGACATCTTTTCAAGAAGCTTACAATCTTAAACAATTTGCCAAGGAAGACTCTTAAAAGTCTCAAAACAGTTCATTGATGGCTAAGAATGTATTCTTAGTATTTCTCTTCTGTATATTCAGAAATGTAAAGTATCTTCTTTCTTTTAGTATAAAAATATTCAATCTTGTCAAAATGACAGAACAAAAATATGGAAATTAAAAATATACCCCATATACTTGCGTAATGATCATCTTAAGAAAGGCAATTCTATTTCAGTTTCTCATAAACATATCAGTATCTCACAAACATTATTTAACTTGTAAGTTCTTTAGCTGAAATATCTTCCTTTTCTACCACAATGTGTTGCTTGTTCAAGGTTGAATTGTTGGTTAACATCAGTAACAGACACAGGTTCTAGGCCTGCCCATGGGTCCTCAAGCATTGAAGATTTATAATAATTCTCCACATCATCATTGGACAGTGTTTTCTCTTTCCCATGTGGTGTACCAAATGGAGTCGATATTCGGGGTGATCCCTGGTTATATCTCTGGTAGCCCCCAGAAGGCGGCTGCTTGAAGAGCTGCTGGTGGTGAAACGCTCCTCCGGGGGACCTGCCGCCACTGTAGGGAGCCAGGTACCTAGGGCTGGTACTGTGGGGCCTACGGGGTGTGTGCGCCGCAGCCGACCCTCCAAACCAGCCTCCACCATCCCCGCACGGTTGGAAGCGGGGAGAGCGAGGAGAAATGTCATACGGCCGCGAGCGGGATCCATAAGGCGACCTGTGGCGAGGGCTTTGGTAGCCTTGTGGAGAGGCTCCTCCAGAGGCACCCGAAGATGGCGGGGTGGGAGGCCGGAAGCCCTGTCGGTACATGGCGATCTCGGGAACGCAGTTACAGCAACCGCCAATTTCCTTCGTCTAGTCTGTAGTGGTGCATATTAATAAACACAGATAAATTAATCATACATTTGTCACTGCAAAGGGAAAGTGATTTAGCAAAGGAACAGCCACTGAAGAAATTAAAACTGGTACTTTTTTCCTTTTTTTCTATAGTTCGTAATATTTTATTAGATTATAGAATAAAATACAAAAATACAAAAGCAAATAGTAGGACACAGTGGGGAGGAAAAAGGGGGAAGAAGTGACGGGGAGAAGGGAAAAAGAACAGACTTCCTCTGTTGCAGTAGAAGGGAGCATTAACACTGAACCTCAACTTTTTACTTTTCCATATTATAAACTAGCCGTTTCTATAGCAACAAATGAATCTAATCAGTAAAACTCAAAATCCCCCCCCCTTTTTTTAGTCATCAAGTTTTTGACACCTTGCTAAGCACTGGTGGTACTCAAATATTGTCATGTCCTAAAAGTGGTACAATCTGTGAAAAGGATGAAAAACCCTATTCTAGTCCAACCCCCTATTCAGGCAGGAAACCCTATACCATTTCAGACAAATGGTTGTCCAATCTCTTCTTAAAAATTTCCATTGTTGGAGAATTCACAACTTCTAGAGGCAGGTTGTTCCACTGATTAATTGTTCTAACTCTCAGGAAATTTCTCCTCAGTTCTAGGTTGCTTCTCTCCTTGATTAGTTTCCATTCATTGCTTCTTGTCCTACCTTCAGGTGCTTTGGAGAATAGCTTGGGAGAGGACAAAGAAGCCAGGATGGAAGTAGTGGAGAACTTGCCCCTAATTTGGAAAACGGTGAGAATTCCATCCGTATTTGAGGATGCCCTATGGGAAAAGTCTTCAACCAAACCAACAATCAAGCTCATGGTTGGTAATGGTCCATTTATTTTTCTCCTTTCCTATACAAATGAAGGGGAAAAGTCATCAGGCTTTACTGTTTCAAAGGCCATGGATGAAAAAGGTTTCATTGGTTGAGATTCCCTTAAAAAAAGGAACAGTTAGAGTGTGAATATCAGTGGTCAGATCATTTCTGTTCAGGAAAGATTATAACTCATAGGCCACTCACAGCTGGCCAAATATATTCAAAACATCATTCAAACCCAAATTGCTGCATCCAGAATCAACTGAAACCTCTGATTTGTTATCAAAGATAGATATTTCTGCTTAAAGTTAGTTACAAGGATGTAGGGAATCAAGGCCACATTGTCTGTGTCACTATGTTTTATGTAGGCAAAAAAACAACAACCCAGATATGTTGAAAATCAGACTGATCTGAAGTTGTCTCCCTACTCATAATGGCAGCTTTAATCCAATATTATGTTGCTGTAATGCTGAGATAAATAGGGTGCTTGAAAGCCTCATGAAATAAACATGCTCTTAAAAACGTAATATATGGAAATAATAACCAAAGGGAATAATATATTTTAGTCTTTAGTTTAGATATTAAAACAAAGAGCAAAGTATATTAAGAGGTCTTCTAATATTATTAAATGTTTAGCATTGTTCCTCTTTTGATGAAATATGACCACTGTACAAATTACAGTGAATTTAATTTCTTCTCTATTCTCATTGTTTTTCTTTCATGTTTTTATCTTGCCTTCTACCATTTAATAGCCTAGTAAGCACATTAGGCTGCTTAATAAATTGGAACAGATATTTTAAATTCAGGAATGATGGAAGTTGTGCTTCATAAGAATATTTTAATCTATTGTACCTCTTATATGACAGAACATGGAGGCATTTGGAATGAAGAGTGTGCCCCCAATTGACAGGTGTTTGTTTATTGCCAAACTGTTGGTTCATCTGCTGTGAGATTTACTGAAAAGGCAAAGGAGAGGATAAGGAATGCATTAGTGGCTTACAATGTAAATAGCCCGACTGTTATGCAATGAAGTATTGCTAGTGAGAAAAATGACTGAGACTTAGAAAAGTCATGAAGTTGATGTTGGTTATCAAAGGAAAACTATTTTACAGTACAATCTCAGGCACTTAAATTCAGAAGCAAGTCTTTTGCTTAATGAGGCTTATGTCCTTGTAAATATGTTTAGGATTCCATGCAGTCTTCATGAGGGATTTGGCACATACTAAAGAGTATTTATGTTCTTAATAGTTTACTGTGTCAATTCAGATTGCAAGGAATACATGTAGGGCATCTCCTCCTAGCATTGTTTACATAAAGATACATGCACGTATATATTATTCAGAGCATGTGAATCAGTTAAAATATTAAATTGAAAAAGAAAACATAAAAAAATGGAACAGCGATTGCAAGTAAAAACATGGAATTTTGCATGGCAAACGTTTTCTCAGCAAAGAAAAGTTCTCAGATCCTGTTGGAAGACAATCGAAGAAGAATCTCTTCACAATCTGGGGAAAGATGTGCAGCAGTTTTTGAGAAGATCCAGTCAATCTCACTTCCATTGTATTTAGGATATAATCTTATTACATAAGAATTATATCTGGCATCTATTGCAGGACATGACTTGGCCTTTGCACACTGCAGATTGCAAAGCAACATTTATACACTGTAATCTGAAAAAAGAAATTTGCTCCCTGGCCATCCTTTATTCCCCCCCAAAATATCCTTCCCTTCCCACCTTGTTGCTTTATTTGTAGATATTTTGGAGTGAGTGTGTGGCATACATCCATCTTATCAGAGAGCATGAGGTTTATAGGAATCATAGTGATGAGGATAAAATGGGGAAAATGTGCAGCAGTACTAAGGTGGCAAAATTGGTGCTTTGATAGAGGTTGCTGAAAAATGTTTTTTGGTTGTTGGTTTGATTACAGTGATGAGAAAGACTAATACAGAAAGTGAGTCTCTTGGGTGCCTTAGTCCTAATTCAAAACAATAAATTTGATTCAGTGGTAAAGGCACCAAGCTAGAAATCAGGAGACTGTGAATTCACATCCCACCTTAGACATGAAAGTTAGCTGAATGACTTTGGGCCAGTCACGCACTCTTAGCTCAACCCACCTCATAGGGTTGTTCTTTTTTTAAAAAATAGATAAAGGTGGAATGTAAATAAATAAATATAACTGGGATCTCTAGGACAGCAAAAACTGCTGTTATTTCTATTTTAATGAATTACCCAAAGAAATGTGTTCCTTATAGGAAGCTTAGTGATTAAATTAGCAATAAATTCAAACCTTTTTAATTGTTCCCCAATATTCAGGACAGAACTGTAGATTTGGTGGGACTTGTTTTTTTCCCCCCACTGAATTTTTGTTCATTAAGTCCCACCACTACCATCATTTAGAAAACCCCCAAACTTCCTTTATTTTGTATAGACCTCTTCTAAATTGTATTTTATAGGACTGCAAGCCCACATATGATTTTTTTTTTCTTAGTACTTTGGGGTGGAAATGCTTGCTTTATTGTCCCTGGCTTTAGTTCATGTTGATATTTATCACGGTACAGTGATGTTATATAAATTAAATGTAAATTCAATTAAAATGGCATTAAATGTATTTTAATTAAATATATTAAGTAGATGAGAACCAAAGCATGAGTTAAAATGATTGATTAGCAGTCTCTTCTAATCTGAAATCTGCCTACTAATAAAACCAAAGATGGATTCCCCCAGTTGCCCGGACAACTGAACTGCTGGATGAATCTAAGGCCTCTATCCAATGGACTTCCTTCTCTAGGCATCCTGAAGCCTGCCGCTCTCAGAAAAAGTGGGTTCTAAGTCATTATTCTGATGGGACAGTGGATAAAATACGGGGCGATCTGCATATCAATGAGGCCTGGTCTTCACAGAAACCTCAAATAATAGTCAAAACCCTTTTCCAATACTACTACAAGGAAGACAATTATTATATAGTAGCAACCCAGCTATAGAATGGCCTCCCCACTACACACACAAAAGACCACATTCAACTAAGGTTTAAGAACATGTTTACTGTATCAATATATTTTAATTTTTGAGATTGTCCAATGCAATTTTATCTGCTGAGTGATCTCGGTTTATTGATATTTTTTTCTACTTGCTCTATTCTTGTAAACTACCTTGAAATGTTTTATAAAGAGCATTTAACAGTGTGATAGTCTGATATCTGTAAGTAAATAAGGGTGCCAGGGTGCTATGCTTTTCATCTTTTTTGTAACCCACATAATATAATAAGGCAGGGGTTCTCAACCTTGGCAACTTTAAGACTTGTGGACTTCAACTCCCAGAATTCCTCAGCCAGCAAAGCTGAGTTGAAGGGAGTTGAAGTCCACAAGTCTTAAAGTTGCCAAGGTTGAGAACCCCTGTATAAGGAATTCCTAGTTTTGTCATGGAGGTTTTGGGCCTAGTTTGAGAAACAGTTGTGTATCTGTCCAAATTTGCCACAAAATTCTTCAATGCCCTAACCTTTACAAATCAATGTGAAAAAAATATGTGCTATAAGTATAAACTCTGTTTCTGAAGTCACATGCCATTCACCTTTTATTAGGTTTGTTTCCAAAATGTTTCAGTTATCCCACTTTCTTTCTGGATAGCCTATTGGCTTGAAACAAAATGTCTCTATATTCTTTCTGCTTGTTTTGGGTCAGGGAAAATGTGTCCCCTCCCCTCTTCTTTTCTCATAATATAAATAACTCTCAATTCAAAAGTGATTGATTCTGTCTATACTTAGGGTGATTCAGAGCAAAAACTCTAGACATCTGGTTAAGCTTGAGTCTAACATGGGACAAATTGCCTTTTGAGTATGCTCATGGCTTGTTTGGGGCCCAGGCAATTATGGGGTGAATTACTTCCTTTCTGAAGAGGATATGTGAGGTTGTTATTTGCAATGAAAGGGGAGATTGGATGGCAGGACATCACAAAGTTGTCAGGTAATGATCAGGAAGGAAATGGCAGAGCTGACACCACTTTTTATTGACTTGTAAAAGCATTTAAAATACCAGCTATTCCCTCACACTGACTATAGTGCCAGTCAGCTGCACCACAAGTACTCAAATTAACATAACAAGGATGCTTGAGAAGCTCAGCAAATGGTTTGCATTTTGTACTCCAGATTTATGACTGGTAAACTCACAGTGTAGTTGGGATACACACTCAGAATGTTTCTGGTAAGGTTGTTCTCACAAAGTAAGATGCAGAATATATAAATATAGGTATATGTGTATGCTTATGACTGGACAAATTAGCTCTGATTTCACATAATGTTTCACCCTGTTGCAACTTTGGAAAAGATAAAGTGCAACATGAAAACAAATTAAACAAAGATGGGGAACTATAGCCCCTTTATGACTTGTGGACATCAATTCCCAGAATTCCTGAGCGAGCATGACTAGCTCAGGAATTCTGGAAGTTGAAGTCCAAAAGTCATAAAAGGGCTATAGTTCCCCACTGCTTAGCAACCTGGAAAGTAATATTTTTATTCCAAAATAGTTGTTATAATTCTTTTGGTGATGAAAATACAGGGGAAAGCTATTTATAACTGCTTGAGCTCTTGGGTTAAATACAAAATAAGGTTAAAAAGTAATTGGATTTTTCATAAATTTTTACTCTGATTGACAGTGGGAGTAGAGTTAGAAATGGAAGGGATAAACACAGTGGCTTTTGTAGCAACAGATATTATGGACAAGTCAAGGGTAAGAAAGGAGCTGAAGACAAGTTTAAACCCGCTGTGGACAGGTTCTGATACATTTCATATGGATCAAATGATTATAATTGCAAATGTGACCCATAGCAAAATAAACTTAAATATTTCAGGGGGAAAGGGGATTCTTAAAATACTTGTGCTTCGCAAAAATAAAAATAAAAAAGAAGACTTCATTTTCCAGACATGTCTATATTTTATGAATGAAGCCAAAATCATTTCCTGAATATTCTTTTTACCTAGCCTAAAAAGTACAAATTCAGCTCTCCCAGAAAAACAATACATGACAATATTATGTGAAGTCCTGGACTGACAATAACAATAAAAAAAATCCACTGCAGATCAGTAATAAGCTTTAGAAAGACAAATAAAAGTGATTGGTGTTCTGGACCATCTTTGGATGATCAAGGTGATCAAGAGGAATCCCCACTCCCAAAGTTGATAAGGTATCTTGGGTCTTTCAAGTATTCTCAAACCAACTTATGTTTGCATAATTGAGAAAAGGACTGATGGGGGTGGGATGAGGATGAACATAGAAAACAACCTATATCAAGTCAGATCAGTGCCTTATTTAGTCTGGTACAGGTAGTCCTTGACTTATGGCCATAATTAGCCCAAAATTTCTGTTGCTAAGTGAATTTTGCCCCATTTTACGACCTTTCTTGCCATAGTTGTTCAGTGAATCACAGCAGGTGTTAAGCTAGTAACATGGTTGTTAAGTGAATCTGGCTTCCCCATTGACTTTGCTTGTCAGAAGGGCGCAAAAGGTGATCACGTGACGCTGCAAAGGTCATAAATATGAGTCAGTGTCCAAGTGTCTGAATTTTGATCACGTGAACATGAAGATGCTGCAATGGTGTTAAGTGTGAAAAATGGTCATGGGTAGCTTTTTTCAGTGCCGTTGTAACTTCGAATGGCCACTAAGTGAACTGTTGTAAGTTGACTACCTGTATTATCTGCAATAGCCAAGCAATACTGGTCGCTATCCAGTATTTGAATAAGCCTTGTCCAATTCTGAAGAAGCTATGACATACTCTGGCACCTTCTACCGTACATCTAAAGCAGATGCTTGGCAATGGGCAACAGCTGTTTACCCTCCCCTCAAATATCCAGATGGAACAGCAAATATACGGTAGTATATTGAAGACTGGCAGAAAAGGAGAGGGGATAGAGAGACTGAGATTTTAACTCTGGTCTCTTCATTCATCCCAGAACCTGGCCAATTCTGTTGCTTGTTTAGTACATGGATGGGAACCCTCCTGAGAATACCCAGGTGTAGGTTAGACTGGAAAGTTTAAAAACATCTCAGAAGAAGCCAGTGGCAAGTGATTTCTATAATGCTGCCAAGAAACATACATAGATGTGTCTATAAAGTCATGAAGGGTCAATTTTACTCAAGGGATGCTTCGCCTCTAATAACCCAAAGAAATGGGTTGGCATGGATTTGAGTTATGTTACACCTTACAGCAGTTGTTAAAATAGTTAAGTCCCCATTTGGATTTATATAATATTTTAAAGCCCACCACAATTAAACAAGTCTCAGTTGTTAACACAACACAGGGGGGGGAAAAGCAGTTTAAAATATCCATGGTTTTTATGTGATTGTCCTCAAACAGTAAAATGAGTGCACCAACAGTTGCAAAAGGCAGAAAGAAAGGAAATAGTTCATGCTTATAGCTTCCACCATGAGTTTTGCAGCTTAGATCTTTCTCTTTTGCTGCTTTGATATGTGAGGGAGAAAAAACCCAACTGCTTCAGGGACAATTTAACTTCCCTTTCTGGCTTTTGCATTAGAAACGATGCCTAATGTCTTTATTGGTAGCTTTGAATATTAGCATATACCAGTCATTGAACTAATGTGTCAATTGTTTCCTAAAGCATCCCGCTTTTAAAATTGCAAAGATGATTGCCATCCAAATTTCCAGTCAAATCAAGTCAGCCTTGCTATTTGTGAATTAAAACATTGGCTTAAAATGGGTATAATTACTCATAAGTAAGTTCCACTGAGTTTAACCAAGCTTACTTCAGATAAGTAGATTGTAATAAGATTGATTGCAGACCTAGGCCTAAAATGCAGAATGGTACTGCTCTAATAATAAACAATGCAAACCTTAGAGGTAGTAGACAATTGGGAGTAAATTGTTTTAATTTACATCTGTCTGTATGTATTCCTGTTAGAAACACCTACAAAGCTGACTCAAGGACTGTATGATTTTTAAAGAGCCATCGCTATTTATGTAGCAGAAAGCCAGAAATCATTCAAAATATTCCCATACAGCAGCGCTTCTTGACCTTGGCAGTTTTAAGATGTGTGGACTTCAACTCCCAGAATTCCCCAGAAGTCCACACATTTTTAAATTGCCAAGGTTGAGATGCATGGCTCTACAGAATATCAGGAACCAACTTAGTATGAGCCCTTTGTGGCTCATTTACATAATTCATTTTTGAAACATTAATTAGCAAGGAAACATAATTGTTCCTCTGCTCATTTGTGTATTTGTGTGTGTGTGTGTGTGTGTTTTAATTTCCAGTGCAAATACAAATTAAAAATTATTCTGCCCACAGTGCCATATAGATAAAGTGGCCATTTGAAAAGAATGCTAATTTACAGCAATGCTATCTTAGTTGGAAAGCTTGGATGTTACATGTTTTCCATAGCAGTGAGAATGTATGCTTTGTTTGGTTCTAAAATTACTTGGAAAATAGTCTTCTATAGCAAATATGTGGAAATGATGATGTAAGCAGGTTCCACCAGAAGTTTTGGAAGTGTTCATTCAAAGGGATTTGAAAATCTCATTTCCAAACGCGGTAAGCCTACCTGGAGCATAGTAGAGAAAATTTCTATGTTGCATTTTGGTTTGAACAACAAATCCCCTCTATTCCTCACAAATGACTTCTGCCCGAATTCAAGTGAACTTCAATTCACTCAGGCATCCTGTTCCCAAACAACTTAGACAGGCTAATAAATTGACATGGGGGATAGTAGTGATGGGGAGGACAAACAAATGTTCCTAGTTACATTTAGCCTCTCTGTGGAATTATGTATCAAATTTTCTTATAGGTTTGGATTTTAATCTTACTTTTATGTTTAAGAATAATTTATGTTCAATTTTGCCCATACTCTTTGGTGTTAGAATAAGGCTTATCCTCTGCAATGTAAAACAGCCTCTCTAAAAATAGGGTCTTCTTAGTACACGTAGTCCTTGACTTGCGACAATTGAGTCCAAAATTTATGTTGCTAAGTGAGATGTTTGCTAAGTGAGTTTTGCCCCATTTTATAACTTTTCTTGTTAAAGTTTTAAGTGAATTATTGCAGTTCTTAAGTTAGTAACCCGGTTGTTAAGTGACTCTGGCTTTCCCATTGATTTTGCTTGTCATGATCACATGACTGGAGCCGCATGAGGCTCTTTGAGCCATCCCCTGTGGCTCTGGAGCCTCCTCCACCATTTGCAGAGAGAAACAAGGAGAGAGAGAGAGAGAGGGGGGGGGCACTTGCGCTTCCCCCCCCTCTCTCTCTCTTTCTCTCTCTCATGCGACTTGCCACCTCACAGAGCTTCTAATTGGCCCCGCCCCCTAGGAGAAGGGAAGTCAGGAAGTCCCTTTACAGGGCTGGCCCTGTCCGAGGCGCACGTGGCTGGGGAGTCGCGCGGGGAAGCCCTGGGATCCCCGCTGGGAGTGGCCCACCGGAGCCTCCACTGAGCGGGCCAGCCCTCCCGCAAGCTGCAGCCCCGAGGGAGAGCAGCCCCTGTGATGCCCAGCTGGTGTGACCATTGCCCAAGCAGCACCGGAGATGGAGGGTCAGTGGCAGGGGAGAGGGAGGAGGCTCTGAGTCCATGGAGCGCCACAGCAAAGTGGCCGCGGGGCAGGTGGCATGCCCCCCCCAGCTTACCTGTACCAGGCAGAAGTCCCAGCTGGGGCATTGCTCCCTGGGCCATCCCTGGGCCACTCCCTGAGCAGCCGAGCCGGCCACACATCTCCCCAGGCCAGGCCGGACGGCAGTCCCAGCTGGGGTGGCGGCCGCTGGGGGCATCACTCCCTGGGCCATCCCCAGGTAGCCGAACAGGGAGAGGAAAGGAAGAAAGAGAGAGAGGAAAGGGGGGGGAGAGAGACCCTTTTGACATCTAAAATGAAGATAGTCATAGTAATAGTCATAGTCATAGTCATAATAGTAAAGTTGGAAGGGACCTTGGAGGTCATCTAGTCCAACCCCCTGCTCAGACAGGAAATCCTATACCATTTCGGACAAATGGCTGTCCAGTCTCTTCTTAAAAACTTCCAGTGTCAGAGTATTCAGCACTTCTGGAGACAGGTTGTTCCACTGGTTAATTATTCTCACTGTCAGGAAATTTCTCCTTTCTTCTAGATTGCTTCTCTCTTTGGTTAGTTTCCACCCATTGCTTCTTGTCCTGCCTTCAGGCGCCTTGGAAAATAGCTTGACTCCCTCTTCTTTGTGGCAGCCCCTGAGATATCATGTCCCCCCTTGTCCTTCTCTTAGTTAAACTAGAGATACCCAATTCCAGCAACCATTCCTTATATGTTTTAGCCTCCAGTCCCCTAATCATCTTTGTTGCTGTTCTCTGTACTCTTTCTAAAGTCTCAACATCTTTTTTACATCATGGTGACCAAAACTGGATGCAGTATTCCAAGTGTGGCCTTACCAAGGCATTGTAAAGTGGTATTAATACTTCACGTGATCTTGATTCTAACCCTCTGTTAATGCAGCCCAGCACTGTGTTGGCCTTTTTGGCAGCTGCAGCACACTGCTGGCTCATATTTAAGTGATTGTCCACTAGGACTCCGAGGTCCCTCTCACAGTTACTACTATAACACTGCACACAATCATGCCTCTGTAAAAAGTGGCCAGGAGGGAAGGAGAAAGATGTGCAGGAAATGCAGACGCTGGTTTGCATGCTTCACTAAGGGTGACATGTGGAGATTCCAATTCAGATTGTTAGTTATCTGCACCCCCAGATACTTAATATTGTTGACCACCTCTACAGCTGCATCGTTGATACTGAGTGGAGCATGACTATCCTGGCTCTTTCTGAAATCTAAAATGATTTCTTTTGTTTTATCAAAATTTAGAACCAGGTTACTTTTATTGCACCAGTCCACCAGAGCCTTCACCTCTTCCCTATAAACATCTTCATTGTCACCCCAGATAAGACCCACCACTGCCTTATCGTCTGCATACTTCACAATATGATTCGTAGCAGATTTGGCACAGCAGCCCTGGGTCATCAAGGTGAACAGTAGCGGACTCAGGACGCAGCCCTGTGGGGAATCCGTACTCAAGGAGATGGAATTGGAAACTTTCTTTCCAACTCGCACAACCTGGGGCCTATCAGTAAGGAAATCAAGTATCCAATTACATAAAGGAATATTAAAACCTAATAAGACCAGTTTGTTCACCAGATGCTGAGGGATGTTTGTGTTGAATGCTGAACTAAAATCCACAAACAGCATTCAGACATGAGTATTCTTCCCCTCCAGATGTGCCAAGCTAAGATGAGGCACACAGGAAAGTGCATCTTCTACAGAGAGGTTCTTCCGATAGGCAAGCTGCAATGAGTCAAATGTGGGGGGAAGGTATGAAGCCATGTAGTCCTTTACCAATCTCTCAAAACCATCATAATGGAAGTGAGTGCAAATGGACGATAATCATTAAGGCATGTGATTTTAGTTTTTTTGGGGCACTGGTACAATGATTGCAGTCTTAAAACATGATGGAGCCACGGCCTGATGCAATGAGAGATTGAAGATGTCTTTGAGAACAGTGGCCAGCTGGTCAGCACACTCCTTAAGTACTCACCTAGGGATATGATCAGGACTCGCAGCTTTCCGAATGTTGACTTTCCTTAGGACCTTCTGAACAGCAGTTGTATCAAACCTGAGCACCTGCTCATCAGGAAGGCGAACAGCCTTCCTTGCTGGAACGTTATTTGTGGCCTCAAACTGTCCCAAAAAATATTTAGCTTGTTTGGAGAGTCAGTCCCCTTAAAACCTAACCAAACATGAACATTTTAAATATGCAATGAAGCATGTGTTCAGTTGTACACAGATCAGTGTAATGCCTTCTGCTTTTGATCTGACTCTTTGCATGACTTAAATTTACTGGAAACTGAACTGAATCATGCCCATTTGAGACTTGGAAATTGCAAACTAAATATGCATAAAGATTGCAATGGCTTGTGTTCTTAATACAGAGTATGTCCCCATGGAACTCAATATGTATGACTTCTGAATAAATATAACAGGTCAACAATAAGGCCAGCTAATCACTATAAGAAGATGCCTGCATAATCATTTTTGGAGAACGTACCCTGATCACTTGCTCTTTACGGTTCTGACAGATGAAACTCTTCAAAAGAACTGTGAGGCAATGTCCTTAAAGAATCTTTTATTCGAGAAACAAAGTATCAGCACTACATACTTGAAGCCAAAAACTGAATTCCCCTCCCCTGGGCACAAAGTACCAAAGCATAATTTCCTCCTCCAATTTACAGTCATAAATCACATTCCCCAATTAGCTTGAATCGAGGGCTTTCTCCCCAGTTCTCCAGCCGGCCAAATCTTTATCAACTCTGGGCGCAATAACTTTGGATTCCCATGGCTGAGTTATTATTATTATGACTAGCTGGACTCTCATCCATATCCCCTCTCCCAGTATCAACTAACTCTAAAAGTGAAAGAGAAAAGATGGCTACATTTCCATCTGTTGTCAAAGCAAGAACATCAGATGTTAGCAGCGTTGACAGACAGCTTATATCTACTTTAGCTTTTCCAGACTACAAATAATGTTTTCCCTCTACTTCCAGGCTAAATCTTGTGTTATGAACAATCTACAATGCCTCCTTAACATTTTATGATGGTAGTAGCAATAGTGGTGGTGGTAGTATTGGTATTAGGATGTGTCCAATCCCAATTGAACACTTTGGGGTGGTGTGAGCAGACCCCTTGTTCTCTGGTGCATGGGCACTGTTTTCTAGGCCTTTCTTCTTTTGAGAGATGTAGAGCTTGAGTCTTTGAAAGTGTGATCTCCCCCTGCATCTATGTGGTCCTTGATCAGTTGATTTTTGATAGTTGATTAAAGTTGATAGTTGCGAACTATCAATTTCTCCAACTACTCTCCATAGACTGGGCAGAGGTTTGAGAGGGATGGAAAGGAAGGTGGGATAAAGGCGCTTTTTAGCAGCCAGTTTTCTGATATTGCAGAGCAGAACTCTGGGGCTGGAAAGATTTTGCCCCATTTACCGCTAGTTCTCTTGCTATTCCTTCGAGTCCTGGCGGCCAGGGAATCTGCTACTAAGTCTTGGAGTGTGGGAGACTTCAAAAGAAGGAAAGACTTTCTCAATCAAATCTTTGGTTTCCCTCAGCTCATCACTGACTTGATGGAGAATGTAGTAGCTCCCTATTGCCAGTGCCTGTCATCCCATCTGAAACACAGGTGACAGGAATGCAGCCAAGGCACATACAATGCCTCTCAAGTCCTTGGGGAGGCTGTTTTTAAAACAGGTTAGGCTTCTTGTGGAAGAATGCAAGACCCATATTTAAGAATGGTCCTCTCCAGTTTCCTTGTCAGCCCAGAAAACAGGTGATAGTTACAGGTGATAGATATAGCTCTGAAAGAGAAGAGCCTGATTCATTGCACACAGACATCATTTGTCACATATTTTGGGTGGCTAGCAGGAGATGTTGGCAGGAGGGAGCTGCTTATCAATATGGATTTTGCACGTAAGCAAGGATACCGTCTCTTCAGGATCATCTATGGCAGCGGTTCTCAACCTATGGGTTGCAACCCCATTTGGGGTCGAACGGCCGTTTCGTGGGGGTCGCCGGACACCACGGTCTGCCATTTTGGTTTTTAAATTTTTTTTAAATTTTTTTAATTTATTTTTTTGTTGCGCACGCGCCACGCATGTGCGGATCGGCCCGTCGCAGTCCGCCATTTTGTTTTTATTTTTATTTTTTTTCATCGCACGTGCGCCCGGGTCTAGGTCGCAGCGCGCATGGGCGGCGCAAGTGGGGTCTCAACCTGAAAAAGGTTGAGATCCACTGATCTATGGGGTGGGCAGGGGACTCTTGGCTCCTTCTTTAGGGTGAGAGCAATTGATGGCTGTTTTTCCTGCCAGCAGGTAGAGTCTGAGGAGTGCACCAATCACTTTCTTCAGATTGCCCAGACCCACATTAAATCTGTGGGGATCCCACAAGTCACTGGCCTCCTTGCTGAGGCAGAATGAGAGCAGGAGGAAAAAAAAATAACACCTGTTGGCTGGAGAAAGAAAGCACATTGACGCCACTTTCAGGAAAAACGTAAGACTGCCATGTTGCCATAGAACTGGAGAAGAGAGCAGGTGCTTCAGTTCAATCCAGGCTTCTGTGACTATGCATTTCACAATGCTGTTTTGCTTTTTAAAACAGGATACTATTGGACAGATATGACCAAAAACAATGATCAACTACTGAAGGATTTGCAGGAGAGAAGGCGTATTTTTTCTCTCTCCTGATAATGGGCATGCAAGCCTATTGAAAATCAAATGCATTCAGTATAATGTTGTGTAATTTACTTCCTTCTGTAAAGAAAAGGGGGCACCCAGCTCGCTGAGCAGCTGGTTTTGAGTCTGTTTGTAAACAATATTCCTGAAACTGTCAAGATGAATGCAGCTGCACCATCAAGTCCTTGTGACCTGATTATAGCTTCATTAGAGTGATATTTCTTCTCAATGCACAGTTCTTGGGGGGGTCACCTTCATGCATAGAAAACATCCCGTCTCCCAGAGGTTTGACAACTATCCTGGTTCGGTTTGTTACAGGGATCTAAAGAAATGTGACAAGGCAGCCCGATAGGTTCTCTCCCCTTTCAAAATCTGGAGAAGTTTGTTTCAGAAAACTCTCTTAGATGAGTACAGTGTTCCAGATGCTCCCCCCCTCTTTTTTTTTTAAGCTAAATTATTGACGTGAAGAATAGTTTGGCCAGAAGAACTCAGTATCACAGCATTTCACCCTGCTCTGCACTGAACAAGTGTCTGGAAGAAAGGCCACTGTTGTGATTGTCAGTTTTTTTTGTAGGAGAAAATAGGCTGGTGGCTGAGGCATTCCTTACCTCAGTTTTCTAAAGAGACACAGATACGCACACAGTGACTCTGGAGGAAAGCTTATAGGCTTACAGTAGTTAATTATTTATGATCTGTTAAGACCCTTGCCACTGACATACTTTGCTCCCATTAGTGACCTTTCAATAACCTGGTCTTTTGTTTAATTTATGTATGTTGAGAAGCATGTATCATAGTCAGGAAGGGGAGAGAGAACAAGAAGGAAAAGAGGAAGCAGGACAAAACAATCACCAAGAAAGGCTGGAACGTGGAAAGAAAAAAATGGGATCTCATAGGCTGATGTGGGATCAAATTCTTGAGCGTTTGCATTGGTTCTTGGCAGCCTGACAGGGGCTCATTTTAACCCTCCAGTGAAAACTTACTGGCATTCCTACTAGAACTCAGAAGATTGCCTTTTATTTCTAACTAACTTCTCTCGCTTTTCTGTATTTTCAACGCATATAACAACTTGCTCAACTGAGTGGGCACTTTTCAAATGTATAAACTTTAGCTCTTTGCATTCACAGCAATAGCACAATGGAAGGAAACTTTGCAAGGGGGAGTTCGCAGAACTGGAAGTGATATGGCCGAAGAAGGGTTGTATACATTATACTTGTTAATCTTTGTCTCATATCTTTTCATCTTATTTTATTTATTTGTACCTGGATGCTTTGGAACCTGGTGGAAAAATGAGGTCACAATATAAATAATGATAAATGAATAAATCCCAAGGCCTAGGTTTGCCTCTAGTGGATCATGAGTTCCATAAATATTACATGGTTTGCATAGGTCAAATGCTTACATGCAAGGTTAACTGAGGCTATTTTAATGCAGGGTGACAATAGTTGAGTAACTAGGGAGATTCAGGACATACATATGTGACCAATATTTCTCTCTCTGTGTGTGTGTGTAAACACACAGAATAACATAATAATATATAATATATATATTATGACAATAAAAACTAACAAACTAAATTTAAAGAAAGAAAAGAGAATAGAAAGAATAAAAAGTTCAAGAGAAAAGAGAAAAGAAAGAATATAACAATATATATATATAAAGAATATACAGTTTAGTCATTCTTATCTCATCTTTTATCTATGCGCAAATCCATAAAATATAAACTTTTCAATCCAGTGTCTCAACAAAAAGTCCATAAAGGGTTGCCAGAACTTTGCCAATCAAATATCTTATTTTAATATCGATCAAATACGCCAAGTTTATATTCCTTCCTTTTACTTCTAACAGTCTTAATCTTTAATTCATTCAAATATTGTAATAGGATTTGGTTTCAATTCTTCTTTATCCTGTCACAAAGACTTCTTCAAGGGTTTAACAAGCCCCTTCTGTAAATTCAATAATACATTTCTCCAGTTCATTCTTTTAGTTTGT
Source organism: Bothrops alternatus (assembly GCA_034064705.1). Taxonomy (NCBI): domain Eukaryota; kingdom Metazoa; phylum Chordata; class Lepidosauria; order Squamata; family Viperidae; genus Bothrops; species Bothrops alternatus. Next base: position 34,506,901 of record JARGCV010000223.1, on the reverse strand, counting down.
AAATGCATTTCCCCTTTAATTTTTACTGACACTGTTGACATTGTAATTACTAATTTCTGGCTCCATTCTTCAGAGATCTCCTTTAATATTCCCAACCTTATGACCAAGACCAAGAAACCAATGGCATTCACCTACTCGAGGATCATTGTGGGGTCCTTGGTGATCTCTGAGCTTGGTTGTTTTTTGCATATATTTCATTACCAGACTAAGTAACATTATCAGTGCTAGAAGGGAATAGGGTTTGATCTCATTTTATAATAGTAATAATAATAATAATAATAATAATAATAACAACAACAACAACAGTAAAGTTGGAAGGGACCTTGGAGGTCATCTAGTCCAACCCCCTGCTCAGGCAGGAAACCCCATACCATTTCGGACAAATGGCTGTTCAGTTTCTTCTTAAAAACTTCCAGTGTTGGAGCATTCACCGCTTCTGGAGGCAGGTTGTTCCACTGGTTAATTGTTCTCACTGTCAGGAAGTTTCTCCTTAGTTCTAGTTCTAGTTCTCTCCTTGATTAGTTTCCATCCGTTGCTTCTTGTCCTGCCTTCAGGCGCTTTGGAGAATAGCTTGACTCCCTCTTCTTTGTGGCAGCCCCTGAGATATTGGAACACTGCTATCATGTCCCCCCTCGTCCTTTTCTTCATTAAACTAGACATACCCAATTCCAGCAGCCATTCCTTTATATACTAGTGGTTTGCTCTGTCAGTGTTGATAGAAATGGTCTTGGTGGTTCCTTGATTAGGCTGTTGTTTACTATTTGGTTGTTTCTTCGAGTTAGTCATTTGTTGATTGGGATATTGTTTATTTCTTGATTGTTGGTCAAGTGTTAAGCTTTTTTTCATCATTAGCAGTACTGGCTGGGCTAATGGGGAATGTAGTTTCAATTGTTGCTGACACTGGTGGCTATAGAAATCAAAATCAAACATTATCCTTCTCACCTTTCCTATTACTTTCTCCTATTGATATTTTATGATTATATCACTTTGGTTTTTTTTGTATGTACACTGAGAGCTTATGCACTGGAGACAAATTTCTTGTGTGTCCAATCACCCTTGGCCAATAAAGAACATTTAATGTATGCTAATTAGTGTACATTCAAAGTGATAATAAACAGTTATTATTGTATTGTACTGTACTGTACTGAACTGAACTGTATTGTATTGTATTGTACTGTACTGTATTGTATTGTATTGTATTGTATTGTATTGTATTGTAATCTACTCTATTCTACTCTATTCTCTGTTCTGTTCACAAGCAAACAATTAACATCAGGAAAACACACTAAAATGACTTTTGACTTGGTACTGAATTCTCCTCCTGTGCTTCAAGGCCATTCCCTATCCCCTGTACAGATTCATCCTCAGTAGCAGCAAGGCAGGACAGAGTACTCGAGTAATCTGTAGCAAATCAAACGCCAGAAGCGTAATCTGTCTAATTTTGCATGGAACATCGAAAAATGTCAGAAATGGTACAAGAGGATTTCCAGAGTCCTGGCTGCTCCTTCCATGCAAGGAGAAAGAAGTGATATCACCTGATGACCTGCTTGAAAGTAGTGTTTTATGTTTTTAAGTCCAGTAATCGTTTTGTTAAGTCCAGGGATCGTTTTGGATTCTGATTTTAGTTTCATAATTACTTTGTTGTACAGACCTCTATTATATTTCATTGCTTCATTTTAAAATAGCAAGGCAGTACATTTATTTTGAGACGCTTTGGAGCATACCAACGCTTTAAACTTAGATGTTATCTAGTCTTTTTCAAATATGTCATCCAGGGAGCATAGAGAGTGGTTGCTTTTCCAATCAACAGAATTTTCCCTGCTTTTTAAAAAAGTAAATGGTCAAATAAATATATTTTCATATCATCCAACCCCCCCAAAAAACCCATCATAACATGGCATACAAAATATGATGTATAACTTAAAAGCTGAATGTGTAATTATCAGGAAAAACTGCCCATTGTCCCAGGGAATGTAAATCAACAAAGTCAAGTCAGCCACAGTCAGGCTATTTCTAGGATTTACTATATTGCTTTGACAAGGCTTTTCTTCAAGACGAGAGCTACAACTTCTGTTTGGTTTCAGGGCAGAACAGACTCTGCGTGAACTGGCCTCTGGGGTGACTTCTGTCCTATATACTATTTCTGAATCTGATCCAGAGTTTCATGTGTCTGTATTTCCAAGAACATCACTTAGTAGTTCAGAGGAGGGAGGGAGGGAGGGAGAGAGAAATTTGAATTAATACATTGTAAAAGGCAAATGCTGAAGCATTCTCTCTCCTGCTCCCAAATCAACAGAGAACTCTCTGAATATGGGAATAATCTATAATAGCTTAATAGTTTTTTTCCCCCACTGGGACTGGTTTCATTTGTAATACCACAGCATGGCAAGTTGTATATTAACGGGAATGAATGGATTTTTTCCTCCCTTATAATTTCAGTGATTATAGGATTCTGAATCAAAATCATTAATTGTCCATAGAAATAACTACATCACTAATCAATTTTATTCTAGTGAGATAAGTATTTTATTTTTAATGCAAGCAAGCACAGATTCTGGGCTTTGTCTTCAGATTCGATTAGCATTTTACTGGGCAGCTAGACATTTTTATTCTTCTATGGATAGGATAGATTGAGCACCATGTGGCTTTGAGTCCTATAGATAGTGATTTGCAGTAGATAAAGTATAGCTTCCTGATGTTGTTGATCTAACCAATACCACTAATGATGAAAGAAACAGGAATTATAGTTCAACCATATATCATAAAAATGAATGTTAGTTGATTGCCTTGTTGACTAGGTCTTTGTGCAGATCTTCATACTTCTGAAATTTGCTTTGGAACTTTGATTTCTAATAACGGAGATGTTGATTTCTATTTATGCAGCTTTATAATCATATTAATAAAAATTGGAATAATAAACAGAAAGTCATCCCAGTATTCCTGTATTCCTCACAGCAAGCAGTGATTTCTACAATTTTGAATAAGTGTTTTACACCTGGTCATTAATGTGACATTAATTAACTTTATCTGGGACAGGAGTGGAGATAGGTGAGCTGAACTTTATTTATCCTTATTGTAGTCAATGCCTTCCTTAATGGATTTTAGCATACTGCATGTAACAATCAAATCTAGAGAAAATATTAAGAATATAAAATAATTTTAATGTGAGCGGCATATTTTATTTTTTTTCTCTTGTTTCTCCATATAGGGTCTCCTGCTTGATTAGGGGATTGGGCTAGAAGACCTCCAAGATCCCTTTTGACACTGTTATTCTGTTATTCTCTCTCTCTCTCTCTCTCTCTCTCTCTCTCTCTCTCTCTCTCTCTCTCTCTCTCTCTCTCTCTCTCTCTCTCTCTCTCTCTCTCTCTCTCTCTCTGTGTGTGTGTGTGTGTGTGTGTGTGTGCATTCTACCTTCTCCTGAATTTGCTGTAGGAAAAAGTTGAAGTATTTATTTCCAAAGAAATAATGCAGGGGAGCCTCACCTGTTTCTCAAAGAAGGCACCTATTGTTTTTCATTAGCATGCCATTCTCTCATTACAACATGACAGTCCTATAGATGGGGTTGAGAATAAGGGGAAAAATCAAACAAACTAGAGTTATGCTTTAGATCCCAGCATTTTTCCTACATTTGGATCAACCATTCATACATGTCAGATCTATTTCAAATCTTCTATTTTATTACAAAATCTTCTATTTTATTACATTTTATTACAAAAGCCAGCTGGCTTTTATTTCATTTTGGGAACAACCAAAGTAAAGAGATGGCAAAAAAAATTAGACTACAATGGCTGCTTTCTCCATAAAAAGCTCCATAGAAACTGCTGGTTTCATCCCTTGGAACAGAATATATGTAATGCAGGGCTGAGCCGTAGGGTCCTTGGTTTTTTTGTAGACATTTCATTACCAAGCTAGGTAACATAATCAGATGTACCTAGTCAGGTAATGAAACTTCTGCAAGGACACAAGCTCAGAGAGCATCAAAGATCGTCAGTGGCTCATGCAAGAATAGAATAACTTTAGCTCCATCACAGTTGGAAATTCCATGAAATATTTTGAGCTCAATCAAGAGGAAAAAAAACTGGAGGTAAATGTGACAGACAGATGAATGATGAGTAAGGCTGACATCATCATCCTGGTATCAAATAGAACTGGCTCTGAATTCCTATATAGTTCTATTTATGTGGTAGGACACAAAACCACATTTCCCAGATTCACACTTTTGTTAGGGAATTCTAGAAAGGAAGGAAGAGACTGTGAGAGTAGGCAAAGAATTGTGCATGTCCCAGATGAGATATGATCCACTGTACCAGGCCATTGTTTCTTGCATATATAGTCAATATTAAGTGTTAAGCTTTTCTATTTATTTGCTCCTACTTCTTAATATAAATACTTATGTGGGTATCTTATCCTTGGGTGGTTTTACAGGACATTTAAACTACCTTTTGGCACAAAATCAAAGCAGCCTGGGTGAAATAATAATAGTAATAATAATAATAATAATCATAACAACAACAACAACAACAACAAAATCTCAGAAAGCCTTTTCATGGATGACAGAGAGATCATTTTAATTGGTATTGGAATTTTTCTGTCATTATTTGCTTTGTTTTGTGTCATAAACAGATATTTGTTTATAGCAGCTATTAAAAAAAGAAAAAGAAATCAACTCAGACCTTTTCTATATCATCACTCTGTTTCATGGATGAGTCTGCCTGAATGCTGCTGAGCTCTGCAGTTTCGGAATTTGCAAGCTGTGGCTTATGTGAATTTACTGCAATTATGGCGTACAAATTATCAAATGCAAATGTCATCAATTTGACAGCTTTGCCAGAGATTCCTATGAGGACACAAGGGTGGGAATCACGCCAAAAACAAAGCAAATTAAATAATATCCTATAATTATATATTTGAATACCATAAACCATTTAATTAGCATCTTCCATGCAGTAGGCATGGATAAATTGAATTTATAGCACAGAATCAAGAAGATAAACATAGAGAGCAATCTCCAAGTTTTTGTTATAATATAACCTCCAGTCTGCCCTCCCTCCTCCATCAGCCCCACTGAAATAAACAGCAATTGCAGAGATCTTGAGGGATTAATAGCACTGTGGGCCAGCCAACCAAAGCTAACAACTGAATGCTTGTGAGAACATTAACGACAATAATACCAAACTCACAGCTTATTATTTTTCTATGAATTCAGGAGATAATTTTCAGTCAGGCTCCCAATTTTCAGACTTCCAACTGCAATGTGGGTATAGCAATACCTGATTGACAATAAAGATATTTTGAAGAATGCAATGAGAATAAATATAATTTTAATTTCCCTGTCTGCCGGGATGAGGAGGCTGGGTTAGTAAAGAGATTTTCTTCTTCCTTGGGAAGGAGGAACTCTATTAGCATTCACTCTAAATATAGAAGTACTCTAAATTTTACTATTGGTATTAACATCAATCTGAATGTAAACTCAAAATCAATCAGAAGGATATTTTGAAAAAAAAATGCCTTTTTTTTACTCTGAATACTTGTGTCCAGATGCTATAGTGGTTTTACAGCAGATCTTATATATTAGCTTAGATATTATATTAGCTTAGGATAACTCCATACTGTAAAGGTAACTCATATCTATGACTACAATTATAATACAATAGCACTCAATTAGGCTTGATTATGATCAGTACGACATCTTCATTTTGATGTTTGATTACAATAGTATTAAGTCATGGCTATATCTAGGTGGAAACTTTACATCTATTGTTCCTATGCCATTTAAAGTCTTCTTGTTCTTTGAATTATTGCAGCTATCAAAATCAAAAGTATATAAATTGTTAAGACTGATAACTGCACTTGGCTTTCACTTGGCCCCCGTGGAGAGCTGTGTTGTAAAAAGGAGACAGAGAAGAGGGATGGTCATGTCAGTCAGTTGAGGTATTTCTCTAATTTTCTCCTGATTAAAAAAATTGGCAGTTCACTTTTGGAATGGCTTAGGGCCTTTAGCCCCTGTTGCTCTAAAGTCTCCAGATGTGTACACCACTCAAAATACTGCATCACACAGAGTGATACTTGATGAAGAATAACTTAAAATAGATAATAATAACAGTAAGAAAGACAAAAAAAAAGTCTGGATAGTGGACATGGCAGCACCTGAAGACAACAGAATAGAAGAGAAAGATTTGGAGACAATGACAAAATACAAAGACCTGCAATTTGAAGTAAAACAACTGTGGAAAAGAAAGGAAAGATAGTAACAATAGTGATAGGTGCCTTCGTTGCAATCCAAAACATCTGGAGTACCACTTGCACACCATTGGCATTGACAAAATCTCATTGAAATAAAGCTCCTGCCCATTACAGATTACCTGGATCTAGCCATCAAAGAACACCTTGCAGCTTCTGCTATTAGTTGCTATTTTGTGAGGAATGACCATTTTAATACTGATAATGTGCTAAGGAAGAAAACTGACCTAGCCGTTGGAAAGGGCAGGATGGCTGCAAATGCTACAAAATAGGGATCTGCACCATGGTTTGGAAGAGTAGAGGTAGGTATGTATGGTATGATATGCAACCTGCCATGCATCTTCTGATTAATGTTCTCTTGATATTTGGCCGAGGATGCCAGTCTATTATATCCACAGGTAGAATGTTTAACTTCCATGCTAGTCAGCGTTCATCTTAATCCTTCATCTCAAGCAGCAAAACCCATTGGGCTAGGCATAATAAGGCATCATTTGCAAGATTATTAAAAAGGATTGTAATCTTTACATTTCAAGAGATTGGGACAAATGAATCATAGATTATTTTTGGTACTGTCAATTCAAATCTGGTGAAGTTTTATTTCCTTTTTTAAAAAAAAGTGATTGATTTTATTCTTTTATCAGTCACTATAACCTCAGCTATTATTTGATGGATATATTTTTTTCAATTATTCTAATCCATGTCTCACTGTGAGATTTATTTGGTTTATATTTTTGCACACTATTTTTAATAGTCACTCTACTTACCTACTGGCTCAAAAGTCAACTTGTGTGCTGATAACTGTCTTTCCAATGGAATTATAGTCATATGTAACTTGAGGCTAGGAAATGTAACCAAGAAGAGGGAACAATAAGAAGTGCTTTTGAAAGCAGCATATATTTCTGAGAATAAGACATCATGAAATCCCTAGAGGTGATATCAAAAAGCTGCTTCTATCCTTACCCTTGTACTGAATAGTCTTCTCTGAGAGGCTGGAGATGTGAACAGAGATAATTTTACCAGTTTTATCAATTCTAATTGAATCATTCCTAAAGCGATTCCTGAATGCAGAATCTTTATTTTCCTGTATTATGTATCCAAAATAGATGGTGATGACAGTCCCCAAAATGCTGGCTATGGGACCAGGTGGCTCTGTTGGAGCCAAAGAATTCGGCCCAATTTGACACATGGAAGGCTTTTCTGCATCCCTTGGGATGGATCCCACTTATGAGGCTCAGTGAGATCTGTCCTGGTTTCTCTTGGATTGTCTTCAGTGTCCCAAGTTTAGATAACAGTCCTTGTAAACATCTTGTACATTGTGGATTGATGAGATATTGTTCTCCAGTCCCCAACTGGCATAAATTAGCACAGTTCCATTGTCCTGATTTGCATAAGCTAAATGAACCTTGGTCACAAAATGAAAGGTGAAAACAGTGAGCCAGGAAGATGCCAGATTTCAAACATCATTGTGGAGCTGTATAAATCATCATGTGGGGATTGTCAAACAATGTCACAGCATTTACATATAATTGAAACAACACAGTAGGAATGGACAACCAAAGATGTATGCAGTTAGTTGGAAATAAAGAGGAAAGCAAGCAAAATGGTACAACTAAAAGAAGAGGAAACTTAGATTTATGGAAGACAAGCATTTAGGCCATATATATGGTGAGCAATATGGGAAAGCATGATTGACCAAATCACATAGAACAATTTAGTTGTAATTAATTTGTTTCCAATAATCTGAATAGGATCTAGGCTGCAGTCCTTTAAACACTTACTTAGGATTTTAGTCCTTGTGATATCATTTTAAGATCACTTAAAGAATCTGATAAACTTTGTATTTTCTTCCCTAATACTCCTCATTAAACAATATATCCATATGGTTTGTTCAATTTGAAATGCCTAGCTTTTGGGATCATCAAATAGTGATTAAGAAAGTAAATTCAATTATTCAGCATTTTCTTAATTTGTTGGCTAAATCCTGGCATCAGGAATAGTACAGTACGCAACATGCTACTGGACAAAAGATTTGTCTTCATGAAGAGTCTAGAATTGACAGACTCAGGATTCCCTGTGGATTCCCATCCCTTGATCCATCTTGCCAAAGTGACTTCCTAACAGCTTACCACCTTAGGTCCAAGATGTTCTTTCTCTCATCTCTGGAATGAATTTTGCCTGTGCTCTGAAACCCAAAGTGTGAAATATGGAAGATTAATTTACCTTTGATTAATTGTGTTGATTTGAACAGCATCTCTTATTCTCTGTTATCCAAAATTTTCCTTATCCAAAATTTTCTTTTTATATAATCGCACTCTTCTTATATTTTTTGATGGAGAGGAGAGGAGAGGAAAAGAAAGTCTTGTTTCTTCCAATATCTCTGCCTTACAAGGAAGGAAGGAAGGAAGGAAGGAAGGAAGGAAGGAAGGAAGGAAGGAAGGAAGGAAGGAAGGAAGGAAGGAAGGAAGGAAGGATATTTAATAGCAAATAAAGTTTTAACAAGAATGTCTAATTCTCTTCTTTGGGATGTTAGAGGCATTCTTGACAAAAATTTCAAGGGCATGGATTAAGTCAAACTCTTCTAAATCTACCCTTCATGCCACACAGCCATTAAAAGTCTATAACCTGCTATATGGCAAGATCTTCCACCTCCTCTCACACAGAGGAGAAGTCTGTGGAAAACTGGAAGGGATTGTTCTGTGACTGGCAAAGTATAGTTTCAAGGATGAAGAGCTCCCCTCCTTAGCTAGCTTCCCCACATGCTGGGATCTTTGGCAGCCAGGAGCTGGAGTTACACAAAGCTTCCTCTTCACAATAGGAACAGGAGTGTGCATTCTGCCATGGAGTGTGACCACCTGGCTTGAAGCCATACTTCTCCAGGCCGGCAAAAAACTACTGCAAATGATCCACTGATGGTGATTCTATTGTTCTTTGGTTGCAGAAGTGATGACTTGAGACAGAAAATACTCCCTGGAACATAATTTCCCCACTATCAAACACCAGATTTCAGGGTAGATTATGGCAAAGCTGTTGAAGAAAATAATCATAGGCATGCAAGGATACAAGCCACAGTTTGTATCATGTAAGTTGTAATCATGATGTAAGTGGTAATCATTATGTAATTTGCATCACAATCTCTAAGATATTCATTTGCACAATGACTTCATGATGCTTGAATTGTCATGTGTCCCCCTTGCCCCTCCCATCTTGCCCATTGCAATGTGTTTTTCTCCTTCTCCCCGACCATCAGCTGAAACCATGGCCGAATCATGGTGAAAGCAGTATGTGCCCATTGATTTTGTTATTTGAAGAACACCTATAAGGAAGAAGATGACAACCAGTTTAGGAATTAGCAGGGCAACTGGCATGAACCCTTTTCCCCAAATGACATTTTGCACTCACTTGCATAAAACCCACTGCAGTGCTCGTCAACAGGACCTGAAGGGGAATGGGTTTGGAAACACAGAGACGATGCTACGAAAATTATCTTTTCTTTTCCTGTTTTTGAAGAATAATAGAAGCTATACTGAGGCCAAAAACAAGATGGAGATTAGCAAGATTGACTATCGGCAGAATGCAGGTTAGTTAATGGTTGCTTTCAGGTAAATCTGCTTATTCTCATAGCATTCCATTTTCAGACATGGATGAAAGATCTATAACGTTGGGAGAGAATAGTGATCTTCTCCTAAAAACTCCCCATGTCTCTCCAATCACAGGCAGAATCCCCATTAGTGACTGTTAATGTTTTCTAGAGTCATCTCCCAAAATCAGCTCTCTGTTTTAGATAATCATGTCCAGTTATAGTCTTCTTTAAAAAGGTGTGTGTGCTAACGTGCAATTCAAACTGAATACATGGAATTCAGGAAGACATGGTAAAAAATTCAGGTGGGGAAAGGTATGTTATGAAGTGAAACTTTAGCAAGGGTGTAAGAGAAAAACTATAGATATCCAACTGGACTTCTTAAATTTCTGGGAATTACCACAAATGCATGAGGGACTGGTTCCCTTTCCCCACAACAAGGGGATAAAATGAAAGGACAGGTTTAGGCTTAATGAAGTGAATAGTCAGTCATTCTATGTACTCATATGTATTCTAACTGACAGTTTAGTAGGCCTGGCTTGGTACTGTTTGCTGTCCCGCTCTAAATATGTTTCTCCTGACAGAGGAAGGAAATTGCTTCTGCAAAATGCCTATCCTACAAGGCCACAGACAAAAACATTGGAGGGAATTTGCAAAGATATTGAAGATCTTAATAAGAGCTAGAAATACCATCTACATTAATTCTTAGGACACTAATCCTTTTTGTAATCGCTCAGTCAGCTCTCTTGGGCTCTGTTGAACATTAAATAGGGCAGTCTTTCCAAACCATAGACAAGTGTTGATAACAATAAATCAAATCTAAATCCTGAAAAAAAAAATATGCAGAGCCTTTTGTGAAATGCTGGTCTATGAAACTGTCCACATGCAGTCCCTGGCTCCCTTCCAGTTATTTCTGTAACATTTATCTCCTCCAGATAATGATGTAAATGTGGGTAGTGTCAAGCTAAGCTTCCTAGCTTCCTTATATTTCTCTATTGTTAAGTCACAAAAGAAAAGAAAAAACAAATGATCTATTACTGGTAACTTTAGAAGCTTTAGACTTTACTTCTTCTGGCATTGTGTTTGTGTGTGTAAGTGTGTGCGTGAGTGCATTTGTTGTGAAAGGGAGAAAGGTATGTACCGGTATGTAGATTTGGCTTGCAAGGGCTCCTGGGCATAACCCAGACAGTGGCGCTCACCACTTTTTCATTCTGTATGGAGGCCTTTGACAAAGGAGTTGTGCAAATGAGCCTTTAAATCCTCAAATAGTCAGCACACAATGCAAGAAAGAATGCAGCCTGGGACAAAGGACAATATTCACAGTTTATCTCAGGGTGATGGATCTGAATTGACGCATGAACATGGGTTTGTTATGGGATGGAGTAGACCGCAAACCCCTACTGAGAACCCACTGGCCACAGTCTGTAATGCAAACAGTCAGGCTAAGTCCTTAACAATTAGGGTAAATTGAACTGGCCATTATCTGAACTTCAACTTGTTCTCATGATTGATATGGGAAATGAAAAGTTGTATATATCTCTAGCAAAGATGGCATGTTTTCTATCTCTTGATGAAAGTTGGGTCTTTTTCATTTGATTTCCAGTGCTGAATTGGGCCTGTGTTTTGTAAAATTGTTGCCACTTTCATTTACTGTGACCAACACTTCTTGTCTCCTAAATTATCTTGTGGTGATCAGAGACTTTAAAAAAGGAAAGGAAAAAAGAAAGAAACAATTGATCAAAGGAAGACTAAAAGCCTTGCAACTCTGTGCGTGGCCTTAATGCTAACTGCTACAGCAAATAAATTACTTTAAAGGAGCCTTGGTGGTTCTGCTACAAAATGTAGAAGAACCCTTCAAGTACCATAGGGACACAAACCATAAATCCCAGGCAAATTTTAGAAATAAGATGCGTTTGGAAAACTTTACCTGGGAGTAAAAGAGCAGGAATGGATACAGTCCACTATTTGCCCTCACTCAGAGGTGAAACAAGGAAGCCATTTTGATTGCCCACATATATTTCCTGAGAGGAGACGTTTAAATCATTTGATAACTTCCTAGAATAGAGATGGCTATCCTTCACAAACAGACATGTTGATTTAAGACCATACTTCCTTTAGAGTCCCAGTATCTGTTTTTGTGGAAAGAACTGACACACATTCAAAAACTACTAAAGAAAGCCATATTGGCATTTGTACTTAGTATCAGTGTTTCAGTTGATTTCTATACAGAGCATCCTCATGTTTGCAAATGGCAGAGCATTCTAAAGGCAATCTTTCCAGTCATATTATGGAATTGTATTTACTTTATACTGTACTTCATTGCCTGTTTTCTCCTCCGGAAAGTTATGAGGCAGCTTTACAGTTCTCCAGACTACTAGGGTTGTATCATGGGTTAGGGCATAGCAATTGCTCAGAGGGAATCAAACGTCTAACTAGGAAAGGGACATTGAAAAGAATCAAGGAGGTTGGTGGTAGACTCAGAATGATGGAAACAACTTAGTAGCAAGGGAAAAATCTGTAATGCAGCAATAACCTGGAGTGACTGGGGATTGCTAATGGGAATGATTCAGAAGGACAATAATCTAGAATACAGAAAAACAGTGTCCCAAGGAGGCACTTTTCAAAGAAAGTACTAAATTTCTTCAATTTTCATCCTTGCCTTGATATAGCTGTATTTCACATTCAAGAAAGGCCTTTAATTATGCAGTTAATAGCAGAATGTGGTGGATAATTGACTGAACAGTATATCTCATTCCAAGAAATCCAGTGGAGGTCCAGCCTATACCCATGGTTGTCAGGTTATCACATAAGGCACACAGAGAAGTGTGCTATGCGGATGGATGTTCTATGTCCTGTTTAATGCAAATGCATAGAATAATATGTTTATATGAAGTTTTATAATTAAAATCCACTTTGCCTTTGCAATATCACTATATAATAATGCTAATACTAATATTAAAATAAAAGCTTATTTATTAGCTTTTTTTATCCTGCCTTTATAAGCAACTCAAGATGGTGAACACACCCAATACTGCTTCCTTTGCTAATTTCCCAATAATAACTCTATGAGGTGAGTTGAGTTGAGAGAGAAGGACTGGCCCAAAGTTACCCAGCCAGTTTTCAAGCCTAAGGCAGGACTAGAACTCATCATCTCCTGGTTTCTAGGCCAACACCTTAATCACTAGACCAAACTGGCTCTCTAAATAAAATAAAGTAAAATAAAACACAACAACCACCTATCAGAACATGACCGTACTCAAGGAATCACCTATTTCCCATAGTATCTGCCTGGCCAGTTCGATCTGGCAGGGCTGGAGTGCTCTGGATTCCATTGATTAAACAATGCTACCTATTGGGGCTATAGAAATGCACCTGCCCTGTGGAATCAGGATCCCCTCAAGATTTGAAAACAGCCTCCATGATACCAGTATTTTGAAGGACCTTGAAGATGTGGCTCTTTGCCCAGGCCTTTGGCAAGGCCTGATGTCCTTGTTTCCTCCTGGCATTGTTTCTTTTGCCATCTTTGTCCTTTTGTATTCTATTTTTAAATGTTTTTAACAATTGCAAGCCACCCAGAATGGCTAGGAGTTGAGTGACATATAAATTTAATATATCACCATCCTTATCATCATCATTGTGGCACGGTGACTCAATGGTCAAGATGCCAAACTTGTCGGCTGGAAAGCTGGTAGCCCAAGGTTCGAGTGCCTCACGATGAGCTCCCATCCTCACTCTAACTCCTGCCAGCCCAGCAGCTTGAAAGCATATGCAAGTAGATAAATAGGGAAGGTAAAAGCTCTCTACAGAAATGACTTTGGAGAGGGCTGGCTCAATGGCTTTGAAATGAAGATGAGCACCCTATAGTCAGCAATGACCAGTGGAGTAAAATCCGCAGGGACTCCTCTCCTTCCTTTATCATCATCATTACTGCTTCAGAGGACATCTTTTCCACACCACAGCAAGAACTTGAATCAGATTGCATCCAAGTAATAAAATCCAGGCTAATCTTTTTTTAAAACAAACTGAATTTGAGTATATTGAAGTCTTAATCAGTGGATTTTTATAAGGAGTTAAAAAGTGACAAAAGATATTAAATTGTCAAGACAATAGTTTTTTTTTAAAGGATGGAACTCCCCCCACCCCCCAAAAAATGGGGTGAGGACATTATAGAATGTAAATTTAGTCTCTGTTTCCAGTTTTCAATCCCAGGGGTGATTTTTACAAAATAAGTACAGATCAAACATTCAAACTCTCTCCAAGGCAGGAAGTCTCATAGCAGGCAACATATTTCACTTGGAATTTCGAAAACATTAGGCCACATCTAAACAGGCACAGAAACATATTATAGGCCCATTATGCCACCTTTATACTCTACTAGTCATTCATTTTTGACACTAATACTGGTATTGTTTTGAAATAAAGACTCGGCATCTTGGTGCAGCAAACACAATTTTAGGGAATTAAGACTGACTTTTCATGTATCATTTTTGCCCTGAAAGAGAACAGAAACTATCATCAGTTATCATTTTCACTGAGAAGGAAAGAGGGATATGAATAAACAAATTCATACCTGGTGATAATGCTAAAATTATGGTTTATGTCTATTTTGCAGTTAGGAACATGTTCCTAAATACGCAGGACAGGCATTTACAAATTTTCAAAAACATCCAAATAAAATAAGTAAGACAATATTGTGTCTATTTCTCATTCTATACACACATAGTCAATTTTTTTTTAAAAAAACCATATTTAAAGATGATAAATCAACTTATCCAACAAGTAATTTGAAAAGGATGTATACGTAACACATACACAATATGTCTCTGTGTGGAGAGAGAGAGAGAGAGAGAGAGAGAGAGAGAGAGAGAGAGAGAGAGAGAGAGAGAGAGAGAGAGAGAGAGAGAGAGAGAGAGAGAGAGAGAGAGAGAGAGAGAGAGAGAGATTCTTCTTTTTTACAAATATCCAGAAAAAAAAGAAGAAAATAAATTTGTTTGGTGACCATGTAGCTACCCTCAAATATACTTCACTTTGAAGGCACAACTATAAAGCAGGTACATATGCATATACACGCAAACACACACACACACATACACACACAGAGCCCTCTTGATATTGGGGACATGCGCTTTCACATAAAGTCCCCCCATGAAGGCCACCGGGGCAGCCAATGAAACCCAGAGACTTCAAGAAAACACCTTCAAAGGGGACCCAATGCATTCAAGAAGACATAGCATTCAGGCTGGGTGGATTTCCCTTTTGTCTACAGTCATCAGAGGCAAGTGACATCTTGAACGCCTCCAGAAGATTAAATAGCAAAGCTCAGTCGGAAGCTCAGGAAAAAAAAAGGAGAGAAAAGAAAAGGGCCAACTCGGCCATTATGAAGCTGGCCCTTTCTTGCGACTGAAAGAGCTTTCAAGGAGAAGGCAGCTCTGAGAAAGAACACAATGCTGGATGGAAAGGGAGAATTCCGAGAGGAACCGGAGGGTGTGGGTTGCCCTGAATGAAAGATTAGTGCAGCTTCGCAGCAATGAAAAGGAGAATCCTAGTCAAGATGAAAATGAAGAATTACTTTTTTTGAGACTCCAGTTCACTGAGCAACAACAATGCATGATGGGAGGTACTTGACATAACACTCTTCCAGGCCATGTTTGCTCTCCATGTGGGACCCAGAAAAAACAACAACAGTGTGGCAAACCACAACAAAACAAATTTTAACTTGATAAACTCATTCAAATATTCTTATCATGGACACTTTTTCTTTCTCTTTCTTTCTCTTTCTTTCTTTCTTTCTTTCTTTCTTTCCTTTCTTTCTTCCTTCCTTCCTTCCTTCTTTCCTTCTTTCTTTCTTTCTTTCTTTCTTCTTTCTCTCTCTCTCTCTCTCTTTTCTTTCTTTCTCTTTCCTTTCTATTTCTAACTTTGTTTTATTGTTATTTTCCATTGATAGAGCCAATTATGTTTGAAGAAAATCGGCAGGTGAGGCTTAAGTTTATATCTATCTTTCCATTTGCAGTAGCATCTTGTACAAATGGTTTAACTAACAGTGGCAGATTTTAAAAAGTGACAACTGTTATCAAACTATAGTTTCCATGAATTTTTGAGCATTATAGTTTCCATGAATTTTTGATCATTATATAAGGTTTAAGGAGCATTGTCAGCTAGAAATGTTCCTAATGATTCTATTCCAACCTTAAAATTCATTTATAGGGCTGGATTTAAAATGAAACTACATGTTCTGCACAAATACAGACTGCCATTCAAAGCTGCATTGTTCTGCACTGTTCTAATATTCTCTTTTGTGATGTGTGACATTATTCCACCAGTCTTTGGGCAGTACAAAATAAAGGCAGAACAACAGAATGAAAGTGTTAACAAAGCAGAGGTAGTAATATTGTCAAATAGCAGATACCCTATAAAACTCTGAGTCTCATTAACTCGTCATGGTACCAAGAATCACATGGCAGTCGTTTAAGTTATACCACAAAATTCGGCTATTCTGCCCCACCCCCCAAAATAGAAATATTGTTATTTAGATCCTGCCTTTATTTTTGTACAACTCAAGTCATCACGCATAATGTTCATCCCACCTGTTTTTCACACAACAACAAGCCTTTGAGGTAGGTTAGATTGAGAGAGAGCAATGGCTTTCATATCTAAGGGAGGATTAGAACCGTCAGTCTCCCACTTTCTAGTTCAGCATCTCAACAATTAAGCCAAACTGGCTCTCTATTAATAGTCCACTAGATCAGTTCTATCTGGTCTGTTTGATAAGAGCAAAATAGTACAGCTGACACAAATGCCTTGAGAAAAATAGGCAGGATAATAAGATCTATATAAAAATCTCAGCTTCCTCTGAACCCTGAAGATAACTATCTAGTGGTGGGAGGGCTAAGTCCCCTGGAAATAAATTTAAGTAAGTGATTGATGTGAGTCATGTTGTGGCTTCAGCTGGCATCAGATCAGCTTCCAATCATTGTGCTATGTTGGAAACCTGTGAAGCTACTGAAAATGAATAATTTGTATTGGACCATTTCCAGCTTAAGAAAACTATAGTGGAACACATCACAAAGCCATAAAGAACTTGAACCTCAAAAACAGTGATGGCCACTGATGTAAACCAGGGCTTTTCAACCAGTGGTACAGGTACCACCTGTGGTACATTGGCACCTGGCAGGTGGTACGCGACCATCCTAAAAAAGTGGTAGCAGGGAGGGGAATGAGCTGAACTGGTGGCAGCAATGCAAAAGCCTGAGCAAGAGATGGCTGGAGCTGCAGGGCTGTCAGGACTCAGCGGAAGCGCCAGGATCAGTGCCACTTTCCAGCTGATCGGCGCTTCTTCGGGACTGTGGAAGCGCCAGGATCAACGCCAGGCTCCAGCTGGAAAGCAGCACTGATCCTGGTGCTTCTGCTGAGCCCAGAAAAAGTGCCGATCAGCTGGAATGTTGCAGCATCTCCAGGGTCTTGTGATTTACATTCAGATGCTTTGCAACTGATTCATATTTATGATGGTCACAGTGTCCCAGGGTCATGTGAAGTGACCAAAACCTGCTGCAACCACCCAGCAGATGGGGGGAATAAAAACCAAACACCCCCACCCCACCCCCGCTGCCAATCCTCAACAGAAATGCCTCACAACAATGAAAACCTTATACAGGAGGAAGAGCGCCACAGGCAGGTGTCTTGCTCGGCTGTGCCTGGGGGGGGCACGTTTTTCAGTGCTATTGTAACTTCGAACAGTCACTAAGCAAACTGTTATAAGTCAAGGACTACCTGTACTTTATCACTTTTTTCCTTTTTTTTTTTTTGGTCATCAACTTTTTGACACCTTGCTAGGTGACTGGTGGTACTCGGATGTTGCCATTATGGTATGATATGGCACAATGGGTGAAAAGGTTGAAATGTCCTGATGTAAACCACATGATATGATTGATGTAGGAGAGAGAGGAAGAACAGATGGAAGCTCTGAGCCTTGTAGACAACAACGTTTTTAGTTCTGTTTTTTAGTTCTGTTCAGTTCACTTCTAAATATGTTCTTGCAATATTTAAAATAGCACGGAGAAAACAACAATCAGTAGTATTGCTATGCTCCATACTCTAGCATTAAGGTGCCTGCAGTCTCTTTGGTTCTGTGTCAGTAAATCAATGTAATCTGCCAACCAAATCGGTGTTTCCCAATTTAAATGGAATTTCTGGAAGTTGTATTCCCAAATACTCAGAGTCCAAACCAGAAAAGGCTGACCATGTAAACAACAACAACAACAAAGTAATTAAAACAAGAAGTAGTTAACATTTGAATCTGATAATAGCATTGGAAAGTCATGGGTTTTTTAATTGTATTATTTATGTTGTATACTTAAAGCATTTTGTCTCTCTGTTCAACAGAATGGTCTAAAGCAGGAGTGTCCAGCTTTGGCAATTTTAAGACCCGTGGACCTCAATTCTCAGAATTCCTCAGTCAGCCATATTGTCTGGGGATTTCTAGGCTTAAAGAATAAGAAAACACTGAGAAGAATAAGCACAAGTCCTTGAACATATATTCCTAAACATGGATGGATAGAATGGAAACAGTTAAGAAAACCTGACAAAATAACTTCTGTTCTCTGATCTCTCAGCAGATTTGGTGGAAGAGTCCAGTTTTTGAAGTGAGATGTGTGCTAAGCAGAAGAGGAGGGTGGTCAGGATATTTATGAGGTTCTTCCCTGAATTGACTTCTCTGGCTCTTACACACTCTTTTGATACCTACTGCTTTCATTTGCTGATAAGATGTTTGTGGGAGAAGTACTTCTTGTGGGAGAAGCCATTTTTTTTCTTGGTTGGACAAAATATACCTTTCCTCCAGCTACAGGGTAGAAGTCCCCATGATTTCTAACCTGCCAGCTGCCAGGAGTGAGGTTGTAATTGGATCTTT
This sequence comes from Bothrops alternatus, assembly GCA_034064705.1. NCBI lineage: Eukaryota > Metazoa > Chordata > Lepidosauria > Squamata > Viperidae > Bothrops > Bothrops alternatus. The sequence goes on along the minus strand of JARGCV010000223.1, from coordinate 34,488,179 downwards.
CAGTCTTGACTCCTTAGAAGAAGAAGCAATTGGCAAAGCAAAACTCTTTACCCAAAAATGTAGCTTGATTGATGTGATAACCAGATTAAGGGAAGGAAGCAGAGGCCCTTCATCATCCACAACTTTTGATCTTCAGTCTATCAGAGAGAGGTAATGAGTGATGTTGCAAAGTTTCCATTATTTTTAAATAGTTGAAGCACAAAGCAGCAACAAAGACTTATTCCTATAGATGAGTAACACTAATGTTGTAATTAATGCAAGATAGGGAAATTTGCATATATTTTTTTTCTTATGGTAGTTTGCATTCTGGAAGATATGATGGAAGATAAATTTCAAAAGCATTTCAAAGGAGAAGAGAATTTCCAAGAAACATTTAGATTGTGGTGGTGTTCCACATTGTGGAAACAAGTAGATTTCCTACATTAGTTAAATCCCAAAAGGAAAATACAGTGAGACAACTCATTTTCTTGCTTTTTTTTTTCCTCCTGACATTCTGAAATTGTGAAGAATTTCTACTTCAGAGAAATTGTCCATCTGATTTAATTAATTGCAAATTTAGTGGAAAATTTTGAAAGGTTCTTTGTGCCCATTTTTGGTTGTTGCATTTTAAAAACTAGCAAATTTTAAAAAGTGATTTTAATCAAGAAAAAGAGAGAAATCCAATGAGAACAAAATGTAGTCATGGTCATTGATCAGAAATCCTATATAATAAATTAAATTTGATATAAAAAATACAGCAATTTTCCTATGTACACAAGATCAGCTCTGCAGATAGCTGCCACGTTTCAACATTTTGGCTAAGATCAAGTATAGAAAAACATATAGATACAAATGTTAGTTTTAGGGTTATTAGGATTGTTGGCTAAATGTAGGTATGTATTTCACCAGGAATGTTTAATTGCAATTGTTTTTCTTTGCTGTGGATGTTTAACTATATTTTATCATTGAAAACTGCCAGAAATCTGAATAGTTTAGTGGGATACACATTTAGTTAATGATAATGGTGAAGAAAAAGGAGATAACACGATGACACCCACATTTAAAAACTAGTCAGTAAATATTGTAATGAATTAGTTAATGCGTAATGCAACCATTGCAGTTATCACAAAAAGATGTGTTCTCGATGAAATGGAAGCATCCCTAAAACTGATGAGAAAACAAGGTTCCAAAGATACTTATATCCATACTAAGTCCATAGCCCACTGAATTGATTTCATTTCCCAGGGGTCTTCCCTCTTCTTTTAGCACTGAAGGCCACAAAGAGGAGAGCATTCTGCTTCTTAGGAAGGAAAAGGGTAGCCTGTCCACTAATCTATGAAAATTGGAAGATAATGCACTTCTGGCTAATGTTCCTTTTAATATGAACCACGTTTGAACTGTTCTATACACTTCAAATGAAAGTGGCTGACTATTTATTTATAAATTTGTTTGCTGTCCATCTCGCCACAAGGCAACTCTAGGTGACTTACATTTAATGTAAGTTACTTACATTTAATGTAAGTTAAACAGAAATTTATATTGGTCAGGCCCCTTTCAAATTGAGCCGAAGATAATGTGCTGCTCACTAGACTTAGGTGATGGCAACAATATGTGACACTTGTATGGAAGGAATTATGGTTAGAATGTAGAGGTTAAATTACTGCTTAGTGACACCAGCTGTTAAATTGGAATAATGTATAATCTGACCATCTGTGAAATTCCTGTATTACCTCGGAGAAAAAAACATGGCATCAATGTTAAATTGACATCTTTCCTAATTTTATTAATGTTTGGAGAATAGGGAGAAAGCAGTGCACCCAACAGAACAGGAAGGAGTAAGTGGGACTGCTTTGACACAAATACTACCCGTAATTAAAACAACTTATCCCATTTAGAATGTTGTCATGGCTTGTTAGGCAGTTCACATGTTGTTATGAATAGTAGTATCTTATAGGAAGTACAGTATCTTCAATAGTGGAGAATATTACATACTCTTTTTAAAAAACTAAAAAAATATTCAAGTGTTGCAAGAAAAGTTAATGTTTCTTAAGTCTGAAACATTAAATTCGTAACACAATTTAGGGTGACCCGATCCCTTATTAACCCAAGGGGTCCGGGGCCTCCCTTGCAGGGTAGTGCCGAGGACTTTAATAACTGTTTCGCAGACAAAGTGGCTCAGATCCGGGCTGACCTAGACTCCAGTTGTGTAGCAGAGTCGACTGATAATGATTCAGTTGAGGGGACAGGGGCATGTTCTTGTCCGGTCATCTGGGGAGAGTTTGAGGCTGTTACGCCTGAGGAAGTGGACAGGGCCATTGGATCTGTATGTTCTGCCACCTGTTTGTTGGACCCGTGTCCCTCCTGGCTGGTTTCGGCCAGTAGGGTGGTGACACGTACCTGGATCCAGGAGATTGTCAACGCTTCTTTGAGGGAGGGGTCCTTTCCGGCTCCCTTAAAGGAGGCACTTGTGCGCCCCCTCCTCAAGAAGCCTTCCCTGGATCCAGAAATTTTGACCAACTATCGTCCGGTCTCCAACCTTCCCTTTGTGGGGAAGGTTGTCGAGAAGGTGGTGGCGCATCAGCTCCAGCGGTCTCTGGAGGAAGCCGATTATCTGGGCCCTCTGCAGTCGGGATTCAGGCCCGGCTACAGCACCGAAACTGCTTTGGTCGCTCTGATGGATGATCTCTGGCGAGCCCGGGATAGAGGCCAGTCCTCTGTCCTGGTGCTTCTTGACCTCTCAGCGGCATTCGATACCATTGACCATGGTATCCTTCTGCGCCGGCTGGAGGGATTGGGAGTGGGGGACACCGTATTGCGGTGGTTCTCCTCCTATCTCACTGGTCGGTCGCAGTCGGTGTTTGTGGGGGATCGAAGGTCCACCTCTAGGTTACTCCCATGTGGGGTGCCTCAGGGGTCGGTTCTCTCCCCCCTACTTTTTAACATTTACATGAAGCCACTGGGTGAGATCATCCACTGCCACGGAGTGAGATACCATCAGTACGCTGATGATACTTAGCTGTACATTTCCACTCCTGGCCATATCAGTGAAGCGGTTGAGGTGATGTGCCGGTGTCTGGAGGCTGTGAGGGTTTGGATGGGTGTTAACAGATTAAGGCTCAACCCCGATAAGACAGAGTGGCTGTGGGTGATGCCTCCCAAGGACACTTCTATCTGTCCTTCGATTACCCTGGGGGGTGAATCTATAAACCCCTCAGAGAAGGTTCGCAACTTGGGAGTCCTCCTTGATCCACAGCTGACATTGGATCATCATTTGTCGGCAGTGGCGAGGGGGGCATTTGCCCAGGTTCGCCTGGTGCACCAGTTGCGTCCTTACTTGGATCGGGAGTCACTCCTCACAGTCACACATGCCCTTGTCACCTCGAGGATCGACTACTGCAATGCTCTCTACATGGGGCTACCCTTGAAGAGTGTTCGGAGACTACAATTAGTGCAAAATGCAGCTGCGCGAGCAGTTGTGGGTCTTCCTCGTTGTGCCCACATTTCATCAACTCTCCGCACGCTGCATTGGTTGCCCATTGGTCTCCGAGCCCAATTCAAGGTGTTGGTTATTACCTATAAAGCCCTTCATGGCTTGGGACCAGGATACTTACGGGACCGCCTTCTGCCACATACTTCTCTACAACCGGTGAGAACGCACAGGGTCGGCCTCCTCCAGGTCCCGTCAACGAAACAATGTCGTTTGGCGGGCCCTAGGGGGAGGGCTTTCTCTGTTGCGGCGCCCACCCTCTGGAACCAACTACCTCCTGAAGTCCGCGTTTCTCCGACCCTCCTGGCCTTCCGAAAGAATTTAAAAACCTACCTCTGCCGGCAGGCCTGGGGATGATTGTTGATTGTGGTGTGATTGATGAGTATGTATGGGGTTTGTATTTTTAATGTTGTTCGGATTTGTTCAATTGTTTTTATATATATGTTGTAAGCCGCTCCGAGTCTTCGGAGAGGAGCGGCATACAAATCCGAATAAATAAATAAATAAATAAATTTCCATATATTCTTTTTTTTCTGTATTAATGATATTAAAGGTTTTCAGACTTGCTTTTTGGAATGCCAGGGTATCCTTTTTTCCTTCATGTTCCTAATATTACAAGTTGGCTTCTGTTCCCCTTTCGTCTGGATCTGAATAGGTTTTGGCTTTGTTAATTTTTAGGGAAGTGATGGGTCAGAGTCTTCACCTTTGGCAAACATAGTTTCAGATTATATGATAAGGGATGAAGGTCCCACCACAAGTCTGGAAGATGCTACCGCAAGATGTGGTATCGACTTGGCTGCTTTGAAAAAGAGTTGGACTAATTCAGGGAAAACATGGGGATCCATGGCAATTAGCCTCGATGACATGCAACTGCCTATGAAAGCCATCTGCTGGGAGACTAGTGGGCTTTCCTAGGCAGTTGGCTGGGCACTGTGGGAAGACTGCTAGATGAAAAGATATTTTAAAAAAATGGTTGCAGGAATGGGGTATATCTAATCTAGTGAAAAAAAGGATTAGGGGAAACATGATAGCAATATGAGGAAGAGCTAGCACAAAGATGAAGGGGTCAACCTGTTTTCCAAAGCACCAGAAGACAAGACAAGAAGCAATGGATGGAAATTATCAAGGAGTGAAGCAACTTAGAACTAAGGAGAAATTTCCTAATGGTGAGAACAATCAACCAATGGAATGACTTGCCTTCAGAAGTCCCTTCCAATTCTATTATTCTATTAGACATTCTGTTAGAGATGGGCCAGGGGTCCTATCCAGCAGGGCACTACTTATGTTCTTATGCCCTTCCCTCATGATTGTAGGAGAGTACAGGTTGAAAATGAGTTTCATGTATCCCTTCCTTCCTTCCTTCCTTCCTTCCTTCCTTCCTTCCTTCCTTCCTTCCTTCCTTCCTTCCTTCCTTCCTTCCTTCCTTCTCTCCTATACAAACATCAATTACCCTCCCAACCAACCAACTAAGTGAGAAAAGGGGATCCAACAAAAAGCAGATGAATATAGGGAGCTGTTATGTCCATTAGCATGGCTTAAGGATGGGGATGGGCATGGGTTTGAAGGATACAGTTTGGCTTTCAGTAGAAAGAAGAAAGAAGTCTTGAGCCTGGGAGGAAGAAGATGGCAAGAAATAGTAAGGAGCAGGTGGATTGTTGAGGGATCTAGAGAAGGAAGAGAAGAGCAAAGAGCAGCCCAGTTAGAGAAAAAACAACATTAAAGCAAATAACTAAAGAGCAGTATTTGGAGCTTGACACTAAGCCATTCCCTCAGTAGAAAATAGCTTTTTTTTTTTGCATGATTAGGATTATGAATGTATGCACCTGGCAGGAGATACATTGCAGCAGGTTAGAACTTAAAGATGGGGAGGTGAAATGGCTGTGATCTATTGGAATTCCACTTTATGTATCAAAAGTTCCAACATGCAGTTGAAATGAAAATAGTTTTCCATTGCCTGCTTGGAAATTCTCAGTGTTGCCAATAGCCTGGAAATCTTTTGTGCTCTTCCATCCGGTATTAACCAGATCCAATCCTGCTTGCAGGTAGCTTCCAAGCTCAGGCAAGGTTGACCAGGATGTGGTGAGGAATGTTTTTCTTCAATTAAAACTAATGCACCAGCTGTTTTCTTGCCTGAGTGAGTCCAGTTGCCTATAGTTATCCACATCTTACCTATCTTCCATCTTAACTATTGCAATGTGCTCTATGGGACTAATTTTGAAAAGTGATGGGGAGGTTGCAAACATGCAAAATGTAGCAACTAGGCTACTAATTTGTTCAGAGATAAAAGGCCTGTACTGGAAAATTATTTGCCTTATTTGGCCCAAGTTAGGGCCAGGAGTTCCCCACAGTCTCTTGGCATTAAGAACATTTGCTAGAAATTTAATTGTTAATTAATTGTAGTATAAACTTTTTCACTTTCGCATTATTTAGCAATAGCAATAACACTTAGATTTATATACCACTTCATAGTGCTTTACAGTACTCTTTAAGTCAGGGGTGTCAAACTGCTGGCCCGTGGGCCGGACGTGTCATCTGGAAGCTGTGCCCACCCCATTGCTGGCAATGGCAAAACTGTCCTGATACATTGCGCGACGTCACATGACATCATGAGTTTGACATGTCTGCTCTAAGTAGTTTAAAGAGTCAGCATATTGTCTGCAATAATCTGGGTCCTCATTTGACCGACCTCAGGAGGATGGAAGGCTGAGTCAACCTTGAGCCGGTGAGGATCAAACTCCTGGCAGTGGGCAGAATTTGCCTGCATTACTGCATTCTAACCATTGTGCCACCCTGGCTCATTTATCTATGGATTTTCCTCCCTTATTTACAATAGCAGGGGACAACTGCAGTATTCTGAGCATCATGAGGCTTTTTGGCTGTTGCTGATGTTGTTGCTCTTACTATCACTTCTTCCTCTCCTTGCTGAATGATTGCCTGTTAGGTAGTCTTTTTTCATGATGCACAGCCTGTGAACTTTTCTCCAGGTTGGGGTGAGCCAATGAAAAAGCAACTGGAAGAAGAGGGGCATGGCAGGCAGGCTGAAAACCCCCTTGGAAAATGTGGTCCAGGCATGTATGAATTGAGAGGGAACAGAAAACCCTGTTTTCTAGGAGAGAACAAGAACATAGGGTTTGTTTTCACTTTAAAATTGGTATACACCTGGTGTTGCATAGTAGCCACAGTTGGGTCCCGGCATAAACATAATCTTGCATTTTAAAAAGTGGGATATTAAAGCAAGGTGACCAAAAGGCGACCTTCCAAATGCTCTGAACTACATCTTTCTTAGCTAGTGGGCCCAATGGTGTGGGATGATGGAAGCTGAAACATTGGGGTAGCCTGTTCACATGAAATACTTCAAAAGGGTCTTCCCTGGTTTTGGAAACACAACACTTACAGCTTCTGATCTTTTCAGCACCCTGATAGTTCTGCAATTTGCAAAGAGAAATTTACAACATTCTCTCTTAACCAGACAGCAGAAACCTTTTTGTGAAATAAGATTCTGTTGTAGCAGGGGAAAAAAAAGTTTTTATAAAGTGATTCCAAATTTCCTTTCCTTGTTTCTACTTTACTGGCCATGAAAGAATCGACATTATAACAATTACAGCCTAAATAGCTAACCAATCACAATTCACTTAGGTCTTGTTTAAAAAAATGTTTAACTTTGCAGACAAATCTATTATGGCAATAAAGGGGGAAAATGTGCTACATCTTTTCTCCTGAGGTTGACCTCTGTAATTTTCTTCACAACTTTACAATCTAATTTCAGCTCTGTGAAAAATGCTGAATTTACTTCCTTAATAAAACAACTTGTTCCTAACTGGGAAATCTTTACCACTGTTAGCGCCCAAATCCAAACCATGGTACTGAGCAGTGGTAGCTGAGGCTAGAAAGTGGATTAGAGACTCAACCAACTAAATCTGATTTTCCAGTTTTTCTGAAGGGCCTTTAGTAAATTGGCATAATAATCTGATCTCTCCATCTCTTTAATGATTATGGCAAGATATTGTTTTTTAAAAATGAATTTATTCAAGGTATATATAATCAATAATCCAGGTAATTCAACCAATTAATGATAATTCAGGAAACCCTTTATTAAATTTAAGGTATTCAACATCTTTTCCAAGTGTGCATGGAATCCCCAAAAGGTTAGACTGCTGTAATGAATAGCAGGGAAGTAGTTATGTTTGGGTAGGTTGTGAAGCATTTCTTCCTAATCATTTTGGAAGTGTACACAGCCCATGTTCTTCCTATTTTGCACCAGTATATGTAGTGGAAAGCAGCTATAGGGATATTGTATGTACCCGCGTGATGTCATGCCATTTATAAAAATAGTGTCTTCTCTATAGAAATGAGAATTTGCTTCACTTTTTCTTCAGTTCTTCCAAAGAAAAAAAAATCAGATAGGGGAACCAGTCATCAAAACCTCTTTTCTTCTTTTGTTGACTAAATTTCTAGCTGAAAGAGTCTTTTGTTCACTACCTTATGAGCAGGAAATTATTCCTAATCAGACCAAAAGGATCAGATTTCTAGGAACAAGACTGGTTTCTTTCACTTAAGAGTTCACTGATCCAAGTACACATGTTATGCTGTTAGTAACTGAGGGGAGAAGATCTTTCCAGTCCAACATAGTGACAAGAAGAAAAAAAAAAGTCCTTTAACATAATTGAAAAAATAATTATCCCTTAGACCTTTGATTGTCCCTCAAACCTTTGATTGTTTCCAATGCTTACTTTTTGTCTAGCACCACTGATGAGATTGATAATGGTTCATGGAATTAGTTTTGGCCATGCCCCTGTCCAAATTAAGAGAATCTGACAATTATGTATTTCTATGAGATACCCTGTTTCCCCGATAGTAAGACACCCCCGATTGTAAGACGTATCGGGGTTTTCAGGGGGTCGGCTAATATAAGCCGTACCACGAAAGTAAGACATATTACTCCTGCCCACTTCCGCCTCCTGCTTAAAATACTTAAATACTTAAAATACTTAAAATAAAACTGACAATTGTTTTCCAATCAATATAAGCCGTACCCCGAAAGTAGACATAGTGGGGCTTTTGGGGATAAAAAGAAAGTGTGACCCTGTCTTGCTTTAGGGGAAACACGGTATAAGCATAGGCATCGGGAAGAGTGAATCAAGTAGGGGAATGTAATGACTTTTCCATTGTAAAGCAATCTCTGGTCCATATATACCATTGTGTCCATATTATGTGCTACAATGTCATAACATGCTTTTAATCATTTCAGCAGCACTGTACTTAGGCTTAAATGCTAAAGCATGTAGGTAAGCATTTGTACACATTTATTGTGGATAAGCAGGTTCTTGTGGTAGCACAAGTCCTAGACCCTCCATTTTCCTATCTACACCAGAAATATAGCTATGTGAGAACTCAGGAATACATATATGCAGAAGATTCATATTAGTAGTCAGAATCATTTTTTTTAGATATTGGAAGTGAGCAATATTTGTATTACTTCCAGTTTAAAACATTACTGTTGTGGATACAAATGGATAGAATGCAAACTGGATAAAGGTATAAACTGGTTTAAACATGTACTCACCTGTAACCGTGGTTTACTTTTGTCAGCACAATGTCATACTTTTCTCAGCATAATCCCCAACACAATAAATGTTTATTAATGACATCATCATCCTTTTTGGACTAGATCACATTATCATAAGCTCCTCTAGGATACTGGGAACTATTGAAGGTATTTCTATTCTTGGCCTCCTTGTCACCATTACTGTCTTCAGCTACTCATCACTTCTTTCTTCATTTTCCCAACTTGTTGGACTCCAGGAATTCTTCAACAAACTGCCATGCTTGGTCTCCAACACATGTGGAACTGCCAGGTTGGGGGAAAGCATTCCACAGCACTCTTCTGAAGAAAAGAAAAGTGCATCTTTATTGACCTAAAGTCATTGGTGAAATGTTTTCTTTTTTTATACTTTTTTATTATTTTTGTAAGTAAAACGTAACTAATCCTCCTTCCTCCTCCTATTTTCCCTCACAACCACAACCCTGCGAGGTGAATTGGGCTTAGAGAGTGAGTGGCTAAGGGTCACCCAACTAACTTTCATGGCTGTAAAAAATAATGAAGGCAGGATATAAAAAAATAGACAACTAAGTAAGTAAGTAAGTAAGTAAATAAATAAATAAATAAATAAATACCTGTTGGGCCAAGAGGAGGTAGGTAGGTAGCACAGCTTGTCCTAATTGTTTCCTGATTTTGTAGTGTTGCTCAGTAAAATTATGCTTCACTATCCTATGATGGGGAGTTTGATGTGAGAAGTGACAAGGTTAAATTTGACAATGATATCTAAACTCTGGTGGGAGAGCAAGAAGGTAACAGAACATTAAAGACCTGCCCCCCCATCTCCTTAATGGTAGGTTGGAGACTTTACAATGACAAATAGAGACCAAGATAAGACAAATGTACCCACTTTTGGAGGCATGGGGTCATTTTTGTCCTTCAGAGATGTACTTCAAGCAGTGGAGAGGGCCAGGATAAAGAATTTATTCACAAATTAAATTTGTTTTTTTGTAGGCTTTCCAATAAAGAATGCTTTCAAACCACATTTTTAAAGGTATATGGCCATTAGGATTTGAACTAAAGTTTCTGGAGGTTTATTTATATGCAAGTAAGCTGTTGTGGTTAAGGTGGGGAATTAGCCCTGAGGACATCCAGTTTCAAGCCTATTCTCATTCACAGAAACAGCTATTGTCTTTCAGCCCAATCTACCTCTTAGGATTGTTGCTATGATAAAATTTGAAGAAAGATTTCAGTGTTCAATTTGGTCTAGTGGTTAAGGCACCAGGCAATAACCTGGCAGGCCATGAATTCTTGTCCTTCCTTAGGCATGAAAGCCAGATGGGTGACCTTCTGCCAGTCAGTCTCCCTCAGCCCAGCCCACCTCACAGGACAGTTGTGTGGCAAATAGGAGGAGAAAGGAGAATTAGTTATATTTGCCACTTTGAATTATTTATAAAAATAATAAAAGTGAGATAAAAAATATATAAATAAATGTATGCTGTTTGCACTCTGGGAGGAAAGAAAGGATATAACTCTAGCAAATAAATACACAGAGAATCTGAGAGAAACTACTTTTTTTTTTAAAGAAATAGCATGGATGATTCATTAAAAAAAATATCTGGGGAATAACGCCAAGGTGTTCTGCTTTGTGACAGCTCACAATAGATAAATCCTTATCACCATTACCATCTTTCCCTATCACCAGTACATCTTGCTCTTTCTTTTTCTTTCTTTAATTCTTGGATATTCTGGAAGAAGAAAAAAATTGCAATGACTTCCTAAGGGTTAACAGAATAACAAGGATGTTGGGGGTTGGAAGGAGGGGAGGGGGAGAGAATTATGGTAGGGATTTTTTTTCCCCCTGGTTGTTGTTGTTTCTTAGGAATGCTAAGCCATAGGAAGGCCCTAAGCTTTGTTTTTTTGCCCTGTCATTCTAAAGGAGGTGAGGGTGGATTAGAATGGCCCTGTGGGGCCTCAGCACAGAACCCCTGTAGGTAGAGCCAGGCTTTCAATCTTCTGACCAGCTGAGCTGAAACGAACATTCTTTGACAGTTTCCTGCTGCAGATAGTGTCCCCTCCTCTCTCGACCCTGGCAAAATAATGGATAATTTGCCTCCCCTCCTCTTTGATACCACGGTCAGATATTATCGGGCCAGGAGCAAGTGAGACCCTCTTCTAACCTTAATCCAATGGGAATAATTTCACTGAGAATTCTGGGGAAGCAATTATTTTTCCTGGCGACAATGACGATCAAACAGGCCCTAATGGACAGAGGCAGAGAGGTCACCTCAATTTTCCCTTGGTTTCAACCCAGACAATATGTGGACTTTGTGAAAGGCCAAGAGCTCCTTTTCTTTGGGCCCCTTTGCTCTCCCTGCTACAAACGTTGTCAATTATTTTGTTACAGAATTAATGTGGCATTGTGTGGGCTTACTCTGGGCATGTGTGTGAGTGAGTATGTGGATGCTGATTTAGAAATATAAATAGGAATTAGAAAAAGTTTTTTTTTCTTTTTGATTTGCGGCAATAAGGTTGAGCCAAAGTTAGGAAATGGTTTGCCAAATTCCGCTCTTATTAAATGCTTAACTTTCTCCCACTCAAAGTAAAAAATGCTTAATTTTATCCAGTTATGTTTTCTGGTTTTCTTAATGCTACTCATTATAAGTGTGAATTGATTTCTTGTTGTTACTGCTATTTTTCTCCCTGAAGCCTTTGCAAGCAAAACATGTACTTTAGTATAAAAGAATTAGGGAATTTTATGTCCATCTGCCCAAAATAACATTATATAGCCACATATTCCAAAGATAAAATATTCAAAGAACCTGAATGTTCAGGTCACTTAACAAACGTGATTGATTACAAAAATAATTATATATCCTCTCAGAAATCCTGCATGAAATGATCTGATTTATACTAATTATGACATTGACAGATTTGGGTACTTATTAGCATAGATGGCTAAATAGGAATAAATATATCAAAATTATTACGATTTATTCATGAATTATCAGGGTTATTTTTCTCTGGACAAATAACCAATTATGTAGCTATTTAAAGTTTGCAATTTTTTTTTTTTAAAAAAGAGCTAGGCTACAGCATGACAAATAAATGTGTTTCCTAAAGAATTTATTTGGTTTTGATAGAATTTAATGAAAATACGTCTTTTAACCTTAAACAGCTTGTTGGTTTTGCCATGTTGATGTGCTTGCATAACTTTCAGATTTGTAGTCAGGAAGCTTTGGAATTAAATTTTATTGCTTTTATTATTTTTGCATAATTGAAACTGATTGTGTGAATGGACGAGAGCTTGAACCATTTACAGGACAGATACCTTAGCCCCACCTCTTATGTTTACATATCCTGCTCTTCCCACCCCCTGTTCTCATTCATCTTCTTATGTTACTGAACAGCAATCTGAATATGAGTCAGCAGTGTAATATGGTTGCAAAAAAAAAAAAGGCAAATACAATTTTAGGCTGCATCTGCAGAATTTCCACATCACAGGAAGTCATTGTTCCTCCTCACTTGAGTGCTACCGGTATGTTTCCTTCTCAGCACTACAGTTTAAGAAACAAAAAAAATCAGTGGAATTGGAAGAGTAGCAAAGAAGGGCAACAAGGATGACCAGAAACTTAGACCTAAGATCGAACAAACTGGGTTTAGCTTTGAAGAAACAAAAGCATTCTTCAAATACCACAAAGGATATCATCTATGTGGGATGTCCAGAAAGAAGAAAGTCAAACCTTCCTTTGTCTTATTCCACATGGAATAATGGATTTAACTAAAAGAAAGACAGATTTTAATTGAATGTTAGGGGTGGGGGGAATCCTAACTGCAAAAGCCAGTGAAACCAATTAGAAAGGATGAAGTGAGGGCTTCCTCTTCATTGGTATATTCAGTTGGAGCCTTAAAAGCAGATCAGAAGCATCACCCAATAATGGTAGAATTCTTAAATTGAAAACTTAGGCTGCCACAAGTTATGAGAAGCTCTTGTCATCAGGACTTCATTTCTGAGTTAGGGTCAATCTTGCCTAGAAGTCGCAACCTTTGACCTGGAAAGGCACTGCCTACGGTAATCTTCAGTATATGCAGCCTGAGTCTAGATATCAGTGATGAAGGAAAGGTAGTTTATGTGCTCTTAAAGATGCTTTTCTGCTGCTTGAAATATTTCAAGGTTGCATTCAGGGAGATATTCTGGTGAACTAAGGCTTAAAGTAGGTTTTGGGTCTTCCTCCAAAACAACAGTTGTCTTCTTGCATTTTTATAACAAAGTAGCTCTAGCTTGTGTTGAGCAACAGGGCTTTACATAAATGCGGTCAGGGATATAGAAAATGCATGGAAATTCAAAAGCAAAATAATTTCGTAATCTAGAAATTGCTGAATTTCAATTCCTTAGCAGTTTGGTTCCATGGAACCAAACCTAAGCATGACTGATTTTGGCTCCAAGTTGAAGTCCATCAATAATGTTTATGACTATGTGGAGATTTCAGACTGGCTCTCCCAACTCTGAAGTAAACCAATTATTCACTATTTGTGGATTTAGTTGCCTTACCACAAGGACTGGCTTACTCTTGAACTCAGTGATCAGATTTGTGTCTTTTGTACCATGGGGCACTTCACAAATTGTAGGCTTGGGCAACTTCACATAATCTGTGATTATTGGTCAAGCAAACTGAGGTTTACAACCCTGCCAGTTTGGTTGTCAGGAAGGTTGGCTATAAAGGCAGAAATTATCTCCTCTTCCCGATCCCTCAAAAAGTAAAATAAAAAAAAAATGTCCAGATGATCATTGTTAAATTATTTATGGTTAATTGTACAAAACAGGGATGGGGAAGGAGAAAGAAAACTCATAGCTACAAATAATTGGCAACGGTATTGTTTCTGTTTGGCCTCTGGAATTCAGCTCAAGATGTTATCTCCAGAGAGGAGTGGGTTCCAGCAGGAGGAATATTTCCTACTAGTGTTTTGTGATGCTTCTTGAGAACAAAGATTCCTCAGTGCACAGCTCAAGGAAAGATCATATCTGGAGAGAGTGGAGCAAGCGTGGCAAATGAATGCAATCATTGCTTTTCCACAGGGTGGTGAAAAATTCTGGCAATGGATAGGTTTTTTAAAAAAAAAATCAGTGGGAATGGATAATGATATCATGAAGCAAGCAGCATAACAGCATGAGGTGATTCAGTGTCCAAAGTCCTCTTATGTAGCCATTATGTTCTTTAAAAACATCTCGGCGATTTCTTTTAATGCAGTGAATGTTCATAGGAAAACCTAAATGCAAACTCCAGTCTTTCTTCTCTGAGCCATCTCAGTCAAAAACATTTTGAAGTCTTTATTAAATTCTTCTCACTGGAAAAGCTGCAGAAGTATAGTCTCTTTTTTTTTTTTTTGCCATAAACAGCAACTGGCAAAAGAGAAAAGGACAAGAAATCGTTGGGCTCCTCAAGATGTGCCATGCATTGTTTACCTTCAAGCACTGTTCTCTTTCTGTTGACAGGCCCTGCGGCCTATCTGAGGCTGCTCCAGGTCACACAAAGTCTTCGTTCCTTGAAGAGGCTTCAGAGAATGTGTTTCTGTGGCCTCCACAACCTCAAAACAATATCACTCAAAAGCGCACCCTGTTCTCAAAAGGTTTCCAGAGGCTCCAGAGGCTGTGCAAGACTACACCAAATTCTTGTGTAGCCTCTTCAGCCTCCAAAAATCACACAAGAATGGGGCGTGCTTTTGAGAATAGTTGTCAGGTATTGGCAAACACTGGCATGTCACTCACAACGTTGTAGCATATTACGTTTGACAAGCATGTCATAAGTTCTCCATCACTGGTCTAGAGATTAAGGCAGAGGTCCACAATCCCTGCTCCATGAACTGGCACTATTCCATGGCCTGTTGGGAACCAAGCCATGCAAACAGCAGGTGAGCATTTGAACCTTCATTTGTGCATACACAGGATTCTTGTTTGCTTGTACAAAACCATTGCCACCGCCACTTGTCACCCGCCACCAGTCCATGGATCCAGAAAGGTTAGGGACCACTGGGTTAAAGAACCAGGATAGATGCCAGGGAGTAGTGAGTTCTAATCTTGCCTTAGACAGAAAAGCTGGCTGAGGGGGCTTGCGCCAGCCACTCTCTCTTAGCCCAACCCTCCTCACAAGGTTTTTGTTGTGGAGAAAAAAGGAGGAAGGAATATTAGATATGTTTACCACCTTGAGTTATTTCTATGAATAATAAAGGTGGGATATAAATAAGTAAACAAAATACTCTGTCCTGGCTGCAGATATTCAATAATTTATTTATCCAATGGAAGTCCATTGTTGACTCCCTTATCTTTTGCAGCATTGTACAATATGAGTGCTGGAAGATTCTTATGTATTTATTTCATTGTCTATTTCTGATGCTTTGATGTAGGTACAAGTCAAATGTGGCTTGCAGCCGAGCATTGCAATAGGAATATCTAAAGGCTGCAGTAGTAACCGTCATGCAAGAATATAATAGCATGACTAGCAGCATTAAAACTGCTTCCTTGGTCTGATTCATAGGATAATGAAAAGAAAATCATGTTACAGTAAATTTAAAGAAGAATAGAATAATGACAGTACACAAAGCATCTGGAGATATGGATTCTGATCCATGTAAAATCCAGAGCACATGTGGCTGATACCAACCAAATGCTCATCCTGGACGATGTAATGGAAAACCGGGAAATGCATTAATCTGACCTGGATGACCTCACCAAATGAGATCAAACAAGTATAGCTGGAACTGCATGCCTCTACTGGAAATGATTACTTTTCTTTAATTTAAAAGAAAAGGAAAGGCTGTGACATAATTTAATAAACAAATGCAAGCAATTGCAAAACATTTTCTTGTGGTAAGGATCATCTTGGGAGATAAAAGTTGCAGTTCACAAAATGCTGGAAAAGTGCATTCACATTCAGCAAAAATGTATTTTCTCAATGTGCTAATGGGTACAATAAAAATGGATTTATCTATCTATTCTACCATTGTGTCAGCAAAAGTAATACAACACGCACACATACACATCCTTATGTATGTAAGCTTTGATAACTTTCCAGAGTAGTAAAAAAAGCAACCATGAATTCCTGAGGATTGTGGGCAGAATAAAAACTTGACACAGTGTTAGAATAAATTAGTGGCAAAGTTGGTAAGTCCTATATATTGACTGAACGTAGGTGAAGCTGGTTACAGTCTGAATAAAAACATGAAATTTATTTGAAGTATGTAACTGCTGTTAACAAAATCGCAGCAGTTTCTATGTTTGGGATTCATTTTAGCATCCTGATGAACTACAATTCTCAGATCCCTTATCATTAGCAGTGCTACCTGAAAGTTCTAGGATCTGCAGTAACTTTCATCTCTTGAGCTGTATGACAATACTTACCATTCTCAAGGAAACAGCAGCTTCAGCTGGCCAATAAAATAAAAATTCAGATTTAGCATCTCCAAAATCAAAATCATGACTGGAAGTATGTAACGTCACAGACATTCATCAGCAATTCAGGTTTCTATCAATCCCATTCAATAAATATTTGGGACCAAGTGTTTTATATCTGTGAAGTCCCTGGATTAAGAGAATGCCAGCTTCCTTATAGAGCCTAACTACCCATGCAATGATCAGGCTACTTCAAAAGCTGGATAGAGTTATCCTCAATAACAAAATAGTAAAAGGCATCAATGACTATTAAGACATCTCATTGAGGTTTTGGAAGCCCACGCTTTAGCAGTAGAAAGTTCAAAGACATTGCTATTTTTTCAGAAAATGCTTCCTTAGCAACATCAAATATTCATAACATGTTCCTAGCTCTAAACAAAATTATGAATTTTTCCACTCAACTTGATGCTAGCACTATGCTACAAAAAAATTAAAATTTCCAATGTTATTCTGCATGTTTTAAACATCACTGAAGAAAAGAGAAGTTGGGTGAGTGATCATCATAGTGAAAAAAGCAGAATTCTTGTGACCAATAAGGGGAAAAAAAAACAGAAGAAGAAAATATATAAGGAAAGTATTGTGGACCAAATTGGAGGGGAAGTTATACATCTCAACTCATGGCAAGAAAGACTGGATGTTTTATTTCTTCAGTAGTTAGAATCACATAATTCAAAGGAGATATTTGAACAACTGTGTCTACCGCCTTTTTAGTGCAGGAATCCAAATTATAGTATCCCACACATATGACTTTCTGGACTCTGCTTAAACACATCCAATAAAGTGGAGTTTATCAGCTCTTTGTAATTGATTCTTCTCCTGAACCAAACATTTCTTACTAATAGGAAGTTTTTCCTAACATTGAATTGGAATTGGCCTTCCTGTAATTTGAATCTATTATTCATTCTCCTTCATTCTAGAATAATACAGAACAAATCTTGGTTTCTTCTGGATGACATCCTTTCAGGTATCTGAAAATAACTATCATATCACCACTCAGTGTTCTTTAAACATATCCAGCTTCTTCAGTCTCTTTCCTTAACACTTGTCTCTTCACCTATCTGAAATTTATCTAGTTCTATTTCTGCTGCCTTTCTACCATTTTTTAAAAAGTATTTGCACTCTTCAAATATTTACATATCTGGCGAGGTTGCATCTACTGCTGTGAGAGACACAGTATCAAAATGAGCAACTTTTGCTACCTGCAGTTTGTATTTCTCTTTTAATTTTTTTTTTCCAGATTCTAAGGTGGAAATGGTATTTCTGTTCATATGATGATCTCACTGGAAGGTCAGTTTGGAAACATTCATTTTTTTCCCCCTGTCCTCTTTTAGGAGACAAAAGCTCTGAAGTACAAAATATAGATACTGATCCATTTTTGCTCTTTTTATTGACAATAGTTGGAAATAGAGGTTGCAAAGGTTCATTATTCAGTTTCAATAGCATAATCTTTGGATGCTCTGAAGCTGTTCCAGTCCTAAAGACATAAATTGTTCTTCCTGCCACTACATTTAGCCCTTTTAGTCTTATAACTGAATAAACAATCATTTTGTACTGTTATCCAGATTTCATCCTAGGCTGTAGTTAAAATCAAAGGGTTTGGCAGAATGACCTGAACTGGTTTAATACAACACACTACAAATCTGAGGGGGGAAAGAAAGTTAGCTGTTGTAATGGAATATGTTAAAGCTGTAAATACTGATATTGTAGAAAAGTTTAATGATCCTTGATGCTCTATTTCTAGTCATTTATTATGATGTAGATATAAATATAAATTGATTTTATGCAGCCAAGTTGGCGTTCACTCTTAGTGATGATCTAGTTCAGTGGTTCTCAATCTTTTTAATGCCGTGACCCCCAACCGGTCGTAAGTTGAGGACTATCCAACCGGTCGTAAGTCGAGGACTTCCCAAGTGGTCATAAGTTGAGGACTTTCCAACTGGTCGTAAGTCGAGGACTTCCCAACCGATCGTAAGTCGAGGACTTTCCCTGCCCGGGAGCGCCGCGCATGCGTGGTGCCGACCCCTGCGCTGGCCGAGGCGTAGCTGGCAAGGGGCAGCGATGGCGCAGGGCGACCACCGGCTGGGCCACCAAGGGAGGTAAGGAACCCGCCGGGCCCCACGCGCACCAGCAACCCTCCCTGCACCCGCCGGGCTCCCACCTCCCACCCCTGGCCCTCTTTTACTTACATTTTTAGTAGTTGCTCAGCAGGGAGGGGTGGAAACTTCTAGACAGCTCGCCTTCGCTGCAGACAACTTGCAGCACCGTTGCAGACTTTTGGGGGGCTCAGCAGAGCAGAGAAAGCCTGGACAATTCCTATTGGCTTTTGAAAGCCAATAGAATTAGACTCTATTCAAGAGAGTCTATTCTATTGACTTTCAAAAGCCAATAGAATAAGCGAGAGTAGCACAGCTAAGGAAAAGGGGGAAAAAATGGCTGACTGCGTTGTTTGGCGACCCCCGTGAAATGGTCGTTCGACCACAAATGGGGTCGTGACCCACAGGTTGAGAACCGCTGATCTAGTTAGTTTTCTCCCTGGCAGGCTGTCCCTAATCTGAGCTTTCAAGTGCACCCATTGTAACTAGTTGTTGCTCATCTTCTTTTTCTTCTTCTACCTTTTCCAGAATTAGAACCTCCTCCAGATAGAAAGACAGATAGATAGATAGATCTCCCCAGCCAGACATACTTCCCGCTGCTGAGACTTGAAAGCTTAAGTTATCATACATGGGAGACACCCATCATTTTGTCCGAAGAACAATAATCCCGTGAGGCAATGTTACCGAGGGAATTGCCTGATCCATTGGATGCTTGAAGTTAGTTTAACTCAACTAACAGCCATAATACAACAGAATAAGCGTAAATAGCAGGAAAATTGTTCCAAAGTAAACATCTAGTTAGAAGAATCACTACAAACATAAAGAGAATTTTAAGATTTTAGTAAGAGTTTGTTTTGGGCAGGATTTATAAACAAGTTTCTTTCTTTTACTTTTTGGGGTATATTTTAGCATCAAGACATGCCCACCTTTAAAAAAAAAACATTTTTCCAAAATATTTTTTTTTATTTGTTACTGAAAGATGGTGGCAACCATTTCCAGTTCACACAGGATCCTCATTAGTGACCACAATTAAAGAATGCTATTAATATTAAGTAAAGCTTAATAATAACCACCATCTGTGCTTAGTTGAAAATGGAAATGGATGGGTCCTTCTGATCTTATCATATACATACATACATACATACATACATACATACATACATACATACATACATATATTATTTTAAAAATGTGGGTCCCGGGTATATTCATGATAAAAACTACTAAAAACGTGATCACTGAGACGAAAAACTTTATTAAACACTTAGCTTTTGTCAGCAACTGCTCAAGCTTTCCTAGATCCTGGTTTATACTTTGAGAACATCAGCAGTTGCTGATGAAAGCTAAGTATTTAATAAAGTTTTTAGTCTCGGTGATCACGTTTTTAGTAGTTTTTATCATATATATAGATATATATATATATATACAGAACTATGATTTTGACTAATACAATGCAATCTCTTTTCTGTCTCACATGCCCCTTCAATAAGAGACCAGCTCTTATCCTAAACTTCTAGTCCAGGGTGGTCAAGGCTGTCCACAGCCACATAAAACATAAGTAAAGCAGCAGAGGAATTAAAACATAATTAAATGCATAAATCAATATTTCATTGCATAAAAATCCAAATGAGGATAGCTGAGCAAACTTGACCCACTCACACCATGCCCCATGATATCCCAGAGCAGTAGACCCAGAATCAAAGCTACCAGCTGCTGATCATTTGTCTGCATGCTCCAAGAGCAGGTTCACAGCTGTAGAACAAATTTATTTATTTATTATTTATTTATTAATTTAATTTCTATGCCGCCCTATTCCGGAGAACTCAGGGCGGCTCACAACATGATAGAAATTACATTATATACATAAATATAAAAACATTTAATTAAAAAAGAAACCAATCATTCCACAAACATACACTGGCTAGGGGCAAGGTGTTAGCTGCCCCAGGCCTGCCAGCAAAAGTGTGTTTTAAGCAATTTACGAAAGGCGGAGAGGGTGGGGGCGACACGGATTTCCAGGGGAAGTTGGTTCCAGAGGGCTGGGGCCGCAACAGAGAAGGCTCTTCCCCTAGGCCCCGCCAGGCGACACTGTCTGGCTGACGGGACCTGGAGAAGGCCCACTCTGTGGACCCTAACCGGCCGCTGGGATTCATGAGGCAGCAGACGGTCCTGTAAATAAACTGGTCCGATGCCATGTAGGGCTTTATAGGTCATAACCAACACTTTGAATTGGGTTCGGAGACCAATTGGCAGCCAATGCAGCTCGCGGAGTGATGCCAAAATGTGGGCATTTCTAGGCAAGCCCAACACTGCTCGCGCGGCTGCATTCTGCATTACCTGAAGTCTCCGAACATTTTTCAAAGGTAGCCCCATGTAGAGAGCATTGCAGTAGTCGAACCTCAAGGTGATAAGGGCATGAGTGACTGTGAGAAGAGACTCCCGGTCCAAATAGGGCCGCAACTGGTGCACCAGGTGAACCTGGGCAAATGTCCACCTCGCCACAGCCGAAAGATGATGTTCCAGATTTAGCTGTGGATCGAGGAGGAGCCCAAGTTGCGGACCTTCTCCGAGGGGGTCAAAAGCTCCCCCCCCAGGGTAATGGACGGATAGATTGAAATATCTTTGGGAGGCAGAACCCATAGCCACTCCGTCTTGTCGGGGTTGAGTTTGAGCCTGTTGGCACCCATCCAAACCCTAACAGCCTCCAGACATCGGCACATCACTTCCGCTGCTTCACTGAAATGACACGGGGTGGAGATGTAAAGCTGGGTATCATCAGCATACTGATTATATCTCACCCCGTGTTGTCGGATGATCTCACCCAGCGGTTTCATGTAGATATTAAACAGCAGAGGGGAGAGGACCGATCCCTGAGGGACCCCACAAGGGAGGAACCTAGGGGTCGACCTCTGACCCCCTGCCAACACCGACTGCGACCACCAGTGAGGTAGGAGGTGAACCACCGCAAAACAGTGCCCCCAACCCCCAACCCCTCCAGTCGGTGCAGAAGGATACCATGGTCAATGGTATCGAAAGCTGCTGAGAGGTCAAGTAGCACCAGGATAGTGGATAATCCCTTATCCCGGGCCCGCCAGAGATCATCCGTCAGTTGGAGCTGGAGTGACACCACCTTCTCAACAACCTTCCCTATAAAGGGAAGATTGGAGACAGGACAGTAGTTGTTTAAAACAGCTGGGTCCAGGGAAGGCTTCTTGAGGAGGGGGCGCACAATTGCCTCCTTGCAGGGAGCCGGAAAGGATCCCTCCCTCAAAGAAGCGTTGACAATCTCCTGAACCCAGCCCCGTGTCACCTCCCTGCTGGCCGAAACCAGCCAGGAGGGGCACGGGTCCAATAAACAGGTGGCGGAGCTCACAGCTCCAATGGCCTTGTTGACTTCATCAGGTGCTACCGGGTCAAACTCCTCCCACACAACGGGATCAAGACGAGTCCCTGTCATCTCGACTGAATCATTATCAGCCGATACTGCATTCCAATTGGAGTCAAGGTCCATCCGAATCTGGGCGATTTTATCCGCGAAAAACTTATTAAAGTCCTCAGCACTACCCTGCAAGGGTGCATCAACCCCCCCCCCCCGATTAAGGAGGGAGTGAGTTACCCTGAACAGGGCGGCTGGGCGGGATTCCGCAGATGCAATCAAGGCGGAATGATACGCGCATCTTGCTGCCTTGAGCGCCACCTGATAAGTCTTGATATAAGATCTTACAAGTGTTCGGTCAGATATGGATTTACTTTTCCTCCATCGCTTCTCTAGGCGTCTCTTCTGGCGCTTCATCCCCCTAAGTTCCTCAGTAAACCAAGGAGATCTCCTGGGTCTGCTACCACAGAGAGGTCGCAGCGGCGCAATCCGGTCAAGAGCCCCCTTCGCAGCCATATTCCAGGCCGTAACCAGGGACTCTGCCGAACTGTGAATGAGAGAATCCGGTATTTCCCCAAGCGTCCTCTGAAAACTCTCTGGATCCATCAGACGTCTGGGGCGGAACCACCTAATCAGTTCCGCCTCCCTGCAGGGGAGGAGTGGAGCCTTAAAAACAAGCCGTAGCAGAAAATGATCTGACCATGACATAGGCAAAGGCCTATGACATAGGCAAATCTGACCATGACATAGGCAAATCTCTTCCTTGCTTATGGCTGAGTGATTCTTAGTCATCTGTACAGCAGTAGGCACAGGCTAATTGGAATAGACCTCCCCCACCCTCCCTGGCCCATTTCAGAAGGAAGTGCATGTCTACTTCAATGCATTGTCCAATGGTATCTTCTAGATAATCTCTGCAGCGCCAGAGCCTTGCCAGTTTTGTCTGGGCTTGGAAGCTATGCAGAACTGGAACTGATAGGGAGAGCCCAAGGGAATACCAGGAGTATAGGCTAGACTGGGATCTCAAGAAAAAAAAATTCTGGTAGAAGGCAAAAGCAAACTACTTCCTTACAGCTGCCAAGAAAATTGCACGAAGTCAATACTAATTAGAGAGAGAATATCTGGTGTTCAAATAATCCTAAAATATTGGCACCCAGAAAGAATGTAGCAGGTGGACTTTGAAGAAGCAGGATAGGAAAAGTATTGATGTCTTTGAACTTTGGCTTTGGAGAAGACTGCTGAGAATACGGTGGACAGCCAAGAAAAGAAACCGATGGATTAACAAACAAATCAATCCAAAATTCCTTACTCAAGGCACAAATGACCAAGCTGAAATTATCCAACTTTGGATATATTACACAAATGTCTAGCTCAGTGATGGTGAACCTTTTAGAGACCGAGTGCCCAAACTGCAACCCAAAACCCACTTATGCATCGTAGGCTGCCAGGTGGGTGTGGCCCATTGGCTGGGTGTGGCCCATTGGGTGGGCGTGGCTGCGGTGGTAATGGCAGACTGGGTGGGACTAAAAAGTTCAATCAATTCCAAATTTGCAAGATCTTTTTTTTTCCCGCAAGAAGTTGAAATTGACCGATTGACTGAACTTTTTTTTTTTGCACACAGCGGCAGAGTCCTAAAACGAAAAGGTTTTATAAAACCCAGCTGAAGGCCTAGGATTGGGGTGACAGTGCACATGCCCACAGAGAGGGCTCTGAGTGCTGCCTCTGGCAGCCGTGCCATAGGTTCACCACCACTGGTCTAGCTCTTTGGAGAGGATTCTAATGCCAGGAAAGGTGGAAGGAAAGAGAAAAAGAGGATGACCAGCAGCAAGATGGATAGACTCAGTTACATCCATTGATGATTGGTGAACATTGGGAGACCTGAAATAACAGGTTAGGGAGAGATCTTCATGCATAAGATCTATCCATGACTACATGGTCACTAGGAATCAAAACAACTCGATGGCACATCAACATCACCAGACATATGTAATTATATGGTAATTATACTTTAGTCATGGTGCAAATTTCCACTCTCCTATAAATAAAAAAGATTCATGCTCATAAAGTACAGTAGTAATGATGCATACAGAAAATTTTATTCATACCATTCCATGAATGGGCACCTCCAGCTTCAGAGAAATCACATCTAGTTAATAATCTGAATGGATTTCCCAGCACATTGGTATTACAATTTATAATTATTACTGAGTTGCCTCTTATAGATTTATACATGCCAGGGAACATTATTTTAAAAAAATCTATGTCCATTATATTTTCAGTTCTACTCAATGAATGTTTACCCAGTCTCCTGTGAAAACTAAGCAATTAGCTATGGTGTCCAAAGGGAATTGTGACGTATGCTTTTCAAACATAGCAACTCTATGCTCCATAAAACGAACCATTCTTAAAACTCAGATTCAGAACCAGTTTGCAGTAGAAGATAAAAGCTTTCTGCTCAAAGAAAAGAAGTCAAAAGTGAAAGTTCACTTTGCATGCCAAAGTAGGTTATCAGATCTCTGCTCCCAGAAATTTATGGTTACAGATGGTTTCTTGTGTACCTTTAGTAATAACAATAGCACCTTAAACCTGAACTTTTTTTATTAGGTATAATTCCAGAAAAAATTGATAAAAGTGTATATTTAACATTACATGTATTAACAGCAGCAAGGATTGTATTTGCACAGCACTGGAAAAATGAAAAAACACCATTGGATGAAGAGATAATCAAGAAAATACTGGACTGTGCTGAAATGGATAGACTTACATTGAGAATCAAAGAAAAAGAAGACACAGAATATTTCCAAACATGGAACTTATTTTATCAATGGCTGGAAAAACATGATAGATAGTAAGAACTTAACTTCTATTACTAAGCAAAACATTAACCCTGACAGCACATTGTTCATTAAGCACTAATGAATTGTAATAATAGAAAATTAATAAAATACTTTAAAAAAAATAGCAATAGCACTTAGACTTATATACCACTTCATAATGCTTTACATTGCTCTCTAAGTGGTTTATAGAGTCAGCATATTGCCCCCCCCCCACAATCTGGGTCCTCATTTTACCCACCTCAGAAAGATGCAAGGCTGAGTCAACCTTGAGCTGGTGAGAATTGAACTGCTGGCAGTCGGCAGAATTAGCCTGCAATACCACATTCTAACCACTGCGCTACCATGGTTCCTTAGCATACCTTATCCCAGGGTTAGTAGCAAGTAGAATAGTCCTTGTGCTCTATATATCATAAAAATACAATTGGCAGAGTATTCTCTATGGCCACAGCAAAGGTACGGAATATTTTGCCTTATAAAGTAGACTGTTCCACCTCTCCCAATTCCAGGGAGGTTTTTTTTGGGGGGGGGAGATTGTTAAGATAAACACTCTATGATTGTGTGTATGGCTAATTCAGTTTCTTTTAAATTCAATTCTTCATGTACTGTTGTTATAAGAGTAATTTTTCTTACTGTTGTAAACTGTCCTGAAACTTGCATTTTTAAGAGAAGGGTAGGAAGTCAATGCCTGATTAAATAAACAAGCATCATTTAACATTGAAGCTTTTGCATTTAAATAGATGATACAACCTCTCTTAGCTGCCCCCTAGCTCGTGAAAAAACAATTCTGATTTAGTAAGATTCCTCCCGCACTTGGCAGACATTATGCTGGCAATGAAGAGAACGCATCAGTTGGTCTGGCTTGAATTAACAATAAGAGTTATATTCCAAAATATTGTATGTTTCTATAGCCCCTCCTTACCATAGTGACATTTGGCATCGCAAACAGCAGTAGGAGAGACTACACTATGTGCCAGCACCTGTATAGACAATGTCAGTCTGCCATTAGCAGTTCAATCAAGCAATCAGTAAGGTGATCTTTAAAGACAGCTGACGCGTTTTTCCAAGGATAGAGTTTTAAAAAATCTGCCACATGGGTCTTATAATCTTAAGGAGCACTAAATGTTAAACAAATGGAATTACTTTTATGCACTTTTTTCTTTTTATTTAAAGTCCTTCTCCACCAGGACAAGAATAAATTAATTAATATGTTCCAATTGTCTACACTTATTTTAAAAAGTCCAGCACAAACCTAATCCTGTTAGAGAATTTGATGTGAAATCTTGATTTTTATATCACATTTCTGTTAGTTTCAAGCTGTTATTTGGAGTGTGCTGTGTGAAACAGCCAACATAATCCAAATTGTTTATTGAGATCAAAAGATATTTTAGTCCCAAGAAAGCTTGGTTTCAACTCCTGCGGATCTTGGTTACATTTAGTTATACTATGGATAATACAAATTAGTTCCAATTAGCAAAAAGTAAAAGTTGGTTGAAATGAGCCTTCAGTTGAAACGATAAGAAAACATTTAATGAACAACTATTTAAAGGTTTGAAGGAGATTACTGATTTCCCTAGATCCTTAGCTTAATTGATTGAGGCAAGGATGGTAAATCCATGATAAAACAGAACTTTTAGCATCCCTTAACACTGGTTCTATCTTCAGCTGTTAGAAGTTGAAATTCAGCAACATGGATTGGTTTGTTCTTCTGTTTTTGGACACATGAACAGTAGTAGACATAATCAATAATTATGTTCTTAAATATAGTAGAAGAAATATGACAAAATAGATTATAAGAACTAGTTTTTATGGGTCGCAGCCAGTGGTGGGATTCAGATATGTGAACAACTGGTTCTCTGTGTGGATGCCGCTTCTGGAAGTCCATTCTGGGCCTGGGCAACAAAAAATTAGCTACCGGTTCTGCCGAACTGGTGCAAACTGGCTGAATGCCACCACTGGTCACAGCCCTTTCATCTTTGCTTTGAGCATGGCATGTGAACCTGTCCCTGTTAACGAGCATCTCGAGTGATCTGCAAAATACTAAATTAAACAAAGGCTCAGTTCCTGATCAAATTATTGGTTTTATAACCCTCTCAGACCTTTCAGAGATAACCTCTTTCAGTGATCAGATATATTAGGGGGTTTTCTCCACCATCCTATGTGTTCATTTATTGCAATACTGAAGTTTTTACAGAACTTTGTAATTGTGCATTGATTAATGAAAATTCCTGCCTAGGAATCACATTGGCATAAGTATTCAGACCTTTCACTCAGTACTTCGTTGAAGCGCCTTTGGCAGCAATTACAGCCTCGAGTCTTTTGGGGTACGACAGGACAAGTTTTGCACACTTGGACTGAGGGACTTTCTGCCATTCTTCCTTGCAAATCTTCTCAAGCTCAGTCAGGTTGGATGGTGACTGTTGGTGGACAGCCATTTTCAGGTCCCTCCAGGGATGTTCAGTAGGGTTCAAGTCAGGGCTCTGGCTGAGCCACTTTAGGACACTCACAGAGTTGTCCCTAAGCCACTCCTGTGTTGTCTTGGCTGTGTGCCTAGGATCATTGTCATGTTGGAAAGTGAATCTTTGGCCCAGTCTGAGGTCCTGAGTGCTGTGGAACAGGTTTTCGCTGAGGATATTCCTGTACTTTGCTCCTTTCAGCTTTCCCTCAACCCTGATCAGTCTCCCAGTCCCTGCTGCTGAAAAACACCCCTACAGCATGCTGCTGCCACCACCATGCTTCACTGTTGGGATGATATTGGGCAGGTGATGAGCGGTGCCTGGTTTCCTCCAGACACAACATTTAGAATTGAGGCCAAACAGTTGAATCTTGGTTTCATCAGGCCAGAGAATCTTGTTCCTCACAGTCTAAGAATTCTTCAGCTGCTTTTTTGCAAACCAAGTGGGCTTTCCTGTGTTTTGCACTGAGGAGAGGCTTCCATCTAGTCACTCTGCCCAGATCAGTGGACAGTGGACAGCTGCAGTGACGGTTGTCTTTATGGAACTCTGTCCCATCTCCACACAGGACCTCTGGAGCTTGGTCAGAGTGACCATCAGGTTCTTGGGCATCTCTCTTACTAAGGCCTTTCTCCCCCTATTGCTCAGTTTGACCAGACAACCAGTTCTTGGAAGAGTCCTGGTTATGCCAAACTTCTTCCATTTGAGAATTATGGAGGCCACTGTGCTCTTAGGAACTTTCAGTGTAGCAGGAATTTCATTGTAGCCTTCCCCAGATCTGTGCCTTGCAATAATCCTGTCTCTGAGTTCTGCAGGCAGTTCCTTTGACCTCATGGCTTTTGCGCTGCTACAGTACGCATTGTGAGCTGTGAGGCCTTCTACAGAGAGGTGTGTGCCTTTCCAAATCATGTCCAATCAATTTACTTTACCACAGGTGGACTCCAATCAAGGTGTGGAAACATGTCAGCAACAATCAAGAGAAATGGGAAGCATGCAAAGGATCTGAATACTTATGCCAATGTGATATTTCAGTTTTTTGTCTTTTTAATAAATTTACAGACATTTCTAAAATTCTGTTTTCATTATGGGGTACTGAGTGTAGATTAATGAGGAAAAAAACATGTATTTCAGCAACTGTAGAATCAGGCCGCAGCATAACAACACTGACAAAAGTGAAGGGGGTCTGAATACTTTCTGAATGCACTGTATATATTATATATATACAATACATATTATTATAGCTTTTTAATAAAAGGGATAAACCAAACATATGCAGCATTCTCTGCTGGTATTAAAGATAGTACCAATCAGTTCTGATACATTTTAGTTGGTGTGTACCACAAGGAAAACCAAGCTGGGATCTAATCAAGATACTACATTGCAAGCCAAAATAAGGTTGCTTGCATCCCACAAATTAAGAGATGTGCCCTGTGTACTGATAGACACTGGAACCAGTGTTTCTTTAGTATCAATAATAGTACTTTGGCACTGATTCAATTTAGATGACAATCATTTATCAGATTGTCCTACAATATTCCACCCTTTCTGAACATGTTTCCAATGCTGCACAAATGTACAAAAAAGATGGAGTTTTATTCCCAAGGATGTGATGCTGCTTTTTGCCTTCAGTCTTACGGACACCTTTGAAACTAAACATTGTAAAGGAAATATGTTTTCTAATGCCAATGATAGAATGTGGAGAAGAATCTTTCAGAGAGGGTTTAATAGGTAACAAAGCAAAGTTTTAACCTCCCATTGGCTGCCGATAGCTTCTTGCTGTTGCTTCTGTTTGGTTTTGAGATGGGAAATAAGCTTCTTTGACAGGAAGAGGTAAGCAAATATAGACTTTGACTGGAGGATTCAGCAGAGTCCCCTTCCATTTACCAATCAACCATTCAGAAGTTTTCTCATTTTGCATTTTTCATGTCTGTACTGTTGTTTCCTTTGTAGTTCTACACAGCACTCATTTAAATCCCTCCTGCCTTAAATTAATGGACATTTGAATTCCTCTGTTTGGGCTAGATCATTTCTAAAGTTTATTTTGAAAGAAAATGGGGGGGGGACTAGGGTGGGAGGAACCAGTAGGTTCACTCTTTGAAATAGCTTAGGTCCATTCCACATGAGAAGGCTGATTATGCAGCACTTCAGATTAGATCTGTAAGAGGTGCTTTGGAGCACATAGGAATGTGAACATAGTCCATATCTGCGACACCTTAAAGCAGCTGTTATTTTACTGGGATCACCGGCTTTAAGGTTTTGCAGACAGATATTATATTTGCACTCTCACGTGTTCTTTTGGAGATCTAATCCAAAACATAAAAAACTTACTCTGTACCAGTTCAAAACTAGTTTTGGCTCTTTGCAATCCCAGGATGTCAGTTGTATTTCACTGATGTATTTGTAATTGGTGCACTTCTTCATTATAGGAACTTATACTGGCTCACAGCTTTTGGATTTCAGCTCTCTTTACTGGAAAGGTGGCTTGAAATCCTTCCAATTTTCCTGCATAGGTACTACTAGGATACTTTTTACATACAACCAGAGCATTGTTTGCAATATGAAATAAGGATGGGGAAGATTGGGCTATAAACAATTTTTTTTCTCTTTAGCATGGAACTCAGCAGAGAGATTTTTTTTTTTTATCCCTTTGGGATTTAATGCAGTTCAAGTTAGGAAATTACAGTCTTTTTTAAAACTTTCTTTTCAATATCTTAGTAATTGCAGTATGTCTTTGAAATGCTTTTGAGGAATGGAAGTATCCTCAAAATGCAAATGTTTAATAGTGTGCGTTCCACAGTGCTGCTGTTGCTTTTTCTGTCTTTAAAATGTAAGAAGGTATAATGTGCAAATAATGCTACTGTGGTCATGTTTTCCATATGTCTACATTGGCCATCCAAGATTTCTGGTTGATCTTGTTCTTAGGTGTCCTGGTCAATCTGTAATTTAGCAAATTAATGCCACATTTCCATCTCCCAGTGCAGTTACAAACAGCTGCCTTATTAACATCTTATACCATACAACAGTGTTCTTTCTCACTGAACAGCTGAACAGCTGGATGTGTCTGTCATTTTCCTGAAAGGATCCGGTCGCGCCCACCCAGCTGAATCTTACAACCTTCAGAGGAAACTTCTGTGATTGGCAAGAAGTGGCTTTGGACTGGGGAAGAGAGAGAGAGAAGACACTAGGACTAGAAATAAACCTCTTGTCATGTCATATCAAAATCAACCATGGGGTTAAAGAGAGAGAAAAAAGAACACAACTCCAGTGCCAGACTCAGTCTTATGGGTTCTCCGTTTGAGATAAGACCACACTCTTTGCATACCCTTTCTTGCTCACTTCATGCTGGGCTTCATTGCAGCTGACAGATTTACACAGGAAACCTGGCTCAGTAAGGTTGCCAGACTTGGTAGCAAACAAGGAATATGAGGGAATTAACTTCTGGCCTGCTGACAGTAGTTAAATCTGCCAAAAACAACTCAAAGCTGGGTAATTTGGTTCCTTTTCTTCTGTTGATACCATGCCAGGCCACAAGACTGGATTAAGTGGCTAAATTCTGCATGGAGAACTCTCACCTCCTTGTGCTCAAATCCCATTGTCTTCCTAAAATGACAGTAGCTAGTTATGCCAATCTTTAACATCTCCCTGGCTGTACTCCAGAGAACCTATCAGCTTAGACTTAGAGCCTCTGAAAAGAAGGATTTATTCAAGAACCTGCTAGAAGCAGTGGGGAAGGGGAAAAGCCTGGGAACAAGGGGACTTCTTTAAAAGTATATTTAGTTATAGCATATAATTCTGATCAATCTGTAACTTTCTCTCTCAGATTTCTTCATGCAACCTCCGTCCTCCTCCAACTAAAATTGCAGTTTTACTCAAACTCAAGAAAACATGCTTCTTTGCATCCTCATTTAGTTCTTGTTTAGTTTGTGTTTTAGTTATGCATTTAGTTCTTAGCTGATAATTTAACAATGCCTTTAAGCTTCTTAACTCCAAGGAGTTCTTTTCCCATTGCTTTCTCTGCTGCCTATGGTCATTAATGTACAAGATCCTTGTACATTGTAGGAGAACAGAGAATGTTTTCTTTGGCATCCATTCCATGCCATGATGGCCCCGACCTTCGGCCTCCTTGTTACTGAAAAGAAAATGACTCAGGACTTGGAATTGGTCTAATATTCATGACAAGGGCATCTCATGAATCATTTGAATGGCATATAGGGCATGTGGGCATGCCTGAGATTTGGTGATATGCTCTTTCCTTGTTGCACTGCAATGCCTATGATCCTTCCTGGGATATGACAGTCCCTTGTCATCCTTGCCTGGTTCTCATTTCCTTAGAAATACTTTCTCACCTATTTTGAGGAACACGTTGGTTGTTTTTTTTTTGTAAAAAATTCTTTTATTGAAACAATCAACATCAAACATAAGATCGTATTAGAAGGCAATCATCATATAACCTGCAGTACAACACTAAGGATTAATCTTTGTGAACATCTGGTTTAGTAAACATTCCTCTTATATATGTTATAACTACTGTTTCTAGTTTATCACATACTGTTCATTCGAGCTTCGGAAGCAAATTCGTCTCAGTAGTAGTGCAATCTTTTATGATCCCTAGCAAAAGATCCTGAGGTAGAAATTCAATAACCTGAGGTAGAAATTCAATCCGCTTTTTCAATATTAAAGCAAACAACATTAAGCATAAGATCATATTAAGAAGCAATCATCATAGAACATAAAATACAACATTAGGTATTAGTCTTTGTAAACGTCTGGTTTGGTAAACATTCTTCACTCTTCACGTCGAGCCTCAACTATACGCCAGATACATTTTATTTGATTGGTGTTTCTCTTGTATATAGTCTATCCACTGTTTCCAGTCTGTCAAATATTGTTCATTTGAGCGATCTTTCAAATATGAACACGTTGTTTTAAAGTCATTTCAAAATAGGGTGAAAAAAAATTATATCCATCTGGACTCAGCAGTTTAAAATCACTAGTCAGATTTTGCCAACTCCAAGGGCCCAAGGATGTTGAAAAGAGGCTTGGCAAAGTTGTATCCTTCACCTATTTGCTCTCCATTTGTGGTTTATTACAATCCCTTTCTTAGGAAAGGGGAGGACCCCAGTCTCCTTTCCAAAAATGTTAGTGGGATGGAGAAAAATATAGCTGTGAGTCCATGACTAGTGTTCCCCGATGGAGCCAGGTTCTCAAGACGGGGAGGAGGTGCAAATGAATGGCATTCCATGTGTCTGAATAAAATTGCACTTCCTGTAGGTGATCAAAGTTCATAATACTGGCGTGTCGATTGATGCATTTTTATCTTTGCTCTCTGTGGAATGTAGTGGCTTTTATTAGCCCAGGTTGATCTAACAGCTGCAATCCCAAACAGAGAGGCCGTCTGCTATCAGTGATCTACAATCTAGGTGATCTACAATTTAGATTACCAGGATGATCCAGAAATTTCAAGAAACCCAAACAACGCTGCAATACTGAGCTGAAATGGGTGCTGTGGTAATGTAATGCCATTGTTGTAGGAGAAGAGCAGGTAGAGCAAGGGATGGAGTTAAGTACCTCATCAGCCTAGAGTCGTTACATTCCCACAAACAATCTACAATAAGTCCAAATCCTCTTGAATTCTGTTGACTCTTATCTAGTGCCAATTTAGCATTGAACATTAGTCAACTAGATTCTTCTGTATAGACTTGAGAATAAACGTTAACTGCAGCTTAACATATGGTCCTGATTCTTTGCACCTGGCAGTTGTAGCTTCTTGCCTTGATTGCCGTTTATTTCAGAGTGTTAGCCTAAGCTTCTAAAGCTCTTTACAGCTTAGAACAATGATACTTGAAGGAATATATTTTACATAATATTTAAGCCTTAAACTCATCTTTCAAGCTGAGCTATGGTAAGTGGCTACAGGTCAGAAGCTCTTTTGAGTATTATTTTTTTACTTACTGTAATGATATAACTCTTCCTAGAGTGGTCCACCTGGTGCTAAGATTAATTTTCATTTCCTCATACCTCTGCTGCTGCTGCTGCTATGCAATTTCTTTTTTAACCTCCACTGATTCACACTCCTTTTTAAAATTCATTGTTGCATGTTGGTATTGTTTATTTATGAATGTTACTTGTTTTCCCTGAATGTTGCTGAGAATTTCTGGCTGTAATGTAACAACTACATTTTAGAATAAACAAGTCAATAAATTATCTTTTTTTCTTTTAGGTGAGAACAGGATTTTGGTTGATGCAAAATAGGTCATAACAGTGTTCATTTTGTGACAAATGTTTACAAATGTTTATTACTATAATGTATTAATACTGTATGTTCTTCTTTCTTCACTTTCTCTTTCTTCTTTTCTCCAAAAAATACCATTGTAAGAGTTGCAGGATTGTTCTTTCTTATCTGATTCTGTGTAGCTTATGACTTAGTAATTTATGGTTTATTGGGGTACAATTTGTTTAAACCCGGGGCAGCTAGGTTCCCAGTATTAACATTTTGGAATGAGCTTCATACATTGGGCAATCTGAATGTGTAAATTCTATTATTGTGTTTTTCAAGTGCTGTAGCATCATTGAGACCTCCCTATTAAAAGCAAGATTATAGACCTATTTAGGTATTATTAAAATGTACACTTGGAAGGAAAATAGAGCCTTGCATGCTAGCCCTTCTCCCAATATCTGGGGTGGGTGGCTTATCCCAAACATGGCAGGCTGAAGTAAGTAAATCTGGAGGATGATTCTAATAAAATGCTGAGAATAGTCTACATAATTACCACCCCAGATGGATTTGTGCAAAGGAATAAAAGATATGGTGTGTGTGTATATGGCAGGGCTAGGCAACCTTGGCTCTTTTATGATTTGTGGACTTCAACTCCCAGAATTCCTGAGTCAGCATGGCTGATTCAGGAATTCTGGGTATTGAAGTCCACAAGTCATAAAAGAGCCAAGGTTACCTACCCCGGGTATATGGAGAGAAGGGTGTATTCGCATGGAAATGTACATGTGGATTTAATTTTCAATCTTCTCCCAATACTATTATATCATACTAAAGCCATATTATATTCTTCAACTGCCCTTACTTATAGAGAAAGAAAGAGGGGATATCTTTGATTTCCTATGCTTTGTACAGCTTGGCCCTTAGTGAAAATTGCTGTTCTCTTGTGCTTATCATATTGTTAAATGTGTGAGCAGGGAACAGGCCCCTTTCCCTGTTATCCATATGCACAGCATTCATACATGTATCTGCAGAGTGGGGTGGAGGTGGGAGGCATTGAATGAAGGCATCTGAGAAGAAGGTGGTTCCTCCACTCAATGTGAACTTGTGGTTGTTGTGAACTTGTGGTTATGTGAACTTGTGGTTGTTGATCTGTTTTCACCTTGGCCACTGCTCATACCAGCATGATTCAGACCTTTGGCCAAAGGCTCAACTTCCTGTTATAAGTCATATGCCCTCATGCTTTATGACCACATCACTTAGTGACGGAGTTCCCGATCACCCAATTACCATAGTTAAGCATGGATTATCTGTAGTCTTTACCAGAATACAAGGGCATAGGCAAAGACTTTCTACTACATACAAATCTGATGCATATATAAAAATGAATATTATGAGAAAGTGATGTTTAAATCCTGGTGGATATTGAAAAGATGTCCAAGAACAGTGCACCATAGTTGGAACATTACAGCATGATTCCAGCAGTCCTTCAAGAAATGTCAAGCCAAACTAGATACAGCAGATAGACCAAACTAGATACAGCAGATAGACCATATATAAGAGAGACAGCGAACAAACAAAAGGTACTCGGAGTATACTTGAAGAGGGAAGGGAGGAGGGAAGAATGTTTACTAAAACAGATGTTTACAAAGATTAATACCTAATGTTGTATGCTATGTTCTGGGATGATTGTTTAGCAATAGGATCTTTGGTTTAATGTTGACCACATTAATGTGGAACCAGATAAGAGAAACACCAATCAAACAAAGTGTAACAGGAGTATAGTTGAAGCTAGACGCGAGGGGTGGGAAAAAGGCTTACTAACTCAGACGTTTTTCAGTGACTAATACCTAGTATTGTATATCAGGTGCCATGAGGATTGCTGCACAAGATGTTTTTTTTATGTTCAATGTTGATTGTTTTAATAAAAAAATTTTATATTTAAAAAAAAAAGAAAAGAAATGTCAAGCCATTGTGGTAACCAATACTTGTAAACGGAGGCTTTTAAAGTCTGTTTCCAAATACAGCTCACTTCTGGCGGCATCCTAAATGTGATTTGACTGAGATTCAATTTAAAAAAAAAAGTCTGTTAAACTAGCTGGACTGTTTGCCAATTTCCTCTAAAGGTCAAATCTAGGCAAAGATGTGGATGCCAATACAAAAAAAAGGGGCAGGCAATCCTGGTATAATACATTATCTTATTGTTATAAAACTGCCCCAAAATAAATTGCTTTGGAACATTAAACGGATCACTAAACGATCTGCTTTGGTGAACGGAGATCACTAAAGGGAAACTTCATAATAGAATGTGAATTTTGTTTCTCAAATGTTTCTAATTCTTTTCCTCCTCCCTTTCCTGACTTACCCTTAGGCTGATAAGAAAAGATAACATGAACTTCAGACCCATGGCAAATTAGTTTATCATCAGTCCCAATTCTACACTTGAACAATCCAGGAAGCCTTCCAGCAAGTATTAACAGTATAATAAAGTCACATCTAACATTTCTTACATTCATTTAACTCAAACGGTTGCTGGCAAAAATGGAATGCCTTTTTTTTTAAAAAAAGGAAAAGTATCTGCTGAAATACCTTTAAGGAACAGCATTTAAGTCATCTTAAATTACTGAGCACTAAAGTCTTGTGCTAAACCTAGAGAGCGGTTTCTTCTATTCATTGTAGGTCTGGTTGCACGGCTGATAAGCTTAGCAATCGCTCATTCATGTACATTTGGCATTGAATAAACTTTCAGATGTCCTCCTGACAAAATATTAATAGAAATCCTTAGAAACCAGAAACCATGTAATGAAACACTCTCTGGGCTGCCCATTTTCTTTCGGTCAAGAAATAATTGCGATGAGGACCAAGGCATGAGAAAAAGACTCAGAATCTGCCAGTGACAGATCCCTGGATAACTAAACCTCTTGACAACAATAAAACACATCTGCTGTAGCGGTTCATTATTTATCATACAGCCTCATGCGATGTTTGAAATTTGACACACTTGCTCAGATTCACTATAGGTGGCCCTTGACCTACGGCTATAATGGAGCCCAAAATTTCTGTTGCTAAGCAAGATAGGTGTTCAGGACGTCCCCGTTTGTGATCTTTTTAAAAAAAACTACAGTTGTTAAGCAAATCACTGCAGCTGTTCAATGAATTGTGTAGTCATTAAGTGAATCTGGCTTCCCTCATTGACTTTTCTTGTAGGAAGCCAGCTCAGAAGGTCACACATGGTGTCACATGACGCCGGGATAGTGCAACTATCATAAGTACAGTTTATGATTGTTGCAGCATCCTGTGGTCATGTGTTCACCATTTGTGACTTTCCCAGCTAACTTATGACCATCCAAGTTGATGTGGATTCTCTTAACGACTATGGAATTCACTTAACAACTGCCTTGCTTAGCAATGGAAAGTCTGGTCCCAACTGTGGCTCTATGTCAAGGATTACCTGTATCTTTCCATTGTATTTATACTCTATTGAAATGATTACAGGATTTGGCATAGCTATTTTGGTATGTGCAGTGAATTAGATGGGCTTTAGGAGCCCTAGAGGACACAGATAAACCTCCAGGTGGCCTCAATGACTCTCTAAAACAGCGCTTCTCAACCTTTTTTAGGCCGCGACCCCGACCTGCGCCGCGCATGCGTGGCGCGACCCCGACCTGCACTGCACATGCGCAGCGCGACGGCCCGCATCATGCATGCGTGGCGCGACGGCCTGCATCGTGCATGCACAGTGCTACCCCGTGCATGTGCGGTGCTGCCCCCTGCGCCGGCCGAGGGGAAAAGGGGAAAAAAATGGTGGACTGCGTTGTTTGGCGACCCCCATGAAATGGTCGTTCGACCCCAAATGGGGTCGCGACCCACAGGTTGAGAACCGCTGCTCTAAAAGAATGCAAATGACCAGCTATCTGCAAGGAATATAAATCCTTCCATTCCCCACCATCTAGTCCAGGGGTGTCAAACTGCCAGCCAGCAGGCCAGATGCATCATCCAGAAGCCGCACCCACCCCATTGCCGGCAATGGCAAAACCATTACAATATGTTGTGCGATGTCATGTGACATCACCAGTTTGACATGTCTGATCTAGCCAGAGCTGAAGAAGTTTGAATAGAACTGGAAGGGACCTTGGAGGTCTTCTAGTCCAGCCCCCTGCTTGAGCAGGAGAACCTATACCAGGGGTAGGCAACCCTGGCTCTTTTATGACTTGTGGACTTCAACTTCCAGTTGAAGTCCATGCGTCATAAAAGAGCCAAGGTTGCCTACCCCTGACCTATACCATTTCAGACAAGTAACTGTCCAGTCTCTTCTTAAAAACCTTGAGTGATGGAGCGCCCACAATTTCTGAAGGCAAAAGCTGTTCCACTGGTTAATTGTCCTCACTGTTAGGAAGTTTCTCCTTAATTCCAGGTTGCTTTTTTCTTTGGTCAGTTTCCAACCATTGTTTCTTGTCTTGCCCTCTGGTGCTTTGGAGAATAGTTTGATGCCTTCTTCTTTGTGGCAGCCCCTCAAATATTGGAATACTGCTATCATGTCGCCTCTGTTTCTTCTTTTCTTTAGACTAGCCAAACCCAAGGCCTTTGATCATTTTAGTTGCTCTTCTCTGAACTTTTTCCAAGATATCAACATCTTTTTTGTAGTATGGTGACCAGAATTGGTTGCAGTATTCCAGGTATAGTCTTACTAGGGTTTTATGAAGCGGTACTACCGTAGTACTTCGGGTGATCTTGATTCTATGGATGAGAAGTGAAACGTCTTCAAAGAAAAACAAGAAAGTCCAGTTGCCTCCTGAAAAAAGCACCTTTGGGATCACCATGACCTGGATGACTGAGAATCTCCATAGACATCTAGGACTAGTCAGAGCCTCTCATGAATCAACACTGATGCCAAAATCCTTATGAGATCAATGTCATTGACAGCAAATGATCCCAGAAGGATGGGAGTTATCAGCATCTGCCTAAGATTCACAGCTCTGCATTTATTTTAGGGTTACATTTTTCTATGGTTTGCAGATGCCTGAAGGAGGAGATAAGGAGCACAGCATAATCCTTTGCTGTAAAAAAAAAAACAAACAAAGCAAAACTTTGGAGCTACAATTCTAAAGGATTTATGATGGGTAAATTGAGATCCCTACCACTGCATCATAAATTGTAACAGGAGTCAAGAGGTGCAGATTTGCCACAAGGTACATGCATAGACAAATTCAGAAAGTATTGGAATTTAAACAGAAATAAAAATATATATCATCCTGAGTAGGACGGCTGTTACCTATATTTATCCCTGTTTTGTAGAAAGGAAAGTTTTTTTTTTTATCAGTTGGAGATTGACTCTTTGTGACATCATGGACTTATCCACCACTTTCTTGGATTTTCACTGGCCTCTCCTGGGATGCTTTTTAAACACTGCCCAATATGGTCATCGGCCCTGAAATTCCCTGATGGTTCTCACCCAGGTATTACAGTGGGCCTGACTCTGCATAGCTTTCAAGGTCAGACAAGTTCACGCTACTTACTAACAAGAAGCCTACAAACCTTCCAAGCGTGAAATAGTCATTCCAAATGTTCTGAGTTGAAAACAGTAAAAACTACAAGAGTTTTGCCCCAACCACAAAGCAAAAGACAAAACAAATCCATGTTGAACGTGTGTTCCAACTCCTCTGATTGCCTGGTTGTTTTAGAAATCATTGGTTTGTTTTGGGTTTCAAAAAACAAAGTTAGCCAACAAAACCACAGGCCGCCTTCTTTTCTGTGCTGCTGTTCTCTGGGACAAATGGGTGTGGTGGGAGGCAAGAAGCAGTGGCAATTAAACACCACATGTTCACACTAAGAGGAAGCCTTGTGGAGTTTCTAGACATGCTTGCTTTTACTGTTTGACCTTCAGCAGGTTTACATTTGGAAATGACCAAATAAGTGTGGTTGTGATCTTCCTAGCTTTTCCTTGGAGGCAATTAATGCATTTCCCAATCATGACTGGGATATTTGTTGGGCATTGTTGCAGGTAGATCAGATTCAAAATGTAAAAGGATGCACTCATCTGCACTAGGAAGAAGCTCATTCCAAAGTCTTTAGACAGAACTGTATTTATTTACATTCTGCCTTTGCTCATCATGGACTGTATTGAATCCAGTTAGTTCTTCCTATTATTCCTTTTCCAGATCGGTGTGGTTGACATGCTCCAAAAAGTATGCTTTCATCTTGCAACATATTGGAATTAAAAAATGTCTTCAAACTTTAAAAAAAAAAATCATCCCCAAAGGCAACATGTGCAGATAAGGCAGTATAGTACTCTGCATGGACTTACTTTTCTGGCCCCCCTGGAGCAAAAAAGGGAACAAAATGGGTTTCTTGTGGTGGAACATTTAAAACATTTTTAATGTTGCTTCCTATGGAAATGTTTAGGCATGCTGGAGCAATGTTTCCCAATCTTGGGAACTTTAAGAAGTGTGGACTTCAACTCCCAGAATTCTCCAGCCAGCCTTGCTAGAAATGTAGTATTTTTGGGAGAAGGCCCCTGCAGCTTGACAAAAAATGTTTTTCTCCTCGGATGTACTGTTTTTCAGTTTGCTCTTCAGATGCCAGTTTTGTGATGGGCCTTTCCTTTCCTTTCTGAGGGAAAAATCACTTGAACGGGACAGCGAAACTAGAAGAACTTATTTTCTGACACATTGGGCTATGCTCTGCAAAACTATCTGAAGGGGAAGGGAGACTCCTATCCCCTTTCCTTTCTGCCAAGACT
The DNA here is from genome assembly GCA_034064705.1 of Bothrops alternatus. Classification (NCBI taxonomy): domain Eukaryota; kingdom Metazoa; phylum Chordata; class Lepidosauria; order Squamata; family Viperidae; genus Bothrops; species Bothrops alternatus. The sequence continues at coordinate 34,448,027 of JARGCV010000223.1, read as the reverse complement.
ATGCTAACATCTCCAGTTATCAGAGGATACCTCTTAGAGGAATAACACTGACTACCCCGCAAAGTATTAAATGAAATATAACTAATGAAATAAAGGGCCCTCTTACGACACTTCTGGATTCTGACAAATTATTTGGCTCTTGCTATAGAAGATTCAGATGTTGGGTTTTAAAATATAAAATATTCTGCATAGAGAACACACACCTGGAGAATTGGCATAATTCTGATAGTTAATTCAGATCACTTTCTGGAATTGCTCTCTTCTGACATTCCCACTGGCTTGTGTTCCTACACACACTCAGGAGTGATCCTGACCCCCCAGTGATTTAAGACTGATTTACACAGGCAGTTAGCCTGATAAGATTTTACACTTTACTGATAATGAGCAATCTGCCATTTCTCTATATGGAGCCATTTTCACACATCTCACAACTTCATGACTGCATCCCCCCACCCCACCCCAAAAAAACCAAAATGGGAAGGCAGAGTGGCTAATTCCTGGGGAGTGCATATGTTTGTTATGCAAAAAGCTCAGGATTAGATCTTGGCTTATCACTTCTTCAAAAGATCATATAGCAGATAATTGGGGGGGGGAGAGAAACTTCTATTCAAAATCCAGGATACAGTAGCTGCTGCCAGAATTGTCTTAAGTTATTTTATTTTTCTATTCCATCCATCTTAAGAGAAAATAATGAATACTAAATAAAATTCATTCCTAAAGGGAACACCATAAAATAAAGTAAAAATACCATTTAAAATAGAAGGAACATTTAAAGGCAATTAAAAAAACCAACAGGAGAGATGGACAGTTTACAGAACCAACTCAACGTTTTAATCTAATGCCGAAATGTTTGTTTGGGAGTGTTAGTCATTGCTCTGGAAGTCCAGTAGGGAAGAAATATTGCATAAAGAGATAACTATAACATAGAAGTGAAAAGGCCCTTCAGAAGATGCTGTTCTGAAGGCCATCCAAGCGAGAACATATATAACATTTGAAAGCAACTTGAATTAGGCCTAGAAGCAAATCAGCTACCAGGCAGTTCTTTTAAAATCCTTGTAATAGTATTGTTTTTAATTATTCTAGCGTATGTACCAGTTAGAGTTAGAACTGGAAAATGTACTGTGTACTGTGCATTGCGACAACTTCATCAGAAGGTTCTTAGATAAACCACAATTTTCCTATCCAGCTGTAGTGAGTAACAAAGTTGGCTCCAGTCTTTCAATTGATGCTGCTGTTTCTAGAAGAAGCTGCTCATCCAGTCCTCTGATATGAGAAGCTCCTTCTTCTCAGAGGCTAACTTAAGTTTATCGACTTAGGTTTCTTACTAAGTTTACCTTCAAGGTCCCTTCCAACGTTGTTAGTCTGTTATTCAGTGCTCATCCAGAGTATTGTACTGTACAGCCTTTCATATTCCAGGTAACAATGAGAAATAAAGATGGGTATTGCCAATATATTTTTTGCTGAAATCCACATTCAAATCTCTTTTGTATTAATATTAATGCTGCTATTAAAAGCCACATAGCATAATGGTATGGAGGCAAATGGCGGTATTTCCTTTTTGATTGGGTGTTGCCCAGATTTATTTTAAGAGTTTATAAGTTATCCAAATGAGTTAAATAAATAGGTCCAGGGCTGTCCTCTAAAACCATCACATAACAATGCTTCCATGTCTCAACCTGCAATCAGACTAGCAAAAATATGTAGTGAGGAAGCTCAGCAACCTAGAAAAATCAATAAAATTGTTTTTCCTTTATGCCTCTCCTAACAAAAATCGGGCAAGATTTCCCCAAGACTTTGCCTCAAAGCCTGAACTGCTTTAAGACCTGGATCTTAACAGCTACTGCAAAAATTAACTGTATTAGGCCTGTGAACTTTTGAAACTGCTCCATACCTTTTGATGCTATTGGTCTACATAACCCAATCACAAGCAGCTTTTCAGGCTTTCTGACATTATACTCTCTCCATGAACCTTTGACTGGAAATACCAGGGATTAGACCTGGGGCCATCTGCCAAACAAGTACTTTGATTTCCTAGATGAGCAAGAAGAAACAAGAATGATACGAATTGCTGCACAATGGGAAGTTTCAAAAACTAGAGCATTTCATGGGGAACACCCTCAAACCAGCCTCGTTGATTTAAGCTGATAAGCCCAAATTACATATCATTTTCATAAATGCCATTTTTGCACTGATTATAGTGGAGCAGTTTCCAAACGTTTACAAACTCTCATTATTTTACAAGGCCTTGACATTTTAATTAAATTCATCCATTCTCGGAAACAAGCACACAGGAATGGAAAATATGGAACGCGGATAGGTTGCTTAGGACTCCTTTACGCCCACAAAAGACACATTCGCTTGCCCTGAAATCTGGAAAGAAGAATGACAACTTGGTAGCATATTTCCAATTGTAATGTGGCTATTTCCAGCAGGACTTGTTAATAAACTTCTCAAAGTATTTGGGTAGTGGCAGAATAGAGGGCCAGGCTGCCCTTTTGTTTCAATGAGAAAGGTGATTGTTAGGTCAGGGCTTTTCAACCAGTGGTACGGGTACCACTTGTGGTACATTGGCACCTGGCAGGCGGTATGCGAACATCCTAGAAAAGTGGTAGTGGGGGAGGGGAATGAGCTGAACCGGTGGCAACACCGCACAAGCCTGAGCAAGAGACAGCTGGAGCTGCAGGGCTGTCAGGGCTCAGCGGAAGCGCCAGGATCAGTGCCACTTTTCAACTGATCGGCGCTTCTTCAGGGCTGTCAGTGCTCAGTGGAAATGCCAGGTTCAGCACCAGGCTCCAGCTGGACCTTGGTGCTGATCCTGGCGCTTCTGCTGAGCCCAGAAGAAGCACCGATCAGCTGGAATGTTGCAGCATCTCCAGGGTCTTGTGATTTACATTCAGATGCTTGGCAACTGATTCATATTTATGATGGCCACAGTGTCCCAGGGTCATGTGAAGTGACCAAAACCTACTGCAACCACCCAGCAGACGGGAGGAATAAAAACCAAACCCCCACCCCACCCCCACTGCCAATCCTCAACAGAAATGCTCACAGCAATGAAAACTTCGGACAGGAGGAAGAGCGCGGCCGGGCAGGCAGGTAGGTGTCTTGCTCAGCTGTGGCTTCGGGAGCACTTTTTCAGTGCCATTGTAACTTCAAACAGTCACTAAGTGAACTGTTGTAAATTGAGGACTACCTGTACTTTATCACTTGTTTCCTTTTTTTTTTTTTTTTGGTCATCAAATTTTTGACACCTTACTAGGTGACTGGTGGTACTCGGATATTGCCATATCTTAAAAGTGGCATAATGGGTGAAAAGGTTGGAAAGCCCTGTGTTAGGTGATTACACAAATGTATTAAAGCAGCTTCCATACCATTAAAATGACTTTATTAGCAGCTTCTGCAATTTGAAAAAAAACAAACAAATGACCTGGGTTTGGAGGAAAGCAGATGGTAGCCTGCTCTTACACCCAAAAATGTGTTTAAAAAAAAAAGCGCCCGGATAAACAATTCTGTTATTTAAATAAATAAATAAATAAATAAATAAATAAATAAATAAATAAATAAATAAATAAATAAATAAATAAATAAATAAATAAATAAATAAATAAAGCCATGTGAACTGTCAATTAGGAAAAGTGGAAGAGTCACTTTGAGGGGCAAAGGTTGGAGATGACAGCAGGATGTTTATCACAAAAGAAACATTGCTGCGCAAACGTCTCTGCGCCCAAATAGTCCACTGCCTTCGGATGTAGTGGGTGATGTAGTGGGTTTATTTCATCATCCGTGTGGTAGAAAAAAAATTAATTATTGGCAAATCAGTGTTGATACTTGAAATAGTATCAACGGGAGGTGAGGGGGGATCCCTTGGAGGGAAGAGCTGAGGATTTTGTGCAATATCTGCATGACAAAATCGCTCAGATTCGGGAAGGCTTTAACTTCGATGAAGGGGGTCCAGCGGGAGTGGCTGAGGCCGGTCTTGAGACTGTTTCTTGGGCTGAGCTTGACTTCGTGACACCGAATGACTTGGACAGGTTGCTGGGAGGTCTTAGAGCAACCACATGTTTATTGGACCCGTGTCCCTCCTGGTTGGTACTGGCCTCCAGTGAGGTGACGCGAGGCTGGCTTTAGGCAATTACCAATGCTTCGTTGAGTGAGGGTATCTTTCCCGCCACCCTGAAAGAGGCGGTGGTGCGACCTCTCCTCAAGAAGCCCATCCTGGACCCCGCTGTTTCATCCAACTATCGTCCTGTCTCCAACCTTCGCTTCGTTGCGAAGGTTGTTGAGAGTGTGGTTGTTCGACAGTTCTCTCAGCACCTGGAGGAATCGTCTTATCTGGATCCGCTCCAGTCGGGCTTCAGGCCGGGTTACAGTACGGAAACAGCTTTGGTTGCATTGGTGGATGATCTCTGGCGGGCCCGGGACAGGGGCTGTTCCTCTGTCCTGGTGCTATTGGACCTCTCAGCAGCTTTTGATACCATCGACCATGGTATTATGCTGCGCCAGTTGTAGGGGCTGGGCATAGGGGGCACCGTTTTTTGGTGGTTCTCCTCCTTCCTCTCTGGCCGGATGCAGTTTGTGTTGACAGGGGGTCAGAGGTCGACCCCGAGGCCCCTTGACTGTGGGGTGCCTCAGGGGTCGGTCCTCTCGCCCTTGTTGTTCAACATTTATGTGAAGCAGCTGGGTGAGATCATCCGAGGTTTTGGGGTGAAATTCCATCAGTACGCTGATGATACTCAGCTGTACATTTCCACCCCGAACCACCCAATTGAAGCCCTTGACGTATTGACCCAGTGCCTGGAGGCCATGCGGATCTGGATGGGGAAGAACGGTCTCAAGCTCAACCCATCCAAGACCGAGTGGCTGTGTTACCGTCGTCCCGGTATAGTCAGCTGACTCCATCGCTGTCTATTGGGGCGAGTCAGTGGCCCCCTCAGGAAGGGCTCGCAACTTGGGAGTCCTCCTGGATTCACGGCTGTCCCTTGAGGACCATCTGACGGCCGCAGCCAGGAGGACGTTTTACCAGATTCGTTTGGTACGCCAGTTGCGTCCCTTCCTGGATTGGGACGCACTACACACGGTCACTCATGCCTTCCTCACTTCCAGACTGGACTATTGCAATGCTCTCTACATGGGGCTCCCCTTGAAGTGCACGCGGAGGCTCCAACTGGTGCAGAATGCGGCCACGCGGGTGGTGGTGGGGGCACTCTGGCCGGCACGAACAGCCCCCATCCTGCGCGAGCTGCACTGGTTGCCGGTGGTCTTCCGGGTGCACTTCAAGGTGTTGGTTATCACTTTTAAAGCGCTCCATGGCATAGGACCCAGTTATTTACAGGACCGCCTACTGCCAGTAAATACCTCCCACCGACCAGTTCGCTCCCACAGAGAGGGCCTCCTCAGGGTGCCATCGGCTAAGCGATGTCGGCTGGTGGCGCCCAGGGGGAGAGCCTTTTCTGTGGGGGCTCCGACGATGTGGAACGAGCTCCCTCCAGAACTCCGGACATGTCATGATCTCCGCACCTTCAGAAGAGAATTGAAGACCTATCTCTTCAATCAAGCCGGCCTGGCCTAGAGCTCCTTGGGTTTTTTATGTAATTTTAAATTAAGTAGTTAGGGTTTTAGTGTGGGATTTTAATTTGGTTTTAGTACAGCCTAGTTATTTAATTCTGTTTAAAATATTTATTATTGTTACATTTTTAAATTTGGCTGTAAACCGCCCCGAGTCCTACGGGAGAGGGGCGGTATAAAAGTCTTAAATAATAATAATAATAAAATAAAAATAATAAAAATAGGGGTGGCTAACCCACCATCCTTTGGGAGAGTAATTGGTGGTGGGTTTTTTTGCTGGCAGCCGCCAATGGGTGGAAAAAGAAATAAAGTCAGGGGAATCTTCTAAGTGCTGCTCTTAGAACAGGGGTCCCAACCTTAGCAACTTTACGACTTATGGACTTCAGCTCCCAGAATTCCTCAGACGGCATGAGGAATTCTGGGAGTTGAAGTCCACAAGTCTTAAAGTTGCCAAGGAGGGAGATCCCTGCCTTAGAGAGACAAGACCTCTCACAAGCTTCCTTACTGAGGCAACTTAAAGCTCGGCTCCAAAACAGCACAAGTTATACTTGAAAAATTTTCAGCCAATTAAAGATCTTGAAGAATGTACATTCATGGGGTTCTGAGGCATCTAGGATTGCAGTTTATTTCATTTTAGAAATTAGGGTGATAGCTCTTCTTAAACAAAGGAAGAGACTTTAAAGGTGACACTGTTTATTCTCAAGCGACATCTTGCATCAAAGAAAACCATCAAGATGAGATGGGTGTCATGGTTCTGACAGATGAAACTCTTCAAAAGAACTTTGAAGCATTGTTTACCTTAAAGAATCTTTTATTCGAGAAACAAAGTATTGGCACTACATAATTGAAACCAAAAACTAAATTCCTCTCCCCTGAATACAGAGTAACAAAGTACAATTCCCTCCTCCAATAAACAGTCATAAAACACATTTCCCCAATTAGCTTGAAGCACGGGCTTTCTCCCCAGCCCTCCAGCCTGCCAAAACACTGCCAGCTCTGGGCCCAATGTCCTTGGGTTCCCATGGCTAAGTTATTATTGTTATGATTAGCTGGACTCTCATCCCTATTCCCCCTCCCAGCATCAATTAATTCTAAAAGCAATAAAGAAAATGGCTGCATTTCCATCTGTTGTCAAAGTAAGAACATCCAATGTTAGCAGCATTGACAATGGCTTTTGAAAGCAATCTTATATATATTTATTCAGAACTTTGAAATGGTAAGCCTTAGTTCCAAATAAGTGCAGGAATTACAGCTAACTTTTGTATAACTGATAATCATCTTCGGTTTACAGAATGAATTCCCCTCCCCCCTTTTCTGATATATGTGAATTCTTACAAAAATCATGTCATGATTTGTGCTCAATATTCTCTTCGGTTGGTAAAACAGGTTTTTCCACATCCTTTGGCACTGCTCATTGCTTGCAAATTGTTTCTTTAAACTGTGTATTCTGATGAGGGATTTCTGAATGCAACATAGGCAGCTCTTTGGTGCCTCACAGAAAAAGCCTCCCCAAGAGAGGCTCTGGGATTTCTCCCATCCAAGCCTGAGATCTGAACAGCTTCCTTATGCCACAGTGTTTGGTTGGGAATTGTTGAGCGCAAGATGCATGGCGCCAGAGGGGCTGGTCTCCCAGGCAACAAGGAGACGACTGTCAGTATAGAATGCACATCCAAGGATGGGCAAAGAGAGTAAGCCTAGGGAATGACACGTTTTTTGAAAAGTCTCCCTCAATCCAAAGAACAACATTGACATCACTAAAGACACTAAGAGATACCACACAACCACAAATATATATGAACAAAGTCCATATGTTTATTTATCACTGTTAGCTGGAAATAACAATCCAGATTTAAAAAACAGGAAAAAAACCCATTTAAATATATATATATATATAAAACCCCAAGACATTTGAATAGACAATGTTTTCCAAGATGTAGACACAACACATCCATCCGCCTCAGTGTTGGAGCTGCATTTTATGTAGGCGCACACTGCATCATCACAATAATAATTTACTGCTGACTTAGACTAAACCAAATATTAAACCATAGGCCAATATTGGGCGTCTTCAGAATGTCCATGAGAATGTCCAAGAGTCTGGTTTGGGAACTGAATGAAAACTTTGGTCACGTTATCTATGGTTAATAAGAAGGTAGCTTGGGGAAAGAAATTTTGGATTGATACCCATTTTTGTTGAAGAGCTTATTTGAATTATTAAGCTATTCCCAGACCACCAGAGATTGGTATCACATTTTTTGTCACAAACTGCTGTTTCCAGAGGTCACTACAAGCTCAACTGATTAACTTTGAGCTCAGTGGCTACGAAGACCATTTTGCAGCATTTCCTTTGTAGCTGTGCAGTGGGGCAACTCATCCACCTTTTGGCTCCTTCCTTTCTGAAGCTGAGAAGCTGTATAATCTTACCTCCCTCCCCCCCATTCTATGTGTGTCTGTGTGTGTGTGTGTGTGTGCACCCGCGCATTTGTGTGTGATTGCAGAGGTGGCATTGCCATTCTCCTTACATAGTCATCAAGGGTTTTTCTCCCTCCCTGAAAAAGCCATACAATAAAGAAGTGTCAAGGATGCAATTTCTCTGCTCACCTGTTAGTAAGGTTCTACAACCTTCCTGATCTTGGAAAGCAGCTGTAGAGGACATATGTACATTGGTGCATGATTGCTATTGAAGTGAGAAAACACCTTTTGGTTGTGAGAGAGCACTCTTATATATTGAATTGCAAAGCACCTTAGGATACGAGGTAGCAATATACCCATATCCTATAAAAGTGACTGTAACTTTTTACTTATGTTTGTTAAACAGTATGTGAATATACTATATGGAAAAGACATAAAATGGACTTCAAACCCATTCTCTTGAATGGAAGTAGAAACTTCAGTGCAGCTGGGATTTTTGATTGCTTGAAGTCAGATTCTGAATTTACTCACCATTCAAGGAGAATAGATGCACCTTTCAGATCTTCCTGAGAATAATAGTGGTAGGCATGCAACAACATGCCAAGCTGGCACCTACAGCACTGCACTTCCTGTATGGTTGCTGCTTCATGGAGGGACCTAGAGGTATCACTGCAGGGATAACAGTGCTATGTAGGTAGCACCTTTTCCCAACCTGGCTGTCCTTCAGATACATCTTTAGTTCCTCAAAATTCCCCCATCAGCACGGCCACTGCTAAGAATACAACAGTAGGACATTGAGGTTGGAGAAAGCTGTTGTTTAATATACTGACATTTTTCAAACTGGGCAGAAGGTAATAAATAAGCTATTAAGAAGATTTGTGAAATGATTTAGTTCATATATAACTGCAGTCTCTCTCTCTCTCTCTCTCTCTCTCTCTCTCTCTCTCTCTCTCTCTCTCTCTCTCTCTCTCTCTCTCTCCTCTCTCTCTCTCTCTCTCTCTCTCTCTCTCTCTCTCTCCCTCCCTCCCTCCCTCCCTCCCTCCTTTCTTTCGCCTGAAAGTGGCTTGCATTGTGAATCTTATTGATCTCTTCCCTCTGAAAAGAGGCCTCAAAGAAGATTAGTAGTCTAATCTTTTATGTCTAGGGAATAATTATGGAAGTCAAAAATGAGCTTTTGCTGGCCATCTGTCAAACACAGACTGCAGTATCCAGTCAGATTTAGAATTGTCACTGCTGCTCATACATAGAGAGCAGATTCCACATGCTACCATTTTACAAGAGGAACACAGTTGTAGTTATACACAATGCTACGGTAGACATTAAAGCTGAAAAACTGAAACTAAAGCAAAGGAGGATTACTCTGTTCTAATAATGTGGGCTTAATACTAATATTAATAGTACAGGCGTAATAATATAAATGAATTATTGCTTGCTTTGAAATGCTGTCTTACTTATTCTGTTGTGGAAGTGAAGGAAACATTTGTATAATTGCCTGTCTAATCCGTGGAATGGGGGCAGGATTAAAGATGATAAGCCAACAAAATCAGTTTAAAGAGGAGCCCATAAAAATCACCCTGACTACATATCAAGAACACACACACTGGATTCCACTACCATCCCAGCCCCAGGTCTTCAAGGCCTTCCCAAACAGGATCAGGACCATCTGAATCTCAGGGGGACACTTGCTTCATGAGGCAGGCACTATGACAGAGAAAGCACACTTTGATCTCTTTATAATACTTCAGGTAATGCAGATGGAAATCAATGAGCGCTTTTAAAAAAAATGTCCCTCAGAATACTACCGGTATTAAGAAAAAGTATAGCTGGTGCATTGGGAATACAACATCCTATTGCCAATCCCCAATTTAAAAAAACTGAATGATTGTGTCCTGTTACTTCTAAAGTTTTCAAGTCACCTTCAAAGGCAATCCATATATAATATGTTCTGAATGTAATTACTATATATTTCTTTCATTCATTCATTCATTCATTCATTCATTCATTCATTCATTCATTCATTCATTCACTCATCCATCCATCCATCCATCCATCCATCCATCCATCCATCCATCCATCCATCCATCCATCCATCCATCTATCCTATTATTTACAAACCACACACTTCTGTAAAGGACTCAAGACCATTTATAATGAAAAAAAACCCACATATGAATGTAAACAATACAATAAGTCCTTGACTTATGACCATAACTGAGCCAAAAAAATTATGTTGCTAAGTGAGAAAGTTGATAAGCGAGTTTTGTTCCATTTAATGACCTTTCTGCCACAGTTGTTAAGTAAATCACTGCAGTTAGTGACACAAAAAAAGTGATCACATGAGTCCACCTCATAAATATGCAACCTTCATAAATATGAGTTAGTTGCCAAGCATCTGAATTTTGATCTTGTGATCATGGGATGCTGCAATGGTCACAAGTGTGAAAAACGGTCATAAGTCACTTTTTCAGCACCGTTGTAACTTCGAACGGTTACTAAATGAACTGTTGTAAGTCGAGGACTACCTGTAATCTAAGCAGCCCTTGTACAATCAAGGCCCTGTAGAATAATAAATTTTATGGGTCCTTTTGGAGGCCTTCTTTATCTCATGAGGCACAATGTCCCAAAAGCAGATACCCTGTCCCCTTCAGCTGTTCCATAGTAGGAACATCCAACTTGTATTTCCTCAAAGATAATACAACATTGGTCAAATCTAGGCAGGAAAGACAGTTATCATGATACCCAATCTCTAGGACAGATAAAGGTGATAACTTGGAATAGCGATAGCTTTAAAGGTGATAACCTGGAACTGGATTAAGAAACAAACCAATAATAGCCACTGCAGATTGGTTTCATAGCTGCTGAATCAGCTACTCTTACTTAAGACATGAGACACTACATTTTAAATCAATGGAAGTTTTCAAATGCTCTGTAACAGAAAAGTGAATTATATTCCTCCACTAATATACCAAAACACACTGTTTAATACACTGGTTTATTTTTTTTTTAGTTGTACATTCATATTTGAGGAATGAGAGGTAGGCTATCCTGCCATGATATAAATGGCACACTGTTTCAAGAAAAACTGTTGCAGAGATTGTTTTTTCTTTCAAGCCTGTCTTCCCCCTCCCATGGAAACTAGCAGAAGATCGCTTTCTTAGAAAAAATTCTTATCTTTATTTAAAGAGAATAATTGTAACATATATATATATATAAACCTCCATAAGGAATGATAGGTCATTGGTCAAAACAGAAGGCAATACTTTTTAGCTTCGTTTCTAAAACAATCACACTTCTTTTTTATAATTTCCATGATCTCCATGTTGGGAACCTTTTAGCTGCCTGGATAAGTTGGCGAGCATTATCTATAACTGCAAAACAAGCCCTAAGAACCAAACCTAATATTATATTCTGTGTCTTAGGATATGTACATGTATATACAGAAAGGAGAGGAGTATTTTTTTTAAAAAAAAAAAGACAACCAGTTTCTATCTACATATAAATTTATCAATGAGCTCTTTGAAAAACTTCCCTTCCCATTTGGAAATGTTATTTAAATGATTTGAAAAGCCTGCCTTGGCCAAAATAATCTTTAGAAACTTCCTATCCTTTCATGCAGGTAAATCATAGATAATTTTACAGGACTTTTAGAAATCCATGTCCGATGCTTTCATCTTCATGACCTCATAATTAACTTTCCATTGTGTGATCTCCTCAGGTTACAACTCCTGATTAAAAGGTGAAAGGTTGAGGCAAAAGTGAAGGGCGAGGAATTCCTTCATGCTTTCCCTTTTAAAGGCAATTCCTTCAGAGCAGGTATGATAAATACTAAGCCTTATTCATGTTACAGGCCTGAATTAGTGCCATATGATGAGGAATTACAATTCAAAGAGAAGGCAGGATCTGATTAAAGGAACACTTAAAAAATGCATATGCAGATGGAAACAGGGGAAAAGTGAAATGGGAAAATGGTGGAAGTCCATGCCCTTATTACATTTTCAGTAAATAAGAAATACTTTTTTTGAGGGGGGGAGAGCAAAAAAAAGACAATTGTTCCCTTAATCCCAAATTCAAGAGTTAGTTTGATCTGCTTTCTGGCATGCCTTTGGAGGTATTTGATCTCTCTCTCTCTCTCTCTCTCTCTCTCTCTCTCTCTCTCTCTCTCTCTCTCTCTCTCTCTCTCTCTCTCTCTCTCTCTCTCTCTCTCTCTCTCTCTCTCTCTCTCTCTCTCTCTCTCTCTGTGTGTGTGTGTGTGTGTACAAGGAAAGACTTGATTGAGTGAAAGAAGCTGTTTTTGCTTCCACTTGATCAAAACGGACTGGCCATGTTCCATTACTTTAAGAGCAAATAGGAAACGATTTGAACGAAGCCTTTCTGCTTTGTTAGCAATATGGGAAAACCCATGCTGAATGTAAAGTGATGTCAGCTACAGCAAAGTTAGAAAGTTTTAAACCTTTTCACATTTCCTCAAGAGTAGATTGGTGTCATGGACCCTGGTCCGAATCAAAAGTCAATCTATTAAAGGTTCAGCTTTATACAAAAGGTGCAAGTGAGTTTCTTGATTCTCATGTAATATGAAAAGGTTAAGTACTGATCTACTTTTGTACATTCATCCAGATTAGACAATACTTTTTGTAATCTGCTAATGTTTGCTTCAAGGTACCTACTTGAGTTTTGTAAAATATCTTCTCAGATAATATCTAAAATGGTGATGCTGTATGGGTTGAAGACTTGACACTTTGAAAAATAGAACCATTTTTTTTTATTTGGAAAGGGCGGAGGAAAAGGAACAAAGCAATAAATAATGGGTTGAGAATGTTATGTTCAGATATATTGGCCAAATAAGAAGTTGACACCTGCTGGACCTTAAATACTTTCCTCAAATGTAAGAAAGGATATTCTATAACAGGGGTAGGCAACCTTGGCTCTTTTATGACTCATGGACTTCAACTCCTAGAATTACTAAGCCAGCCATGCTGGCTCAGGAATTCTGGGAGTTGAAGTCCATGAGTCATAAAAGACCCAAGGTTGCCTATCCCTATTCTATAATAACCTCAGCTTTTTCTTCTGGTAACAAATCACTGAGAAGATAATAAAAATGTAAGAACTTGTCTTGTACTGTCATCTCTTCAAAGCAAAATATGAGGGTGGCAGTGTCTTTCTGCTTCTGTTCCAAGTTGCTTGTGCTTTTTAGTAGTTCTCTAACACTGCTTGCTCTACTCTGCAACTTTCCCAGGCAAGCAGCTTGCAAGCAGCAACTCAAATATCTCCAATGGATTTTAGAACACGAGTGGCTATATATCACAACATCTTACCTTCTCTGGGATTCTGCCGAATTCCATTCACTTCAATCAGGACAGAATGCTGGGAGGGTTTTTGACAGCTTGGAGGCAAACAAGGGCAATTAATAGTTACCATTGTTACTAACCTAAATTCCATCTATTTTCTTAAATTTTAGATTGAATGGGTATTTGCATGAATAACTTTCCTTGACGTGAAGCTCATGAAAGTAATCATTTGGGGGGGGGGAGAAGCATTATAAAATACTAGGAAATATACGGTAGACAATTACAAGAACAGGATGGGCCACTTAACAACGGGGAAAGAATTTCAGTAGTCTAGAAAATCACAGAGGAAAAAGGGTTATATTTCAGAATCTAAATAATATTGACATCATGGTAGCAATTTAAAAAGGGGTATTATTCAGTAAAGCAACTTTCTAGAAGAATTCTTGTTGCATTAGAAAAGAATTCTGATAAAAATTGTGCTGATCAGACATTACCTAGTGTCTCACATCTCTGATGTTTTGGGTGCTACTTACTGTAAGTAAAATAGCTATGAGCCCTGGTGGCATAGTGGTTAGAATGCAGTATTGCAGGCAAACTCTACCCATAGCCTGGAGTTTGATCTTGATGGGGCTGGAGATAGACTCAGTCTTCCATTTTTCCAAGGTCGATAAAATGAGGACCCAGACTGTGGAGGGCAATATGTTGACATGGTAAACCATTCAGAGAGTGCTATAAAGCACTATGGAGCAGTATATAAGTCTGTTATTGCTATTGCTATGATAGGAAAATTAAGGAGTGACAGAACAATTGTCCTTAAAAACTGTTCAGATCTAGTTCCAATTCCTCCCTCAATTTGCCCAGAACTATCAGAATAATTATAAGACAGACCATTCACTATTCTGAATAATAGTTCAACTTGTGCTGTCCCTTATTCTGGGGAATTGTAGACCTGTCTTAAAACTCTTCTGGGTAATGGGACATTTTTATACTGATTGTTCATTCTTAAAAGAAGAAGAAATAATAGTTACAAAAAGACTACATCGCAAATATTTCCTTGAAAGGAGCAAGGACATATTTGGTAATACCTCAACATCCTACAAGAATAATTTCCCAGATGTGTTTGTAGACTCTAGGCTGATGTCTTCAACAGTAGTTTTCCTTAGAGAACTTTTTGATCTAAGTTTCAAAGATAAGAGAGAGTTCATATTACTTCTATAGAAAAACCCCACTTGAGTTAAGAGTCATTTTGAGGTTTTCCTTTTCCTCTTTTAAATCAGAAGTCTTTAACAAGAAAATGGCCATCTTTAGGGTGTGTTAGGGATTCTAATTAAGTTAAAAGTTATTACAGTCACTTAATTGTTTTTTTTTTCCCCTTTGGAGGCCTGCAAAAATATATCTACCAGCTCAAGATTTTTGTTTCAGACCATTTGGCACTACTTAGTAGTAGTTGTTTGTACCTTTCCCTTTCAACAACATTGGCTCTGTAATCTATTCCATAAGCTTCCTTTTGAGATTTATTGTCACCAGCAGCTAAAGATCAAATTCAGATAGCCTAAGAATGCCAATCTCTGCAGAAGCATCAAGAAGTAATCTAAAGATCCAGTGAAAACCACAGCAATGTGTTCTTAGGAAGTCTTGGGTCGGACTGGGACAACTTGCCACGGGCAATTCACCATAGGCAACTCATTGCAGGAAAACTCGCCATGGGCAACTCGCTGTGGGACAACTTGCCACGGGGCAATTTAACAATTAAATTTAATTATTTAAAATAAACTAACAATTATTTTAAATTTTGTTGCTCACAATTCCATGTTGTCCCTGTTTTTGCATCCCTTCTTTAATTACTTCTTTGATACTAGTGTAACTCTTGTCCCACAGCAAAGTTGTCCTCTGGCAAATTGTCCTACAGCGAGTCGGCTGTGGCCTGTTGGCCTGTTGGCAAAGTAGTTGTGGCTAGTTGGCCTGTGGCCATGATGAATTGTCATAGACTTGCCTTGGGTTCCCATCCTGGATAAGAGAGAGAGAGAGAGAGAAAGAAGAAGTAAAGAACAACAGAAGAGGTAGCTTCTTTACCACTGCTATTTTTTCCCTGTGACACTTAACTATAGGGAAGGGGAGAATGATAACTCCTTGAAAACATTCACACTTCCCATGGAGACTGTTAGGATCAGTAAGTCCAGAGCCAATGTAGTACTCAGACTCTAGAATGCAGCCCCCAGTGCTCTGCAAACGTAAGTATTTCAAGACAGATGCACATGGATGGTTCCCTTCATTCTTAGCCCTCTCCAAACAAAGGACGTAAAAATGTAACAGGACGTAATATTTTGTACTTGCCAGCAGACAAATCCATGTAGAATGACTTGCTTTAGAACCAGCAGTTCACTGTTTTTTATTTATTTATTTATTTATCTATTTACCTATTTATCTATTTATTTATTTATTTATTTATTTATTTGTTTGTTTGTTTGTTTATTTATTTAGTTAGGGTTTTAGTGTGGGATTTTAATTTGGTTTTAGTACAGCCTAGTTATTTAATTCTTGTGGACTTCAACTCCCAGAATTCCTCATGCCGTCTGAGGAATTCTGGGAGCTGAAGTCCATAAGTCGTAAAGTTGCTAAGGTTGGGACCCCTGTTCTAAGAGCAGCACTTAGAAGATTCCCCTGACTTTATTTCTTTTTCCACCCATTGGCGGCTGCCAGCAAAAAAACCCACCACCAATTACTCTCCCAAAGGATGGTGGGTTAGCCACCCCTATTTTTATTATTTTTATTTTATTATTATTATTATTTAAGACTTTTATACCGCCCCTCTCCCGTAGGACTCGGGGCGGTTTACAGCCAAATTTAAAAACGTAACAATAATAAATATTTTAAACAGAATTATTTATTTATTTATTTAAATATCTTGCCCATCTCGCAATCCAAAGTGACTCTGGGTGCCATCCATGCATATGCTGCATGCATATCCATGTAATAGTTGACTGTTTTCTCTATTTTGGCTCTAATCTCCTCAGAGTTCCCCTAATTTTCTGGTTTCACTCAATGCAATGAATTACCGTATACGCTGAGCCCATGGGCTTGGTTCACACAACCCAATTAGCTAAAATATGATTGACCCAGTGTAGTTTAGTGTCATTTGTATCTACAAGCCTTTATGTCAAATCCACATTCCAATTTCAGACTGCCCTGGGACTCTGGTCAGAGTCCTTCCCAGGGTTTGTCTTAGCCGAACAACAGAAGGACCATTCTGTTTGTTGGGTGCAGTGATGGGTGTGGTATCTCATTGCTGTCATCTAAATGACAAAAGCAGCTGTCGGCCATTGGACTACAAGGTCCACCGTTTTCATGAGCGGGTGCAACATTGTGACGCATATAGAAAAGGGGTGGGAGCTGCATCAAGATGTCACATTTATGCCGTTGTTAGTCTGACTTGACTCCCTTTGCCCTGTATGAGTAAAAGCAACATTTCTAAGGTTAGCGTGATTCCCCACTCTTCCTTTGTGAGTTCTAACTTCCGAATTAGACAACTCACATCCATTGATCACAATCTCTAAATAATATTTATCTATCTATCTAATCAGACGCTATGAAGCATATTTCATTTTTTTTTTTTTGCTACCACACAAAGAAGGTGTTGTAAATGGCTTCTCAGAGCTCAGTAAGAACCCCAATTAAACCATTCAAAAGTGTTCTGCTTCAAACCAGCCACGTCTCTCTGCAATCTACGGAATGTCATCCCCAGCAGGATGCAAGCACAATGAAATGGGAAAGCCTGGATAAAAGCAGACTGAGTGATGGACTTTTTTCAATCAGTGCCGTCTACATAGAGGAGTGTGGTTTAAGAGCAAACTTCTCAACTGCATTCGTTTTTCAGACAATGAGCTCAATTAAGGAATTGTCTGTGGTCCCTTCGTAACAGAGAGGCTTCCATTAGTATTGGGCGCACTGGATCAGCAGGCATGGCTTGTGAGATCTGGAATGACTAGCCAGTCCCTGGGCTAATTGTAGCATGTTCAAACTACATCAAGAATGGTGAACAGTAATGATTTATACCAGGTGGAGGAGGCAGGAAGAAGAAACTGTCCCATCAGATGCCAACCTATCAGAATGTCATTTTGAGCATCTAATTCACAGGTGTCAAACGTGACATGTCGCGATGGTTTTTTGTCTTTGCAGAGCCGGGGCAGGCGTGGCCTGTGTGTGACCCATCTGGCCTGTGGGCTGCCAGTTTGACACCCCTGATCTAATTCATTCTGTTCAATTTGGCTCTGAAATTCTGTCAGTTATTTAACATGAGGCAACTAAAGGAGCTTAATCCAGTCACATGTCCACCAAAATGATAAAGGATAGACTGGTGAGTGACTTACTTATGCTGGTTGTTGTTGTTGTTGTTTTTGTGTGTGTGTGTGTGTGTGTGTGTGTGTGTGTGTGTGTGAGAGAGAGAGAGAGAGAGAGAGAGAGAGAGAGAGAGAGAGAGAGAGAGAGAGAGAGAGAGAGAGAGAGAGAGAGAGAGAGAGAGAGAGAGAGAGAGAGAGAGAGAGAGAGAGAGAGAGAGAGAGAGAGAGAGCAGGAGGATACACTTACACCAGGCTGCACCAACCTATTACTTGTATTTTTAAAGGAAGCTATTTTGAATACAAAGGCTTTTCACTGAGGTCTTCTTGGAAACAAAAATGATTATGGAAATGAATGTTTTCCTTTTAATCTTGTTTGAAGTGGTACAGGGCTGATGGTTCTCTCAAAGGAAGGATCCATGGGCACATTAATGTCCACAGGAACACATTGGTAATCCACTTTGCTAACTGTCCACAATTCCATAAAATTATGGGAAGTATAGAAAAGGTTTCATCTGAGACTTCTGCGAAGAGCTGAATATAGAATAACAGAGTTGGAAGGGACCTAATCCAACCTTCTACTCAAGCAGGGGACCCTATACTATTCCAGACAAATGATGGTCCAATCTCTTTTTAAAAAGATTCTTAGATTCTTCTGAGTTAGAACCAGCTAGAATCAGGTCCTGGACACCAGAAGGGTCTGAATTGATTCTGTTGAATTAATGAGAGAGATGCAAAGAATCCAATGACCATCAACATGGGCCTAAAGGATACATAGATTGAATTATGAACTTTGCCCCAAAAAATTAACCATATCATTGAAATACCAAGGTAGAACTCCTTTTGGACTTTACTGCTTTACACATTTTTCAAGTTCTCTAAATAGCTGCTAGGCATCTAAAAAGATTCCATTTTATGCCTGTATCTGGGCAACCTTGGCATGGTTCAGCTTGAATTCTGCTGCTTTTGCCAACTGCGTGTTAAATCCAGATCTTGCATATGGTGTTCCCAGCATGTATTTGACACTGCCCATGAAGACCAGGTCTTCAGAGCCAATGCTAGCTTTGTGTTGAGATTGATACACAGCAATTAACCAAAAAGAAAAAAAGAAAAGAAAGACAGATATTCCATTCCTCAGGGAACTCAGCAAACATTATATAAAAAGCGCCCCCTCGTAGCTTGTATGTCTGAATAATCAGACATTTGAGTGATCCTTTCATCTCTTTCAAGAGGGTTTGTGGAGACCCTCTGAACTGGGATGACAGGATTTGGAACCTGAGATTGGGTTCTCTTTGTTTGTTATGGCCTATCATCAGTCAAATCCAGTGTGTAGGTTAATAAGGCTTAAACTTTAAAGGAATGGTGAGCACCTGATTGACAAGCCTGCAAATAATAATCCAGTGGGAAGTTTTGTGCTGGGGAACTTAAAGTGTTCATTGAGATGCAGTCTAATTTTATAGCCAATTATATTAATTCAGGAAATCTCATTAGGTAAACTAATGCCAATATCCAAACTGCAGATTATTATTTCATGTGAATTCCTGCATGCATCTGAGATACAATTATTAGTTTAAATATCATTTGCCCTTTAGATAGTGTATGTAATAAACCTTTCTAAAGGTTTTTAAAAACAGCAAAATTAGTTGGTGTAATAATCTGCATGTGAAGTAGGTAGTCTCATTAGCTCTGCTGATGTTCTCAAATATAACATAGTTCCTAGAAGTTTTTGTTGGTAGGCGTGTGTTGCAAAGCATGCTCTATTTGAATGTAATTAGAAGGTTATAATAAGAGAGTCTTAAAAAAAATCTTCCTAGATCGGCAGAAGACATTCTCCATCCATACAACTGAACTGTACTGCTGCTTAGGACTCCAGCACCATCTGTATCAAGCAGCTGTCTGATAGATGGAAGTAGACAAATATCCTCTAGCTCATTTAAGCTGTTGTCTGTGTTTGTTTCAGCTTCAGTCCCCTTATTCAAAGAGACAAATTAGAACATGGTGAAGACACATGTTAGTGGCCATGTCCACCTGCCCATCCCCTATCAGAATACATTTATGGCTTCAGTAGAAGATGTAGGCTTTATAGGAGAAGGGAAGAGGTGTAACTATTTGAATGTGTTTTTAACACAATTTATCATCCTATTAATTGTAGCCATTCACTAATTATCATTACGAATCGTAGCAAATAATATTTATTGTTATTGGTACTGTTGTGGAGAATGTGGTAATAGTTTATGGAGGAAACAGAGAATTTTTTCCCCCTCTCTCTTTGAAGCTACTATATTGGAAAAACCCAGAATCAGCCATTAAGTTGAATGAGGGAAATGTCAAAGTAGATAAAAGACAGTACACATGGAAGTTAAACTATGGAATTTACTAGAATGGGATGAACTTATAGCCAATTGGCATGTGTTTAAAATTAAAGTAGACAATTTTATATAAAGATGAATATTTGCTATTTCCATTACAAGAAATATGCAATTTGTCTCTGAATATTAGTGTCTATGGGTGTAAATGATTGATTCCCAGATTGATAAAGTTTCAGAAGGCCTTTAAGTAATGCCACTTGTGAGCTGCTTCTTTTCACCAAAAAAACCCACGTCCTCCTTAGATACTGGAAAGCTGTTAGGAAATAAAATAAAAAAAGTTATCACCCTAAGATAAATGGGGGATTTAATCATTCCAAATGATAAATAGTTCAGTTGCTGGAATTCTTGTGACCCCATTTCTATCTTTCTCAATAAAATTTCCTAAAGAGATTTCTGTGAGAGTAATGGTTTTGATTGCAGGCCTTTAACAAAGAGTCTGACATTAGTGCTTTCTTGCTGAAAAGCATTTTGACTAGGGCACAACATTCCTCAATTTGAGAGCATCATACATAGTATGACAAAGACCACTATCAGGAACAACTGCAGGACATGGCCAGCAAGGTAAGGCAGCCCATTTATTCTTGAGGGCTGATGGGGAGTGGAAAAGAGATGCTAGGGACAGGTGATCCTTTTTTCATTCATTCATTCATTCATTCATTTTTAAACTTCTAAGTTGATGCTTTTTCAGCATGGAAATGTCAAAGCATAGCATAGACATAATGGTTGAATATATAGTATATCCATTTAATAAGAGGATAAAATAAATTTAAAACTAAACTGAATAAATGACACAAACCAAGTGTAAATCCAGTTAACTACATACTATATTTAGTAGTTATTTCACAACAACTACATTAGCATTCTCTGAACCAACTCACTCTTGGTTGAATACACCATAACAAAGTCCATGTATTATTCTAAGCTTGTTTTGTTAAAAGTTATAGTGAATGAATTCATACATTGTGGTGAGTGATTAACAGTTAATTTGAATGGTTACATGATCAGCAAAGTAAACCAAAATAAAACAAAGTATACTACAAGAACATTGAATTCTATTCTAAGATCATTTTATGCAATGTTAAAAAAAGGTTTTTTCCCCCAGTTTTTTCAGGATATATAATTAAAAATGGGAGGAACCACCTGAATCAGTGAAGTGGTTGAAGTGATGTACCGGTGTCTGGAGGCTGTGAGGGTCTGGATGGGTGCTAACAGATTGAGGCTCAACCCTGACAAGACAGAGTGGCTGTGGGTGATGCCTCCCACAGACATTTCAATCTGTCCTTCCATTACCCTGGGGGGTAAAGTTATAAACCCCTCGGAGAAGGTGCGCAACTTGGGAGTCCTCCTCAATCCACGGCTGACATTGGAACATCATTTGTCGGCTGTGGCGAGGGGGGCATTTGCCCAGGTTTGCCTGGTTCACCAGTTGCGCCCTTATTTGGACCGGGAGTCTCTACTCACAGTCACATATGCCCTTGTCACCTCGAGGATCGACTACTGCAATGCTCTCTACATGGGGCTACCCTTGAAGAGTATTCGGAGACTACAATTAGTGCAAAATGCAGCTGCGCGAGCAGTTGTGGGCCTGCCTCGTCGGGCCCACATTTCGTCAACTCTCCGCATGCTGCACTGGCTGCCTATTGGTCTCCGAGTGCAATTCAAAGTGTTGGTTATCACCTATAAAGCCCTTCATGGCATTGGACCAGGATACTTACGGGACTGTCTTCTGCCACATACTTCCCTTCGACTGGTGAGAGCGCACAGGGTCGGCCTCCTCCGGGTCCCGTCAGTGAAACAATGCCGTCTGGCGGGTCCTAGGGGGAGGGCCTTCTCTGTTGTGGTGCCCACCCTCTGGAACCAACTGCCCCCTGAAGTCCGCATTTCCCCCACTCTCCCGGCCTTCCGGAAGAATCTAAAAACTTATCTATGCCGGCAGGCCTGGGGATGATTGTGATTGCGTGTGAATTATGAATGTGTTCGGGGTTTTTTTTAAACGTTTTGTAGATTGCTTTTTGATTTTAAACTCTGTGATGTTCTTTTCTTTATGTTGTTAGCCGCTCTGAGTCCTTTGGAGAGGAGCGGCATAAAAATTTAATTTAAATAAATAAATAAATAAATAAATAAATAAACACTTGGCCTGAAAAACAGAACTGATGGTCATATGCCAAACCTCCATATTTTTCCTTTATCACCATTGATTTCTTTAGCTCCTGTGAGTGACTACAGAAAGCTTCAGACCAATCTGCTAGTTTCATTTTAAGAATTACAAAATCCAGTTGCAATATTAAAAGGAAATATGGCATATTGAACTGGGACTTTTGATCTTGAAAACGATGGCCCTGTTTAAGAAAAAAAAATGTTGAAAGGCAGAATATTTGAAAATCATTAGCTAGGACTGGACCATTCAGCAATATGCAGTTAGTAAACAATAATTAATTAACAGTATCCTTATAATTGGTTCTGGTATGATCATTCAGCTTTGAAATTATGAAGGCAGGGTTAATACTGATTAACCAGTTAAATTGTTCCTATAACTAGCTAATCCAAGGTATCTTCCGGGAACCCATTGCTCCAGTGACTGCCATGTTCCAGACTCCATGTTTCCTAGGACTGTGCATGAATAAGTAGGAAACACGGCATACAAATTTCTATTTTAATGCTTCAGGAACAGCAGCAAGAAGCTTCTGTTTAAACATGTCCAACTCTAGCGGATTCTAACTCTTTTATGACCAGTAGCCTTAAACCTGCATTTCTTAATACTTCCCTCACACCATCCACAGCAAATAATATTCCAGTAACAGTTTGCTAATGTAGGCAAGGCAAGATCTCCCTACCTCATACTTTTGGAAATGCAGATAGTCCTTGACTTACGACTCGTCACTTAGCAACTGTTTGAAGGTGCAATGGAAATCCCCCCCCCAAAAGCTACTTATAACCTGGATTCAAAGTTCCAACAGCCCCCTCTCCTGAAATCATGTGACCACATGTCAGGCACTTGGCAACTGGCTTGCATTTACAGCTGCTCGCAATGCCCCATGGTCATGTGACCACAATTTTTGAAGTTTTGAAGAAAACTGCCATTTGCCTCCAGTTTTAGGCAAAAATGCTCCATAGCACTCATGGGGTGACTTTACAACCGTGGGATTCACTTAATAACTATGGCATTTGCTAAATGACCACTGCGATGACTTCAATGCAACCAAAAATGGTCACGCGATGACCCGATTTATGACTGTCACCATTTAAGACCATAATGGGCAGGCTCAATTACAGTCATAAGTTGAAGACTACCTGTATGCAAGACTGAACATTTCCAGTGAGTCTAAAAGGAAAAACGTTGCAGAGATACCTGTGCAGTGACAGAAGGGGTTCACATGGGATATTTTGGCAGAGTAGCAGCTGGTAGTGATGTTTTTGATGATCCTCCAAGATCCCTGTGATTCAGTCACAATTACCATTTGTACCGCAAAATCCTCTCTGTTTTAATGTGCTTGTTTGCTTTCGCAACTGCAGAAAGCAATTGGAAATTCTGAGAAATATGGATAGTATTTGGAAAAGTCTCTGTTTATAAGAGGAGACATTTGTGCAAACAAAGATGCCATTAGAATATGGAGAGTTTGATGCCACTCATTTAGACGCAAAATAAGGAACCAGTCTGTTTCATTCTTCATCTTGGTTACTTTAATTTTTAAAATGCATTTAGAAAATGTCTCCTGTTTTTCATTCTTTTTGATACGTGTGTGTTTGTGTGTTCCAGTGCCTCTCTCTATGTGTATATAAATACATCAGAAAGAAGCTTCCCCCCCCCAAAGTTCCATTCCTCTTACGGTATAATAATTTTAGCTAATTTACAGTATAGTGCCATCTTCTGGTCACCACAAATCTCTTTGAGACTGCCAGTGATTTATGCATTAAAACGTCTTCTTAAGACTTCTTATTGTGCTGTCAATTAATATGAAAATGTGGTAGATTTAATTAACAGCTAGTAAATGCAGCAAGCAACCATTGGTTACATTGCGTTATACATTTGTATACAATCACTGAGCAGAATTAGCACTTTCAGTTAACCCTAGAGCTAAATATAGTACCCCAAAATACTATGAGGAACAGCCCCTAAGGATCTCCAAAAACTGTCATGAAGTTATAAAATTTAATGTAATAGAAGGAGGAAATATGAAGAACGTGGCTCGATATCAGCCCTTTAGGGTGGGCCATATCAAGGAACAGACACTGTACGAATTACAGGGACGCTATTTTATTATTACAAGGTATCTTGAAATCCTGCCAAAGTTTCTCTCTGCCCCCTCTTATACCAACAGAATTAAGGTGGGATTATTTTTGAATTTCTTTCTCACATTTTTCCAGGACTGAGTTTTTCCTCCTTTAACCACCATTCATTCCTTCATCCATTATCTGCTCATGCCTTTTTACCAAAAAGCAATTCTATGAACAACACTTAATTGTAATTAAATGGGAATGAAATAAATCAATTTTAATTTCTGTTTGGCTCCATTCACTACTTTGGGGAACCCAGCCCCTGTAGTCAGCTCAGCCTCTACCCACAGCTTGGGGGGGGGAAAAAACCTTGCATTCTTGTTCCCAGTGTAGTGCCAGAGCAGAACTGAAATATTAATAGCTAAGGATATTCACTCTATATGGGGAGTGATTCTTAGAAAATTACTTCTTGAAAGCAGATCATTTTGAGATGTTCTGAATAGGCAAAAATTAGTAATCAGAGAATGAGGTAAAGAGTATTTGTTTTCCCCAGAAGACCAATATTTGAAATGAACTATAGTCTGAAGTAATCTTCTAAATCTCTATATTTTTACAGAAGCCCGAATATTATAAAACACCATCAATCTCTCACCGCAAAGTCTGCACAAGTGGCACCTCAGACAACAGGCCATAATTAAGCATCAGGGCTACCTGGAAACTACATGGAGAATCTATTTTATAGTGAGAGGAATCCTGAAATTTGAATCGCCCACTTAACCCATGGAGTCCAATCTCACAGGTCAAGCAGAACTCCAAATGGAAGCCTTTCTGGTTGTTTCCATAAATCAGGAGTGTTGAATTGGGCAACTTTAAGACTTGTGGACTTCAACTCCAAGAATTCCCCAGCCAGGGGAAGTCCACAAATCTCAAAGTTGCCAAAGTTCAACACCTCTGGTCTAAATACTCTCTATGAAAGAAAGGCTCTCATTCTCTCTTCCACGGTTACCATACATTCAGGAAATGTATTATAACTTTCACCAGGGATCTACCTTCCTATAACCAACAGAGACTAAGTCTTGACTTCCCTATAGATTAAAATTGTTATACAGGTAGTCCTCAACTTATGACCACAAGGGAGTCCAAAATTTCCATTTCTAAGCAAGACAGTTGTTAAATGAGTTTCGCCCCATTTTACAACCTTTCTTGCTACAGTTGTTAAGTGAATCACAGCACTTGTTGAGTTAGTAATACTGTTATTAAGTGAACCTGGCTTCCCCATTGACTTTGCTTGTCAGAAGCTCGCAAAAATGTGATTACAGCACTCTGGGGTGCTATAACCATCATAATTACATTCCAGTTGCCAAGCGTCTTGAATTTTGGTCACATGACCACAGGGATGCTGCAACAGTCGTAAGTGTGAAAAATGGCCGTAAGTCACTTTTTTCAGTGCCATTGTAACTTTGAACGGTCACTAAATGAACAGTTGCAAATCGAGGACTACGTGTGGTGCCCTCTCTTCCCTTAGACAGCTTTTCTCAAAACTAAAACATGTTCCTTTCTGCTCTCTTCTGCTCAGCTTTATTTCTAATCATTCTGGTTGCAATTTGTTGTGTCTGTTCCAAGGCACTTCCTTCACAGCTGCTTTAGTGCGCTTTCCTCACATCCTTAAGGTCAACAGGAAAAGATGTCAACTTATACTGAACTGCTTCCACTGCTTTAGCAATGCATTAAGGCAGGGGTGTCAAACTGCCGGCCCCCAGGCCAGATGCATCATAGCAAAACTGCGCCCACCGCATTGCCGGCAATGGCAAAAAAGTCGCGATATGTCACGACACGTCACGTGACGTTGCGAGTTTGACACCTCTGCATTAAGGCAATATTGCTGTCCTTACAGTTTTGTTGTGGAAACGTTTCACAGCATCCTAACCCTAACCCTAACCCTCCCAACCAGAGTCTCCAATCAGTGGGGGAAAACACCATCAATCCCTTATTTATTTATTTTTTTTATTTATTTATAAAATTTATTGGCTGCCCACCTTACCATAAGGTAACTCTGGGTAGCTTACATATACAGTTAAGACATAAAAGGACATTAAAGCCAAGGACACATGGGGAGGGTGGGAGCAGAGTGGGGGGGGGATGTGGGATCTATCATTACTCAATCAACTATTGCACTGTTACCTCAAGATATGCTGGTGAACTACTAAGGAATTCTAGGGGAAGCCTCCTGTTTTAGGTTTTTATTTTTATAGATTTATTTATTTTATTTTATAGGCCTATTGATCTCTTTGGATATAACTGAGATAATAAAAATACCTCTCCAAAAGCTATTTTTTTTATATATAAAAATTCCTTTATTAAAACAATCAGCATTGTACATAAAATCTTTGTGTGCATCAAACATCATATCATCTGTCATACAACACCACGTATTCTTTCTAAACGTCTGGCCCGGCAAGCATCCCTCACTCCTCAGCTCATTCCTCCACTCTACACCCGCTACATTTTTTTTTTTAAATTCTATGATCCCTAACAAATTTATAATAACAACAACAACAACAGAGTTGGAAGAGATCTTGGAGGTCTTCTAGTCCAACCCTCTGCTCAGGCAGGAAACCCTATACCATTTAGACAAATGGTTGTCCAGTCTCTTCTTAAAAACTTCCAGAGTTGGAGCATTCACAACTTCTGGAGGTAGGTTGTCCCACTGTTTTCAAGGGAACAGTTTTTAATCTCCAAATCATGCAAATGTCAATCTCTCAAGAGACTGATATTCCCATGGCAAAACTACATCCGAGATTAGTGGTGTTAATGCTGGGCATCTGCCTACAATACTCAGGCAAAACTAGAGGACATATATTGGTTCCTGCACTGTAAGTCTATTCTGGCATTATTCTGGATAAATCTTTGAGATTCCCAGGCCATTCAGTTCAGTCATTTTTTTATTACTTGATAGATTCACATAACCTAATTATATTTGTTGGAAAGAACGTCAATACCCAAGCCCTTTGCATCCTTAGATTCTCAAGAGTACTTTCAACTTCTGGAGGTAAAGGATCATGACCAAAATGTCAACAGCCACTGTTTAATCGTGCATTGATTCCAACGAAACACACTTAAAAACCCCACTGCTAAGCAAATACACTTGAGGCTGTTGCTTAGACATCAAGTCCTCCTGAAAGCAGTCAGATGTGCAGCACAAATACAACGCAAGCTGCCTTCAGATGGAGTCTGCCATGCATGCAGATTTACCCAGAGTAAGTCAGGCTAAATTCAGGGAGGGATTTTTCTGAGAAAATGTTCATGGTCAAGCTGCCCAGTCTGTTTCTATTAGGCAAGGCAAGTGTAAACTAATCTTAATCAGAACTAGGGTCCCACTGAGTTCTCCTTTATTTGTGAGATTTATGACTGGATTTTTCATTATAAACACAACCATCCTGAAGTCAGTTCTCAGCATTATCAGTTTTATCTTTTAAAAGTTTCTCTTAATTATGAGGAATGATGCGCTCCAAAAGAAGAAAACTGCAATCAGGGCTTCTGTGGTGTAATTATTGTAAGCAGTTCATGTCTAAATTTTGTGAATAGCGGTCTCTTGACCCTCCAGGAACAGATGAAAGATTAAGACATTCCTCTCACAGATGACACCCATCCTTGCCCTGCTGCTACTTTTCAACCCTCCTGTCCATGGCTGTTTCCTTCTGGGTTGCCTGTGATGGTGGGGACTAAGGGACATTATTTTGGGTGGTTCTGCTCCTCCCTAAGTGGATGAGTTCAGTCTATGGCTGCAGAGAAGAAGAAGTGAATCCCTTGGGCACATCATGTCAATGTGTTGATACCCAATTATATATTCCCTCTCTCAACTGTGATTGGGAAGCTCAGCCGAAGTCTAGGTCTAGTCGCAGGAGTAGGCAACTTTGGCTCTTTTATGACTTGTGGATTTCAACTCCCAGAATTCCTGAGCCAGCATGGCTCAGCTTGGAAACCTCTCCCTTCTCCCTCAGCATGGCTGACTCAGGGATTCTGGGAGTTGAAGTCCACGAGTCATAAAAGAGTCAAGGTTGCCTATCCCTGGTCTAGTGCCTGGAGACTGTCAGCGTATGGATAAGAGGAATAAGCTCATGATCATTTTGAATGTTGTTTTGTCTCTTATAATATTTAGTTGTTCCAGTTTGGTGTCACTAGTCAACCGATAGTCCTCAGCTTATAACCAATCACTTAGTGACCATTTGAAATTCCAACAGATCAACCTGGAGAATACTTGAATACCCAGATTCGAAGATCTGATGGTCAGGCCTTCCTCACTGTCACATGATCACACTTTGAGCCCTTAGCAACCAGGCCACATTTACAGCTCGTTTGCAGCATCCCATAGTCCAATGATTGCATTTTACGACAGTTTTGCCGAAAACTGGCAAACTATACCCATAGTGTATCATTGGTTTGCTTAATAATTGCCACAAAAATGGTGAAAAAACATGATCAACCTGTTTTACAACTGACACGAGTTGTGTCCAGGATGGCCGATTCCATTATGGTTATAACTCAAAGACTACCTGTATAATAATAAGCATTCTCACTACCTCTTTATTAAAGTAACTTATTCTAATGTTGAAAAGTACTGGTCCTAGCACCATTACTGCTCACCTTGTGTGATATCTCACTTTAGCGCAGTGAAGATTTGTTGCTGTACATTCTCTGAATGTGAACTAAACTCATTTAAAATGCATACAATCTAGCCTATATTTAATTAGTTTGCTAACTAAAATGTCATGGGGCATTTTGTGAAATGCTTTGTTGAAGAGAAACTATATTATATCCGCCAGTTCCCATTCTCTGCTAAAGAAGATACTTGAACCAAAAAAAAAAAAAAGATTCTTTCTAAATAATTCCATGCTAATTAGTAATCCTCCCAGATCAATCTCTTTAGGATCAACTTTGGAATCTTCCCAGATATCAGTATCAAACTGATCTGTCTATAGTTCCCCAGCTCCTCTGAATTTCCTCTTTTTAAAGTTCAGAAGAGAGCCTTCTATGGTAGTACTTCACCTACTATCCTAGTAGTCCAAGATAATGGACTGAGGTCCAGCCAGATGCACACATATGAAAACAAACAAAAAAACCTTTGCTGCTGGAAACATCTGCTTCCTGAAGTCAGGAGAAAAAAACAGCTCCAAAAGTATGCAGATAAGAAACATGTCAAAGAGTTTAGAGAACATTGTAAAGAAATTTGGACACCAGTATTAATTGCAGGCTGCCAAATCACATACATGAAATACAGTCTTTCTGTGTTTGCTGGCTTATATGTAGTGAATGTATTTGTTATGTCTTATTTTGTTTCTTGTGATCTTCTTTTGTTGGAATAATTTTATTTTGATCTTTCGATATTTTAATTTACCATCCTAACCACTGTTCAGCAGCTCAGTTCCACCTAGTCCAGGACACCAAAGAAAGAGAATACCCACAGAACGATCAACAACATTTCAAAAGGTATCCAGTTTACTTGAGAAGAAGAAAACAACAACTTGCTACCCTTCCTCGACATCCTGATCAACAGAGACCACAATGGCAAACTAGAAATGCAAGTCTACAGAAAAATCACCCATACTAACTAGGTGCTTCACTACCAAAGCAACAACTAACCTCCCACAAGAGGAGGTATGTAAGGACTTTATTTAAACAAGCCCAAACATACTGCAGCAACCCAGAACAGCAGAAAAAGGAAATGGAGTATCTATACAACATATTCAAGCAAAATGGATAACCACGCAACTTCATCAAAAAGTCCTTGACCACTCAACCCAATACAGCATAACCAACACAAACCCTAACAATAATTACACTGCCATACATCAAGAATATCTCAGAAACCGCAAATAGACTGCTACAACCACATGGAATCAGCATAGCACACAAGCAAACTAAAGCGGATGATCCTAGTGGATGATCACTTGACTATGAGCCAGCAGTGTGCAGCAGCAGCCAAAAAAACTAATACAATCCTGGGTTGTATAAACAGAGGCATAGAATCAAGATCACATGAAGTACTACCGTAGTACCCCTTTAAAAAACCCTAATACACACCTGGAATACTGCAACCAATTTTGGTCACCATACTACAAAAAAGATGTTGAGACTTTGGAAAAAATTCAGAGAAGAGCAATTAAGATTATCAAAGGCCTGGAGACGTAAACATATGAAGAAGGGCTGCAGGGCTTGTGTTTGGCTTCTAAAGAAAAGAAGAAATAGGGGTGACATGATAGCAGTATTCCAGTATTTGAGGGGCTGCCACAAAGAAGAGGAGGTCAAATTATTCTCCAATGGACCAGGGGGCAGGACAAGAAACAATGGTTTAAAACTGACCAAAGAGAGAAGCAACCTGGAATTAAGAAGAAGCTTCCTAATAGTGAGGACAATTAACCATTGGAACAGCTTGCCTTCAGAAATCCTGGGAGCTCCATCACTGGAGGTTTTTAAGAAGAGGCTAAACAGTCACTTATCTGAAAAGGTATAGATTCTCTTGCTTGAGCAGGGGGCTGAACTAGAAGATCTCCATTTCAAGCCTTTCAAAACATCCTAAACCAGGGGTTCTCAACCTTGGCAACTTTAAGACTTGTGGACTTCAACTCCCAGAACTGGCTGAGGAATTCTGGGAGTTGAAGTCCACAAGTCTTAAAGTTGCCAAGGTTGAGAACCCCTGTCCTAAACAAACCAAAAGACCCAGCAGTCCCAGAAGAAAAAATGGGAGTCATCTACAACATACAATGTAAGAAATGCAACAACCGCTATGTAGGATAAGCAGGCAGAAGACTGGCAGAATGCATCCATGAATACCAACTGGCAGTGAAAAGGCATGATGAAAATTCTTTAATTTCACAACATATAGACACATTTAAGCACAGTTTCAATTGGGAAAATGTGACAGTCCTAGACCAGGCCAATTCCAAAAATGCCAGGGAATTTCTAGAAGCCTGGCACTCTGATAAATCAGCTATCAATAGACACGTAGACATTAACAACATCTATACACTATGCAAAAGAGACAATCAGCCAGCCCAAAAGAGAAAAAGACTCCAGCACCTCTCCACCAGTAATCAGCACCCCAAGGTTAACTTCAGACCAACAATCAAGTAAGCAATACCCCAATCAAGAAATTACCACAAAGCAATTAGAAAACAGCCAACCAAAGAATCCCTAAGTCCGCCCGCATCCACACAGACAGGCAAGACACCAGAATATAAACTGACAGCAAACAGCACTCCTTAATATTGATGATGTTACCTAGTTAGGGTAATGAAACATCTGCAAGAAAAAAAGCAAGCTCAGAGAACACCAAGGGCCTCTCAAAGAAAGGACAACCAGAATTTTCTGATAAATTATGCAGAAACTATCATGTCATAAGACCCTCATCCTTGTTTTGGCAAGAGTTAAGTCTTGAGGGATAAAGGAAGTAAATTAATTATTTCAAACATTTAAGTTAACCCTAGCCTTAGCCCTAGTCCTTAACCCAACATTTCATACAAAACTCTTTCCATTAAAATAGCCAGAGCACAGCAAGGAACATAGAACATATAATAATAGGACTGTAAGGGACCTTGGTGGTCTTCTAGTGCAACTCCCTGCTCAAGCAGGAAATCACTCTGGGCAAATGGCTGTCCAGTATTTTCTTGAAAACCTCCAGTGATGGAGCACTTATAACTTCCAGAGGCAAGCCATTCTACTGATTCATTGTTCTCACTGTCAGGAAATTACTCTTTAGTTCTAGGTTGGATCCCTCTTTAATGATCTTCCATCCATTACTTCTTTTCCTGCCCTCAGGTGCCTTAGAGAATGGATCGATCCCTACTTATCTGTGGGAGCTCCTCAAGGACAGATCACACTTCTCCAAATGTCAGACATGCTTTAGTATTCTGTTGCCAGATCTGTTCTGGAGCTCTGAAATCGTCTATCTAAGAATATTCTCAGGGCCTTTCTATTAGAAATAATGGGAAAGGAAAGGAAGGGGGAGAAATCAAAGATTCTCACATTTTTCCAGCCAAAATGGAGAAGTCATAGCTAGCATTCTCAGAGCATCTTAACAGGGAATAAATAAAACAAAATATGTTTATTTTTCTCATGACATTTTGTATGGAAATGGGTGGGTGGCTCATCATGACTCTACTGTGAGTGTCTATTGTTAGGAATAATGGGAATCTTTTAGAGTGAACTGTCCAGAGATAGCTAATCAGGAATATTCTGGGGGAGGGGACTATTGCAAGTAATGGGGGAGCCCGGGATGCAAAGAATGGTGAGCATTTAGCAGAAGCCAAAAAGATAAGAAAAGTTTCCCACTGCTATATATAGCAATTGTTGGTTTTGGCTTGCATTTCATTTTACTGGGTCAAATGCATACAGATATTCTTTTCCAGAATTTATAGCAAAAAAATATGGTTCCTTTCAAATATTTCTCTTCCCAGAGTGTTCAGATAAACAACAGATTAACCATCTTTTTGGCACATCCAGATACTTCTATGTTTCTCTATGTACCTTGAAGCCAACAAGAAGAGCCCTCCAGATAAGCGGTCATTTAGAGCAAAGGTCCCCAACCTTTTGGCTACCAGGGACCGGTTCTGTGGAGAAAGGTTTTTTCATGACCGGAGAGTTTGTGGTTTTGTGTGCTGCCTACATCCTATGGATGGGGCTTTGCTTGTTTGTGCAGCCCGGTTGCTGGCAAGCCACGGCCCGGTACCGGTCCACGGACCGGGGGTTGGGGACCCCTAATTTAGAGGGCATCAGATGAGAGAATGGTTGAGCTAAAGGGTGCATTCTTTGGAATGGCATCCCAAGGAACAAATGATTACCACAAACCTCAGAACAATGGCACATAGATACAGAGTGTTTTCAGATCAAAAGGAGTGCAGTTACTGCCTTGTAGACATCAATGGCTTACATAGCCTTTTTAAACAGAACATTATGACCAGCCGGTGGAATGAATTGCTTCTCTAAATGATACTTGTGTTTTGTCTTTGGACCCTTTTCAGATGCTTTTAGCACATAGCAGTATTATCTGTTGCTTACAGATGGATCCTGGTCTATATGGTTTATAGCCCTGCTTAACCCAATCCTCTGATCTCATCTTAATCTCTTGTACATTTATCTGTCCAGTTCTGACGTGCTTGAAACTGTGTTTTAGTTCCATAATTTTTTTTATCCCTTTTAGAAATGCATTCCTGTCTATTAGAGCAATCTCTCCCCCTTCCCCCATATATATGGATACACATCACATACACGCAGACCACACAATAAAAACACACATCAGATGGGTCTTCCAACACTACCAAGTGTTGATTAGCGAAGCAAAAGGCAGAGGAGGATGTAACAGAAGAAAACCAACCAGATTGATTAACTACCTATTGATATTATTCTTATTCCTAGTGGTGGTGGCTAAGAGGGAAACCGACAAAGAGAACACGCCAGTGATAGGAAGATTTAATCACCCCTGAGATGTTACTTAATCATGCATGTGGTTCATTTCTTGTTTGGTTAGTACCAATTTCACTGGGACGGTTTCAGGGACAGAGCTGATCTCATGTGAATTGTGGAGGATGTAAAATGTTCTGCTTCATAAAATAGGAATTGCCTCTGAACAAGCACATGTATAGCACAGTTTGGAATCCTGTGACTTCTAACCATTTTTCATAGTCTTGGTTTATCTCTTCACCTGATACAGGGGTATTTGCATACACTGCGTACAAACCATGTGGTCTACCATTAGATTATCATCTTTCCTTGGCCTTAATCCCTCAGGTGATTGCCCTTAGTCTCACATTAACATATCTATTTGATGTCATGGTTCCAACAGATGAAACTCTTCAAAGAACTTTGAGGCATTGTTTACCTTAAAGAATCTTTATTCGAGCAGCATAGCATCGGCACATACACAAGCGAAGCCAAAATCTGGATTCCCCTCCCCTTAGCACATAGTATCAAACACAATTCCCTCCTCTAATTAACAGTCATAAATCACATTCTCCAATTAGTTTGAAATGCAGGCTTTCCCTGCTGTACTCCAACTCGCCATTTCTTATCATCTTTTATTTCAAAAGCCCTGAATTCACACACTATTACAATATTGTTATGTCTAACTAACTCCCATCACATTACTCCTCCTCCCCAGTATCATCTAATTCTAAGAGTAAAGAATAAGAAAGAAAAAGGCTGCATCTCCATATATTGTCAAAGCAAGAACATCCAATTTTAGCAGCGTTGACATCTGATTTATACCGTATCTCACCTTTGGTACATTGTGGTCCCTTTACTTATTTTCTTGACAATAAAAACTCTGTAAGGTAGTTTGAACGAGAGAGAGCATCTAGCCCAGTGATGGCGAACCTTTTAGAGACCAAGTGCCCAAAAACACCCTCCATCCCGTCCCTACTCCACCTTGCCCACGGGGCCACCCACCACCTCCATGGCCTGCCACAGATCACCCAGGCAGCCCAGCAGCACCATGGCAGCCATGCCCTCTGTCCATGCTCTGCAGCATCATCTGCGCGCAACGCGGTGCAAGGGCAGAGTCTTGTCCCCGCTGCCCAGCTATCATGTGCTTCGAGTGGGCAGCGCCCAGGGGCGACTCTCCTCTGGGGGGGCTGCTGGTGAGGAGGGGGCCATGGGAAGAGGCGGGGCTGGGGAGACAGTGCGTGTGCCCACAGAGAGGGCTCCGAGTGCCACCTCTGGCACCTGTGCTATAGGTTCGCCACCACCGATCTAGCCCAAAGCTAACCAGGAAGGTTCTGTGGGTTTATTTCTACAGGTAGTCCTCGACTTACAATCACAATTCAGCCCAATTTTTTTTGTTGCTAAGTGAAACATTTGTTAAGTGAATTTGCTCCATTTTATGACCTTTCTTGCCACATCTTGTTAAGTGAATCATTGCAGTTGTTAAGTGAATCTGGCTTCCCCATTGACTTGGCTTGTCAGAAGGTTGCAAAAGGGGATCACATGATTCCGGGACTCTGCAGCCGTCATAGAAATGAGTCAGTTGCCAAGCAGCTGAATTTGGATCACAGGACCATGGAAATGCTACAACAGTCATAAGAGTGAAAACCTCTCATAAGTCTTTTTTTTCCCCGGTACCACTGTAACTTTGAACAGCCACTAAACAAGCTATTGTAAGTCAAGGACTACCTGTATAGCTTATAATCCTAGGTATTATGTGGTCAAACCAACATGAACCAATATTAATTACCTCAGGAAATTTTATTTTAGGGTCCAGAAGCAGTGATGTGTCCCCCAACTTTTGGGGGCCAATGAGCATATTTGGAATTTTGAGGGCATGTGAGAATATTCATGTAAAATGTTAGCCAAATTAGCCATGGCAAGTGTGGGCCTGTCACAAATACTCTTTTTGTATAGGACAAATTTGTGGGGCTCCCAAACTCTTCTTTCCTTGTCATTCTCAGATTATCTTTTCTGTTTTTTGCTCCTTGGCAAGGAGGGCTGAAGAGAGCATGAGGTGATGTGTTGGTGTCACAGAGTGGCCAAGGTTAAAAATGTTTATTCTCTGTTCTCATTGTTTATTCTATATTCTCATTGAGAATTAGACAGAGTTTAAAGGGTCAAAAAAAGGACACACCAAACGTTGACTTTGTTTCTTAATTTAACCAAAGAGTAACTACAATGTATATTTCTGCTTTTGAATTTCAGCAGTTTGCTCTGAGCAGGCGTGGCTCACGGCCTACAGACTGTGTTTCCCCTAGTTTAGTGCGATGTGAATCCAGCAATAGATTGGATGCATCAATGTATTGCACTATGAACTATTCCTATCCTGAGGTATCCACAAAATCCCTGAGATATCTCATGTTTACTATGCTTTTTTTTTTCTTGTGCTTTGAATCAGTGTTGCCTCCCGGTGACTGCAGGTTTCTTGGCAAAGTTTTTGGGAAGTGGTTTGTTCTTGCCTGCTTCCTAGGGCTGAAAAAAATGACTGGCATAAGGTCACCCAGCTGGCGTTGTGCCAAAGACTCATGGTCTTTCAATTTCTAGTCTGGTACTTTAATCACTAAACCAAATGCACAGTGAAAGCAAAATAAAATTTCAAGCTCATCAATAAGTAGATGATCACTTGATGACCTTTCTGATAAATTCTATGCCCAGCTTGGCTCCAGGTTTACTAATAGGTGAACCAGTTCTATGAGGACAACATGGAAGTCAGCTCCCAGATAAATAGAAGATTTTTTGCAGCGGACACTGTGACAAAATAGTTCATCTAATAAATTGATCCCACGCTGAGAGGCTTGAATAGACAAAATAGACGTATTTTGCTATCCAAAAATGAATCTTCAATAAAATCATTTTTATACAATGGCACAACGGATGAAAACTTGCCAGCTCCTTTAGCGTTCAGTCAGAGGATTGTTAAGAAGACGGGTTCAGCTGCTAATTTGTTTTTGGATGTATTGGCTAAACTCATGGCATTAGGGATGGAGCATTCTATTTGATAGGGCAAAACAACAGTGTTGCCAGAACTGACTTTGACTTATCATTTACCTCTTATACAATTGTCAGCTTATTGCTCCAGTAAGATGAAAGAACAGGAAGTAAGGAAGTCTGGCCTATCAACATCCAAATAGAAGACCCAAATGATCTTCCCCCTCACCCCAATCATTTCATAACAACCAGAGACTAAT
The DNA here is from genome assembly GCA_034064705.1 of Bothrops alternatus. Classification (NCBI taxonomy): domain Eukaryota; kingdom Metazoa; phylum Chordata; class Lepidosauria; order Squamata; family Viperidae; genus Bothrops; species Bothrops alternatus. The sequence goes on along the minus strand of JARGCV010000223.1, from coordinate 34,411,182 downwards.
TTAGGTAATTATGACTGTATCTTATTGAATTCAATCTCAATCACTGCAATCAATGGGGCTTTAGACAGAAAATTTAACTACACTTGACCTTTTCTTTTTGTCCAAGGGTGCTTTCATCATCACTAATGTTTCCACTGCCAGGATTCAGGCAAAAATGTAGTTATATCGTATTTCACTTCGGAAATGGATTTGGAAATGCCACATAATTGAGACTTTAGTTCATTGAATGGGCAAAAGGCTCCACTAACCCATCAAGGCCTACTTCTTTATGCAAGTCATTGCTGTCTGGATATTGAGCTATTCTTACATATAAATGGAGGGAGCTAAATTTTTATTACAGTGGCTGGCAGTGGCTTTCCAAAGTTTCATTCAAGAATCTTTCTGAATTCTGTTAGAACTTGATAGAGTCTCTGGGATCTTTTGAATGTCATCTGTGAATGAGACCTTCCAGACATTTGATCAGAAAGAGGTATACACCGGTATACATAGTTCTAATCAAAATGGAACTTGCCAATCTGCATTTTTTAGATATTATGAGAAAAGGCACATAATTTAGGTGATTCAGTCTGGATCAGACAGGAAATCTGTGGCAGAGCCAGGAAATGAGTGTATATCTCCTCTCAAGCATGGGGGATCCATGCTTTACCACAAGATTATGCTGCCTTTCCCCCCAACAATCTTTTCAGAAGTAGTGGCTACAGAGTGTTTTTCACATTAGCGATGAGACATGGAGCAAATGTTCTCTCTAATCTGTGGAGTTTTAATTCTACCATAATCATGCTGGGTGGTGTCTTGTTGCCTCTTTAATTATCCATGTGTTTTAACTAGAAGTGAACTAACAAGAACCACCTTTCATTCTTGGAACTGAACAGAAGCCAAACGTTTGTGGAGGTTGGCAGATGACTTTGAAGTTTTCTTTGGTTTGTTTACACAATAAAACTTTATGCTTTTGTTCTGTCTTCTGATTGGGACAAAAACCACACATCAAACACTCAGAGGGTGTAATAGGCTTAAACTGGAAGAGGTACTGTAGGGCTGGAATAGGAGAATCTCTTCCTGAGAATGGGAATCCAAAACTGATTCACGTGATGTCTATTTACATTTCTGCTTGAAAAAAAAATCAAGGATTACAAAGTTCACAATGGCTCTTACAACATGATAATAACAATAATGATTTCTACAAGTCCAGGGTTCACTGGTAATTACGAAGCAATGCAACTATAAACCAGATCTCTGCCCCAAAATGATTCCAATTTAAATTGCAGCAAATGTGGAATTAACACAAATGGAAGATAAATGGACATGCACAATACTAACACTCCATTGCTATTGTCCAGTGCAACTGTTAGATCATTATTTTACACACCTGTTGGGGAAGCGAGAGGGCTGAATATGGCTCAGAAATTAGCATACCAGCATCCAAAAATTATACAAGGAGATGACACTTTCTTAGAATGGATATTCTTGGTAGATTAGAAGATGTTCCAATTTCAGTTCATAATCAGTGACAGCATGAGCTGTGTGTGTTTTTCTTCTTCACTGAGATTATTATTCTGTTTAGCATTTCTTAAAAGGGAGAGAGATTGAAGCACAAGGCAGAGCTATAGCAGTTTCCCAACCTCAAGTGCTTACAATTAGCACTGCTGTCAAGTATTGGCAAAAGAATCTAGGTCACAGTTTGTATCAGCCCTAAATATTATCACACAAAATCTGGCACCCTTAACAAAAGCAGCAGAGCTTTCTTCCAGTTGTCTAACATTTTATTTAGGAAATGCTTAGAAGATGCTTGAAATTATAAAATAGGTGGGAAGGAGATAAATGCCGAAAAAATAAGCATTGCAAATATGAGGACTACCTAGAATCTTGCTACTGCTATAACATGGGCAACTTGAAGGCCACTCCCTGCTCTTATCTATGCCTCACAAACCTCACAAAAACACATCCGTTTTTTGACGGAAGCCAAAGAATGTAGGTGTGTACATTTATGTCATAAAAATCCCTTCCGACCCACGATATTTATTATTTATATTTAAAATTATATGGCGACCTCACTGGGAGCAGTGAGCAGCATTTAAATAGCAATAATATTGGAGTAAATACAACTTGGCAGCCAAGGTAGAAAGCCATTCCAACGATCAGCACTTACCATCCCATGGGCTCTCTCATATATTCTGGCCCCCATGCCCAGCAGCATAACCGGGTCTTCCAAGCCATCCAAAAGGCCACCATGGACGAAGTTAATAATGTTTCAGAGAGCAATCACCCTGACTGAACAGACTCCCTTCCCTAGTCATGCCAGATGGCATTCTTCAAGACACAGAATCTATAGCATGCCACTCCTGCTGGATCTGATGGGACAGGTAGATACAATCAAAGAGAGCCAATCCCTCAAATAACCTGGCCCCGCATCATGAAGGGTAATTGCCAGCATTTTGAATTGAACCCCGAAGTATATCAGCAACCAATGCAGCTTGTGGCACAGAGGTGGAAATCTACATTGCCATAAATAGAATCTGTACACAGCTCGGAGGTCCTGCACTATTACATTTTGTTACCTTTGGTGAGATGGGCATCCTTATAAATATATATTAAAAAAAACAAATCTGAAAAATAAATTTTGTACCAGCAGCAATTTCTAGATTGCACTATTCAAGGGCAGTTCCCTGCAAAGTACATTGTAGTAGTCTATTCAGGAGGTGACTAAGGCATAAGTGACTGTGAGCACTAAAGCTATGCAAAAGACCATCTGACCATGGGCTGCAATTTGTTCCCTGAACAAGAGCTGTGAGTCCAGCAGGACTTATAAACTGTGTACAGCTTCTATTTAAGGCAATGTAAATCCATCTAGAACTAACAATGGAAAATCCTTAAAACCCAAAAAGCCAGAGCCACTCAATCTTGCTAGGATTGAGCTGAAACCCCACCCACCTACAGGGCATTGCTTGGCCAGCTAGGGATGGATATGTAAATCTGGATATCATCAACATATTAATCATACCTCACCCCCTGCCATCAAATGACCTCACCCAAGGGCTTCATATAGATCAGCGGTTCTCAACCTATGGGTCGCGACCCCATTTGGGGTCGAACGACCGTTTTGCGGGGGTCTCCGGACACCGCGGTCCACCATTTTGATTTTTTTTTGTTTTTTCGTCGCACGCGCGCTGCACATGCGCGGTTCGGGCCGTCGCGCGCACGCGCTGCGCATGCACGGATCAGCCCATCGCGGTCCGCCATTTTGTTTTTTGTTGTTGTTGTTTTTTTGTTTTTTCCATCGCACGCGCCGCGCATGGGCGGGGCAAGTGGGATCTCAACCTGAAAAAGGTTGAGAACCACTGATATAGATAATGAAAATGAGCAGGAAGAACACCAAAGAACACCTGCAACACAAAGCTGGGGCCACAGACTAGACCTCTTTTCCCCATCAACACCAACTGCAATTCAGCCCTGTGAGCCACCCACTAAAAGTCAAACAGTGCCACCAATTCTCAACCCTGATCCAGGAGGATACCACAATCAATTGTATCAAGAAGATGCACCGCCTCCATTCTGCTCTTGCTAGAGGTCATCCACACACAGCCAATACAGTCCCAGTCCCGTGCCCAGGCTTGGGTCATGACATTTCAGTCTAGATCAGCAGTTCTCAACCTGTGGGTCATGACCCCTTTGGGGGTCGAATGACCTTTTCACAGGGGTCGCCTAAGACAACAAAAAAACAACCGCTAGTTCAGAACTCCTCGGGGCTTGTTTGCACGAGCTTGTGGCAGATGAGTAAATAAAGGGGTGGGAGAGCAAAACTGTCCAAGGCATTTGCACCCTGAATGTGTGGACGCTGCTTTCATGACTTGCCACCACCACCCTCTCTCTTCCCACCCTGCTCGGGCAACGCGCTGCTGCTGCTGCTGCTGGCTGAGCTGAGCTGCGGCGCTGAGCCAATCCCCACACCTCCTGGTTGCCCGGCTGTGCTCTGCCCCCAGCAGCCGTAAAAAGCACTGTGGAAGAGTGGGGAATGCTGGGAGTTGCAGTTCATCACGATCTGGAAAAACATGACTCTCCAAAGATCGATCAATCCTTCCTTCCTTCCTTCCTTCCTTCCTTCCTTCCTTCCTTCCTTCCATCCATCCATCCATCCATCCATCTCCTTCCCTTCCCCTTCAATCTCTCCTTCCTTCCTTCCTTCCTTCCTTCCTTCCTTCCTTCCTTCCTTCCTTCCTTCCTTCCTTCCTTCCTTTCCCCTTCAATCTTCCTTCCTTCCTTCCATCTCCATGCCTTCCCCTTCAATCTTCTTCCTTCTTTCCTTCATTGATTCATTCCATCTCCTTCCCTTCCCCTTCAATCTCTCCTTCTTTCCTTCCCCCCAATCTCCTTCCTTCTCCATCTCCTTCCTTTCCCCTTCAATCTTCCTTCCTTCCTTCCTTCCATCCATCTCCATCTCCATCCCTTCCCCCTTGAATCTCTATCTCCTTCCTTCCCTCCCCCTTCAATCTTCTTCCTTCTCCATCTCCTTCCTTTCCCCTTCAATCTTCCTTCCTTCCTTCCATCTCCATCTCCATCCCTTCCCTTCAATCTCCCTCTCCTTCCTTCCTTCCTTCCTTCTTTCCTTCCCCCTTCAATCTCCTTCCTTCTCCATCTCCTTCCTTCCTTCCTTCTTTCCTTCTTTCCATCTCCATCTCCATCCCTTCCCCTTCAATCTCTCTCTCTCCTTCCTTCCTTCCTTCCCCCTTCAATCTCCTTCCTTCCTTCCATCTCTATCCCTTCCCCTTCAATCTCTTTCTCCTTCCTTCCTTTTTTCCCCTTCAATCTCCTTCCTTCTCCATCTCCTTCCTTTCCCCTTCAATCTTCTTTCCTTCCTTCCCTCCCTCCCAACATTTTTGAGCAAGGAAGCGTAAGCTTCTCCAGAGAGCATTGCTATATTGTTTTTGTAATTAATCACTATGCTTTAATTATGTTCAAATCGTAACAATGAAAATACACCCTGCATATCAGATATTTACATTACGATTCAAAACAGTAGCAAAATTACAGTTATGAAATAGCAACGAAAATAATTTTATGGTTGGGGGTCACCACAACATGAGGAACTGTATTAAGGGGTCATGGCATTAGAAAGGTTGAGAACCACTGGTCTAGATAATCCATGCCTCCTGTGTGTGCTTCTCTAAAAAAGGGAAAGTTGGAGACTAGATGAAAATTGTTCAAGACTGTAGGAGCTAATGATGGTTTCTTGAAGCATCACACTTCTTTATAGGGAAAGAATGGGACAAAATCCCTTATCTCTGCTTTCTGCAGGAATGTCATTTCATCGCTGTTCTTTGTAGGTAGCCTTTGCCCATAAAATAAATAAAATGTGCAGATGTGATAAATATGGAAGCATGTTTGAAAAAAAAAACAACAACAGCCTTCCTCTGGCTTTAGAAATATTTTTAGTTCTCAAGATTTGTTTGGTTGTAGAAACTAAATTAGGTAGACTTGACCACAAATGAGGTTACCAGAGATTTATAACATTTCTAAAATCTGTTATTCATTTAAGCACATTACATATTAAAGACTGAAGAGCAAACAGGTGTCCCAAGCACATTCCATCCTCTTCCAGGTCCTGAGAAACAGGTGGGATTGAAATATGTGAACAACTGGTTCTCTTTGTGGATGCTGCTTTCAGAAGTCCATTCTGGGCCTGGGCAACAAAACAATAGCTACCGGTTCTACCGAACTGGTGCAAACTGGCTGAATCCCACCACTGGAAACAGTCATTGCTCCGATACACCTGACTAATCCGTGTTGGCTCTCTACAGGTTCTCAGTTTGCCTATCGTCCAGGTTGAATCTCTTTTTGTAGAATATAAGAACACCGAAGGACACTAAAGTTATTTTAACATCCCAGGCAGGAAATCCCCAAAGCACTTCTCTGTCTCCCTCCCTGGCTATAAAACTACAACAATAATAAATTAAATAACTAACAATTTGCTGCCTTTTCATTATATTTCATTATTTGAAAAAGCTGCTTTGCTCAGTCATCACTCAAAGTGTCATTTCTTTATGAACACAATAATTTGTTGATCTCATCTCCAACCAATGGCCCATTTTCCACCCTTAAAATGGCTTTCTTTCTTTCTTTCTTTCTTTCTTTCTTTCTTTCTTTCTTTCTTTCTTTCTTTCTTTCTTTCTTTCTTTCTTAACCATCCATCTCTCTCGGAGAGACTCTTATCTTCTTGCCATTTTCTTAGTCTCAATTACAGCAAGATACTTGTAACCACTCAGATTAATATCAGTAACCCCTCCAGAAAAATATTACTAAATCACATTGGAAAGAGGATTAAAGCCTCACAATTGGACCAGGTAAGGCAACTTAACCTGCTAGAAACTTCATTGACATGTATATTAATAGCTAAGCACGTTTATATTGGAGGAAATTCTACATAGTACAGTATACCAATTCAACTAACTAATCCAATGAAAACAGAGGAAGAAGGAGTACATGATAACAACGAAGGAAAGAATTAAGAAATAGTGTTTAGAATGTAAGGGCCGTAGACTCAGTCAATAAACAAAAATAAAGAGTGATTATGCGTGGAATAGATAGGTAGATCTTGACTTACAACCCCAACTGAGCCCAAACTTTCTGTTGCTGAGACACTTGTTAGGTGAATTTTGCCCCAGTTTACAACCTTTCTAGCCACAATTGTTAAGGGAATCACTGCAGTTTTTAAGTTAGTAACATGGTTATTAAGTGAATCTGGCTTGTCAGAAGATTGCAAAAGCTGATCACGTGACTTCGGGACACTGCAACCATCACAAATATGAGCCAGTTGCCAAGCTTCCGAATTTTGGTAACGTGATCAGTGGGGATGCTACAACAATCGTAAGTGTGGAAAAACAGTCATAAGTCACATTTTTCACTGCTGGTTGTAACTTTGAATGGTCATTAAATGAATGGTTGTTGAGGACTATCTGTAGTGTCTGCAGGCTAAGCTGCACCCTTTTCAGAATTCCTTGCCACCTCCCTATACAACCCTAGCCCAGTTTGCACTCTTTCTTTTCCACATGTGCATGTATTCATAGACGCACACGAGAAGACTCTTTTTTATTCTGAGAATGTACAACATGTGTTGTTAATGGAAACGGAGAAGAAACAGCAGGAGGAAAAGCAAACAAGGGGAAGCGAACTGTGTGTTCCTACTACAAAGCAACCCATATAAAAATTTATAGGATGCACTGCAATAATGTATTTTGGGAGGCTTATTCTCAAGGAAGTATATACATGGATTGCAGAATTAGATTCCTTACTGTGTGTAGAATTATAATGATCTGGTTATTTAGTCTTTGGAGGTCCTAACATACGTTACATGAGAAGATAGATTTTAAAAAAGGGTTTCCTCATAATCAACTTTAGAACAGTGAATATGGGCTAGATAAAGACAGCACAGGGAGGTGTAATTGGTTTTCAGAATCACTGATTAATGTTCATCATCAACAGTGCAATTCAGATTAGGGCTGTCTATATTTAGAGAATTGGAATATGACAGGTCCCTAAGCATCAGCAGTTTAGAAAGAGAGAAGGGAAGGCCTGGCATCCGATAGGCCAGGGCTTTTCAACCAGTGGTACGGGTACCACCTGTGGTACATTGGCACCTGGCAGGTGGTATGTGACCATCCTAGAAAAGTGGTAGCGGGGGAGGGGAATGAGCTGAACCAGTGGCAGCACCCCACAAGCCTGAGCGAGAGATGGCTGGAGCTTCAGGGCTGTCAGCAGAAGCACCAGGATGAGTGCTGCTTTCCAGCTGATCGGCACTTCTTCGGGGTGTCAAGGCTCAGTGGAAGCGCCAGGATCAGTGCCAGGCTCCAGCTGGAACTTGGCACTGATCCTGGTGCTTCTGCTGAGCCCTGAAGAAGCACCAATCAGCTGGAATGTTGCAGCATCTCCAGGGTCTTGTGATTTATATTCAGATGCTTGGCAACTGATTCATATTTATGATGGTCACAAGGTCCCAGGGTCATGTGAAGTGACCAAAACCTGCTGCAACCACCCAGCAGACAGGGGGAATAAAAACCAAACCCCACCCCTGCTGCCAATCCTCAACAGAAATGATCACAACAATGAAAACCTCGGACAGGAGGAAGAGTGTCGCCAGGTGGGCAGGCAGGTATCTTCCTCGGCTGTGGCTTGGTGGGCACTTTTTTCAGTGTCATTGTAACTTCTAAGAATCACTAAGCAAACTGTTGTAAGTCGAGGACTACCTGTACTTTATCACTTTTTTCATTTTGGGGGGGGTCATCAAGTTTTTGACACCTTGCTAGGCGACTGGTGGTACTCGGATGTTGCCATATCCTAAAAGTGGTACAATGGGTGAAAAGGTTGAAAAGCCCTGCGGTAGGCTATTCAGTGTTTAAAGTTAAACTCTTCGTCCCTGTGTGATTGCCAAACCAGTGAGCGTGTGTTTAATAACCACTCGTTTAATTTGTTCCTTCCTCGGTCACCATTACAAATTCTGCTGTCAGTATACATTCATTGGAAAGCAGCGAAATCTCATAGACAACCAAATCCTGTGGAGACATTACCACACAAGTAGGCTATCTATGGCATTCCAAACACTGTAGAGCTACTAATCACCACCTCCTCCTCTTTGTCGTCCGTGCTTCCTAGGAAGGCTGGGGATTGTCAGGTCACAGGTTGCCTACTGACTCTAAACTATTCCCAAGTGGTAGAAACTCAGCACTAAACAGCACAGGGCAGAGCTAAGGAGTGTTTCTGTTCCTTTGAAGTGAACACTTACACCACTGATAGAAAAGGAAACCTTTAAAGAAAGACTGCGTGTTCCTTAAACCAAATAAGAAATCTCCACGAATTATCAAAGCACGGTATAATTAGCAAGCAGATACAAACAAATTTGTCACTGGCAAGTATTCTGAGCATCGAGACACACGATCACAAGCCAAACTGGCTTCATGGGTAGGAAGGATGAGACACCCAGTTTTTGGCAGGCTATAAAAAGAAAATACAGGCTCCATGATTTTTTTTCTTATTATATTTTTACTGCTGCAAAGGGTATCTTCTTCCAGAGAATATTTAGCTGACTGATTTTCTTCTGCTGCTTTGATTATAGTCTGTTTATGGGAGAGTTCTCAAGAGAGAAGTTTATTTCCACTTGTGAGGGTAGATAGGAGAGGTTTTAATGTCTCCAGTGAACTCTCTCTCTCTCTCTCTCTCTCTCTCTCTCTCTCTCTCTCTCTCTCTCTCTCTCTCTCTCTCTCTCTCTCTCTCTCTCTCTCTCTCTGTGTGTGTGCACATGCGTAATTGTGTGTACACATTGTATTCAGGATTGACTAAAGCACAGTGCTTCTGCTTACAGATGGTTTGTATTGTTACTATGGTTTAAAAAAGAAAAGAAAGCCACCTTTTTTCTTTTTTTCTTTAACTAAAAAAAACAATAAAATTAAGGTCTACAGACTCTTGGCAGCTTGTTTTCATGCTACATTCTTCGCGTGCTTGAGAAGTCTTTGAAATTTGAATGCATTCACACCAAACTGCAATTTTTAAAGGGTTTTGAGCCAACCATAATGGACAAGACGATCCTTTTCTTTTCTGAACAACTGCAACGTTCAGAATATTTGTGAAGTATAAATATGACCCATCCTCCTCTTCGCTCTTCTCCAAGTCATCTTTTTTTTAACCTGACTCTCCCCCAGGTTAAGGCTTGGAGGGTTTGGAGGTGTACTACCAACATTTTAGGAAAGCAAAAAACCAGGTTTTGGCTCTCATTGTGATAGGCAGCCTGTTTTGTTGTAGTGCTTAAAGTACCAAGCTAAAAATCAGGAAATGATGAGTTCTAGTTCTGTCTCAGGCATGAACCCAGCTGAGTGACTTTGGGCCAGTTGTTCTCTCAGCCCTAGGAAGGAGGCAATGGCAAACCACTTCTGAAAATCATTGCTAAGGAAACTGGAAGGATTTGTTTAGACAGTCATCAGGAGACATGAGTGATTTTGAAACATGTTTCCCCTTAGTTTAGTTTGGTCTGAACAGAATTGTGCTTTTGAATTCTGGTGTCTAGAGCTAACTCTTGAAGTCCATACAGCTTTGTTGAACATAGTGGTGTGACATTTCTAGTATCTTGGGAAGTGTCAGAGTCTAGGCATAGTTTGTGCCATACTATATTCTGTTTTAATCATGATCTGTGGAATAAAGCCCCAGAGAAGAGTCCAGAATACATATATATACAAAGCATAGTGACACCCAAGCTAAAACCAGACATCTACCCACAGTTCAAAATCAGAAAGAGACCTGTTTATGACACCGTGCCTCGGATAGCATAACATGCAGTTTTTGTTCCTCCTTCTGAAACATGTTTTGTCTTTCAATATTCAATCTAGTTTAAAAAAAAGACTTCTAAATAATGATCTTTATGTTTATTTGTTCACCTTGATTTTGCCCATTTCTAGAAAGCTTCCAAGGTCTATTTTCCAGTTTGATGGCTCCAACATTCAACTATAAAAAATTGAAAACATTCAACTATAGAAATGGAATGGATGGATAGATGGATGGATGGATGGATAGATAGATAGATAGATAGATAGATAGATAGATAGATAGATAGATAGATAGATAGATAGATAGATAGATAGATAGATAGATGAGGAAGAGAAGTGATGGATACTTCCCAAATAAGCAAGGACATTAGCTGAAGATAACTTCCTCCTCCATGTTTGCTCAGAAGCACTGAAGGGCATCATTTAAAAAGCTGCTCCTTTGCATGCCGGCTCAGGAATTAGCCTCATTAGATTTGGAGAGTTGTATTCCCAGGTCAGCATATTCAAGATTACAGCTCTTCTTGCAAATAAAACAACAGGGGTTTCCTCTACCCCTCCCCACCTTTTTGTTCCTAGCCAATACAAAGTTAGCTTCAGAAGCAGTTGTTCCCTCTAGAAATGTTGGGATAAATTACTATTTGCACAGTGTGAGAGTTCCGTTGAGTTCAATTAGGCTTATTCCCAGTTGAGAGGCTAGAAGAGGAACAGCCATCTTGAAGAGCAATTAGCACATTTGCAGGCACTGCAAAGAAAAGACAAATATCTCAACTTTTCTCTGCTGCCTCCTGACCATTGGTGATGAGATAGACAAACAGACAGATAGATGATAGATAGAAATAGATACAGATATATGTATGTATGTGTGTGTGTGTGTGTATATATATATATATATATGTGTGTGTGTGTGTGTGTGTGTATGTATGTATATGTTTGAGTGTGTATATACACAAACAGATATAAATATACAATATGTATATATAAACACAAATGGTTTTTTTAATAAGAAATGTTATTTAAAAGGCCTTTATAGTTAGTGTCAGGTATTGTCTTCCTCAGGACTTTTCTAAAACTAGCTAGACTCACTCACTAATCACTAATCTCACTGTTCTGCTCCTAGCCATTACTCAACCAAATAAATCATCTCCTGAAGGGGCAGCAGGACTAGCTAGGTTTCCCTTACTATATCCTTTTTTAAAAATTACCCGATTGTCATTAACTGCCTACAAAATGATCATAAACAAGGGAAAGATAAATCCTCCATTGATAAAATTGGTAGGAAAAGGCCCATGTGGAGAAAATAAAAATAAAACAAAACAAATGGCATGTGGGAGGAACAGAATGAAGCTGTTCAAAGTAAGAGTATTGATTTCAGCTGTTGGGGGCTGAGAAGTTTTGCACAAAAGTGCTGTATGGTGGCACTATGCTTTGAAAAACACAGTAGCCTTAAGGAGTTTGTGTCGGTTTCTAAATTGATATTATTATTTAAATCTATGTTTTTGTACAGTTAATGAATATGTTTCCGCATTACAAAAAATGTTGCTGGGTGCTAAGCACAGGTAATGTCACACAAAAACTCTTGTTAGTCTCAGTTTGCCTTCATGCCATCTGGTATCCCAGTCACTTTTTCCATGACTGGCTAGCTAACACTTGTCTTGGGGAACTGTTTTAGGTAAAATCACAATGCCTGCTCTGGATTAAACATCAGATGACAACAGGCTATGTCCCCCGCACATCCCTATGGTACCTATCAGATGTAAGAAAAAGAGGTGGAGGCAGTGGTGGGATTCAAACATGTGAACAACCGGTTCTCTGTGTTTATGCCACTTCTGGAAGTCCATTCTGGGCCTGGGCAACAAAAAATTAGCTACCGGTTCTGACGAAGTGGTGCAAATCAGCTGAATCCCACCACTGGGTAGAGATTATAGTTGACACAACTGGCACAAATCCATTTTGTGGTATTTGTGTTTCTGTGTTTACTGCCCAGAGGAAAAAGCCACATCCCCCCACCTGGACTGGGATAAGATGCCAACCATGAATAACTTAAGTAAAGCCAGGGCTTTTTTTCTCATAGAACGCCCATAACAGAGTTCCGGCACCTTTTTTGGATGGAACCTTGTAGGGTAGGCAAGGCGGGTTGTATGACGTGTGTGAGTTCCGGCACCTTATTTTTTTTTACAAAAAAAAAAACACTGAGTAAATCTATTGCAATTTATGCATGCAAATATAAATTCAGTCACTATTTAAATTGTATTTTAAATTTGAACTTGGTACTGTAGATCTTAACTATGTGTGAGTTTAGGACATTTTGTGAACCAAATCAATGGGTTGACTAATTCAATTTAAAGTGAAACTGAACATTTCAATAACAACGATTGTCTTTTTTGATGGACATTCTGCTTTTGTCCTATTCCCCATCAAAAAATTATTTTTCATCCGATCAATTGAAATAATCGAGTTGTTAATCTGGGTACATGTAGTTCTCAACACTAAACAGTTCATTTAGTGACTGTTCAAAGTTACAACAGCACTGAAAAAAGTGACTTATGACTATTTTTCACACTTAATTCAGATGCTTGGCAATTGGTTCATATTTATGACGGTGGCAGTGTCCTGAGGTAATGGGATAACCTTTTGTGGCCTCTGAGAAGCAAAGACCATGGGGAAGCCAATTCACTTAACAACCGGGTTACTAACTTAATGACTGCAGTGATTCACTTAACAACTGTGGCAAGAAACGTTGTAAAATGGGGCAAAAGTCATTTAACAAATGTCTCATTTAGCAACAGAAATTATGGGCTCAGTTGCCATTGTAAAATAAGGATTACCTGTATGCGTGGATTGTATACATGAGACTTTATAATTGAAAAATAGTGAAGGAGAGGAGAGTAGAGGAGAGGAGAAAAAAGAAAAGAGTCAAGAGGAGAGGAGAGGAGAGGAGAGGAGAGGAGAGGAGAGGAGAGGAGAGGAGAAAAAAGAAAAGAGTCTAGAGGAGAGGAGGGGAAGGGAGAGGAGAAGAGAAGAGAAGAGAAGATTGCAACGCCTTGGTCTCTTCAGCCTTGAAAGACGGCGTTTTTAAGGGGTGACTTGATCGAAGTGTATAAAATCATGCATGGGATAGAAAAGGTGGATAGAGAAAAATTCTTTTCTCTATCACACAATACCAGGACAAGGGGGCACTCCCTAAAGCTCATAGCTAAGAAAGTGAGGACAAATAAAGGGAAATATTTCTTCACCCAGAGGGTCGTTGATTTATGGAATTCACTTCCAGAAGGGGTCGTGACAGCTGTCAGCCTTGACAGCTTCAAGGCAGGGCTAGATAGATTCATGGATGCCAAGTGTATCGGTGGTTATTAAAACGGATGTCCATGTGCCGCCTCTATGCTGGTTGAGGCAGGCAGGATTCCCTTGAGTACCATTGTTGTTTTTATATATATGTTGTAAGCCGCTCCGAGTCTTCGGAGAGGAGCGGCATACAAATCCGAATAAATAAATAAATAAATAAATTTGTTGGGACTCAAGGGAAAGGGAGGGTTTTGCCTTCTCTTTCTGCTCAAGATCCCCATGTACAATTGGTGGGCCACTGTGTGACACAGAATGCTGGACTCGATGGGCTTTGGCCTGATTCAGCATGGCTCTTCTTATGTTCTTAGAAGAGAAGAGAAGAGAAGAGAAGAGAAGAGAAGAGAAGAGAAGAGAAGAGAAGAGAAGAGAAGAGAAGAGAAGAGAAGAGCTTTAGAGAGGGGCTGGAAAAAGGAAACTGATTCACTATTTCTTAGTTATAAAGATTTATAGCTACCTTCTCCTCTTTGATGCTTGCTCCACTTCTGTAGAAGCAACCCCTGTAAAATCCAGGTCAATGAAAACAGCATGCAGAAGGTTATATTAATAGCAATTAAACTAGATAAAGAAAAGGAGGCCCACATTTCTCATTTCTCACTAATGGAGTGGTTATATTTCCTTCTTTTTTCACAGCCCCCCCTCAATAGTTCTGATGCATCATGCTCTTATCATATTATACCATGAACAATCTGTAGTCAGCTCAGAAAAAGGCTGGTTTAGAGAGGAAGTATAGCAATGAAAAAAATGATTTTTTTTTTAAAAAATGGTTTCCTCTATTGTTTTATATGAAGTTTAAACGTTTTCTATTAATCTTTAAGTCACTTTTTGCTATTCTCCTTTTTATTTTTTATTTTTTTTTTACTATCTCCCTTTTCTCCCTTAGGTCTCACCTCCACATTTCTTCCCATTGGAGCTCATCTATCTGAAAATGTATCTGTTAAATACTTGCCAAGCCTCTTCTTTTGTCTTGTGCTAAGATATTATTAAATGCTCTAATTTCTCCCTTGCAGATGCCTGGGTGCTTTTGTTTATTTTAGACTCAGATTCGAGCTGCAAAGATCCAGAAAACCATTAGGTGGCAGCAAAGTCTTAGCATTTCTATACCTCGCTGGGGCCCTCTTGTGGCCTTGTGGTCTTTTGCAGTCTAATATTTATTAGCTGTACTGTATATGTCCTCTGTATTAACTTTAAAACCCCATTTTCTTTTTTTCACTGTCTCCAGCTTGTTTTCACTTTGCATTCAAGAATCCCTGCTCCTTTTGTTACACAGTGTGTTTAGATTGGGATCCTTTAGGATTTTTTTAAAAAATTCTAAACAATAGTAAGCATAAATTAGAAATTATATAAATAATGGAAGATGATATTATTTTGCACTTGTTTATTGGAGAAGGGGTGATAACTGGGTATCACAAAATCAGTAAGTTTGGGGTTTACTTTGGAAATGGCTTTTCCTTGGACCAAACACTGGAGTCACCTGTCTCATATTCTCAAAGGGCTGATAGCTCTTGTCATCTGAGTAAATATCATTGGGCTGGGTGTTCCATTGGCTTGGACTGTTGCAAGTACAGATTGTTGCAATAGTACAACTGAGCCCAAAATTTCTGCTCCTAAAGCAAGACAGTTGTTAACTGAATTTTGCCCCGTTTTACAACCTTTCTAGCTACATTCATTAAGTGAATCGCTGCAGTGAAGTTGGTAACACGGTTTTTAAGTGAATCTGGCTTCCCCATTGACTTTGCTTGTCAGAAGGTTGCAAAAGTTGATCACCTGATCCCAAGACACTGCAACCTTCATACATGTGAGTCAGTTGCCCCGTGTCTGAATTTTGATCATGTGACTACGGGGATCCTACAATAGTAAGTGTGAAAAAGAGTCATAAGTCACTTTTTCCATTGCCGTTGTAACTTGGAACTGTTACTAAATGAGCTGTTGTCAGTCGAGGATTGCCCATACATAGCTTGGGAGGACCTGGATTCTTTCGACTATGTTGCTGTTCTAAGTCTGAAAGCATCCATAGACTGCAGTAACCATAGATCTTTCAGCCTTAGCTGCACATGTTTTGCGAAGACAGCTGCTTTGAGCATCTCAGTTGGAAAAAATGTTCTCACCCTCTTTTTTTGACGAACAAGTATACTTTCTTGATTGTCTCCGTTGATACCCATCTGTTGAGATGGAACGGTGCCCAAGCAGACACTAGCCAAAGCTTTTGTTCTGGGCATTAGTCCTGAGCAACAATAGGCTTTAAATGAGCAGCCAGCATGACACTATGTGAAATGTGTTCTGCGTCCTGCCCATTGCCAGTACAGGAATACCAGCAGCTGGGAAACAAACAGACCAGTCTCTGCTTAATCACAGTTTGGTATGGATGGTGTTAGAAAAAGAGAGCTCTTTCGTTACTGAGATACCTGAAATAGCAAAACTGAAAAGCCCAGGCTAGGATCATCGAGGTCTGTCAGGATCACAACCCAAATGGCGAAGAATGAATGGATAAGAAATTCAGGAAAACTACCAGCTTACTGGATATTGCGTAACAAGTAAGATGTTGGCCATGGGCATCATTTGCCCGTGAAGCATGAGCTCAGTGAATGCACAATGTAAATGAAGATTACAGGGACAGGAGTCTGAGCACATGTTTTTCATTTTCCAAAACAGTGGGCAAAGGCCCAAAGGAGTGCAGCCTTACATTTCGACAGCTGAGTTTCTCAATGGAACACATGGTGGAATAAACCCCAGGGGGGAGAAAATGAAAGTCGCCTTTCTTTATTCTTAGGCTAAACATAAATGATGGTGCCAGCTGATCGTGATCTGCAGGGAAATGATTAAGGGAGAGGAGTAGTTTGCACGTGCAAAGTGTGCGAGGGATTTTAACTGACCGTTTGGTTATATACTGGGTACAATTAAAGTGTTGGTAATATAACAACAACAACAACAACAATAGTGATGAAGAAAGAACTGGAGAAAAATTTTAAAAAAAATCAAAGACCTGCAAATAGAAATAAAATGTCTATGGTAAAAAAAAAATGTCAGTAGTGATAGGCATCTTGGGGGGCAAACTCTCAAAACAACTGGAACCAGCTGAATCCTATTACCGGTAGCATTGACAAAATCAGTCAATTGCAGAAGGCAGCTTTACTTGGAACAGCTTCCATCCTGTGACTATGCCTCTAACAGCATCAAACAAGAACATCTGCCTAAACCAGGTCCTTGGGAAGGGCTCAATAGGTAAATAAATACGCTAAATCCAATCTAAACATTTGGTTGACTGCACAACCAACAATAATAATACAGGTAGTCCATAACTTACCACAATTCACTTAGTCACTGTTTGAAGTTACAACAGCAATGAAAAAGTGACTTATGACCATTTTTCACACTTACAACCATTACAGAATCCCCATGGTCATGTGATCATAATTCAGACACTTGGCAACTGGTACATATTTATGACAATCGGAATGTCCCAGGGTCATGTGATCCCCTTTTGCAAGCTTCTAACAAGCAAAGTCAATGAGGAAGCCAGATTCACTTAACAACTGTGTTACTAATGTAACAACTGCAGTGATTCACTTAACAACTGTGGCAAGAAATGTTGTTAAGTGGGGAAAACCTCACTTAGCAACAGAAATTTTGAGCTCAATTGTGGTCATAAGGCGAGAATTGCCTGTACTCATTTGCAATTCATTCATTTTTCGGGAAAAAAATCATGAAAACGTACTACTGTAGTAAGCCGCAGTAAATTCTCTTGCAGATCTTAAAATATGCACCCTGTGCTACTCACACAAATGTATAAAAATATTTCTGAACAAAATATCGTGGATTACCATCCTCAGTTGAAGCACTGAGGTTGGGAAATCTACAAAAAGGATAAAAAAAACTTAGGTTAGTCTCTGCGGGTTAGAAGCATGTGTTAACACATCAGCCTCTGTAGTTTTTGTGAATGGATTAGGGCAGGGGTAGGCAACCGTGGCTCTGTAATGACTCGTGGACTTCAACTCCCAGAATTCCCGAGCCAGCCATGCTGGCTCAGGAATTCTGGGAGTTAAAGTCCACGAGTCATAAAAGAGCCAAGATTGCCTATCCTTGAATTAGGGAAATGAGGAAAGCCTTGTTGCAGGGGTGTCAAACTGCCGGCCTGCAGGCCAGATGCATCATACTAAAACGACACACCCCATTGCCGGCAATGGAAAAAAAAAGTTGTGATATGTCATGACACATCACGTGATGTTGTGAGTTTGACATCCCTGCCTTGCTGGATACAACCCCCAGCCACTTAAATCCTATCTAGCTTTCCCCCATATCATCTGGGAATGCAAACAGTAGAATGACTCGCTGGTCAGCACTTTCTGCCTGTAGATCAGGTAATCTTTTGCAGTAAAGGCCATCGTAGTGGTAATCTCTACTCCCAGCACTTCCATTGCTTCCGTCACCTGATCCAGTAAGCACACAGCTGCTCTTTGAATCATTCATTTACCTCTTAATCTAGAAATAATTTAAGACCAGCATCTTATTTAAGACAAGTTTCGATGTATCACATTCAACGGGACAGAATAAACTGAAATGAAAGTATGCCCCCGGCAGCTTTTTCCTTGCAACAATTTAATTCTGAGCTATAGATTTATTTATTGGAAAAAATGGACAAGGATTAATTAACACTGAATTTGAGAGGTGATTGTGGGACATCTCCATTTTCCTTGCTGATTTAGGCAGCCTTGCTTACGTAATTCCAGTTCCGATAAAAACCTGCAAATACAAATAACCATTCCCAAGGTAGATGTATGAGACAATTATCATTATTATTATTATTATATATTATATTATATTTATTCAATTTCTATACCGCCCCTCTCCCGTAGGACTCGGGGCGGTTTACAACCCAATAAAAACATATAAAACAATAAATATTTAAAATTAAATTAAATTAAATAAATACAAGGCTGTTACTAAAAACCTGTTTAAAAACCCAATTCTAAAACTCGAACAGCCTTGTTTAAAAATTTAAAACCCGAGGAGATCTAGGCCAGGCCGGCTTGATTGAAGAGATGAGTCTTCAACTCTCTTCAACTATCTATTAGCGAACAATGTGCTGTTACACTGATAGCAGTGCACCATTCATAGCACATAGTGTCAAAGTAACATAATTGTAGATTTAAAACCTAGGGATAGTGTTCTCATTCAAGAACCAATGCTCTTTTACTTTGTGTTTGCGTGTGCACTGATGATATTCTATCTCACCCAGGAGTGTCACTGTACAGTCAGTCATTAGGGTAATTATTTTAAGTTATTCTTACTACTGACCCCTAAGCAGATGGTTAGCATGTTTATCTGGACACTAGATCTGGTCAGGCAGTTCCCTGTTAAGCGTGATCAGGAAAATTGGCAACAGCTCTACCATATAGTCAGTCAGTGTTTTTGTTTTGCTATCACCAAGGCCTATAGATTGGATGCTTTGAATATGAATCTATGCAAAATAAGGGTCACTTTCCCAGCACATATTATTATTACAAACTGATACTGTAATTAAAGAACAACAAAAGGAAGTGCTTTGACTATTCTTTATTTTCTCTTTAAAAAAAATTTCTCCTCCCACTTTCTTACTTCTCTCTCCTATCTCTTTTCTCTTTCCATTTATGGATATAGATGTATATAATGTAACTAGATGCATAACACACATACGCAGACATATGGAAAGTGCTAACACTAACACCGCTGCAACTCGTCTCAGTTGATGGTGTAATAAACATAGGGCACAGGAACAGAGTAAAACACTGTAGGATACAATTAGATACCCAAAGTGTTATGCAGAATGCCCAGATATCATCATGATTACAGCTAAATTGTATACAACTGATAAATACGTAATATGTCTGTAAAGCTTTCCATACGCAGGAACTTGGTGGGGGTTAAAAAGGAATGCCTGTATGGGTTTGCTGAATGCTCTTAACAGTCTTCTCTTCCTTCTCCTTCTCCCTTCTCCTTCCTCCTTGCTTTTCTTCCTCCACTACTAGTGCTGCTAACTAAACATCTGCAGCTTCAATCTTCTGACCTATAAAGCCCTACATGGCACCGGACCAGGTTATTTACGGGACCGTCTGCTGCCTCATGAATCCCAGCGGCCGGTTAGGGCCCACAGAGTGGGCCTTCTCCAGGTCCCGTCAGCCAGACAGTGTTGCCTGGCGGGGCCTAGGGGAAGAGCCTTCTCTGTTGCGGCCCTGGCCCTCTGGAACCAACTTCCCCCGGAGATCCGTGTCGCCCCCACCCTCTCCGCCTTTCGTAAATTGCTTAAAACACACTTTTGCCGGAAGGCCTGGGGCAGCTAACACCTTGCCCCTAGCCAGTGTATGTTTGTGGAATGATTGGTTTCTTTTTTAACTTAGGTTTTTTTTTATATTTATGTATTTAATGTAATTTCTATCATGTTGTGAGCCGCCCTGAGTTCTCCGGAATAGGGTGGCATAGAAATTAAATAAATAATAATAATAATAATAATAATAATAATAATAATAATAATAATAATAAATATGAGCCTTTTCCTTTCCTGAAAAAGAAAAGCACAGACTTGTACAGCTGCTACGCAAATAGACAGTTGTGTATTCATGCTGACCCAATTATAGTGATAAGCATGCAGAAGATACTGCAGTACAATGTATAATGCATCCCAATTTGTCTCTCTAAATCAGTCCCACCTGAAGCAATCCAAATTCATCCTATTTTATAGCAGGGCTGTCTCTACTCTTA
Source organism: Bothrops alternatus (assembly GCA_034064705.1). Taxonomy (NCBI): domain Eukaryota; kingdom Metazoa; phylum Chordata; class Lepidosauria; order Squamata; family Viperidae; genus Bothrops; species Bothrops alternatus. The sequence continues at coordinate 34,390,807 of JARGCV010000223.1, read as the reverse complement.
CTCTTTAAGCTAAAGATAATGATAAGATTAAATTGATAAAACAAGCTGGCAAACCAGCTCATATGAATCCCAGTCAATGAGCAGTTGAAGTCCCAGCTGTCGGTCCTTTATTACAAATAACCTCCCGATCATCTGCTTAGTATCTGACAGTTGGACAAACTTAAAGATGGGTAAGAGAGTCAGTTTGGTGTAGTGGTTAAGTTAGAAACTCGGTCTACTCAGTGGTGGGATTCAAATATGTGAACAACCGGTTCTTTGTGTGGATGCTGCTTCCAGAAGTCCATTCTGGGCCTGGGCAACAAAAAATTAGCTACCAGTTCTGCCGCAGTGGTGCGAACTGGCTGAATCCCACCACTGGGTCTAGTTCTGCTTTGGGCCTGAAGCCTGACTTAGGTGACTTAGATTTGGACCAAGTCACTCTCTCTCAACCCTGGGAAGGAGGCAATAGTAAAACTCTTCCAAATCTTGATAAGAAAATTTGCAGGGACCTGTCCAGGTCCTCACCAAAAGTCAGCCCTGATTGAAAGACACCTGCAAAAAAAAGTGGGCAAACAAGGCAGCTCAACTAACAAGATATGAGTGGTCACAACATACCACAAATTGAATTCAAGAAGATGGAAAGATGCTAATGTATTTCTCTCTTAAGACAGGCAAAGGCATTGTAACATTAAATTAACAGGCAGGAGAAATTGAAGACAATAACAACAATTATTTATGTCAACACTTACAACTATTCTTTGATGTGAACAATCAAGGCCCTTTCCTTATTGCCCCGGAAATCTAACTATCTTCAAGAATATATTCTTTTATAATCTGTTTGGTTTTTTTAGCAACCTTTTAAGTTCCCTAACGTATACTTACTTATTGATCGGTTGCTTAAGTGCTCTGCCTTTGCTTGCTTTGCACTTTGGGAAGCTGGGAGTAAGCAGGGGGCAAAAAGGATCCAAGAATGGCTCTTATGCTGCAAATAGCATTAATTAACTTGGCTCAGCCCGTACCAGGAGATGTGAAAATATTCATGGAACCTTTTCCTTGGAGATTGATTCCCAGCAGTGTCATGGGGATAGTGCTGTTTGTACCATACACTTTAGTGAGCTGACAAGCAGTTATTTCTAAGTCAAGTTGTATACAAGAGACCTCATTTCCTGATCTGGTTGCTCAGAGAACTCACATGCCAGAAAAATCAGTCATCACTTTTCCTCACTTGAAAAGCTTCTCCCTGAATTCTTCTGCTTCAACAGCTGCTGATGTTCATCTTTCTGTCTGAGGAATTTCCCACCCACCCTGAATTTAATGTTTTTCTGTGGTTCTTCCTAAAGCAGGGGTCTCCAAACTTAGCAACTTTGAGACTTGTGGATTTCAACTCTCAGAATTCTTTAGACTCCTTTAGGACAGGAGTCTCCAAACTTGGCAATTTTTAAAACTTTTAAAACGTGCTGCCTGGGGAATTCTGGGAGTTGAGTCCACAAGTTTTAGAAGTTGCTACATTTGGGGACTCCTGTCCTAAAGGATGCATCTTATGGAACTCTTACGGTGAGGAAGCTGCTACTGTGTGGTTGGATGAAAGAGAATCTATATTGCCTGCAAAAGGTCCCAGAATCCATCTGGGACATCTCCAGCTGGCAAGTAGCAAGGGACAGAACTGTGAAATGTATTTCAGTTTTATGCAAACTCAGCCAATCTCCTGTTTTGATTTCCACTCAGATGCTGGTGAACCTAGCAGTATTAGAAAACCACCACTTCTCACACCAGCAGTGTAAGAGCAACAGTCCCATTTGGGAGGAGGGCTCAAGCAGACAACTAGCCTGGATTTTCTACATAAACACAAGAAGGCAAGGTCTGCCCCCCCATCTCTTTGAGCCTTATCTAGACTTTTACAGGTGAAAGCTGCAGTCTGAGAGATTCCTGTGAAATAGGCATGGAACAATAAAGTAGTTAATCTGAAGTCTACACGTATGGGTCTGGTTGTTTGTGCCTGACACAGCTAAAATGGTCAATGTAATATTGGCTTTGCCTCCTGGAGTCACTGCGTGTGATTTGGGCGGCTTTATAAATATGTTAATAAATAAATATTGGAGTGCATTAACAGAAGTATTGTATCGAGATCTCAGGAGGCAGTGGTTTAACAGCATAATGTACTAGTTTAACCATGTTGGAAATACCACATCCAGGAATGAAGGATGAAGAAGGAGAATTAAGCACGTTTAACTTGCAAACCAGAGAACAGAGGGGAAATATGATAATCTAGAGAGCCACTGCTAATCAGGGCAAACAGCACTGAACTAGATAGACAAATGGGACTGATGCAATATAGATTATAAACATAGAATCTGTTGAACTCGAGAATAATACAAAAAGCAGTCAAAGACCAATAGGCTGCAAACAGATTCACTCTGCCTAAACCATAGATCGGCAACCTGTGGCTCCGGAGCCACCTGTGGCTCTTTGAGCCTTCCCCTGCGGCTACCAGCCTCCTCTGCCATTTGCAGAGAGAGACAGATCTCTCTCTCTCTCTCTCTCTCTCTCTCTCTCTCTCTCTCTCTCTCTCTCTCTCTCTCTCTCTCTCTCTCTCTCTCTCTCTCTCTCTCTCTCTCTCTCTCTCTCTCTCTCTCTCTCTCTCTCTCTCTCTCTCTCTCTCTCTCTCTGGAATTCTGGGAGTTGAAGTCCATGAGCATAAAAGAACCGAGATTGCCTACCCCTGAGTTTATTGGAGAACAGTTTGAAGCCAGCTTGCCAGGTAAACAGAAGATCAGAGAGAGGAAGGAGAGAGAGAGGGGGAGAGAAAAAAAGAGAGAGAGAGAAAGAGAGAGACACAGAGAGAGAGAGAGAGACAGAGACCCTTCTGACATCTAAAATGAAGATACTACTGCATATATCCTTTTTTATCTTTATTATATATACACACACACACACTTATAATAAAGGTAAAAAAGGATATATGCAGTGTTAGCTTCATTTTAGATATCAAAAGGGTTTTGCAGCTCCCAGTGTTTTGTTTTTGGTGGGAAACAGGTCCAAGTGGCTCTTTTGAGTGTTTTGGGTTGCCTACCCCTGGCCTAAACCATGGTAGATTCGATTCGATTCCATTCCATTTTATTTTATTTAATTATTTATTATAGATTTATTTATAGTATTTACTTGGGGACTTATCTCAACCTTACTTATTTAAAAAGATTTGTCTGGCTATCCATCTTACAACATCTCTCAGAAGGCCAGAACAATACAATGATAAAAAACGTAATAATATATATCAACAAATCTAAATGGCTCTGACTAGCTAACAATATATAAAACATACAACACAATATAAACAAGGAATAGTACAATAAAACCAGGAATCCTATTAAACTCCTTTGTACTGGGAGTTTTCAAACTGGGGGTAGTATGACTACTTGTGAGGGATGTTTTACATACATTCCTGCACCAAGCAAAAGGGGGATGCACTAGATCTTGGCTCTTTTATAACTTGTGGACTTCAACTCCCAGAATTCCTGAGCCAGCCATGCTGAGGGGAAAGGGAAAAAGTTTCCAAGCTGAGCCATGCTGGCTCAGGAATTCTGGGAGTTGAAGACCACGAGTTATAAAAGAGCCACGGTTGCCTACCCCTGTCCTAGATGATCTATAAAGCCACTATCAGCTTATACATTCTATTTAATGAGAATCATACACATCAAATTGGGGGCCTTACAACAATTTGTTTTGTGACTGTTTGAAGTTATAACGGCACTGAAAAAAGTAATTTATGACTGTTTTTCACACTTAAAACCATTGCAGTGTCCCCTCGATCATGTGATCAAAATTCAGACACTTGGCAACTGACTCATATTTATAACGGCGGCAGTGTCCCGGGGGTCGTGTGATCATCTTTTACGATCTTCTGACAAGCAAAGTCAATGGGGAAGCCAGATTCACTTAACAACCGTGTTACTAACTTAACAACTGCAGGGATTCATTTAACGACCGTGGCAAGAAAGGTTGTAAAAGGGGGCAAAACTCACTTATCCACTGTATTACTTAGTAACAGAAATTATGGGCTCAATTGTGGTCGTACGTTGAGGACTGCTTGCAGAGTATGCTCTGAAACAAAAGCTCTACCCTTCTAATCCACTCACAATAAAGACACTTGACTCTTCTGTCACAGATAAATGGTATGAAATGGCATGCACAGAGGTCTTCTCCTCAGTTGGCCAAGATCATCACTGCTCTTGCTGATCCCACCCCCTTTTTTTTAAAGACTACTTTTGTTTATATAAAATTCTCTGGGCATGGCAATGAGATGGGCTGCATGTAAAGAATTTAAACTACAGATTCGGAGGGAATGAAGGAAACTGTTTTCGCATTACCTTTTAAGACAATTTCAAAATAGTAAGGCCCTCACTCTTTTATATGAGGTCTGAAATAAACAGAGCAAGAAAGAGAGGGTCCCCCTACTGATGGGGAAATAAGAACAACTAATACCTCATGCAAACAAAACAGACTTTTTTTTTGCATGCTTGTTTCCTGAGGGAATTCACTGCCATATTCAAGAAAAAGACTGCCATCGAGGCCTTTAGTGTTCAGTGACCATCTGTACCAGCCCATTATCAGGGGAGTGAGATTGATTTTCCTCCTCTTTGTTCACTTATCCTAATACTCAGGAGTCTGCAATAGGTTCTGCATTGGGGTGGGGGAGGGGTGGGGGGGCAGGAAGGAAAGGCTAAAGAGCCTGCAATTCATGCAAAGCAGGCACAGCAGAAAGCATCTTGCACAGAAGAAGGCAGACCTGCTTCTTGTGGCTATCTTGAATGACATGGTGGGACTTCTGTACATGGATTGTTTTTTATGCAGTTATACTGATAGCTGCCCTGCCCTGCACAGCACAGGATGATAAATTGTGCTGCCTATAAGGAATGAGGCATTTTGTCTTCCCTCAAGACCTTATAGTTTAAGAGCACCAACAGGGACAAGGGAGTGCTGTGTTCTGGAAATACACTGACATCACATTATTGTTTGGCTTGGGTGTGGTGCTGAAAGCTATTAAGCCACTCTTCAGTGCATTTTAAGCATTTCCTATTTTCTTCAGGACAGATTTGAGCAAACTGTAACTCCCAGGGGAAGGCTGGGAGGCTGGGCTGCTGAAATTTAACTGCCCAGTTTTCTTGGAAATTTGATAGCAATGACAAGGAAAGGAAGATGGATGGATGGCTGGGGTGGTTGGATGGATGGATGGACAGGCTATACCTATTCTTAATTCAATGATTTCTCTACATTACAGTGTCATGTTCATTGTGATCCATGGCCAAATGGCAATAGCAATAACACAAAATAAAAATAATACTCAATGATTAGATTAAATTTAAATTAGGTGGCTGTCGAGGCTGGAAAACACATTGTGTAACCTTGACTTAGAGCATTTAAGTAGATTTTAGCTCTGCATTTAACACAATTCTTCCATACACACTGGTGTCTAAACTTGTCAACCTCGGACTTTCACATTTAATCTGCCTTTGGATTATGAACGTCCTGTCTGGCCGCTCGCAGAGGGTTAGATTAAGCACCTATATTTCTTCAGCCCTTATTCTTAATACTGACTCCCCACAGAGAGAGAGACAGAGACCCTTCTGACATCTAAAATGAAGATAATATTGCATATATCCTTTTTTACCTGTATTATACACACACACACACACACACACACACACACACACTTATAATAAAGGTAAAAAAAGGATATATGCAGTGTTAGCTTCATTTTAGATATCAAAAGGGTTTCGCGGCTCCCAGTGTTTTGTTTTTGGTGGGAAACAGGTCCAAGTGGCTCTTTTGAGTGTTTTGGGTTGCCTACCCCTGGCCTAAACCATGGTAGATTCCATTTTATTTTATTTCATTATTTATTATAGATTTATTTATAGTATTTACTTGGGGACCTATCTCAACCTTACTTATTTAAAAAGATTTGTCTGGCTACCCATCTTACAACATCTCTCAGAAGGCCAGAACAATAAAATGATGCCTTTGGATTATGAACTTCCTGTCTGGCTGCTCGCAGAGGGTTAGATTAAGCACCTATATTTCTTCAGCCCTTATTCTTAATACTGACTCCCCACAGAGAGAGAGACAGAGACCCTTCTGACATCTAAAATGAAGATAATACTGCATATATCCTTTTTTACCTTTATTATATATACACACACACACACAGACAGACAGACACACACTTATAATAAAGGTAAAAAAGGATATATGCAGTGTTAGCTTCATTTTAGATATCAAAAGGGTTTCGCGGCTCCCAGTGTTTTGTTTTTGGTGGGAAACAGGTCCAAGTGGCTCTTTTGAGTGTTTTGGGTTGCCTACCCCTGGCCTAAACCATGGTAGATTCCATTTTATTTTATTTCATTATTTATTATAGATTTATTTATAGTATTTACTTGGGGACCTATCTCAACCTTACTTATTTAAAAAGATTTGTCTGGCTACCCATCTTACAACATCTCTCAGAAGGCCAGAACAATAAAATGATGCCTTTGGATTATGAACTTCCTGTCTGGCTGCTCGCAGAGGGTTAGATTAAGCACCTATATTTCTTCTGCCTTTATTCTTAATACTGACTCCCCACAGGGCTGTGTGTTGAGCCCCCTACTTCGCGCCCTTTACACTTATGACTGCACCACTCATCCCAGCAATATTTTTTTTATTAAATTTGTGGATGATACAGCTGTGGTGGGGCTTATCTCCAAGGGGGATGTGTCTGCCTACCGGGATGAGGTGGAGCGGTTGCTCTTATGGTGCAGACACAATAATTTGATTCTCAACACCACTAAAACCAAGAGCTTACAGTAGATTGTAGAAGGAATAGATCAGACATCCAGCCCCTGATCATCAGCAGAGACCATGTGGAGCGGTTGGCCAGCTTTAGGTTTCTGGGTGTTACCATAAAGGAGGACCTGACCTGGAGTGCTCATGTTATAGCATTGGTTAAGAAGGCCCAGCAGAGATTATATTTCTTGAGACTTCTCAGGAAACAACAACTGAATGAAAAACTGCTGGTGACCTTCTAGCATTGTTCCATAGAGAGCATTCTAACTTATTGCATTTGTGTATGGTTTGCCAACTGCACAGTAGCAGATAGAAAGCACTCCAGAGAGTCACTACCATCGCCCAGAAGATTATTGGCTGCCCTCTCCTCCCTTCCCCCCCCCCCCCGACGAACTGTACAGTCCCCACTGTCTTAGGAAAGCTCAAAACATCCTTAAACACTCATCTCATCCCGGACATTCTTTTTTTTGAACTATTACAATCTGGCAGATGGTACAGGATAATAAAAACAAAGACAAATAGGGTGAAAAGTAGTTTTTATCCCAGAACTGTAACCATATTAAATACTACTGCATAGTGAAGACAAATATTGAAGTACAATATTAGGGGCAGCGCAATGGTGAATAGAATGTGAAGGATGTGTCTATATAATGTATGTTTTTATTTGAGGTTTTTATTTGTAGTGTGCACTGTGGACAGCACTTAATTTTGTTGTGAGTTACACAATGACAATAAAGATATTCTATTCTATTCTATTCTATTAACCACATTGCAAGTTTTAAATTAAATATAGAAATAGTTATATCTGATGATGGCATTTGATTATTCCCTTCCATCATCCCTGATTTAATGCAGACATCCAGACTTTTCTCATAAACTTTCAAGTCATACACTGATCATTCACAGATCAGGTCCTGGATCTAAATTCTTAAGTGCAAATTCTAAGGGGCACTGAAGTTACAGCATGAAAACAAAATCCTTTCAGGAGTAGAAATGTTTTCACATAGTACAAAGCCACTATTAGATACATCTCAAAGTAAATAGAGATGGACCTGAAGTGCTGACCATACATTGTTCAGTTTTGACACTGTGATTTTCCTTACAAACCTAATATTTTCATCCTAAGATTAAAATATGGAGCAAGGATTTGGTCTTTGTTATTATAAATGTAGGAGGTATGGTCCTCCTGTTGGATCTGTAGACAGCAATTTTGCTAATTTTTTGCATTATTATATAACTAATAATGCAACAACTAATTTCATACATAAGAGATTCACTGGACATTAATGCTTTATCTCTCCCCCCTAGGACCACTGAAATATCTTTGTTGACCAATGTTGGCCCAAGACCTAAGATTACTTATGGATAAGATGTGCAGCACATGCCAGCTAAGGCTTCTTGTTCTCTGTCTCCTTGTGTAGGAAATTATTTAGAAAATAATATTTCTAAAAGGAGAAAAAGAATTGGGAATTTCATTTACTGAATATGAATCCTACATGATTAGTAAAGGTATGTTTACTGAAGAGGAAAAGAACACTTTATCGCAAAGAAAAGTCAACACAGATCAGAATATTTTAAAACCCCACTTCAAAGCTAATACAAACTATAGTTACATAGTTTGCCCATAGCTGTCTAACCTAAGATTCATCAAGAATTTCCATAGTGACTGGAAGAAAGGCTAAAGCTATGCTTATCAATCAGTAACCAAGGAATAGCAGTCTCTTTCTCTCCCTCTCTCTATCTCTCTTTCTGTAGATCTTTTAGAGAAGGAATGCTGAGATTTCCTGCTGATTATAAAAGGTGAGTGATGGAGATGAGAGGACCTTAGACATCGTTACAGGAATCTGATATCATTTTCTGTACTTCATCACAACACCAAAGAGGACTACCTGAGGCAAAGCAGACATCCTACATCAGATAATTAGCAAAGATTGTCAGTACAAATTTTAATACTCTTGTCTCTGAATTATTCTACAGGGTATTTGTCAATACAACTCATCTTGTCTTTTCCACTCCCGGCCCTTCTGTTCAGTTCAAATGTATAGCACTTCAAAGTTGCAGATAATACAGCAAGCACTCCTCAGAAAACGGAATGTAATGCTTTTGGTTTAAATTATTTGTACTTCAGAACTCCTTAACAATTCCTAGGATGGGGAATTGAACAGGTACAGTAGAGTGCTCTCTTCTCTATAAATAGCCCCCCCAAAAAACTTCTCTGTAATTTAGGCATGTATTCAAAACACATGGCTCGTGGGAAGGGAGGTGAGGAGATTTAGATTGAGAGGAGTTTTCTTAAGTATGTCAAATGTACAAAGTCTTTGACTTACAGTGTTCATTTAGTAATCATTCCAAGTTACAATAGCATTGAAAAAAATGACTTATGGCAATTTTTCAACTTACGACCATTGTAGCATCTCCACAGTCATGTGATTTGTCCGAAATGGTATAGGGTTTCCTGCCTGAGCAGGGGGTTGGACTAGATGGCCTCCAAGGTCCCTTCCAACGTTACTACTACTATTATTATTATTATCAAAATTAAGACACTTGGTAACTGGTTCATATTTGTGACCGTTGCACTCTCCGGGGGTCACGTGATCACCTTTTGCGACTCTCTGACAAGCAAAGTCAATGGAGATGCCAAATTCACTTAACAACTGTGTTACTAAGTTAACAACTGCAATGATTCACTTAATCGGTGTGGCAAGAAAGGTGGCAAAATGGGGCACAACTCACTTAACAAATGTCTCACTTAGCAACAGAAATGTTGGGCTTCAGTCTGGCCTTAAGTTGAGGACTATCTGTAATCCATATTTGGGTTTTTGGATCTTTTTTTGTGCAAATGAATAGATGTAAACAGCTGATGTTCAGCTGAGATAAAACAGGAATTCTCTTTTATTTGTACAGTACAACCTGCAGTGAAAACAGTTTTTTTTGACACCTTTTGGATTAGATTGCAGAAACATTCGGCAATCAGGCTTATCTGGCACTTTAGTTGCTTTGGATTGATTGAGCACTGATGATCAGAATTGCTTTAACCTTACCCTTGGTTGATATCACAAAGTTAAGCAGGGTTGGACTTGATTTGTTTTCGGAAAGGTCATCACCAAGAAATACCAGGACTATAGGTTAGAACGAGAAATTGAAAATAAATCTTTAAAAAGAGGGTGGTGTATTTTTTTTTAATGATGTGATAAAGTTGATGCTGAAAAAAAATCTGTTAGGAGTGCCATATTATGAATATGGAATAGATGTAAACCCAGGCGATGCCTCAAAAAAACCCAACAACTTTAATTTGCCTCAGCACAAGAAGCATTTTATACAAACAGTAGGCAAAAAAAACACAACGGTGAATATATTAAGATGTGTTAATACAGGAAAATGAGAACTTAAGATAAAATCAAGACAACTGACTTCAGAGAGATTTACTTTTGACTGGTTTTCATATGTATAGCTGAAATTCACGTTGCCTTATAATGTAAGATTTTGTTAAAAAATAAAATGGTATATTGTTGATATATGTCTCCAGAGAGATTGTCTAAGATGTATAAAGGTACCTCTAATTGTACTTGGAAATGTGAAGAGATAAAGGATTTTTACCATGCAGAGTGGAAAAAAAGAAAAAAAACTGGATAAAAATATATATGATGATGCGGGGAATTTTAAAAATTAATATTCAGGTGAAACCTGGACTTTTCTTACGAGACTTATAGATAGCCCAACTAGATAAGACTCCTGGAATATTGGTTGTATATATGGTGATTGCAGTGAGGCTATTGCAGTTAGCTACCTGCACAAAGATGGAGAAAATATAGAAATACCTACAATGAAAGAATGGATCATAAAAATGGCAAAGCTTGCAGAAATGGTTAAATTGACTTGCTTGATTAGTGAAGGAGCAATAAACTACTTTTATAAGTAGTTTTAAAAAGTAGTTTTGGACTTATAAAAGACTGGAAACCCTTTTGGCCTGGAAACCCTTTGGATAAAAATGAATTGATAATGTCTAGAATAGATTTACTGCATATATAGCTAAGTCAAGGAATCAATTTAAACTGTTTCAACAATTCAGAACTGCCTATTATACAGACAAAACTGTTCCCCCCCCAAAATCATTTTAGAAACTAATTCACCTGATTTGATATTTCATGAATTGGAGCAGAGCAGACACACTGTGAATATTCAGGTTAAACAAAAGAATTTGAAGTACTGGAATAGATCTGGTATGATTCCAGCTAATTCTTCTGGCATGTGACTAGCAGTGAAACCTGGGATCTACCCGGGCTTCTAACTTCTGAGCCTGTAGTACAATGCTGAGAAGCTGATTTCAAGTACAGCTTTATTGGATGTCTATGGAGGTTCTTGGTCATCCAGGTATGGTTGTCCCAAAGATACTTTTTTCAGGAGATAACTGGAGTTTCTTGTGTTTCTTTTGAAGACATTTCGCCTCTCATCCAAGAAGCTTCTTCAGCTTTGACTACTCCCCACCATCTAGTCAGAGCTGAAGAAGCTTCTTGGATGAGAAGCAAAATGTCTTCAAAAGAAACACAAGAAAGTCCAGTTGCCTTCTTTTGGAGCTTTATTGGATATTTCCATTGGCATGCTGAGTATAAATCAAGCTCTTCATTGTGACTTTTGATTCCAGCAAATTTTGCTATTGGCCCAGAATGCCCAGAAAAGACATAGAATGCTTCCAGGGGATTTGATTTTTTAAAAAATTACAAATCAACCCCAAAATGTTGTGAGGAGTTCAAACTATGTTGTATCAATTCTGCAACATTTCCCCATTATTTCATTTTTTTTTCTTGCCAGAAAAATAAAATCTGCAAAGGAGGAAAACCCGAAATGATTTCATGGTATCTTTTGACTGGTAACACTGAGGACCCCTCATAGCTTGATATTAAAATTTTAACATATAATTTGAATAATTTGCTCCTTCCTTCCTTCCTTCCTTCCTTCCTTCCTTCCTTCCTTCCTTCCTTCCTTCCTTCCTTCCTTGTAAAACACTCTTTTAAGTCAGTCTGAACCATGTCTGTGAGCGTGCTTACTTGAAGAGAATCTATGTCAAAGATAATATAAAAAAAGAAATCGCAAAGATTACACCCTACTGCTTGTGGCAGGGGGAAAAAAAGATGTTTCAACACAACCCTAATTACAGTCTTGTGAAGCAGTGTTGAGGCCTGCTGTGAAATCTCATCAGGACACAACTTTTTTTTAATTGTTCTTTTGCATTCTATTGCCATGGCAACTTCTGCTAGCTCATGGTCTCCTTTTGAGAACACCTGCAGGAGGAATTAGGTAACTGAGAGGGAAAAGTTAAGTGTATTGGGAGGACTGGAGCCTAAGCAAATGGAAGAACCCTCAGCTCTCTCCAATTTGCTTCTCTGGAAGGGCTCAAAATACAAAAAATGAACACTTTGAAATCACTTCCTCTTTTGCCTGTTTTTTCCCAATGCCTTCAAAGAAAGAACACATGTTCTAAAAGATAAAGTGGCTAATTTAACCCATTTAATAATTTAATTATAATCAAGATTAAAAGCTTAATCTTAATTTATTTAATTTCCTGCTTTGGTCACTTCTTTGATCTCACCCTGTGTATTGCTATGTCTCCCCGAACTTCAAGAGGTGGAAGACCACAGCCTATTTCCATATTTTATTCATTGGCTCTTCATTGGTTGAATTTCTAATTGTCCAAGAACTGATGAATTGGTGTCAATTTGCAAAGGCATCAATTCACTTAAGCTATTTCATCTAATCGGTTTTCTTTCATGTTTTGTCTCCATATCAGATATGGTGGCAAAGTGGTTAGAATGCAGTATTGCAGGCTGACTCTGCCCACTGCCAAGAATTCAATCCTTCCAAGATCGGTAAAATGAGGACCCAGATAATTGGGGGCAATAGGTTGACTCTGTAAACTACTTAGAGAGGGCTGTAAAGCACTATGAAGCAGTATATAAGCCTAAGTGCTATTGCTATGAAAAGTGTTATCTTCAGCATTTTTGTCACTGCAATGGGGACAATTGTTGTAGGCTTGATATAACATGATCTATATTCTCAAATATAGCATACTGAAATATAGCCCAGCAGAAGTTTAACAATAACACAGTTGGATGGGACCTAGTCCAACCCCCTGTTCAAGCAGGAGACCCCATACCATTTCTGGTGATTTTTAAATTTTATTGTTTGCTTTACTTTCTAATCTAGATCCTGGGATAGGATGGACAGTCTTAACTCTTTCTTCAATTTTCAAGATCACCCAAGGTTAATTGGGAAAAATAGCTTGGTAACAACTTAATCTCAGCTTGATTTGTAGCGTTCCATTGTTTAATTTGCAGTGAAGGACTACAAAACCAAATCCTTCTTTCCTTCCTCTGGCATCCAAAGGCCAGAGCCTTTCATTATTTGGAAATCAATAAATTGCTATTTTTTTCCTCTTTGAAAAAACTACAGTGGCATTCCAATTACAATGGAATCTAATGACAGTAGACCGAACATGGAGAAGAAGTCTGCCAAAATTTAGAAAAAATAGCTGCAGAAAGTTTTTATTATATTATTTTTAAATAATAGCTGGGTTTTTTTTTAGCAGATCTAGAAGAAATTTAAAGATAAAGCTGCTCTTTATGAGGGGACCAATCCTGCCAAATATCAGACTAACAGATTTAGACTGATGTCATGTTGAGAAACAAAGTGTCTGGGTGCAAGAACAGCCTCTGCCATTTGGCATTTGCTACCACAATAATCTGTCTTCCTCAAAATGCAAGAGTCAGGCCCATCCCAAGCCAGGTTGATTGGCTGCAGATGTTTGTAACATCTGGAACTATAGACCATTCTACTATTGCGCAAATGTTACCATCAACACATTTTTTTTCTTTTTACCTACGAAATAAACTCCAGATAACTGTAATTTATGAGATTGCTAGCTAAAATATTCAGACAAAGTATAATTTCTCTGATGATGAACTCACAATGAATTCCTGCTAATTTCCCAAAATACACCAGGAGTATGCAAATTATCCCAAACAATATGGACAGATTTTTTTTTAAAAAATATGTATGTATGACAAGGAATACAAAAAAGTTGATACGTTGATATTGTTGTTAGCTACTACCCAATTAGATTGTAGGAATTGCCCAGCTACTATCACATTTTATGTCCCTCACATATTTCTAATTGTCCATCATCATTGACACTTCTGGTACTGAGCTTCACAAACATATATTGAAACTAAAATGGAGATTGTGAGTAAAATACTAGTAAATACTGGATCAGCCACATACAGAAGTAGCCCATGACATTGATAAGCACTGCAATTGGCAATGAAGTGACATCACCTCTCAAGCCACTAACACAGGGATGTCCAATCTTGGCAACGTTAAGACTTGTAGAGTTCAACTTCTAGAAATCCCAGCCAGCATGAAATTCTGGGAGTTGAAGTCCACAAGTCTTAAAGCTGCCAAGATTGGACACCCCTGCTCTAACATTAAGGAATGTGAAGTGAGATTCAAATTTTCTATCCCTAAAAATGGTGGCAGATTTTAAGACCCAGTGGAGTAGCTTATTGGAAGTTTACTACTTGAAAGTGGTCCTTTTGATATCTGCTGTCTCTGATGATCATTTCTGGTGATTAATGTCTGTCAGATGAGGTGACATACCACAGGTTTTTCTATCTCTGTGCATAATCCAATGATTCAGTACCATTGCTGAATTGAAACTTGAGCCCTGATTACTGCTCAGTTATCAGGTCTTTAATCGTTTGAAACAGAACACCAGCTGGATATGTGAGATAGCAGCTGAGTTCCGTTACTATGAATATGGTCATGCCTTTGAGGAGGCAAAGGAAAAAAGGGGCAAAAAAAAACAGAGCACCCAGGAGACGAACAGGCACAGCAGGGGACACACAAACAGGCACAGCAGGGGACAGGCTGAAGTGTATTTTTCCATTAGATACCTCTACAGCGTTCATGCACAGCAATAAATACCTCCGACATCATTTAAGAAATCGGAAGTTGCATTGTTATTATACCACCGCATCCCTACTTCTGAAAGAACAGCCCCCTCCAGTTACAACATCAGAATTATTGTCTGGAAGGAAGTGGCAAATTAAGTGGTTCTAATCTGGGGAGAGGCATAACAAGATTAGCTAACAAATGTTGAAAATAGTTCTCTGAATGATCTTTTCATTCAGATGCAGTCACTATACACAATCAAGGCAACAATAACTAAGTTCAAAGACATGTTTTACTGTAAGTTCAAGGCACATGTCAAACTTTTTTCCTTCCCCAATTTCTATGTAAGTTTCATTGGCTTAATGGGGTTGCTGGAAAAGTGATTTACTGACAACTCTTTTTAAACACATTTTTTAAAAAAAATGTATTTAATAAGTGATTTAAAGCACTTCCAGGACATTAATTATATAAAAAGAGTGCCCATCCTGATTAGGACAAACAAATGGATGAAAAATGTAATAAGGTGGTAGGAAATATCTATATTCTTCTACATTATTATTGCTGTTGTTATTGTTGTTGTTGTTATGTGTTGCACAGTCAGCCAGATGTTCAGTCTGGGTTTGGCATTTTTGTCTACCAATAGAGTCCTTTCCAAGGATCTGGGATAGGCAGATCTAGATGTTTGATGGTGTTACAGTTATCGTCACAAGATAGAAGCTTTTCTGAGTAAAGCTGCCTTTTGAAATTGACCAATGGCAAATTTGTCAATGCCAATGGTGTTCAAGTGGTGCTCCAGTTGTTTTGGGAGTGCACCCAAGGTGCCTATTGCTTGATTTCGCCACAGTTGTTCTATTTCTATTTGTAGGTCTTTGTATTTTGTTATCTTCTCCAGTTCTTTCTCTTCTATACTGTTACCTCCAGGTACTGCCATGTCCACTATCCAGACTTAATGTTAGTTAAATGTTGAATGTTAATTCCAGAAGAGTAACATTTAAGAATAGAAACTTCCCTTTAAATGTTCTTTTTAAAAAAAAATCTAAATTTTGGGAAGTTTGAAAATAAACTTTTAAAATTTTTTAAATTTTGGAAAAAAAAATCTGTTTAAAGAGGTGAAAAGTGGTCCATCTGAGAGACGGAGAGGGAGTTCAGTGACCCAGCCCAGCAGCTGAGTAGAGGCAGGGCGATGCAAATGGAGGCCACTGAGCAGTGGTGAAATAGAGGTAGGTGGCAACAGACCAGCAGCTGTGAGCAGCACAGCAGATCTTGAGCAATCGCAGGACAGAGCTATGTGGCAGAGGAGCAGAGCACTCAGAGCAGCGACTAAGAACAGCATAGCAAACTAGCAGTAGCTGAGAGCAGTGTGGTGGACCAGCTAAGCGGCACTGGTCTTTTTGAAGCAATCAAGTTCCACCTTATTCCTTCTTTAGCAGAGAAGAAAGAAAGAAAGAAAGAAAGAAAGAAAGAAAGAAAGAAAGAAAGAAAGAAAGAAAGAAAGAAAGAAAGAAAGAAAGAAAGAAAGAAAGAACAGAAGTGTGTGTGTGTGTATTGAAGAGGGGGGTATCCAGACAGTGAAAAAAAATGCTGTGATTCTGCCCCTATCCTGCATGTATGTATTTATTTATTTGTTTGATTTTTATCCCACCTTTTATTACTCGAGGTGGCAAACATACACAATACTGTTCCCTCTTCCTATTTTTCACACAACAATGACCTTGTGAGATAGGTTGGGCTGAGACAGACTGATTGACTCCAAGTCCCCTAGCAGTCCTCAAAAGAACCATCAGAGCAGGACTCTGAGGCAGATATCTAGGACAGGACTCTCCAACCCCTGGTCCATGGACTGGTACTGGTCTGTAGCATGTCAGCAAGCCGCACAAACAAGCAAAGCTCCATCCTCGGGACGCAGACTGTATTCAAAACCACACCCCCTCTAGTCTGTGGAAAAGCCTTTCTCCATGGCACCAATCCCTGGTGCCCAAAAGGTTGAGGACCTCCGATCTAGGGGGTTTTACTCAGCTGATGTAGCAGAAAGATTTCTAATGGCTTCATGAGGTGAGTGAGGCAATTCCTGTTTCTTAAAGCTAAAGAAGGGGATGCCATAAGTGAAATCTAGAGCTTGGAACTACTAATTACTACGGTACCATCCTGACCAAAAGGTTTGTCTCTTCTGGAATAACTATAAAAAATAAAGTGCATCTAGTTCCCAACTTTCTACCAGGGTTCCCTAATGTGATATTTGTGGCCCCAGTTTGTGATTCTGGATTTCCGATTCTGGATATCCCCAATGGCTCCCACTTAACTATTTACATTTTAAAAATGCCCTTGTTTAATTAAATAGAAAAGAGTGAAATAATCAAAACAAGGAAAAGAGCAAAAGAACACCAACATTATATAGGTTTTTTTTCTATATTTGTGTATTTAAATAAAACCAAATTTCAATATACAATTATTGTGATATATAGCACACTATAATAGAATATTATATATTCTATTCTATAGAACAGGGTTGTCAAACTGCCGGCCCAAGGGCCGGATGCCTCATGGCAAAACTGCGCCCACCCCATTGCCAGCAAAAATGGAAAAAAAAGTTGTGATATGTCGTGACACATCACGTGACATGGCGAGTTTGACACCCTTGCTATAGAATATTCTATAAAATAGAATATTGAACCACAAGTCCCAGAAGACGTTGCAGTAGGCAAGAGGAAAGGCTAAGGAGAGGAAAGAGGGGGGGGAATTGTGTCATAAATCTAAAAATGTTAGGTAATAAAAGGTTGACAACTTTCTCTAATATGTTTATTAAGAACCCTATTAGAAAGAACACAACTCTCTGAGAGGTAAACTTGTTGGCCCAGCACTTAGAAATTTCTTGGGACACAGCTTGGAATAATAAACCTGCAAATTCTCTTAATTGGTCACAATTAGGAGAAACCCACTCAAATCACATTCAGAAGTGGCATTAATTCCAGGGAAATTAAACCACATCCACATAAAGCTATCAGCAATTCTGTATCTGATTATAGGCCTTTTCAGGCCTTTTCTCCTTGTGCAATTAACAAGTGTGTGGGGGAGAGCAGGAATCTGCCTCTTCCTGTCTTTCGCATCCATTCAAACCTGAGGCTGGTCTTACTCAGAAACCCTTCCTCAAACTCAGCTTTTTTCAGTCTTGGCAACTTTAAGATGTATGGACTTCAGCTTCCAAAATTCCCCAGCCAGCAGCTCCATGCTAACTGAGGAATTCTGGGAACTGAAGTCTATATATCTTAAAGTTGTCAAGATTGAGAAACACTACTCAGGCTTGTGAGGAAAAAGCAACTGAAGCAGGTTTTGGGGTCACATCATCTGATAATATTTGTCAAGCCATAACTATAATTATACAAAAAGGTTACTTTGACTCAAAATTAATCAGGAACCCTTCAATACTCAGACATTTTGAGATGGGAATAATAACATTATGAAACTGAAAACCAGAAGGTTAATTAGTACAGCAATTCAGTTATATAAATTCATAGGGATTATTTTATCCCTGACACTACCGATGCCCACTTTTACATGAGACAAAATAATGGAAGTTAAACCGCAAACAGTTCACATTGGGGACATACTGTTAAGAATACCAAATAAGCAGGAAAAAGTGAATTTAGCCTACCGAGGTGTATGAATTCATGCTGTGTGGGAAATTGCTAAAACAATAGCAAAGTCTTTAGATTATCATTTTACGAAAATCACCCTATCAGTACATTTCTTCTTAAAATTGATACTAAATGTACATAGTTAGAGCATTTCCTAAGAACACAGACCACCAAGGCATCAAATTAAAGTGATAGTGGTTTGGCCATTTAAACAAACAAATGGAGATAACTGCTGTAGCAAATTTTGAAATACCGGATGCAAGGCGAGAAAGCAATTTCTCTGTATACATTACAAAGCTGCACCTATAGCTCCCACATAACAATCCATCTTTTAATAAAACTTCCAATAATGCTCCTCAGTTTACTATTAACTTTTTCTTCTTTCGAAATGCATACGTGTTCATAGCTTGGATTTAACAAACTGCATTTCTCTTGGTTACCTTTTATGAAAAAGGCAAAAAATAAATAAATACAAAGGAGCAAATGTTTTCATGATTTTCCCATCTCATCCCTCTCAGATCTGGAATTATGTTGCCTGCCTTGATGGAACCAGTGCATATATTACCGCTGAAGCAATCTTGCCCATTTGCATAGCTGCTCTCTATTTTCCCCCAAATGATGGCGCAATATTTCATTCTAATACACTGTAATAGCAACAGGTAAGATTCATTGTGTACTAAAAGCACTTCTACTCTTGGCTTTTAGCAGCAAACAGAACATTACAGGCGGAAGTGAGCTGTATGCCATTCCATAACAGAATTTGCAGCTTTGCCGGATTCCATTACCTCCACCACACATCTTGAAACACTCTGACAGTTTCCTAATGCTCGCAGTGAGGGACCTAAACCTTTTGACCTCAAACATCTTATTAAAGATGATGCTGAACTACGTTTCCACAAGGGAGGGGGCAGTGGTGGAAAGGAACAAGAAACTACCGGACTTATTCTCTCCTCTAATTCATTCAAGTAAGCCCTTGTTGAGTGGAGGACCTTCGCTTTGATGTTAAAGTCTCTAATTGGAAGGAAGTGAAGTGTTAGCCTGTCACGCTATTAGTCTCTCATCAAATGCTTTAAGATATTGGGACATTGAAGTTCTCACACACTGAGGCAAAAAAAAACATGGAATAGCCTGGTCTTAGTTAACTTGTTTAGAATTTGCATCTGTTCTGTTCTGTTTTGTTTTTGTTTTATTTGTTTTTTAAAAAAACAAGCTGGCTCTATATGGACTTTGCTGTCTCTTGCATCTTCTTTCAGCATTTTAAAACCCCTTCTTAGAACTCCTATAGTAGCCACAAGGGAAGGATGGGTAAAAAAGACTATCACTAGAGTATAGGCCTGAAATGATGAGAAAAGCCAGCTATCATTTCCACTGGTTAATATTATCTAGGTATTAGAGATTTGGTAGGGGGGGCTTTTTTGTGACCAAGAGAAATGCAAGTTCTTTGGGACATCATCAGCAGAGGAGCTGAGAAGGTGGGCAGTCATCATTCTAATGTGGGACATTAAAAGATCATCCTCAAACTCCTATCTGCTGAATCCTAACCTACTGTATTTTAAAAGAAAAAAAAAAGATTACATCCTCAGTGCAACGTAAGGTGAGCAGGAACACTTTTCCTGAAGACTTCAGCCAGTCTGAAGCATGAAATTAAGTGGGGCAAAACTATTCCTTTTTTTGGCTCAGGAGAATAAAGCATGTCGAAGCAGGTGCACTGATGAACTTTAGATGGAGGCGCTTGTCCAATTTTACCGACCTCTAAATTGCGTGCTTCTGCCAAGAAGGCTGCATTAGGCTAGTCTTCTTAGCAATAACTAACTGACGCAGATTATTCCATCTTCTTGTTTCTAAACCTGTTGGGCTCTCCAGATGCCAAGGGAACTGAAAGTGCCGTCAAAATACAGTACATGACTGAAAAAGAAAGGTTCAGTGATTCACCTGCGTCAAAGAAAAAGGATGGAAGAAAACGAGATGGAATGGAAATTGAAGCTTAAAAAAAATAGCAAGGGGGGGGGAAGGCACCACTAAAACTGACTGATTCGGTTATTTCAATGATTGCATGTTATACATCACTGAGAAATATTTGCATTAACTTTACATGGAGTTATATTGCAAAAAAAAAAACCTTTTGTAATGAGCTTTGCTGAATGAGGGAATATGGTATTGAGAACCTCTTTACAATGGGCCTAACTCTGCAAGGTCTATACAGTATTTCATCATTTGGTATAGTGACTTTTCTTTATACCAGTTAGTATCCTCCAATTTGGAGATTTCCACAATCAAAGTCATAAATACGGCAATCCACATTGGGCTAGAACAGGGGTAGGCAACCTGGGCTCTTTTATGACTCGTGGACTTCAACTCCCAGAATTCCTGAGCCAGCCATGCTGAGGGGAAAGGGAGAGGTTTCCAAGCTGAGCCATACTGGCTCAGGAATTCTGGGAGTTGAAGTCCACGAGTCATAAAAGAGCCAAGGTTGCCTACCCCTGGGCTAGACATAGTCTCATGGAGAAATGGTGTCCTGTCACAGTTAGACTGAGCAGTCAATATTCTTTCCAAACTACTACTGTATAGCCAGGCAAAGAGTTAAGCAGAGACATGAACCAGAGGCTGTTCAGTATTTTAATGAGGCAAAGCGGTTTTAAGTGTCAAAGCCAAAAAGAAAAAGAAAAACGTAACAGTGAATGGGTACAAACCAGGCAGAACTTATACAATTAGTCTAAAGGCTCAAGGCAGGATTTCAAGCAGTTATCACAGAAACACAATGCAGACTGATACTGTTTCCAATACTAAAATACTTCCAAATGGAAGTATTTATAGCCCACACTTCCAACTTGTGTGTTAATCTCGACCTGGACTTTATTAGCTTAGTTCAGAAAATGCTTGGAGGCAACAGTGATTCATTAGTAAGCTATTACACCCAAAGATTATTTACCCCCGATTTCACATCCCTTTGCATCTCAATCCTCCCGGGTTTTTTGACCCAACATTGTATCATATCGTATAATACAGTTCTAGAAGGTGCTTTAAACCAACCCCCGGGCCGTGGACCAGTACCAGGCCGTGGCATGCCAGCAACCAGTCCGCACAAACAAGCAAAGCCTCATCTGCGAGATGCAGGCAGCACACAAAACCACGCACCCTCCCATCTGTGGAAAACCTTCTCTCCACAGAACCGGTTCTTGGTGCCCAAAGATTGGGGACTTCTGCTTTAAACTATCTGTAGCAAAGACTAGGACCAAAAGTATCTAATTAGCTGGGGGTAATTTTTCCAGGATGCCCTATTTGGGCCTTCATTTATAGCAGGGGTGTCAAACTCAATTTCACTGAGGGCCACATCAGCATTGCGGTTGCCTTCAGGGGGGCGGGTGTGTGTGGCCAGGGTGGGTGCAGCCTACTGGATGGACATGGATGGAGTGGGCATGGCCTATTGGATGGACATGGCCAGCTCTACATTGTTCACATCAAGGGTGCCTGTGGGGGCCTGGGCAAGAGTGGGACAGATCTGAGGATCTCTGGCAGAAGGGGGTGGGACCAGGGCAAGTGCCAAGGCATGGTCCACTGGAGGAACCTCACTGTTCCTCTCAGGCCATGTGGGGGGAGGCTGGATGGTGGTGCGGGCTGCCCAGAGCCCTGGGCAGCAGAGGTCAAACGCCCAGCCTGGCCCTCAAGCACCCGTGGCACCAAGCCCAGCCCCACTTCCCCAAGGGGGCGTCGAGCTACATTTACCTCCTCCTCAAGGCTGCTGTTGCTTGCTTGATCTCCTTAGCCAGGTTGCTCATGATGGGTACAAGGGCAAAGTCAGAGAGAGGCCCATTCCCTCTCCATGGGAGGAGACCCGGCTTTGTAGCCAAAGCTTCCTTAGCAATAGGATGGGAGACCCCCAGGATAAGCCAGGAGGAGGGGGCAAGGGGATGGTGAAAGGGCAGCAGGGCAGGACTAAGGCAGGACTTCCCTCAGACCCTCCCTCTCCTTCTTTCCTTCTTTCCTTCCTTCTTTCTTAAGGTGGGAAAATATTTGAGATGGGGAGGAAGAAAAACAGGCAAAAAATGCAGCTGGGGAGGTGTCACCCTTCGTGAGGAATGAAGAAATGCACCATCACCTGGAAGTGGCCCGCACATGGTCCTCACCTACTTCACATATCTGGCTTGGTGGGCTCTGGAGGAGGGGTTGCCATGAGCAGCATGAGAGTCAATGTTACCTGAGCAATGCCCCCAACCACCAGCCTGCCCGGTTTTGGCAGGCAGCAAGGCGCTCTCCTCATAGTGCTGAGAGGCTGAGCCAGGCGACACGAATCTGAAAAGAGGCGCGACGCCACAGCCCCCAGCCTGCCCAGTTTCAGCAGGCAATGGGGCACTTTCCTCACAGCGCTGAGAGGCTGAACTGGGTGGCGCAAATCCAAAAAGAAGCACAATGCCAACCAGCCCCCAGCCTGCCTGGTTTCGGCAGGCAGCGGAGCACTCTCCTCACAATGCTGAGAGGCTGCACCGGGCGGCGTGAATCTGATGAGTAGTGCAAAGCTGGCAAGCTTCGCACCACCCTGTTCATCCTCTCGGTGCTGTGAGGAGAGTGCCCTGCTGCCTGCCGAAACCGGGCAGGCTGGGGGCTGGGCGGCATACTGGCTCAGCCTCTCAGCACTGTGAGGAGAACACCCCACTGCCTGCTGAAATCCCCCCCCCAGAGCCCACCAAGCCAGATATGTGAAGTAGGCGAGGGCCATTTGCTGGCCACTTCCAGGAGATGGTGCATTTCTTCATTCCTCACAAAGGGTGACACCTCCCCAGCATGCACCCAGGGGGTGGGGCCGACATGGCAGGGGCTGGTTTCTCGCTGTTTCCAGACAGCCTTGTGGAGCTAACACTGAATACGTTTCAGCATAGATGGTCACCACAAAATTGTACATTGGCTCCCAGCTGGCCTGGGCCAGGGCCAAGGCAGCGGGGGCCGTTCCCTCACTGTTTCCAGGATGGCTTCGTGGGCCACATGAAACCACTTTGTGGGCCGCATCCAGCCCCCGGGCCTTGTTTTTGACATGTCTGATTTATAGACATTAGCAATCTGCAATATCCCTCATAAGCCTTCCTGCTTCTCTGAAAAATGAATCTTCTGTGGAGGTTATAGCACGTGAGGTGCTCCAGACAATCACTGTTTCCATTTCACGATCTAGTTTACAATATACCCAAGATGGGTTCAGGCTGTTTGGCCTCATGCAGTTCTATTCAGACATGAAGGTGCTGTCTGTAGACCATCATGCTGAGCAAAAGTATATTTTTGCAGAACATGTCAATCAAACTAGCCAATAAGGAGGAGCTCAGTCTGCTCTCTCCAGCTTAAAGGAATCTCCTTTCCTCACTTCATCCAAGGTATAGAACATAAATGGCTAGTACTCACCCTTTCTTTATACCAATGCATGTTTACATATTTATGAAGATTTTGCAGTTCGCCTCAGTTTGTTTCTGGATACCCTTGACTAATTTACAGTGGAAGGATCACCTTTTCAACTGAGCCAATGATTCCCATTACTTCTACCACCTTCTAAACACGACCCCCCCCACACACACACTTTGACTGTTGCATAGGCAAACTAATGATTCTGCATATCTAATGAACAGTATTACTCTCCCCTTTAGTACAAGTAAGATTCTCTCTTTTCTTATCTTAATCAAGTCATTTATTGATATGTTAAGTAGCACAGGGCCTAGACTGGAGTTCTGCAGGATATTACTCCACACTTTCCTCCCATTTAATGTGGAGCCGTTGAAGTATACTTATTGAGTGCAATTGTTCAGTGGCCACACTTTAAAATGCAAGGTAGTCCTTATTTAAGGATCACAATTAAGCTGATAACTTGGTCATTAAATGAAGCAGTCGCTGAGTGAAACTGAAACCATGCTTATGGTCTTACTTCAGCTTTCCTTTGCTTTACAGCCTTGCAAAGGTTGTAAATTTGAGGATTGGTCATAAAGATACTTTTTCATCACCATCATAACTACAAAGTCACTCTACTGGGCAGTCATTAAATGAGGACTACCTATAATCACTGTGATATTAACTTTTTCTGTAGTATTTGTTATAATTATATTTTTGAACACTGCAGGTTTAGATATTAAATTTAAATTGCTTGAATTGTTCATTCTAAAAGAACAATGGCACTGTCATTACATTCCTGCCTGTATAATAGCCCTGGTGGGTTAGAACGCAATATTGCAGGCTAATTCACTGCTCATTCCAGCAGTTCGATCCTGACCGGCTCAAGATTGACTCAGGCTTCCATCCTTCCAGGCTCAGTAAAATGAGGACCCAGATTGTTGGAGGCAATAGGTTGACTCTGTAAACTGCTTAGAGAGGGCTGTAAAGCCCTGTGAAGCGGTATATAAGTCCAAGTGCTATTGCTATTGTTATATCTTTGACTTTGGATGGGGTGGCACTGCCCCAGAAAGACCCGGGCCACAATTCAGGGGATCTCCTGGACTCAAAACTCCTGTTTGGGGAACAGATGGCAGGAGAGCCTTTGCACAACTTTGTGTTGTGCACCAGTTGCAGCCTTTCCTGGACCAGGATGCCCTGCGCTCAGTTGTTCAGTCCCTTGTCATCTCACAACTGGACTACTGTAATGCAATCTACATGGGGCTACCCTTGAAGAGCATTCAGAAGCTACCGCTGGTGCAGTATGTGGCAGCATAGGTTATTTTGGGGCCCCCAAGAATGGCCCCTGTAATGCCAGTGCTCTGCATTGGTTACCAGTCTGCTTCCAGATGCAATTCTAGGTGTTGGTGATTACTTTTAAAGGCCTCAAGGGCATGGGTCCAGGTTACTTGAGGGACTGTCTCACCCCACTGTGATATACCCATACCACTCGTGCCGTGCTGCTGCGGGTCCCATCAGCCTGATTATTCTGGTTGGTGGGATCCAGGAGGAAGGCCTTGTCTGCTGTTGCTCCTACCCTCTGAAACATCCTGCCTTCCGATGTGAGGTTGGCCCCAACCCTCCTATCTTTTTGTGAAGACCTAAAGTCATGACGTTGCCAGTTGGCTTGGGGCCCTAGTGGGGGAACAGCGCAATGGAGGTGGCTGATTGAGTAATAACAGAGCCCACCTCCCCCACACACATTCCTTCCCCCACCCTCCCCATGTGTCTTTGATTGTAATATTTGATTTTAACTTTTTATGTTTTAACTTAGATGTAATTGTAAGCTGCTGAGAGTTAACCTATGGTAAGAGGGGCGGCCAATAAATTTTATAAATAAATAAATGCTGGATCACTTTATAGTAGACATTTGCCAGTTGTAGACTACTACACCAGCAGCTCCCAACTTTTTCTATACCCTGCACCCCTAAAACGCTAAAATGCTTCTGATATATTCTCACACCCCTTACAAAAGTTCAGAATAACAGCAACGAATTATGCATGTACACTATAATTTTGAAAACCCAAGTTTTTGTAACTCCTAGAATACTGTCTCACACCCTCAGGGAGTGCAAGCACCCCTGGATGGGAACGCCTGTACTGCACAATACATACACTGACTTTTGGGAAACTTTTCTTCTAAAACGGGTGTCAAACTGCCGGCCTGTGGGCCAGAAAACATCACCAGGAAACTGCGCCCACCCCATTGCAGCAATGGAGAAAAAGCTCCGATACGTCGTGCAATGTCACGTGACGTCGTGAGTTTGACATGTCTGTTCTAAAAGAAGTAGAAGAAGAAAAGAAGTGCATTCTAATTCACAGCTCTACAAATAAGTTTAAGTGTCTTTTGGTAGAAATTTGTTAAATGTATCATCCACTTCACATAACTGTTTTTAACAGTAAGCACAGTACTTACCCTTTAAAAGACCTTTTTACATCAATTTATTTCAATTTCTTAGATTGCCCTTGCTGACATAAGCATATTGCTAGAGATGTGATTTTATTTATTATCATTTAATTATATCATCTCATAATGAGAAGTAAGGTCAGTCTCATTGATATAGGCTATCTCACAGGTTTTTTTTTTTTTTTTTTTTTTGCAAAGCTAGGACTATCCTATATGGAGTGCAAAAATCTAGTTGACCACTAGATTGCATCAAAGTGATACAAACACTTTTAGTTCTCTGCTGACTTCTAACAGTTTTCTGGAGGATTGCAGCTCAGCTACAGTAGCTGTATTCACAGAAGAATAATGGAATATGATACAGTTCTAATCAACCCCTCTGGTTGACTCATCATTATATGCCAGCAATGGAAAGTCAAATCATGATGGTCTGCATTTTTGTAATATTTTAAAATTCTTCCAAGCTTCTGCAAACCAGCTTGAGTTAACCAAGCTAAACCATATTTCCTGCCCTTTCCCCCCCCAAACTGGAATGAAAATAATTTTTAAACAGGTGGTATGCCTGAGGTCAAGGTGACTGGGAGCAAATTGGAGGAATCTTATACATTTCTCAGCCATTTCTGCTCAATTTTGCATCTTTCTGGTATGTGCACATGGGTTGCAAACTGAAACAACAATGAGCCTTATTTTTATTGGTCATGTAAAAATGTACATCAATCCCAGGATGGCTGACCCATTAATATAATGAGTTGTGTCTAGGATTAAATCGAATCCTTGAGTTTGCCCACATTAAAAGTAGTGCTACTGTGCTTTGTTACTGAGAAAAAATTAAACCAAAGACAGCAACATAATTTATGCTCAGTTTATAAAGTGGAGGAAAATGCTTTAATTCAGCCATCTGGATATGTCCTGAATCAGCCAAAAGAAATTGTTCAGTCATTGAGGACAGAAGTAGTGCGGTCATTTCAAGGTAACAGTTGGCTTAGGACAATATCAGATTTATTACACAACCTCCAAATAAATTGCCTTTTAAAATTTGAGATTAAAATATTATTAGAGAACCTTGGTAGCTGTGAAATAAAGCTCAATAAAATATGCTTTTCTCCATTATTTTTATTTAAAAATCTCTCCAGGAGAGTACACAGTGCTAAAAGTATTTGTATCTTGTCATTGACATCTTTCATTTAAAATCAGCTTAACCATAAGGTGGGTTTTATAATTAATGTTTAGTTGTGAAAGAGTGGCCTTATGAGAAATGATAAGTTCTTGGTACTTAAAAGTTGGTTCCTGTAGAGCTACCTCACAACCATTCTTCTGTGTTGGAGTTCATGTTTCAAAAATAACATGGAGGTGTTCTGGATGGTTGCATGTTTTGGAGTAATTAAGTGAACTCATTAAAACACTCAAAGGAAGTTCAAGTTAGAAGTTTGAATCAAAGGATTTGGTATGTCCTTCTATAATAGAAACCACCGTATTTGCTCCCGAAAACAAAACAAAAAACCAAAAGAACATTGAAGAGGCATCTTATTCTAGTTTAGAAGTACTTAAAATGAAATGATTCAGAATAGCTTCTGAAACATAACACTGTAATCTTGCTACCATAATACAGTTAACTAGCCACTTCCCACTGATTATTATTAAAGCATTTAGGATATTATGTAGCTAATTATGACAATTTTCTAAAAACTCAATTGCCAATTGCCCTCTTTGAGCTTTATAGGACAAAAAAAAAAGATGAAGGCTTTGCTCTCAGTGTGGACAACAATAATTCTGAGTGCAATGGCTATAATGTGTAGAGGATAGTGAACCATTAGAAAGCTATGAGGTAGCACAGAGCAAGAATTAAGATAACAAGATTACATGGCTGGTCATCTTCATAAGCAACTCCAGTCCCAGTTCAGGAAATATTTAATAAAGCCTTCATGGTAACTGCATCCATTATAACTACACCCACCTTTCATAGTCACCCTTAAATTCATTTTTCTAGAAGCGTTTCCTTCAACTATGGATCAATCATCAACATCAACTTTATTTTTCAGTCTTTACTGTCCCTATATCATATTTCTGAATCAGCCATTCCCACATGCAAGGAAGCATAATAAATAAGAGCTGGCCATTCACATAGTTCTGAAGATTTATCAGTCTAAGGCTATATTTAGTAAACAACTGCTGACCAGCTTGTTCCGAATAAAGTTCTCCATTTTTCTCAGTGCAGAAATAGCACATTGAGAGAATGTGCTGGAGGCTATTTAGCTAATTTATTGCGTTGCATAATCAGCAATGAGAGAATGACGGTGATCCTTGCTGAGAAAAGTTGTGCAAAAGTGGGAACGTCTCTTTACATATCATTTCATCGTATGGGTAAAATCTCATTTCATGATTAGGCACCTATTATAATATAATATTGCAATGAAGACTGAAGTGGTACCTTGCTCTCAGCCAAGATATTTTACAAGGAGGGTAGTTAACTGGAAGTTTGCAACCTGGAGAAATGAACAGGAGGAGGGAAATTTTGTGAAGGGGATGAGTGGAAGGAAGAAACCAAGAATCTGTCTCAAAAGAAAGAGCAGAAGTTGTGACTTGGGCCTTCTTTGCTCTGTTTGTCTTCTTACCAGAAGAATGGTTAGAGCCATACTTTCCAACTCAGAGTATGCTAATTATATTCTTTTTTTCTAGAAGCAAGGTTGTATCCTTGTTGGAGGAGAAGATGAAAGAATGGAAGGCCATAATTTCTCTTTTAAAATATTAAGGAAAATATTAAAGGAAAAGGTCAAGCACTCAAGGATTAAACCATTCTGTGAGGACCAGCAGAATAAAACTCCAGAGCACAGGATATTTTCCAGGAGTAGAGGAGGGATCCAAGGTGGAAGAAAGCAGCCCAAATGGAAGTAGTGAGTACTTAGAATCATATAGCAAGAAAGAATGGATGAACCAAGTAGTGGTCCATTCCATTGGTACCATCCAATTGATATGAAGCTCTGGGCACTGAAGCTGAGTTGCAACAATCTGTAATCAAGAAAAAATGAGAAACTGCTCAACTGCACAGAAATTAACTAAACCAAGTATTTTGGTCCCATTACAAAGAAGGGAGAGCTGGAACCAATTATGGCTTAATTTAGAGAACACCCAAGACATCCTAAATGAGGGGTCTTCAAACTTGGCCCTTTTATGACTTGTGGACTTCAACTCCCAGAATTCTTCAGCCAGGCATGCTGGCTGAGGAATTCTGGGAGTTGAAGTCCACAAATCATAAAAGGGCCAAGTTTGAAGACCCCTGTCCTAAATAAATCAACAATCGAGGAGGCTATGGATCTGCTGTACTTTAAAGGCAGGGAACTCTGTCTTCTTTCAGAACAAAGAGAAAGCAGCTTTCCTAACAAAATTAAAGGAGAGAAATATCCCATTTGGAAAAGTGGTGAGTGTTGGAACACTGAGGAAAAACAAATACAATCCTAGTATTAAAAAAAAGAAGAGGAAGGACTTGAGAAACTACAAACAAGTTAGTTTCATTTCTTTGCTAAGCAAAGTAATATATCAAATCATCAAGAGGTATATCTACAAACACTTAGGGGGGAAAAGCCACTATTACCACAGGCTTGTAAAGAACCAACCATGTCAGATTAATCTTAATATTTTTTAATAATCAAATGACTAGTTCTCTAGCTGAAGATAATGTTGTGCATTGCATTTATTCAATAAATTTTAAAGGCCACCCAACTCCAGACAACTTGATAAAAAAAGGAAACGGTAAATAAAAAGATAATAAGATAATAAGATTTCCTGAGCATTCAAAAGGAAAGAAATACATCAAAGAACATCCCATTTTTATTTCAGTAAAGCTTGTGCCAAGAGAAAAATCCACAGAACTTCCTTGCCTACCGTACATGTCTCTTCCTTTATCTCAGAGTTTTCCTGCAGCTGAGAGAGACTAAATAGAGCTTATACTTTGGAAGTTGCATTTTCCCTAATATCTTCCCTCAAAGTGCTGCACGCAGACACAATAGGATGTATGTGTGTATCGTGGAGGCAGCTTCAAATGACATGCTGGATAGGGAAAATCAAATACACACTTTAAAAAAAGGAATAGCATTTTTTTTACCGAATTTCTTTGTTCCCTCTGTCTCTTACATCATTGTCTACTAACTGTGTCGCAGATTCTTGTCCTCAAAGTTTAAAGCGCTGTTAGCTAATAGGAGTGCTTCTGTTTGTAGATTTCATTGAAGCATTCTATGGTGGTTAATCATATGTTACTTCCATTTATTTTAGGGTTTTCTTTGTGGTTCTGCAAAGGAGTCTCATGTCTCCTTCCCAAAACTAACATGTAACAATATAGTTTGAGGTTACTCCCAGATGTTTCCCTGCTTTCTACAGCTGGCAATGGAGACTTTATAGCTATCTATGCAACAGGCAGTTCAGCAATATTTGTAGGGTAAGAAAAAAAGAGAAAGAAATGTGTCTGGGGGTTGCTCAAAATTGTTGCAGGATCCTTCTTTTCTTTGTCATTCTTCATCATAGTAAGATAACTCTAAGAAGAACTGAAGACTTTTTGTGAGCAGTGCTATTTTTGTGAGTGCCCTGTTAAGGGCTGCCGAAGATTTGACATGAACATAATTGATCATTTAAACTCTGTGGTCAGGTGGTCTTCTCTGTGCCGGAAGATAAGCTAATCATGGAAATGACTTCCTTTTCCTCCCCCGCGCTACAAAGGAAGAAAACTGAAACGTGCACATGTAGAAAACAGTCTGTATAGGAAATGGAAAGAAAAGAGAGTTGAGTTTGTGGAAATCCTGTGGTGTGTAAATACCTCTTTCCTAATACTGTGAACTGTGAGCTTTCCCCATGTGCACTTAACCACAGCATAAACAAGCCTTAGCAACCTCCTTTTTCTTCCATGTCATCATGGTCTTGCCTTCCTCTCATCCTCAGCTGTAACTGACATGGTGAAAAGTCATCCATAACCAGTGATGGGATTCAGCAGGTTTGTACCACTTTGGCAGAACCGGTAGCTAATTTTGTGTTGCTCAGAAGTCCAGAATGGACTTCCAGAAGCGGCATCCACACAGAGAACTGGTTTTTTTTACATATTTGAACCCCACCACTGTCCATAACTGTTCCCCGGGCTAAAGTAATTTTTCCCTTACTGTATGAGTTGTAATAGAAGCAAGACAGGCACCAGGATCAGTAATGGCAAAGCAAATACCATGCTGGTATGATTTTCTACTACCTTAAGGATGGGTGGACTCAGCAATGTGAAAGGCTCTTCAAGAGACCTAATTTAAAATCAGAAAAAACTACAAAATCAAGATTTTCCCTACTTAAGCTTGGATGTATTTAAATGATATTTAATCATTGCAAGTAAAGAACACCAAAAATACATGCTCAGAAATTATATGATCTAGTCAACTTGCATTATGGCTTGTCTATTACAAGTTTTATGTTCTGTATGAGGAATGACTGTTCAAAGTACCGTTCCTCACAGGGGCACATTTAAGCTAACAAAGACAGATGGAGGTCTTAGAAAGTGCACTGCAGTAAAGTTCTCTTTTTATGTTGTGGGTGTTCTCATAACCAATGAATGGAAAGAGAAGCCCCAAAAGCACAACTCATCCTAGAAACTCATTAATCACATCGTAAATAAGTTTTCAAGTAAAGAAAATGTATGCCACCCCATTCCAAGGATTAAAATTCCACAGATTTTTCTCCTCTTCTGTAGAAGTCTTGAGGAGGTTAGGATTTAACTTTGATAGTATGGTCTTAACACACAGCAATGAAAGAATGTATTCAGTGTTAGTTTTCGTAAATTTTATGCGGGAGAAAACCCGAATAACCAAAGACATATATATATATGGTTGATAATGTCTGTAAAAATATGACTCCTGGGCATATTCATAGTATAAAAATAAATAACTTACAACCACCAGGATTCCACCACTAGGAATCAACGTTGAAGGAGTAAGAATATTCGAAGGTATGATAGAGGAGGGCTGAGTGCAGACGTCAAAGAAACAACTAAAACACAAATTAACCGGCTAGGACCGATGACGCGGTCTAGGAGCCGGGTGCAAGCATTAGCTAACCCTATTTAAGGTGTCTCCGTTAACTGGCTTTTAACCCTGACGATGTCGGAAGTTCCCAACGAAAGCTCGGTTTTATTAAAATATTTTCCTATTTGGATTCTCCTGGTGGTCGTAAGTTATTTATTTTTATATATTATTTTTACACAAATATTCAGGAGCATGGGGCCAGTCAACTTGATCATACTTAAGGCAGCCTACTCATGGGAAAACAATTTGTGATCATAGCATCATCACAAGGAAAACTGAACCAGTTTGTTTCAGTCCAAGTTATCACAGGAGTTAGAGAAACAAAACTATGTATTACTTTCTTGAAGGTTGTTAGAATCAGTAACTGAGATAAAAATACGTTTATATCATAATTTTAGGCATGGTTCCACTCTAAAGAATAAAAAAAATGTGGTTACATTAAGTAAGTATGCATTGGATTAGAGCCTTAACTTATATTAGCTTATGTCAAGTATATAATATTAAGCAGAGCTCTGTAAAATTTGAATTGCTTCCTTTCTTTTTTGTCTGAGTCAGAGAGATAATTTGGTGCTTGAAAAGCTAAATAATTAGGAAGAAAGACAAAAACAGCATCCCACGATATTACAGAAAACTGGACTTGCACTACTTCAATGTCTCCACTGCCAACTTTAAGGCCAGTTGCTGTGCCCATTGTCATTAGTTTGCAGTCACATGATCATCATTTGCAATCTTTCCAGACAGTTTCCAACAAGCAGAATCAATGGGGGAAGCCAGAATCACTTAACAACCATGTGATTGCAGTGATTCACTTAACAACCATGGCGAAAAGGTTGTAAAATTGGATGACACTTAGTTAACAACTGCCTTGCTTAGCCACAGAAATTCTGGTCCTAATTGTGGGAATAACTTGAGATTGACTTCTTTTAATCTGCTGGCTACTATGTTGTTCTCCATATTTATTTGCAGAAGTTATTTAGAACTTTCACTTCTAAATCTTCTTGCCCATCATCTTCCTGTAGATGCCTTGTTAAATGCTTTAATCTTCTGATTTGGTAAGACCACAGTGCCAATCTAACTTCCGCATCTTGCATTAGAGGTTCTTATAAGTGGGGAATATTTTCTGAAGTCTCTTGGATGCTAAGATCTCTACTATAAAGAATTTCAGTATACTGTACTTTTCTATCTTTGTTAATCCTTTCCCTTTAAATCATTACTGTGTAGAATTTGGCGCTACGTATCTAAGGAGAAAAAGCAAAGAATTGTTACGATGTGGATTATGGAAGGTATCAAGGAAGGAGGAAACAAAGGTATAGCTTGCATTTGTACGTTATTTGTTTATTTTGCTTTTAAAGGACACCATTGCTGAGAGAGTAACCTTGGGATAAAAGAATATCTGAGTGGGTTTTTTATTTTGTCTGACTGCATGGGATTTGAGATTGCTTAGCATCCAATACTAATCAGGCATAATGTCTATAAAATTTGGGGAAAGCAATTGGTGTACCTCACAGGATGGAGTGCAGCCAGGTCTGAATGAAATAACTAGTTGCGATGATCCAAATTGGGCTGGTGCTTCATAGGAAGGTGGCTGAAAAGTTGGGGGCACAGCTAAACATCATCCAGCATGGACAACCAAATAAAGTGTGTACAGAGCTGTCTTTTGTTTTCACTGCCGGACCAAGCAGTTTCTTACCATAACAACAGTCTTTGTCACCACAGTGACAATAGGAACAAACCACTAGGCATGCAACTGAAACAGGAGAGGGACATTCCTAAAATATTTCACAAGGCTTTCGGCCGATAAACAGAAAAACTTTTAGCTTCATTTCTCTTTCTTGGCTAGAATTTCCACAGTTCTAGCAATAAAACATTTTTCCCTATAAAAAGATCTCTTTCTAAGAATTTGGTGACTTATATATAAATATATATATATGTGTGTGTATATATATATTTCTGAGATATAGCTATTTCGAGTTTCTTAACTCTCTTCAGTCAGAACTCACCCTTCAGGGATTCGAACCTGGGCAGTCTGCATGCTAAGCAGATGCTTTAACCTATTGAGCCACAAGTTCTCTCCCGCTTTGTCAGTAGTCAGGGAGTAAGGAAATGTGTCAAGTGTTTATTTTTTGGATTGCACCCTGTAAACCCAAATATGGGAGGAAGGAATCATTCTTTCCTTTTGCTTGTTATATATATAGGATCTCACATTATATTTGTGTTAAAAGGATTGAGGAGGTATCAGCTGTTGGTGGCAAGATGAATTTGTTATGGAACATTCTTGGTGAAGAGCTTCAAATACTGATGATAGCATTTTTAGATAACTAAGGACTTAAAATTATGACTTAGCTAAATTCATTGCAAAAACATGGATGAAATGAACATTTCCAAAAATAGTTAGCATTATACACCTGCCTCAAAGAATAATCATTTATGTTTTTTTATTTATTTGCTAAAGTTAAAACTCAACTTTCCACCAGGTGTGTTTATTATCAGCTTGTTACTCCAGAGATGTGAATGCTTATAATTACAGTCTTTGGGGAAAGGTAATTATATTATCAGTTTACTAAAGTTGCTATCAAACTGACATTTTAATGCACCCGAAGGGAAATATTATGAAATATATGGAGATGAAGAAAGATAGTATTTTAAATACAATTTAACTTAAGGCCAATGTTGTGTTGGTCCCAATCCAAAGTTGGGACCGGATATTGACCCTGGGTGTCATAAGCCATTCAAAAGTGAGTGTAGCCCTTGACCCAAAGAAGTTTATCTAATGAAGAACAGACTTGTGGAAAAACTCAAGCTAGACATCATTACTTCAGCAGTGCATAAAAAGCTACAGTTCAGTTTTGATGGCTGGTACCACTGCCAATGAAAGAATGTTCTTAAGAGAGTCTGAGGGCATTAACCATCTTTGATTCTAAAATTGGGGAGTTTGCAGGCCTCAGGGTCAGAGGGAGGACATGTTACATCCACAGTGGGGAGAGCAATTGTAGAAGGAAGTCTTTTTGCATTAGGACTTTGAGGGTAACAGAAATATCCAGGTTTGACTCTGAGGTCAATTTTCTCTCAGCATAATCTCTCATCAGCATTTATTGCTTCATCAGCTGCAAACTGGAAAGTAACAATCATAATATATAACAGGAATATGATCCTTGTCATATTCAAATCATAGTCTTTGTATGCAAGTGAATGAATCAGAGACCGAGAGACAATGCATTAGCAGCCAAGTCCAGATTTCAGAATAACAGAATTGGAAGGGACCTTGGAGGTCTTCTAGTCCAACCCCCTACTCAAGCAGGAGACCCTATACCATTCCAGACAAGTAGCTATCTGGTCTCTTCTTAACAGCCTTGTTAAAAGCCAGTGATGAAGCACTCACAATTTCTGAAGGCAAGCAGTTTCACTGATTAATTGCTCTCACTGTTAGGAAATTTCTCCTTAATTCTAAGTTGGTTCTCTCCTTGTTTAGTTTCCATCCATTTCTACTTGTCCTGCCTTCAGGTGCTTTGGAGAATCGGTTGACCCTCTCATCTTTGTGGCAGCCCTTCAAATATTGGAACACCGCTGTCATGTCACCCCTCATCCTTCTTTTCACTATGCAGCTATTTATTATCACACAAGAAATACTTCTTCATTTTATAAAAAATATCAGCATACTTTAAATTTGGCTAGTTGGACAACTCTGAATCCAGTATATAAAACCCAGGATTCCAGTTGCCAAATGGGAAAAATATCAACCTCTGAGGAACGATACCAGGTGGAAGATTTTAAAAAAATGGGTCAATATTCCTACGTGTTGCTAATAAGGAGTTTTTTTGTGGGAAATAGTTGGGATAGAATTGACACAGACCAATGTTTTCCTCCACAGATGTAATGAAGTACTTCTACTCCTTCTGAATTCCTCTATTCTGCTGTTCACTGGTAAAGAAATAGCATTGCTTGAGATACATTTAACACCATTGGCTAGGTATAAATTATTAATATAATCAAGCTGAGGTAATTTGATATTTCTCTCTCAAAGCAAACTGGATCCAACCCTCACTGTAGCTTTAACCAAAGAAGGATGCAAATATGGATTGGTCTGCCTTCACAAGCTGTTTTTGCTTCTATGCTTTTAGAGGCCCAAACTGCCAGAAATGGCTAAGAGTAGCAACTCCTAATTTTAAAAAATGACATATCCTTGTACTCCTACTGATTTAAGTAACAATATCGTGATGTGGAAATCCCTTAATTCTAATCTAAGTACATGGCTGTATTAAGTATGTGTACAGAAATTTAAAAAGCATGCTCTCCATTTTGTTTAGTGATGCTCTCTGGCTACTGCACAGCCAAAACACTCCTAGTGAGATTTTTTCCCCCCAAGACAATGTCCTTTGGGCCAGAGACACAATTTTAACAACATAAATACCCGCTTGACATGCTCTTTTGAAAAATACAGTAGTGCAGAGAGACACTAACAAGGAACTAACTATGTAAGGCAGCCAAGAAGGAAAAACTCAATAATAAAAAAGGCATCTAAAAAGGAACCAGTTTTTAAGAAGTGATGCTGAAATGAAAAACCTTCTCATCAGCCTGAACTATGGCTAAATGTCTGACAATTATATTTAAGTATAATGAAAAATAAATACAGCTGAGCTATTAGAATAGCTGTAAGAGTCAAAGGTCTGTCAGCACCTTCATTGTAAATCTACTTTTTCAGTGGTTTAAAAGTACCGTAAAAATAGGTTCCAGCTTTAAACTTGGCAGGCAGTCATTGCAGTTTCAGACTTTTTAAAGGCGGCAAAATGGGATTGAAACATTTTTTAAAAAGTTGTTCAAATCATCAGTGTTGCCATTTTCCAATTTAAAAAAAAAATCAAAAATTTCAAAATTCAAATTCCTAAGTCAAATTCAAAATTCATTGCCACTAATTAAAAAAAATATCTTTGATTTGAAAAGAAAATAATATAAGTTATTAATCCATAATAGGAACTAGACCTATGCTTTTCTTGGTGTCAATCTATGGTTTTAAAAGACCCATAGAGTTTGGATATAAGTCAACAGAGTAAAGTAATTATAATTTCTTAGGGTGAACTTTGATAGTGTGCAAGGAACATGAATTTGGGCAAACTCTGGCAGACAGTGGAGGACCGAGGAGTGGGGAGCTGGCATGCAATGATCCATGGGTTGCAGAGAGGCAGACATGACTTAGCAACTGAACAACAGCAACAAGGGTGGGCTTAAAAAAAAAAAAGCTCCAAATTCAGGTAATGTTAGCCCTGAAAAAAAGTTTAATTTTTACTATAATAATTTTTCGCACTAGATGAACCTTAATTTCAGAAGCTAAGGGCAGCCCTGGACCAGGGGTAGGCAACCTTGGCTCTTTTATGACTCGTGGACTTCAACTCCCAGAATTCTTGAGCCACGAGTCATAAAAGAGCCAAGGTTGCCTACCCCTGGTCTAGACCTTCAGCATCTTAACTTTTCTCATTATGGTACCATTAAAATAAGGTTGGAGGCATGTGACAGGTATGTGTGGGGAGGGAGATAAAAAAAACCAAGATGGTGGCAGCATTTCACATAAAAAAAGGCTTCAATTGCAGTTCTAGATGCCACCTTGACTTTTTTTTTTAATCTCTTCCTCAGAAATACCCTACAAGTATTGTTTAAGTCAGGAGCCATCTTTGCCCATTACATGGGCCTATCCCATGTAGTGAGCCAGGAAAAACATGCTTCAGATCCCATCAGTCTTGATTGTAGGATCCAGGGAGAGCTCGTTCTCTCCCGATATCCTTTCCCTATGGATCATTCACACACATCCCCAGAGTTGGGGAAGACCTCCATTCCCCTGGCCTTCCAGAAATGCTTGAAGACCTGGCTCTGCCCATTCAACTGGGACCCAAGAAGAGGACACAGCCATGGGACTGGTTAGCACCCAGAAGCTCCCCATCTTTTTAAATTTTAATTATTTTATTCTTGTTTTTAATTGTTTTTTATTGTAATATTGACCTATGGCTTTTATGCTTTTATGGCTATTTGTAAATGCCCAGTCACTCTATGAGGCAGTGGATTCTAAATATGATGAATAACTAAAATATTGAATTGCCACTTGTAAATATACAATATACACTAAGATACAGTGATTGTTCATACTCTGTACTACTGCAGGCTATTTCAGCCAGTTAAGGATTAATAACAAGATGCCTGTAATAATTTGGAGAGGAGGAGAGGGGGAGAAGAATCTGAATTCTGAAATAAAGTTTGGCAATTGTATGAGCTCAGAAGTTTGCATTATGCCAACTTGAGGATAATTATGGTTCAAGGGCCCTAAGCTGTACTGTGAAAAGAGTAAGCCATTCACAGATGGAAAATTAAACTTTTGGCTTCTGTGTCACCTCCCACAGATCCCCCAAAGTTGGAATGCTATCTGCTCTTTCTGCTTTCGCTTTTTAATGGCATTCCTTCTATGCATGTTGGTGAAGAGTTTCAGGAGGCCTTCAGCTGACAGACATGTTTGTTCACAGACATCTCCAAGACTGGCGTAGAAGAAGTATTGGTTGTTTCTGCTTGGCTGTGTATACTGTTGATGGGAGTTATCTGGCTGTGGAATTCAAGGGTCCCCCCTCTCTTCTGAAGTCACATACTGCATTCACATTGATAAGGGGGGGTCACAGAGCCACTAGCCTACACTTGGTTTGACACATACTAGGCTAGTCCTTACCATTGCCAAATGGAAAGGCCGTGGGAAAGTGTTTCCACAGCAACAGCTGTAGCGTGTGAAAACCACTTGTCATATGGACTGCCTTAGGAAGCTTGAGGGTCAGGGGTTAGAGGAGTGCCCACATGTTCCTTTCGCTGTGTCCTTTTTTCTTTTGATCAAATTGTACAGCCCAAACTGGTTCAGACAAAGAACCAGCCTGCAGCTTGCTCTTCCCTATGTGATTGTGACTGACAACTGCTGTCTGCAGATTCCACAGCATCCCTCTGGATTGCAAAGTGTACATGTTCAGACTGCTTTGGGATATGTGCATTCACACAAGGAATTGGGTCTTTCCTTGTGTTGCTATGAGCTGCTGCGAAGTGGCTTTGGACTCATTATCACATCCTTTTTAACTCTAAGCCATAAACTTCTAACTGTGGCGTGAACATGTTCTGCTAACCATTTTTTAATGCCATGATTTTATAATGTTGCTTTGTCTATTCCTAGCCCTTCACTGTTTCTGCTTCATCGGCAATGATGTGATGACACAATCAGAGATGGGATACTGGCCAGCATCTTTTGGCCATTTTAGGCTGGCACCTCAGACACTCTTTTCTCCATCATTCTGTTTTGTTTGTTGTTTGTTTGTTTGCATGTTTTGTTTCAGGAAAGCCTGGAAACTCATCAGTGGCTTTATACAGGCAAAGCCAGCAGCCAGGTTAGCTGTTTAATTGTTATTGTTTTTTGTTAGCTTGGTACTGTACATTAAGTACATTAATAGCCATGTGCACATGAGAAAAATGGAAATAAAAAGGGTGTAACCTTCAGAGGTAGAACATTCTGGGTTTCCCCAGTCTGGTTTAAATCAAAGATAATT
This sequence comes from Bothrops alternatus, assembly GCA_034064705.1. Classification (NCBI taxonomy): domain Eukaryota; kingdom Metazoa; phylum Chordata; class Lepidosauria; order Squamata; family Viperidae; genus Bothrops; species Bothrops alternatus. Next base: position 34,351,032 of record JARGCV010000223.1, on the reverse strand, counting down.
TCTCTTTTCCAAATAATTTCTACAACTACACCATCTCTGAATTATAATAGGTTCTAATTTACTAAACAACAATTTTGCATTTATTTTTTCAAACCACTCTTGGTTGGAGTTCTCTTCTGGGCCCTGTTTATTACTTAAACTTAAACTTATATGCCACCTTTCTCCTAGGACCCAGGGTGGCTTACAAAACAATACAATAAAATTATACAATAAAATTAATCACATTCATACAGCAAACAAGCACAGTCAGCTCACAGTCGCTGATGGAGGGACATTCCTAGGCCCAGGGGCAGAGCACAGCTTATACGCCCCAAGCCTGTCGGCACAAATGTGTCTTTAAAAATTGGGTCCCACAGACCCAAGACGACTCGCGCGGCCATATTCTGGACTACTTGCAGTCTCCGGACATTCTTCAAAGGTTGCCCCATGTAGAGAGCATTACAGTAGTCGAATCTCGAGGTGACAAGGGCATGGGTGACTGTGAGGAGTGACTCCCGGTCCAAATAGGGCCGCAACTGGCACACCAGGCGAACCTGGGCGAATGCCCCCCTCGCCACAGCCGAAAAATGATGTTCTAGACTTAGCTGTGGATCGAGGAGGACACCCAAGTTGCGAACCCTCTCCAAGGGGGACAAAACTTCTCCCCCCAGGGTAATGGACAGACAGTTGGAATTGTCCTTGGGAGGCAGAGCCCATAGCCACTCCGTCTTGTCGGGATTGAATCTGAGCCTATTGGCACCCATCCAGACCTTAACAGCCTCCAGGCACCAGTTCATCACTTCCACTGCTTCGCTGTAATGACACAGGGTAGAGATATAAAGCTGAGTATCATCAGCATATTGATGATAACTCACCCCGTGTCGACAGATGATCTCACCCAACGGCTTCATGTAGATGTTAAAAAGCAGAGGTGAGAGAACAGACCCCTGAGGAACTCCACATGGAAGAGGCCTCGGAGCCAATCTCTGACCTCCTGCGAACACCAACTGCGACCGGCCAGAGAGGTAGGAGGTGAACCACCGTAGAACGGTGCCCCACACTCCAAGCCCCTCCAACCGGCGCAGAAGGATACCATGGTCGATGGTATTGAATGCCACTGAGAGGTCAAGAAGTACCAGGATAGTGGAGTAGCCTCTATCCCGGGCCCCCCAGAGATCATTGGTCAGCGTGACCAAAGCAGTTTCCATGCTGTAACTGGACCTGAACCCAGACTGCTGAGGGCCCAAATAATCAGTTTCATTCAAGGACCATTGCAGTTGGAGTGCCACCACCTTCTCAACAACCTTCCCTAAAAAGGGAAGGTTGGAGACTGGACGATAATTATTTAAAACTGCCGGGTCCAGGGAAGGCTTCTTGAGGAGGGAGCGCACAAGTGCCTCATTTAAGGGAGCCAGAAAGGACCCCTACCTTAACAAAGCGTTAACAACAGCCTGGATCCAGCTCCGTGTCACCTCCCTGCTAGCCGAAACCAGCCAGGAGGGGCACGGGTCCAATAAACAGGTGGCCGAACTCACAGCTCCAATGGCCTTGTCCACATCATCAGGAGTTACCAGGTCAAACTCCCCCCATTCAACAGGACTAAGACAGGCCTCTGTCATCTCGACTGACTCATTGTCAGCTGACACTGTATTCCAATTGGAGTCCAAGTCAGCCCGGATCTGAGCGACCTTGTCTGCAAAAAAGGTGTTAAATTCTTCGGCATTGCCCTGCAAAGGTTCCTCCCTCCTCCCCGTATCAAGGAGAGAGCAAGCCACCCTAAACAGGGCAGCCGGACGAGATTCTGCAGATGCGATCAATGCAGAAAGATACTGAAAGATACTGAGATCTTGCCATAGTGATCGCTTCCAAATAGGTCTTAATATAAGCTCTCAATTTGGTTCGATCAGATTCGGATCTGCTTTCCCTCCATTGCTTCTCTAAACATCTCTTCTGGCGCTTCATCCCCCTGAGTTCCTTGGTAAACCAAGGAGATCTCCTGGGTCTGCTACCACAGAGAGGTCGCAACGGCGCAATCCGGTCTAGAGCCCCCATAGTGGCCGTATTCCAGGCCATCACTAGGGACTCCGCTGAACTGTGTACGAGCGAATCTGGCAATTCCCCAAGCGCCCTTTGAAAGCCAATAGGGTCCATCAGGCGTCTGGGGCGGAACCATTTAATCGGTTCCGGCTCCCTGCGAGAGAGGATTGGTGTCGTAAACTCAAGCCGCAGCAGAGAATGATCTGTCCATGACATAGGCAACACTTCTAAGCCCCTTAGCTTCAGATCATAGCTCAACTGTTCCGAGAGGAAAATCAGATCAGGTATGTGTCCCCCCTCATGGGTTGGGCCCTCGATTACTTGTGTCAGGTCCATCGTTGCCATGGAGGCCATGAACTCCCGCACCAACCCAGAGGACTCACCAAGTGACAGCACATTGAAGTCCCCCAAGACAATAAGTCTGGGGAACTCAACCGCCAACCCAGCTACCTCCTTGAGTAGCGTGGGCAGGGCTGTAGAAACGCAGCTGGGAGGCAGGTACGTAAGCAACAAGCCCACCTGTACACCTAGGTCCAACCTCATAAGGAGGGACTCACAACCTGATATCTCAGTAACAGCAAGTCTGTTGCTAAGGGAGTTACAACTCAACCCAAAACAGATTGTAGAGATGGGGTCCATGGTACTTCTAATGTCCAAGAGGTCATTGTTTTCCTCCTCCTGTTTCTGCAAGCTGCCTTGAACACCTAGCCAGACTGTTCCCTGTGGGTGATAGAAGGCAATGAAAAGCATCAGTTGCTTTCTTGGAAAAGCATCCCAGCTACTCCTTGTTCCAGACCAGAAAATGCAGCAATCTCTCTCTCTTTTATCTGAATGTCATCCTATCTTCCCCTGTCAAAGGGATTCTCCTCACTGCCTTTACTACCACCAAACCAGTAGTGGGATTCATCCGGTTCGCACCACTTTGGCAGAACCAGTAGCTAATTTTTTGTTGCCCAGGCCCCGAATGGACTTCCATAAGTGGCATCCACACAGAGAACCAGTTGTTCACATATTTGAATCCCACTACTGCACCAACCCACCATTTTTGTCCTGCAGAAAAAAAAACATAGAATTTCAAGGCACTGGCAAATTTTCAGGTCATAGAATATGGAAGAGAAACATGTGAGGTAGCAAGATGAGACACTCTCATGTCCCAAGGCAGTTCCGTCCCACTTTTGCACTCTTTCAAAAGAGCATTAGATGCATGTTCATACGGAGCTCAACCAACAGCTAGCAAGCATAAGGCACCTCTGTCATTCTGGGAATTTGAATGGTGGTTAATCTGTCTGTCTCAGGCATTGCCTACCCTTGCTCGGTTCTGATTCCCCACATGTTGAGAGTAATTGTGGTTGATTCTCCCATTGGCAGGGGATGCTACAAATGATACCATGGGGATCCACCAATCACTTTCACTGAGTTATTCCACACAAAAACTGTATGGCCAGAATCAATTGCTGGCCATGTTCCTGAAGAAGAATGAAGTTAAGCAGTGGGGGTAGCTGAGTTTATGGCAATGTGTGTTCCCACAGACTGAAGGGCTGGAGGACTGCATGTGCAGCCAATTGTGAGGAGGAGGCAGGGAAGAAGGAGAACCAGGCACTAGAGACAGCATTTCAATATCAATAAATCAGTTGTGGATTTATTTTTATTTTTTTATTTTTTGCAAGAGGGAATTGTGGTTTCCCTTGTGGGGGATGATAGGTGGAAAAAAATGCCACAAGTTAAGGTAGCAGGTCGAGATTTAAAAAAATAAAGGAATGAAAATAAATCAGTTGCATATTTTGATGGTAGGGAGATGAGTTGGATTTTACTTTATTATATTTTATTTTAAGTCAGGATTTTTTTATTTTTTTTTAATGAGGAAAAGCAACCAGGGAAAAGAGGGAAAGTTTTGACCTCCAATATTTTGTCGCTGGTGCTGTTATGAGTTATGGACATCATACGAACTACTCCATCAGTCCTCCATCCAGTTTTTAAACTTATGGAGTAGATTGATATCTACCCCGACATCAGTCCTCCATCCAGAGATTGCTGGTACTACATAAATAAAAAATTGACTTTTTGTTCTTTTAAGACACGGGACTATGGGTACTCTACCTAGAGTCACTTGCTTATAAGATGGGTGGCTCTAAAATTTAGATAAATAAACAGGCATCTTGCAGACAGACAGCTACTTTTGCATACCTGTTTTCCTTGAATCAAGAAGAAGCAATATAATATAAGCTGATTGATTGATTGATTGATTGATTGAGTGAGTGAGTGAGTGAGTGAGTGATACAATCTCTTGTATCACTAATCTAATCTCTTAGCATCCTGAAAGGAATGGTAGTATTTGATCAACAGATTAGGGGAAAAACACTTCACATCCATTTCTCTTTAGTGTGGCATAGTGGTTAGAATGCAGTATTGCAGGCTGACTCTGCTCACTACGAACAGTTTGATTCTGACCTGCTCAAAGTTGACTCCATCCTTCTGAAGTCGGGAAAATGAGGACCAAATTGTTGGAGGCAATAAACTGACACTGTAAACCTCTTAGAAAGGGATGTAAAATACTATGAAGCAGTATATAAGTCTAAGCGCTATTGCTAGTGCTGTTGTTTAGTAAATATATAGTAAATTTCAGAGATATTTTCTTATCCAAACAGAGAATAGCATGACCTGCCCCTATTAGGGAGGCAAAAAAAGCAGTTGGAGCAACTTCTGACTTCCTACTGGCTTCTTCATTGTGTTTCCTTATGGGAAGCTGGCAAGGAGTATTGGAAATCTTTCTCCCTCCCTCTTCTTTCCTCACACTCCCCCAGTCCCTCAGCATGTTTCTCTCTGCAAGCGTCCTACAAGCAAAGACTTTGCCAGTGAAAAACAGACAGGGAGCACCAGCAATCACAACTGAGTTTAGAGTTCTTGGGAAGCTGTGAGGAAGTGCTGGAAATGAGGATTACATGGCCACAGCACTGAAAGGGAATCAGCTTCCCAAATTTCATTCCCCTCAGAATGATGTGTCCCATCATTCTGTAAGTTAGCCTATTTAAGCTACCTTGGTTGAAAAAATGTTGCCCTATGATGCATCATTACACCTAATTGAAGATTATTTATTTATTTATTTAATTTGATTTGTATGCCGCTCCTCTCCGGAGACTCGGAGCGGCTCACCACATATACAAAATATCAAAACATTAAAAATAGGTACCCAACACACGCACAACATTCGAACCACAACCCACAATCATCCCCAGGCCTGCCGGCAAAGATAAGTTTTAAGGTTCTTTCGGAAGGCCAGGAGAGTGGGAGAAACGCGGACTTCAAGGGGCAGTTGGTTCCAGAGGGTGGGCGCCACAACAGAGAAGGCCCTCCCCCTAGGACCCGCCAAATGACATTGTTTCGCTGACGGGACCCGGAGGAGGACAACCCTGTGAGCTCTCACCGGTCGTAGGGAAGTATGTGGCAGAAGACGGTCCCGTAAGTACCCTGGTCCAAGAGACTTTTAGTAGTATATAGATGATCCAGGATTTGGGCAAATCAAATGTTTTTGTCTACTGCAGTCCTCAAGTAAGAGAATAATGTTACTTCTCAAAGAAAGTTTCCATCTGAAATTAATTCATTTTTAACAGCAACAAAATCTTCTCTTGTACCAGCAGATTTAAAAAATTTCTGAAGGTGTTGACAATATATATATATATATATATATATAGGCTAATGGCAAATTGAGACAGTTTTGAAAAGTGTTAATTATTTACCACATAAAAAAGAAAGAAAAGAAACTGTTCCACCACCTGCATGTGAAATATTTGAATGTACTAGTAAGTGTTACTTACACCCAGTTGGAGAGGAGGGCTTCTGGCATTAATCTATTGTGTAAATTCGCTGCATGGTGGGGATTTTCCTCACTTGGTTCTCATTTGCATAATAAGGTAGCTTAAGGATAAGGAATCAGACAGCATTTATTTTCTTTGCTTATTTGGAATTTTCTTGCCTTAATTGACCTTCAATGTTCTTGCTAATGCATTGCAAACTTTATTCAGCAGTCAGGAAATCCATAGATCTCTGAACAAGAGATTTATGTATTTGAATGTCATTTGGGGTGACAGCTTAGCAGGTTGAGTATGTGTTCTTGCATGTTGTCAAGATTTCTAGATAGCAAACTCTAGAGCAGACGTATCAAACTCACGGCCTGCAGGCCAGATCCGGCCCGTGATACGTTTAGATCTGGCCTGCAAGCAGACCAAAAGAAGGAGGTGATTGAGTAGTTATCTCCTCGCTTCTTTGAGTGTCTTATCAGTGGCAGCACCACTTGCAGAAGATGGGCAGCAGGATCCTCTCCTATACATGGAGCTCTGTGGCAGTGGTAACCACAGGGGTGGGCGGGCATGGGTCTATGACGATTCAAAGTGGCCAGGTGGGCATGGCTGGATAGGCATGGCTGGGTAGGTGCAGCCAGCTCAGCCCCACTTACTCGGGCAGCTGGGATGGCACAGAACAAGTCACAGCAGCTAACTCAATGTGGGGACAAATCAGTGCCCCACAAGCTCCTCGCATCACCAAACTGCTGCCAGGCAAATGCGTGCATGTGCGCGCATGCACACACAAACACACACCACATTCCAAGTTTGGGGACTTTTATCCACAGAGGAAGGAGAGGTCCTTCTTCCCAAGCCTAGGCATGATTGATAGCTGCACCTACCCGGCCACGCCTACCCAGGCACATCACCTGGCCACGCCTACCCAGCCACGTCCTCTGGCCCTTTGAGAGCAACCATAATGCTGGTGTGGCCTGAATGAAATTGAATTTGACACCCTTGCTCTAGAGGAACATTGCTATGGTTAAGGCTTTGTATCCAAAGTCATGTTTAGAATTAAAAACAGTGTTTGAACAATAGATGCTATCTTACATCAGTGGTCAACTAGTTGTATTTTTGAATCCTGATGGTATGAATCATAGGGCATCTTTCATTGTTCAGTCTTCTTGATGCTATTATGGAATGAGGCAGGATGTTTGAACATATTACTGTACTAAGCCTGTATTATTCCTGAAATAAAGGGGAAATTTCATATTAGCTTGCCCTAGCACCCTTCCTGTCCATTCCTATATCCAGGTCAGAGCAAGCAAGCACACCACTCAGCTCCAGTAGCTGAAGAAATATGCTGCATATCGTAAAATTGGAGACTCCAAAAGGGAAGCAAAGGGTGCTGAAGAGAGAGATTAATATCCTAGTCTTGGAAGATCAGGGACTATACCTACCCACTGGTTCTTAAAGAAGAGGAAGCTATTTGATATTTGATAATCACTAATTATCATCATAAGGCCTGGAGGCTAAAGCATTTTAAGAACGGATGCAGGATTTGGGTTTGGCTAGTCTAGAGGGGGAAAAAAGGGCTAGGGGTGACATGATAGCAGTGTTCCAGTAAATTTGAGGGGCTGCCACAAAAAAGAGGTGGTCAACTTATTTTCCAAAGCACCAGAAGGCAAGACAAGAAACAATGGATGGAAACTAATCATGGAGAGAAGCAACTTGGAATTAAGGAGAAACTTCCTAACAGTGAGAATATCACTGGAGGTTTTTAAGAAGAGATTGGACAGCCACTTGTCTGAAATGGTATAGGGTCTCCTACTTGAGCAGGGGACTGGACTAGATCTCCAAGGTCCCTTCCAGCTCTATTCTATTCTAATTTTAACCATAACAATGGAGATGTGCATCCTATTTTTAGGATTAAGCATATCATCTTGGTTGCAGTTACATGGCAGCAGAGTTCTGCGGTGAGTGGATGATCAGAGGTGTGGAAAAAGATGGGAAAAGAGAGCAGATGGAAGACAAGTTGAGTCCAGGAGTCATGTTTGGCACAAGATGTTCTTCAGATTATAGTTTGAGGCTAGGAATAGAACAGCTACTCTTTAGTTTAACATGCAGCATAATATGCAAGCATGCTGCCATTCTAACATAGTTCAGAATTCTTGGCCTGCTAACTTTTGAATTTAATATTTGGTTACCCTGAACTCTTCCCTACCAGAGTCCTTTACCAAAATATTAAATATAATAATAGTAATAATAATAATAATAACAATAACAACAATAATAATGTTGGAAGGGACCTTGGAGGTCATCTAGTCCAACCCCCTGCTCAGGCAGGAATCCCTATATAATTTCAGACAAATGGCTATCCAGTCTCTTCTTAAAATCTTCCAGTGTTGGAGCATTCACAGCTTATCATTTTCAGATTTTGAAATAGCACTGCAACATTTAGTTGATTAAATTAATTTGAGTAAGGACTCCCCCCCTTGTTCAGCATTAATTGAACAGCAGAAATTATTATTCATATATCTGTATTAGGGACAAGTGTAATTATTTCAATCAATCCTTATGGGTCATATCACTATACAATGTCTCTACTGTACTGTTTTTTTAGTTTTGAGGACATAATTTGGGCAATTTGTGATATGCAACTTCTGTGAGTAAACTGCTTGTCTTTTTAAAAATAAAATTAATTTGTTTCAGATGGGTAAATGAGAGGGCACTAGATGGGCCAATAATTTTTTTTATAATGAAATATGCCCTTCCAATGAGGATTCACAATCTGTTGGAAATCCACGATGTTAAAATAATATCTTTTAGGAGGAAATGTACAAGAGAAAAGGCTTAAACATCTTCTTCAAAAGCAAACGGAAGCTATTTCTGATATTATATATCATCTTTGTTTAGTTGTCCCTTCCAGTTGCTTTCCAGGGTAGGCTGCTTGGTTGTCTATTTATCTATCAGCCTAACTAGTCTCTCTGACTGTATTAGACTGCTAATTCTGTACAGGCTCCAGGCAGCTTACACACAAGACATGAAACCATTGTTCTCAAAGAAAACAATAACACAAACCTTAGCCCCAGAGAGAGTCCTGCATTCCTATATTCTTCAACCATGAAGCATTCTTCAAAGATCTCTGCCACCGGAGGACAGAAAGGAGCAAACCTGATTGAACATGAGCTAAAGATACTATTGCAGAGCGTAAATGGACAACCTTGAAGAACTGAGGGAGAAATCCCTTACCACAGTGTTTCTCAACCTTGACAATTTTAAGGCACGTGGACTTCAATTCCCAGAATTCCACAGCCAGCAATGCTGGCTGTGGAATTCTGGCAGTTGAAGTCCACGTGCCTTAAAATTGTCAAGGTTGAGAAACACTGCCTTACCAGGACAACAATGTGGTTGGATCACAGACCAAGAAAGTGGTTTATGAACATACCTTAGTTAGCTTCCTCCCCTCCCCCCCATCCCAATTCACACGATGACAAAAAAGGGAAGATAAAATTGCACACAGAACAATTTGTAGGTCCTCCTCCACTCATGACTCTCATTCAAGGAACAGATAATGGCCACAACCGTGAGGAACTTTGTATAGTTTTGCATGGAGTGCCCTATCCTGAAATGGGAGGCTCTGCTGACTCTCATTCATGCCTTAATCACCTCCCAGGTAGACTACTGCAAAGCGCTGCACAGTGGGGCTGTCCTTGAACAGCATCCAGAAGGTATAGTTAATCAACTATATGGCTCTGGACCAAGATACTTACGGGACCGTCTTCTGCCACATACCTCCCTACGACCGGTGAGAGCGCACAGGATCGGCCTCCTCCGGGTCCCGTCAGTGAAACAATGCTGTCTGGCGGGCCCTAGGAGGAGGGCCTTCTCTGTTGTGGCACCCGCCCTCTGGAACCAAACTGCCTCCTGAAGTCCACGTTTCTCCCACTCTCCCGGCCTTCCGAAAGAACCTTAAAACCTATCTTTGCCGGCAGGCCTGGGGATGATTGTGGTTTGTTGTTTGAATGATGAATGTGTGTGGGGTTCTCATTTTTAATATTTTGGTTTGGATTTAGATTAATGATCTGTTGTTTTATATGTATGTTGTAAGCCGCTCCGAGTCTTTGGAGAGGAGCGGCATATAAATCCAACAAATAAATAAAATAAATAAATAAACAACACAGCAGCACAGTTATGGATCTGAGGATGTTATATCTCTGCATAGGTTGCCAATAAGCTTCTAAGCTCAATTGAAGGTGATGGTGGTTATCTATAAAATGCTCCATGGCCAGGTTATCTCCCCAATCTTGTCTATTTATTGATTTGCAGCTGGAAAGACAAGAAGAATAAGAATTTCTGGTACTTGCAGAGGGCTTCCCCCCCCCCTTTACATGATGGTGTCTTTTTATCCTGGGGGAAAGGAGAAGTAAATGAATCTATGGTAGAACTGGGGCTTTCAACAGACCAAGCCAAACATACACATTTTGAGGGAAGCCGGTAATTTAATTTCTCAACAACTTGTGCTCCCCAGTTATACACTACCTAATAATTCAGAATGGAGATTCTTTGTAGTGTTGGAGAACCTGCTTTCCAGAGCATCTCAGCTGGGACAATAGATGTCAAACCTTGTCTGGTTTGGGAAAGTATTTGAATAGGAGGTGACTATGTGAGGCTGACAAGTGGGAAGCAGCAAAACATCTCTGAAGTCAGTGGCAAACCACTTCCGTTCTGCTGCCCCAAAACCTGTATAATGGTGTCTAACTAGGCATCACAAACTAGACTCACACTTCCTCCACAAAGAGTAATTGAAAAGATAAAGGGCCAGGAAGGAAAAATTATGAGGAAAGAAGGAAGAAGATTGTAAGGAAATACGATAGTTGATTTCAAATATCTGAAGGGCTGTCATATGAAAGACAGGGAAGAACTATTTTTTTCTCGAAAACATAAAAAGAAACATTGGGTTTAAATCGCAAGAGGGGTTTCCATTGAACACCAGGAAAATGTTTCTAAGGGTTAGAGCTGTTCAAAAATGCCACATTACTTCATTGGAAGTATTTAACTAGGCTAGATGGCCATCTGTCAGAAGTGCTCTAGAATTGGTTTGCAGCATCTGGTGAGGAATGGACTAGACTAAATGACTTTCAAGATTTTTTTCAGCCCTTCCATTTAATGCTTCAAATCCAATAACATCTCACTTTTTGAGTTGCCTTTTCTGGCATATATCTAGACTGTATTCAGAGACTTGAGGATGGTGGTGTTTGGGTTATGATTTGTTACTGGAAGTCTCAGCTCTTTTTAGTAGGTGGTGCAGCAAATTCCATGCTCACATCTGTTTTAAAAGGTGTGATTGCCAGGGAGGGTAGCTTAGGTTGCCAAATGCTGACAGCTGAGCACTTTCTTTGGCATTGGTATGCATGATGTGAGTAAGATTAGGGAACAAAAATAATGATAATAAGAGCCTGTGCTTGAAACACTCTGTAAGCATTGAGCACTGCAAATGAACCCTGCCAATAAAAGGAGTGGGTGGGAATAGACTTAAGCTTCAATGTGCTCAGTGAACATGTCCACCTACTTTGTGCGACCTAAAACCTCCATCACCTCAGGACCTATTGGTAGGGACCATACAGGTTTAAAAAATGTAACAGGTGTATAGTAGAAGCTTGAAGTGAAAAGTGAAGAATGTCTACCTATTGTTGTATGTTATGTTCTACGATGATCGCTTCTTAATATGATTGCTTATTAATATGATCTTATGTTTAAGGTTGAACACTTTAATATTGAAAAAGCAGACTGAATTTCCACCCCAGGTTACTGAATCTCTACCTCAGGATCTTTTGCTAGAGATCATAAAAGATAAAATACAACGGACATATAGTTGAGGCTGGAAGTGAGAAGTAAAGAATATTTACCAAATCAGACGTTTACAAAGATTAATACCTAGTGCTATATGTTGTGTTCTATGATGATTGATTATTAATGTGATCTTATATTTAATGTTTAACTACTACCTCAGAACCTATTGCTAGGGATCGTAGAGAATAAAAAATGTAACAAGAGTATAATAGAGGACTGAAGTGAGGAGTGAAAAACGTTTATCAAACCAGACGTTTACAAAGAATAATACGTAGTGTTATATATCAGATGATATGATGCTTGATGCATACAAAGATTTTATGTACAATGTTGATGGTTTTAATAAAGGAATTTTTATTTTAAAAAAAAGCATGCTTTCAGATCTGTTGTTGTAGGGGGATCAGGTGCAGGCTTACCCATCCCTTCCTCTAACAATCTTGCTTGTGTTTGAAATGCTGTAACAAAACTGTCACAGAAGGAAGAACTGAAGTATCAATCAGAATGGAGCTGGAATAGAACTTGGAGATCTTCTAATCCAATCACCCCCTTCTCAAACAGGAGACCCTATACCATCTCAGACAGGTGGCTTGTCCAGTCTCTTCTTAAAAAGCCTGCAGTGATGAAGCACCATAACTTCTGAAGGCAAGCTGTTCCACTGGTTGATTGTTCTCACTGTTAGGAAGTTTCTTCTTAATTCCAGGTTGCTTCTCTCCTTGGTTAGTTTCCATCTGTTGTTTCTTGTCTTGCCTCCTGGTGCTTTGGAAAATAAATTTGACAGCCCCCCCCCTTCTTTGTGGCAGCCCCTCAAAACTGCAATACTGTAGTCAACCTCCATTGAAAATTCAAATAACAGGCTGACCAGGGCCTGTTTGTTCCTAACCAACACTCCTTGCCCAAGAAGCAGACAGGGAGAGAAAAGTTGCACTTTCTTAAATGGCAGCAAATGTGGGCAAATATTAGCTTTTGAGACTAAAGGGGGAAGTTATTCATTCACTCAGCAGTGGTTTCAAGCTATCAATCTTCCAGGTATTTCTCTGAGCCTTAATCATCAAGGTTGTTTATTCGGAGCCATTTCTGAGAGAATAAAGCTACCTTTGGCTCTTATCTTCTGTCATCAAAGCACCCATTAGGAAATCCAAGCCCTGTAGGGAAGCTCAAGGGATTACTCAAAGAAGGTTTCTTGAAGTAGGGAGGAATTCTGCTCTCTCTCTCTCTTTCTCTCTTCAGTGCAAAGGAGTTCAGTGGAAAAAAAAAAACCAACCCACACACAATCTGAAAGGGAAGATTTATCTTTGGTTTTAATATAGTTTGGACAGGATTTTGTTCAAAGGAAAGCTGTAGCTAAAAGCATTTTAAGTGGACTGGAACAAAGGCAGGACTGCATTCCAATGAGTTCTCGTTTTGAATAGTACCTGCTCAAGTCAAACATTTTGGCTTGTGGCTTGTTGTTGTTTTCATAACAACAACAACAACAAAAAGGAATTTGCAGATTCTTGAAACGATTGCAAGAGTAAATGAGAGAGTCGCCAGTCCACTAACACACCAGGAAGTAAACATGATGTCTTTGTGCTGGAATATTAAATAATGTTAATTATATCATATTAGGTGTGTATTTGGAGGCTTTTATCTTTCAATCATTATCTTCCCTATTCATGTTATTTTAGGGTGATTACAGGCATTGCTGTCTGCTATTTGTAACTTTCCCATATTTCCTCTGACATCCTTCTCTCCTTTCAATGAAATAGCTATTAAAGAAGAAAAGACAGAACAGTTGTATTATGTTTTTGTTTTGTATCTTTTGTTTATTGGTGGCCCAAAGAGGTGATACAATGAGTGGCACTTTTTGCTTAAGAGTCAGTTATGAGGTTGAAATCAACATATTAAAATATCCTTCAATGTATGACACTATAAGTATTCTGTAGGGGACAGGATGCAGACAACAATATGTTGGTTTGCAAGATAATGAAAGATTAGAGATCCTTGGTTCAGATTCAGGATTAGAGATCCTGAAAGATAAAAGCCTTCAAGGGTGACCCAGATTGGTAATCTAAAACAGTGGTTCTTAACCTTTTTTTTTTTTTAACGAATCGCCCCCTTGAGCCAATGAGGAAGTTGTCATCGCCCCCTCCCCCAACATAACCTCTCAATCACAACATAGGAAATAATTCTTCAATTTATGCAAACCCTTTTTTGTTTTCTTTAAAATTGTTATCAGAACATATCGATGCAAATAATTTATTTCCAGTCTTTTTCCCATATCTCAACTGTATGAAAAATTTTGGTGCCATCCAGCACTTTATTCCCAAACTTCGTGATACGTGTATTTCATTATTATCTTGTTTATTCAAGACACTTAAATGTAATGACCACTGAAAACAAAATTCAATTGCAAGAAAGTGAAATGCCCGAAAAAGAAAAACAGGAACATTTAATGATTGAATTACAAGTGAAATTTAAGATGCAAAAAGAAATATAAAAAGAGCATAAGAACAAACCGCAATGCAGGAACTAAGAATTTCAAGATGAAAACTCTGAAACTAAATTAAGATTTGAGGAGAGTATATATAGTCATGGACATTGTAAAAAGGATTAAAAAGACACAAAGAAAATATAATATCGAACTGGAGTGCACGCTAAAAAAGTACAGTACAAAGAGACACAATGTTTCGAAAGAAGCGCTCCTCCCTCCATCACTGCCCATTCTGGCCAATGGCGCGCCACTGCATGGGTAGAGCAGGGGTAAGCAACCCAAAACACTCAAAGAGCCACTTGGACCCATTTCCACTGAAAACAAAACACTAGGAGCCGCAAAACCCTTTTGACATCTAAAATGAAGGTAACACTGCATATATCCTTTTTTATCTTTATTATATAGATATCTTCAGTGTTATCTTCATTTTAGATGTCAAAAGGGTCTCTCTCTCTCTCTCTCTCTCTCTCTCTCTCTCTCTCTCTCTCTCTCTCTCTCTCTCTCTCTCTCTCTCTCTCTCTCTCTCTCTCTTCTGCCCTCGGTCTGCCAGTCCTCTTCCCCCACTCAGTGTGTGTGTGTGTGTGAGAGAGAGAGAGAGAGAGAGGGAGAGGCACTTGCGCTTCCTCTCTCTCTCTTTCCTCTCTCTTTCCTCTCTCTTTCTTTCTCTCTCTCTCTTTTTCTCTTTCCCCTCTCCCTCTCTCTTTTTCCTCTCCCTCCCTCCCCCTTCTTTCTCCAGGTGAGGAGAGAGAGAGAGAACGAAAGGGTGCCGAAGGGGTGGGGAGGGGAGCAGGAGGCAGCAGAAGACCCCCTGTCGCCACTGTAGGCACCCAGCTTCACTGCCTGCCGGGCCTGCAGGGACGCCCCGGCTCACGGTCACTTTGGCAGGCCATCCCACGTGCCGCTGGCATCCCCGGACTCAAGTCGGGGCCACAGGGCATCTATGGAATGCCCACCCGTTGGCTGCATCACCAAGCCTCCCCTCACGCCACCAGCATCCCCAGGCTTAAGTCGTGGGGCATCTGTGGAACGCCCCATCAGCTACATCGCCAAACCTTCTCCCGCGCCGCCGGCATCCTCTGTCGGAACCGGGGCAATGATCCGCCTCCCACCAGGACCAACGCTGGAGCCTCCCGTGCTGCCGGTAGGTCCGTCGTGCTGGAGGAGCTGGGGCTGCTCCGCACTGCACAGTGCTCCTGGCGATTCACGACCCACCAGGGTCACACAGGGAGCGATGCCCCCACCGGCCACCAGCCCCACCAGGACTGCCACCCGGGGGGCAGCAGGAGGAAAAAGGGGAGGAGGAAGAGGGCAAGGAAGCTGGCGTTGGGCCCCAGGAGAAGGTGCTCCCACGGGTCCGGCCAGGGTTCTTCTGCTGCTGCTTGGAAAATGCTTCCTCCCCTCCTTTTCTCCCCCATCTTCTGCTCACCTCACATTCTTCACCAACAAAGCAGCTGGGACTCTGGCGTGCCTTCCCGGCCAACCTTTGAAGAATGTCTGGAGACTGCAAGTAGTCCAGAATGCGGCCGCGCGAGCCATCTTGGGTCTCCCAAGACATGCTCATATCACTCCAGCTCTCCGTGAGCTGCACTGGCTACCAATTGGTCTCCGAACACAATTCAAAGTGTTGGTTATGACCTATAAAGCCCTTTATGGCAATGGACCAGGATGCTTGCGGGACCGTCTTCTGCCTCATGAATCCCAGCGGCCGGTTAGGGCACATAGGGTTGGCCTCCTACGGGTCCCGTCTGTTAGGCAATGCCATCTGGCGGGCCCCAGGGCTAGGGCCTTTTCTGTTGCTGCCCCAGCCCTCTGGAACCAGCTTCCCTCAGAGGTTCGTACTGCTTCCTCCCTCCTAGCTTTCCGGAAATTGTTAAAAATGCACTTATGCCGACAGGCTTGGGGCGTATGAGCTGTGCTCTGCCCCTGGGCCTAGGAATGTCCCTCCATCAGTGAATGTGAGTTGACTGAGCTTGTATGTTGTATGAATGTGGTAAATTTTATTGTTATAATTTTATTGCATTGTTTGTAAGCTGTCCTGGGTCTTAGGAGAAGGGCGGCATATTTATTTATTTTATTTTTTATTTTATTAAATTTCTATACCGCCCCTCTCCCGAAGGACTCGGGGCGGTGTACAGCCTAAACTTTAAAAAACATATAAATATACAAAATTTAAAATAATTAAAAATAAATTAAATCATTTGGCCAAAATCCTAAAACCCAAAACATACAAAATTTAAAATCTTAAAAAATACTCAGAAGCTTCTATGCCAGGCCGGCCTGTCGGAAAAGGAATGTTTTTAGTTCCCGACGGAAGGTGCGTAAATCTGTTATTATACGGAGTTCGGGGGGGAGCTCGTTCCATAACGTGGGAGCTCCCACAGAGAAGGCTCTCCCCCTGGGGGTCGCCAGCCGGCACTGTCTGGCCGACGGCTCCCTGAGGAGGCCCTCTCTGTGGGAGCGTACCGGACGGCGGGAGGTATTTGCTGGCAGTAGACGGTCCTGTAAGTATCCGGGTCCGATGCCATGGAGCGCTTTAAAAGTGGTCACTAACACCTTGAACCGCACCCGAAAGACCACCGGCAACCAGTGCAACTCACGCAGGAGCGGTGTTACATGGGAGCGCCACGACGCTCCCATCACTACCCGCGCGGCTGCATTCTGCGCAAGTTGGAGCTTCCGGATGCACCTCAAGGGGAGCCCCATGTAGAGAGCATTACAGTAGTCCAGCCTGGAGGTCACGAGGGCATGAGTGACTGTGCGTAGCGAGTCCCGGTCTAGGAAGGGACGCAACTGGCGCACCAGGCGAACCTGGTGGAACATCCTCCCGGCCACGGCCGTCAGATGGTCCTCTAAGGACAGCCGTGAGTCCAGGAGGATTCCCAAGTTGCGAACCCTTCCTGTGGGAGCCACTGTTTCGCCCCCAATACACAGCGATGGAATCAGCTGGCTATACCGGGATGACGGTAACCACAGCCACTCGGTCTTGGAGGGGTTGAGCTTGAGTCCGTTTCTCCCCATCCATACCCGCACGGCCTCCAGGCACTGGGTCAGCACGGCAAGGGCATCGTTGGGGTGGTTTGGCATGGAAATGTACAGCTGGGTATCATCAGCGTACTGGTGGTACTCCACGCCAAAACCACGGATGATCTCACCCAGCGGCTTTACATAAATGTTGAACAGTAGAGGCGAGAGGACCGACCCCTGAGGTACCCCACATACGAGGGGTCTCGGGGTCGACCTCTGGCCCCCTGTCAACACAGACTGCATCCGGCCAGAGAGGAAGGAGGAGAACCACTGCAAGACAGTGCCTCCTATGCCCAGCCCCTCCAACCGTTGCAGCATGATACCATGATCG
This sequence comes from Bothrops alternatus, assembly GCA_034064705.1. Classification (NCBI taxonomy): domain Eukaryota; kingdom Metazoa; phylum Chordata; class Lepidosauria; order Squamata; family Viperidae; genus Bothrops; species Bothrops alternatus. The sequence continues at coordinate 34,333,562 of JARGCV010000223.1, read as the reverse complement.
ATGGTATCAAAAGCCGCCGAGAGGTCCAATAGCACCAGAACAGAGGAGCAACCCCTGTCTTGGGCCCGCCAGAGATCATCCACCAACGCGACCAATGCTGTTTCCGTGCTGTAGCCAGGCCTGAAGCCCGACTGGAACGGATCGAGATATGACGATTCCTCCAGGTGCTGCGGGAACTGTCGGGCAACCACACTCTCAACAACCTTCGCAAGAAAGCGAAGGTTGGAGACGGGACGGTAGTTTGATAAAACGGCTGGATCCAGGGCAGGCTTCTTGAGGAGGGGTCTCACCACTGCCTCTTTCAAGGCAGCGGGAAAGACACCCTCACTCAAGGAAGCGTTGATAATTGCTCGGAACCAGCCTCGTACCACCTCCCGGGAGGCCAGCACCAACCAGGAGGGGCACGGGTCCAGTAAACATGTGGTCGCCCTAAGTCCCCCCAGCAACCTGTCCACGTCCTCGGAGGTCACGGGGTCAAACTCAACCCAGGTAACAGTCTCAAGACCAGCCTCCGCCTCTCCCATTGGACATACCCAGTTGAAGTCGAAGCCTTCCCGTATCTGAGCGATTTTATCATACAGATATTTTCCGAAATCCTCAGCTCTACCCTCTAAGGGGTCTCCCCTCACCTCCTGATGAAGGAGGGAGCGGGTCACCCTAAACAAGGAGTCTGGGCGGTTATCTGATGACGCAATAAGAGCAGTGAGGTAGGAACACTTCTCTGCTCTTATCGCCATTAGGTAGGACCTAATATGGTCTCTTACCAATGTTCGGTCAGATTCGGCACGGCTCGATCTCCAACTGCTCTCTAGGCGTCTTTTCCGGCGTTTCATCTCTCTCAACCCCTCGTTATACCACGGGGCCGGTCGAGACCCACGCCGAATCAGAGGCCGCAAAGGCACAACTCGATCCAGGGCACCGGCAGCCGCCCTGTCCCAGGCCGCCACCACCTCTCCAACCGAGTCGTGTGTCAGAACCTCAGGAATTGGCCCAAGCTCTGCCTGGAACCGCTCGGGTTCCATCAGCCGCCTGGGGCGGTACCATCTCACCGGTTCCGCCACCCTGCGGTGGGGTGCAACGGTCCGAAAGTCCAAGCATAGGAGAGAGTGATCAGACCATGACAGGGGTTCAATGACTATATCCCCTACACTCTGACCACTCAGCCACTGTCCAGAGACAAAAACCAGGTCAAGCGTGTTCCCCCCTGTGTGTGTGGGGCCTTGAATTACCTGGGTCAGGTCCATGGCTGTCATGGAAGCCATGAACTCCCGAGCCTCCCCGGACGCCCCGCCCCCGGACGGCAGGTTGAAGTCACCCATGACTATTAGCCTGGGGACTTCAACCACCACCGCGGCGACAACGCTCAGGAGCTCGGGCAGGGAGGTTGATACGTGGCAGGGCGCCAGGTACGTAATCAACACCGCCCTCGGACCCCCTAGGTCCCACTTCACCAGAAGGGATTCACAGCCTGCCGTCTGAGGAACAGTGACCTCCCTCGGCCTGAAACTTTCCCTGATCACGACCGCCACTCCCCCACCCCTGCCTTGAGCTCTCGGCTGGTGGAATGCAAGGAAACCCGGTGGGCACATTTCCACCAGAGGGACACCGCCCTCTGGTCCCAACCAGGTCTCCGTTATACCCGCCAGGTCTGCTCCCCCCTCTGAGATTAAATCTTGAATGAGGGGGGCCTTATTTACCACAGACCTGGCATTGCACAGCATCAGCCTACAGCCAGGGCCCTGTGGTTCTGAACAACCCCGAGAACAGGTTGAGCCTTGGGGGTCGGAGCGCACGACCGCTCGTAAGCAGCGGGTGCGCGCTCCCTTATTATGATACGGCCCCCTGCTCCCACCATACCTGCCCCTCCCGCTAACGGTACTTATTGGAACTGAGTTAGTCTTAATCAGCCCCCCGTCCGCACCCTCGGGACTCCGTCCCCTTCCGTCGCCTGGCCTGTCTTCTTGTTCCCTTCTGACAATTTCTTCCCCTGCCCTAAACACTCCTTCCCCACCCCTCCCCACCCTTAAAACTTTAACTAAGTACCTATTTAAAAAACCCCAAAGCCCCTTTTTTGATGCATGCCATCTCTCAGGACTCCAAAGTCCATCCTCGAGATGGGCCCTTGATAGAACAGAGGGCCATAATTGCGAGAGGGGGGAGTCTCGCAATGCAAGAAGCGTCCACTTCGAGTAAGCAGCCAGTCAAGTAAGATGAATCGATAGGGTCCGGCAAGAAACCAGGCAGTCAAGTCTGAATTAAGGTCCAAGTACCAAGTTTCTATCAGGGTGATGGTAAAAATAATAATAATAATAATAACAATGAAGAAGGTAGATTTTGAGTGGTCCGAGCAGGAAAAGCCCCTATGTTGTTCCATCCTGCTTCGTTTAATCCACGATCCACAGATTCGCATATGTGCTGCCAGGGGCAAGGACCAGGTCTCTGAAAAGGGGTCCATAAGGGCAGCACCAGAGTCATAATCCGGGATTCTTTCTTCAGGGCTGTCTTACTGCCCCTCCTGATAGTGCTCAGTTCAACTTTCCTTCCCGCACAAAGCTCATGGGGTGGGGGAGGCCACTGCAGTTCTCCCATTTGGCCTCACCGTTGGACGCTCGTTCACCAGTTCATAGGGGGGGGAAGCATGACCACGTTGTTTCCCTCACTGCCAGGTCCATGCTGCCCCCTCTATCCCCTGCAATTCTCAGCTGTCTCCCCGAGCCACTAGCTCACATGATGGTAGGGGGGGGCGCCGCTGATCTTCCCTTTTGCGGCAGCCTCCCAGCACCAACGCCTCTCGACTGCCTACCTGAGCATAATGATGGTAGAAGGAGGGAGGGGGAGGCCAGCTGCCAAGCTGTTCCCCCTCACAGCGGCCTCTCAAAGCCAGGAGCCTCTCAGCAGTCTTTTCAAGAGTCACTCGTTCACATGGTGGGGGAGGGGGGAGCCGCCGCCGAGCTCTTCTCTTTCGCGGTGGCCTCCCGACTCCCAGCTGGCTTCTCACCTCACCGCAGGCCGCAGGGGGAAGTACGCTGTTACCACCACTCAGCTTCGTCCATTCCCGGCAAGAAGGGAGCTGACAGACATATCTCAGGGAGACTAAGATGTTCCGCTGCCAAAATCCCAGGGGTCCCAGATGTTTCTCGGCCCCTGGGGGGAGGTCTCTAGCCATTCCCCATCGGAGGCCCGGCTGCTCTCACAGGGAAGCGTCCATCTTGCGCATGCTCTTCATATAAGTTCGATAAATAAATAAACAAACAAACAAACAAACAAACAAATAAATAAATAAATAAATAAATAAATAAATAAATAAATAACTGGGCCAATGGTCCCACAGCTGGGGATCACAGGGGCTGCTGTCCCTCGGGGCCACGGCAGCCCCGGAAGGCTGATGCGCTCAGCTGAGGCTCTGGCAGGCTGCTCGCAGAGGGGATCCCGGGGCTTCCCGACATGGTTCGCCAGCCACGTGCACCTTGGATGGGGCCAGTGAGGGAAAGGGACTTCCTGACCACGCTTCTCCCAGGGGGCAGGGCACCCGGGCACAGGGCCAATCAGGAGCCCTGCAAGGGGGCAAATCCATGAGAGAGAGAGAGAAAGAGAGAGAGAGAGAGAGAGGGAGGGAGGGAGGGAGGGAGGGAGGGGGGCTTGGAGCTGCAGGGGAAGGCTCAAAAGCGTCCCCAAAACGTCTTGCTCCATCGTCCCCATATCGCCCCCTTTTCATTCCTTTGCCCTCGCATCGCCCCTTTTCGTTCCATCGCCCCCCTGAAAAATGAAATCGCCCCTTGGGGGCAATATCGCCCAGGTTAAGAACCACTGATCTAAAACATGATATCAAATTTGAACAAAACCGTGGAAAGTGTAGTGGTGAATATTTTGGGACTGTCTGGTGAATAATTGTGACATATGGAAGACTGTGACTTGGAATCTAAGATGAATAAAAGGAAAAAGCATGAATGAATAAAATGATATGAAACTAAAATAGTTATATTGTGCATTGAGAGAAAGAAAAAGGATGCAATGAAAGTGGTATTTATTTATTCATTTTCAGTTTTGATGTATCACCTATTCCATATGTTTATAGTCAGATAACAGTCATAAAAACAGATAAAACAAGCAAAATAGTATAATAGCATAAAACTATTAAAAGCCCAATAGTGTCAAAAAGAAAAAAGAAAATGAAAGATTTCAACAAAAGCCAATCAGTCTCCACCAGCTGTCCCTATAAAGTTACCATATTCATCAATGGCCTCCTAAAATAAAATAATCTTTGCTATCTTCCAGAAAGATACTAGTATAGAAGTTAATAGAATCTTTGGAGGGAAGCTATTCCAAAACTTTGGAGTCACTGTTTTCTTCCACAAGCCACTTCTAGAGGAAAAGCATCCTCTCCCAGGTTGATAACCTATGGAAGGCAGATTTTCTTTGAAGGAAACCATTTTGAAGTATCTGAGAGTCAAGCCATGTAGAGCTTTATAGGTTAAAAACAGCATTTTAAATTATATTCAGAAACCCATTGGTAACTAATATAGTGCTTCAAAACAGCTATGATATGGCTAAAGCAGGTCTCACCCATCAACAGATAGGCTTCTACATTCTGCATCAGTTGCTACCGTGTTTCCCCAAAAGTAAGCACTACCCCAAAAATAAGCCCTAATTTTGGAATGAGGTATACACCTAAAAATCAAGCTAGGGTGGGGGTGAGGGGCTGGAGCTGCCCCACACACCCTGCACCCACTTACTGTTGCAGCCAGACCTCCCATTAATTGACACCTGCTTCACCCCACTGGCCCGCTTCTTCTGCGGTGCCCCCCGGCCTGCATTTCACCATCAGAGGCCATTCCAAAAGGCCTCTGATGGCAAAATACAGGCCGGAGCTCCATTCTCAGCTGCAGAGGCATGTTCTTCAGCTGTAGAAGAAGTGAGCTGGCTGGGCGGGGCTGTTGGTGCCGCTGCCATGAGGTGAGACCATGGAAAAGACCCCCCCCCAAAATAAGACTTGGTGCCTCTTTTGGAGGCAAAAAAAAGACTGGGTCTTATTTTCAGGAAAACACTGTAAGTATTCTTCCAAGATATGTAATGCGCAGGGGATGTAACGATTGTGTAAGTTATTGTTGCAATATCCTGTTCTCCCATAAGGATTGCAGCTGGTGTATCAGCCTAAGCTAGGCAAAGGCTTCCATGGTCATACATGCACGTCCTGTAGAACTCCCAGGTTGAGAATCTGCAACCTGAGCCAAAACCAACACTGGAGTCAATAGAGAGCCATACTTTGGGGGAAAGCAGGAGCTCCAACTTGCAACGTTTTAATTTCAACTTGTTTTGTCCCATTGGGTCTCCCAAACCTCCAGTCAAGATCATCACTGTATCTCCATTTTAGTCTGGATATGGCTTAGTACTATCAGCAGGTGATATCTTACCTCAAACCAACAAATGACATGACCTCCTCCAGCAATTTTATATAGATGTGAAACAGCAGGGCAGAAAACCTAGCCCTAGAACATCTCACAAATGAGTGCTAAGCCCAGCCACAACTCCCCACCACCACTGACTAGAAGTATCTATTCCTATTGCAATTGAACTATCAAAAAATGTTGGCAACTCACCGAAGGGGCATGGCTGCCTCAGGGTCGAAATAGCCTTGTTAGGAGGCTCTGCGACACGGACCTGTAAAGCCGCCAAAGCAGTGCAAACCAGCTGTTTTTTGCGGCGAAAAAACCCCTCCTCGGTAGGAGTAGGGGCGAAGAGCTGTGAGTGTGGGTTGAGATCTTCTGAAAGCCCCCCGAAAAAACGCTCGGGGGGAAGAAAGAAGACTCCCCATAAGCTCACAATAGCTCCAGCCTGGGGCAGCATCTGTCAGCTGACAGACCAAGACGCTGAGACCAGCCACCACCCAAGGAACACATCTCAAAGAAGCACAGAGATTGACAGACTGAACGCAGGAGCTTAAAAAGCAAGTATTTCTTATATTTTACCTCGGATCAAATACGTTCACATTGAACAGAAGGCACCCAAGATGGCGACCGCTTTTCATTTAAAGTGAGAGCTACCGGAAGAGAAAGGCAGAAGAGAAACTGTAATGCGAAAGAGACCTCTAGAGGGCACCAGAGACGCATAACCTAAAAATTTTGCAAAATAAACCTAAGGATGTATACAAGCTCCCCAGAAATGACGATGAAAGAATTAAAAGATGAAATATCAACAACTTTGGAAAAAATGAGGAGAAAGATGGACATGATAATAGACATGTATGCAAAAACATGGGAGGGAAGGATGGAGACGATGGAGGCAGTGGAACAAAGCAGAGAAATGGAGAAGTTGGTGGAAAATCAAAGCAAAGCAGTTATTGAGGACTTGGACCAAACCGGAGAAATGCACAGTGAGGAAATGAGAGAAGATACTGGGAGAAATTCGAAGAGGGTCTGGGAAGGAGTTGAAGAAAAGATGGAAGAGGTGGAGAGACAAGAAGATTTGAAAAGAATTGTTATAAAAGCATGGGAAAAATATCTAGGAGAGGAGGCTAAAAATTTCTCTTGGCAAACTGACAGAATCCATAGAGCATGGCTTATATGGAACCAAGGGACATTGCAAGCAATAAAGAGAGACTTATTACTTGGAAGGGAAGCTGTGCTATGGAAATCCACCTGGCAGAGGAAGAAACCCAGAATTCGACTGAAATGAAGAGAAACTTAATATTTTATGCAAGGAATTAAAGGCAAAGAATTATGGACTGATTTAAGGACTAAGTGCAAGAGCAAGAGACAGGAGAGGGTGATTAATGGAAGATATATATTAACTAGACTAAGAATGTACACGTTGAAGGGAGGGGTGTAATGACATGATAATTATTAACTTTAAAAAGAAGACTTGTTTGTGTGATGTACAATGGATAGATTTGAAAGGAAGTGAAACTTAAAATTTATAAAATGTAGTTGGCTTATAGTTAAACTTTGATATACGGAGTGAAGAAGGTCTACAAATTTAAAATGAATGGCTTCAACTTGAATTTTTTCTTTGTTTGCATGTACAAATGGATATCTAATAATAATAAAAAATTAAAAAAAATGTTGGCAACTCTTAACTTCCAACTCTTGAGTTTCTCCAAAAGGATACTGTGATAGCTGGCATTGTTGCCTTTTCCCTGTCCCTTCCCCCACCTTTCCCCCCATTTTTTCTCTTTCTTCTTTTGTTTTACTTCTTTTGAAACTCAATAAAGCTTGAGGGGGGGAGAATTTAGTATGATCTCCACTCTGGTAAATATATGTGGCATGTGGTTTCAGGCACAATATTGGTTAGATTTTTTTGTACTTTTTTTTTAAATCAAGGAAGCTAAATTAAAACTTATTTTAACTCAGAATCTTTAGGTAACAAGAACCATTCTTCATAGACATGATACTCTCTCTTTCAAATGCAAAGAACTAGGGTGTTGCCTCTTACAATATGCAAATGTAAAAACCAGGATACTGTGAGTTCTAGTCCTACCTTAGACATGAAAAGCCATCTGGATGACTTTGGATCAGTTACTCTCTCTCAAGTTCAAGACGCAAGTACTGCCATGGGGTAGGGTGAGCTCTCGTCCTTTGTTCCAGCTCCTGCCATGGACATGAAAGGAGCCCCCAGTTGGGTATCCCCTGGGCAATGATATCACCAACTAATCCTTTCAAACCGGAAACATGCAAACCATGATATTCAACTACATCTCCAGGTGTCCAACACAATTAGCCATGTATGGCAGTATTGCTGGCTGTCACAGTTCACCAACATCTGGATGGTTATAGGTTGCCCTTTCCTGATATATCTAAGTGTTGTTGTTGCAGAGTTATCTACAATTCAGATAATATAAGATAGTAGCCCAGACTGGAAAAAATTCAACACATACCTACCAAGCCATTAAGAATATAAAAAGCAATCTGGTGTTTCAACTGTTCCATGAAGTATTTGATTCTTTGAAAAATTCCCATGCTCTCTTGATAGTCCATGTGATACAGATGCATTATAATATATATAATCTTTCTTCAGATCTAGACATAACAAATAAAACTCCTACTTCATGCAATTCCTTTTGAGAGTAAATAACTTTACACACTGTACAGACAAAAACAGTAATCAAAAGAAATTCAAAAGCAGGAAATCTAATTAAATCTAATTTACCGCAACACTGTTTGCTACAATGACATTGTTCTTTCAATCGTCAGACTCACATGCAGCCTTCACATGCATATTTCAAATATTGCCCAGCTATTACATAAGCAAGCCACATCCATATTTTATTTTCTTAACTCAGACCATTTACACATGCAGCCTCGCTATTTTTCTGTATTTCCACTACATTTCTTTCTTTTTTACATTCTTGTACCCTAACATTTATACTAGCTTCATTTCAATTGTGCTCTTAACAAAGCACAATCATTCCCATTCAAATCTCTGAAAGAGGTTTTCTAGCACTTCATTTTAGTTTTATTCCAAATTACGTTACCATTTTTATTCTTAATTCTATCCACCTTGTTAAAGTCTCATTATTTAGTCCGCATCGCCTACTACCAAAAGATATTCTATTTCCATCAAATTTGAGCTATATTTACTCTTAATCTTAACCATCTTTTACTGTCTTTGATTCCATTTTTTGCATCTACTTTTTTCCACCATATACCTAACACAATAGTTTTGTCTTGTACTCTTCTCTTTTTTTTGCCACATTCCCATTTAATGGACCTCAGTTAAGCAGATTTCGGATTTAGCAGACCCTTCTCTGCTGAACAGAGATGTGCAGTATTTGGACACTGATAGCAGCATCAACAGCAGCTGAGGGGAGGGGGGATGCTGGAAGGCTGGGGCTGGACTGGGGGCTGTTAGGGTAAATGCCATGCTAGGAACTGGGGAATATTGGAAGGAGAGATGGGACAATGTATGCCAGCCTTCCTCATTAATCTTGCTCATTGTTATGGTTGAAGTTTGGATAAAGTCTTGATTTAATGGACAGTGGCCTTTAATAGGCACCCCTTCCCATCCCATTAGTTAATTAAATTAAGGACTTATTGTACGTCAGTTTTTTGCTTTCTCATCCACCGTTTTTTTAAAAACCGGTCTCATTCATTCTTCATCTTTGTGTGGTTCGATCATTTCTTCAGTACTCTGTCTCATTCTCACCCATCCATTCATGTCATTCAACAAACAACCTTTATCTCAGATCACATTTATTCAGGATGTTGCGTAACTTTTATTTGTTCATTCATTCCTTCCTTCTGCAATACTTATTACTTGCCCTTACCTCAGAGGAATTCTGGGTATACAACATCAAACATCATCATCCATCATCCAACTACATCCAAAGAAACATGATAACAAAATTAATTACAAAGAAATGCAAGAATTAAAATGTCAGATAAAACTCAGGAGAGGCCCTCATATATTGCAATTAAATATTTTTAACTTTTAATTTCTTTGCAGCAAAATGGAGGCTACATACATACATGTACTATACAGCATAAAAAGAGGCTTTTACAAAGAAGACCTACTCTCTCATTCACATCCTGGAAACTTCTTGAGAGTTTCATTATTACCATTCACTGGAGCACAACATGCAACAGAATAATAAATCTACACATTCCTATTCTCATAAATACTCATAACAATCTGTATGACACCAATTCATATTTTCTGCTTTACCCTATTCATTCATAATTAAACCTAAACCTTCACTTCCACGCATGTACTTAAACTCACTTCACAAGATTTAAGCACTGTCATTCAGATCTATTATTCCACTCTTTTCCATTTACAGTTATGCAACATATCTGTTTTATTTTATTTTTTAAAAAAATCATTTATTAATTAAAGCTTTTACCATTCCTCTTACATTCTAAGCTACAATATTCTACGGGGTCACCATAGATATTGACCTTACTGCCCATCATGGCTTTGGTCAATCAAAATGTCCACTTAAGAGAGAGAAGGTGCAGACTAGATTAATAGTCCTGTTTGACTCTCTGTCTTGTGCAGCATTCAATGATAATGGTAGTTACATAGTATCCATTGGTTTTAGTATATTTTGTGCAGTATTACAATAATGCAACCAAAACCCAGTTTTATTCCAAGCAAGCTAATACTATTCCATTCAAGCTAGGAACCTTAAATAGAGTTTACCTTGCTATCTAGCCTATTGTTTTCGACATCACAGGCAATAGGATTAACTACAGTATGTTATTTTGAAAAATATATTGGATATACTGTAATCATGGAGATTGGTTATATGACATCGTAATTCAGAATATCAATTGCTGGATCACTCGAATCTTTCAAGAACCATTTATGGGTCTCTGGGAATTATCATTTGTGATGCAGGATTCTGGAATAGATGGATGTTCAGTTTAATCAGGCAGAATTTTTGAAAAATGTTATAAGTGTATCCATCTTGGATTACAGCTCTTTCTTTTCACTTCTCTGAAAAAGAAGTGAAAATTTAAATGTTTGGTTGCTTACTGACCAGCAATACCTGTTATTGCAATCTACTCAGGTGGACAGTGTAATCATTAATAAACAACAGGAAAAAAACATATAACACTCCTGCTTTTTAAATACATATGTTAACACCCACCAGAAACTTAACTATTGCATATTAGTCTTTAAAAACATTTAAAAAGAAGAACCTGCCATTTGATCAGACTCTTTTGACCATAACATGACTTTGCTTTTAAAACAATGCTTTTAAACGATTTCACAAAATTTGCATCTGGCAATTTTAAAAGAAAAAAATAAGTGTCTCGTTAGTGGTGTCTTTCATGTCAACTCCTATAACTTGTAAAAGACTGTCTTGTAATTAGCTAAAGGTTAAAAAAATGGTAACAAGGCATAAACGCTTCATAAAAACTTAAAAGGCTCTTTATTCTACTTAGATATTAAATGAAACCACCAGAAAAACACTGTACATTTCCTGCTTTATTGCTAATAACTTGAGGCTTTAATGAAAATAATTTCCATTCCCTTGATCATTCTCCATCTATATTTCATACATGCTCCTGACATCTTTCCTTCCCTATTTCTTGAGAAGTAAGTCTAATTCATTTTGCTGAAGTCTGGTGGTTAACCAGATGAACCACAAATACAGAACTTATCTTTAATTTTTCATGAGGTGCTTTGACAGTTTAGGAGACTCAATTTGTGAAAATATTTGGAGATGCTGAATCTGGGCAATTCATGGGCTGATGCTGTTCCTCAGAAAGGTCGGCTTCAAAACTTTGCTGACATTAACAAAAGGGACCAAAATGGCCATGCTATAACCAGGCAGAAGCAAACTTAAAGCCAATAATTTTTAAGCCTATTTTTAAGCCTATATTAAAACATTTGCAAAGTTACTCTTTGTATGACAGAGTTTGTATGATTCACTGAAAGCTTTCTTACTTATATGAGTGGAAGTTAACAGCCAAAGACTCCTTCTCCAATTGTATCTTAAAACTGACATAAAGCTGTGCCAATTCCTTTGGTAACAGAACATTGATCTCATCTTAATTTTAGATCATAATTTCTTGTACAGTAATAGCTAGAGCTAAAACAACAAGGAATAGACTTGGAGTGGTGGTCTTATCTCCAGATACAAGCAAAATATATGAAAGATAAGCAAGAATGGGGTATTAACAGACAAGATATGGGGTTAGATAAAATACTGCTAGGCCCGGAGAAAAAACAAATAAAGAATATTTATAAACACCTGTTGGAACATAAGCTATATGAGGAGCAGGTTAAAGAAACAATGGTGAGGTGGGCAATAGATTTAGGATATAATATAAATATGGATCAATGGCAGCAAGTTTGGTAGCGGAATAACAAAATCACATTGGCGACATCATATAAAGAAAACCTGTATAAGATGGTTTACAGATGGCATCTCCCTCCGGCCAGATTAGCCAAAATGTATAATGGATATTCTTCTATGTGTTGGAAATGTAAAAAAGAAAAGGGCACTTTTTTTCATGTATGGTGGACATGTAGAGAAGCACAGGTGTATCGGTGTATGGTCTGGGAATAGGCAATAGAAATGACTAGGCAAAACATTTTATACAAACCTGAGGCATTACTATTAGGAATACTAGAGAAAAATGTAAATAAAGAGGACACATATTTAATTATTCATGTGGTTACCGCGGCAAGGATACTATTTGCTCAAAAGTGAAAAGCAATGGAAGTACCGAGTGAGGAAGAATTAATAAAAAAAATTATGTATTGCACAGAACTTGATAGGATAACTAAAAGATTAAAAAATCAGGAAGAAACAGAATTTTATCGAATATGGAATAAATTTTATAGATGGAGGGGAAAAAAATGGAGGTCACAAATAAAGAGATAAGTTAAGATAGAGACCAGAATTGTATAGTTTGTATATAGATATATGTAATTAATGTACAATATGGACTGAGATGTCAATCAAAGGCGATTTACCATGTTCAATGGCAATTGTCAATACTGAACATTTTAATAACAGAATAATCAGAGAAGCCATCGAGATAGAAAAACGCCCCCACAGCATGAAAAAACGAGATGATACCTCCCGCCTACCAGCCATTTGGAAACCCGCCCTTATTGACAAATGTATTCCTAACACAAAGATTGACACCAGAAACACACAGGATGCCACCTCCACACATCCACGCAAAAAGCAAACCCAAACCCACACCAATGATGAGGCAAGACCACAGACCAGGAACCAGACCAGAGCTGCAACATTGGCCACTTTGAACCTCTCCAGCACAACAAAGCCCCCACCCAAACAGAACACTCCCCCAGCCAATCAGAACACAGCCAACCCCCCAGCCAATCAGAGCACAGCCAAGCCCCTAACCAATCAGAACATAGCCAAGCTCCCAGCCAATCAGTTCAAATCCCCACTGGCAGTTAAAAGGAAAAAACAGCTTAGACCACACATTGCTCCTAGAAGCAGAAGCCAAAAGCACCAGCCTGAAGATGATGAATGAGACTTCATCGAAACGTTGCCAAGACACTTCAAATTCTACGTGGGAGAAAACCTGAAGAACCAAAGACATATATATATATATATATATATATATATATATATATATATATATATATATATATATATATATATATATATATATATATATATATATATATATATATATATATATATATATATATATATATATATATATATATATATATATATTGTTTAAAATTGTTGACAAAGAAATAAGGGATTTCTGATATAGCTATTTCAAGTTTCTTAACTCTCTTCAGTCAGAACTCACTTGACATATATATACTCACTTGACATATATATATTCCTAACTCAAAGATTGACACCAGAAACACACAGGATGCCACCTCCACACATCCACGCAAAAAGCAAACCCAAACCCACACCAATGATGAGGCAAGACCACAGACCAGGAGCCAGACCAGAGCTGCAACATTGGCCACTTTGAACCTCTCCAGCACAACAAAGCCCCCACCCAAACAGAACACTCCCCCAGCCAATCAGAACACAGCCAACCCTCCAGCCAATCAGAGCACAGCCAAGCCCCTAACCAATCAGAACATAGCCAAGCTCCCAGCCAATCAGTTCAAACTCCCACTGGCAGTTAAAAGGAAAAAACAGCTTAGACCACACATTGCTCCTAGAAGCAGAAGCCAAAAGCACCAGCCTGAAGATGATGAATGAGATTTCATCGAAACGTTGCCAAGACACTTCAAATTCTACGCGGGAGAAAACCCGAAGAACCAAAGACCTACACACACACACACACACACACACACACACACACACACACACACATATATATATATATATACATACATACATACATACAGACGGACGGACGGACGGACGGACGGACAGACAGACAGACAGACATACATACATACATACATACATACATACATACATACATACATACATACATACATACATACATATATATATATATATATATATATATATATATATATATATATATATCCATATAGGTATATCCATAAACTGTGCAATATCTTTATGGTTTGTGGCTTGTGGATATTTCTTTTCTTGTTTGATTTAAACTGCAAGCATGCTTTATTTTGTGTTCATATTAAATTTGGTAAGATTTATAATGGACAAATTTGGGGTCTATTTTACTTCTTTTGCTTTGCCTATTGCCCTCTTTGATTAAAGCTAGGATATGAATAATAGGTATATTATTTTTAAATCAGTACATGGTAGAACACATGTCCATTTTTTCTAAGTTATATTTTAAAAAATCTGTTCACTTCCTATGCCCAAAACTGAAATTAAATTCTTGTGCTATATGCTTACTTAAGGTTAACGTAGTACATGATCCTATTGTCTAATATCCATAACCTGTTGGTGACCAGTGAAAATCTAGCATTTCTGTATTTTTAGATAATATAAATCATTTTAAACATTTCTTATTTTAATATGCAAATTTTATTAAAAATTTAATATTTAAAATAAAGTTTGAGGAAGACTATTGTATTATGCCAGCAAAACTGTTCATCTACTATTTTAAAATTAAAAATTAATTGAAAAATGTTCACACACTTTTTTTAGAGTCTCATAAATAAGCATTTAGGTTAGCCAATTACCAAAAAACACACAGAAGAGGCTCAAATCAATTTGTAGCGGTTTAGAAACAATAAAGCAATTTTGCAATATGACACTACTTATAAATTAACGGGTGACATTTTCTGCAGTTTGTGGCTGTAAGATAAATGTTTGCATTGTAAATCCTACACAAAGCTAAAATTATACTAGCAGTTCTATCCATCAGTCTCACTGTTAATGTTTCCTTTCCTCTACAAAATCCCATTAGGTTCTTTATAAAGAATATCAGAGAAATATGTGAAACTTTTAAACATTCTTTAAGCAAAGACCAGATGACAATGAACTTAACACTGCTTACAAGCACATTGTTGTTGTTGTTTTAAAAAAGGATATCTGTTTGAAACATTTTTTCCCCAATTCTGTCATTTGGTAAATATGCTGAGCATAATTTATTAAAGAACTCTTTAAAAATCCTTATAAGAAATTATATGATTTGAATAATATTGAGAGTAGTTTCTATGCTTGTTTCAAAACCAAGTGAAATTGAAAATATGAAATATATCTGAAATATTTGCAGGACCATCTTAATCCCATTGTTTCTGCTCATCTGATTAAATGTAGAAGGGAGGGCATGTTCCAGGTTCCTAATTACAATCTTGCAGACCCAAGTACTGTTTCTTTTCATGCCATCTGAAATTAGGTTAGTTCTGTTGGCCCTACTGGAAGGTTGTCAAGACTTGGCTATTTTCCAGGCATGGGATGCAGAAGTTAGTTGAGACTAGGTGGGTTGGTGCTGGTTTTCTGAATCGCCACAGTAAATTTGTTATCCTTTCTTCTTCTGTTTTGTTTGTTTTGTTTGTTTTATTGATTTCATAGTTTTTATTTATTTATTTATTTCGATTTCTATGTCGCCCTATTCCAAAAACTCATATACTGGATAGCTACCCAGAATCGTATGTATGTATGTATGTATATATGTATGTATGTATGTATGTATGTATGTATGTATGTATGTATGTGTTTGATTTATTTGTCCTTTCTATTGCCTCAATCTCGTGATCTAGTTAACAAAATAGGGAGGGGGTCTTATAAATAAATTGAAATAAATAAATAAAAAGTTGAAATATGTTAATTCAAAAGTCAGTCCCAATATATTCAGTCAAATTCCTTCTATGCTGATTAGAAGCTATAGACAACCACCTTGTCCCCAAGAACCTTAGAGTAGGCCTCACTGAACTCAGAATAACTACTGTTCTCTAATTAGGCCATTGAGAATGCCAGTTTGGTATAGTGGTTAAAGCATCAGGCTAAAAACTGGAAGACTGTGAGTTGTAGTCCCACCTTAGGAACAAAGCCAGCCAGGTTTCAATTAAAAATCTTTCTTTTTCATTTAAAAATGTTGTGCATTTATTTCTAGTATTTTGGGGGAGGAAAGATTACAATATATCAAGATATACTCTGAAAGCTATGAGGGCATATTTGGGCTAAGAATGGAAAAGAGACACCCTACTGATAATATGAGACTGGGAATATGTAGCAGAGGGCCAAAGTAACATTATTCATCCAGAACAGAAATCTGGCTAAATTTAAGCAAGAATGCTTCCCTATATAATGTATGTCACTCGAAAAAGGCAAACTTAAATAGTTAAAGTATAGCTTTTAAGGTAGAAATATTTGATGAAAAGTAATAACCAGATGTTATTTTGTTTTTTTAGAAATAATTTGAGTCTAACTATAAGGCAGATACAATGGGAGGGAATTCAGAACTTAGGGTTGCTTTTACTAATTATTTTAGTGTATGTATGTTAATGAGTGTACACTAGTTTATAATAACATCATGTATTCTTAATTTTAGATAATGATAAATAATAGTAACATCAGTATAAATATTACAGTTTAGAGTTTACAATAATTTTTCAAGATGATTCCATTTAATTTTATACATTCAATTAATTATTTAATCAATAAAATAATGAATTCTAAATGTTATGCCAGTTATAAATTCTCTGTTTATTTACTGATAGTTACCAGCAACTATATTTTTCTCCTTTTCCTCCTTTTTTCCTCTCATACAGTTGTTTATTTTATTCTTCAAAATATTTTAAAATAAAATCTTTTAAAAGCCCCCCTAGATGCCTCCTGGGAAAACCATAACACAATCCACAAGGGCAAAAACTGTTTTGTGCCTCTTGATCAGTGTGGCCTTCAGTTGTCTTCCTCACCTGTCCATTTCAAAAGTCCATTTACTCCAGTTTTAACAAAAAAAGCCCTCATCAATGGCCCTGATAGTTGTGAAGCCCTGGAAGTCAAAGATGCATCTGAAAGGCATTCTGGTTGCAAAATGCTGACTTAATACGTTACATCAACCAGGTTTAAAACTACTCATTCAAATGAAAGATTTCCTTCTGTTCATTTGTTGATAATAGCACTCATTGTCATATCCTATACAATAACAACAAAATATGTATTTTATGTAGTTGTGTAGGTATTTATATAGATTTCTTTTTAAAAAAAAATGACTCTCGATCCTTCACATTGTAAAACATTGGCACAAACTGTAAGTAATACCAATGGCTCAGTGGAATTCCAGGGGTTGCAGAGGTGCAAAGGTTTTTGTTTTTGGAGGAGAAAAAAATATATATTGGGCGGAAAAAGTTTAGTAACTGCATAATGAAAATTTCATGATCATAACATTCTAGCTAGCTACTGAGAAAGCATCACAGGGAGAATCTGCTTAGGCTATAGTACTTAAAGTTGAACAGAAATTCTTCATTCAGCAACATATTGTTACACCCGCTATTTGTTCTCTTACAATAAGCTCACATGCCCTAATAAACGTCCTTTATTTGAGAATAAAGAGCAAAGCAAGTACATTGTGTTTAACATTAGTTATCTGAAGCGGGTGTTTTCCAAATTCATTACCTGTCTGCAGGTAGAATACAATTATTCTAGAAAAAAGTTGCTTAGAATAGCCCAATTTTTGAAAGAAATATGGGGCTTAACTAGTTCTACAATGTGATAGCATCAGTGTCATTCCAATCTTGGAGGAAGGAGTAGCTATAAATATGACAACAAATGTAGCTGCTGTCCAGTCTGATAGATTGGATGAATTAACCTCACTTTTTCTTTGCAAAGCATGAGCTGAGGTTTTGTGATGGAAAACAGCATAGATAAATTCCTTAACTTGATACGGGGCGACGGGATATTAAACATCCGCATGTTGGCAGGATATTGCATTATAGGGAAACATCCTTGATTGTTATTTGTTCGATATAACTCAGAGCTGCTTGCTTCTCAAGGACAGTCTGAAGTTATACACATGGAAATAAGACATCATCTTAATGAGCCATTTATGCTTAAAAATTAAACTTTAGATGCCTCATAATAAGGCTTTCTACAACGTAATTATTCTTTTTCTATTGCACTCATATAGATGATGATGATGATGATGATGGAGGTAAAGATAACCATGGACTCAGAAAATCCATTGGCATTTATTATTTCAGCAGGAGTGCACTGAAGATGGTTTCACTGCTCAGGACGCTGTCTTCTTATTCCAATAGTGCCTTAGTATACACCTCATGATCTTTGCAAGAAGCCAGAAACATTTTAAGGACTGAAACAGATAAAGATCTTTATCGGTGTGTGTGTGTGGGTAACCAATTCTCCAATGGTACAGAGAAAAATCCTCTTGTTTGAAAGGCTGTAGAATGTGATTCCAACTTTATTTATTTATTTCTTAAACTTAAACATAATCAAGGGAGAGGGAGAGCTGGGGGCTTGATCTTGCTCATCATTTATAATATTTGGCAACAAATCAAGTCAGTTGTCTTTTTTCCCCTGTATAAGGGATGTTGCGTGGTTTTATTTTAATTATTTCACCCAACCATTAGTTCATTCAATTATTTAAAATTGTTTTAAGAAAGAATTGTACAAATGTGTCTACAGGCAAAGTAATAATACACACGGGTATGCCACTTTTATAGGAATCTGTTCTCTTTCTTTTGGAGCTTTATTTTTCCTCCCTCTGTTTTTTTTTTTTTTTTTTGCGGATTTTTGCAGATTATCTGTCAAACCCAACAGTTTTCAGCCCAGGCATCAGCGATCAAATTCCTCTTATCCTATCTCCTCCATTATACTTTGTTCTATATTCATTTTTTTCTGGAACAAACTATCTTCCATTTAAACCAGGAGTTGTTTTCAATATAGATCAAAGACATATTTAAACAACTTTCTCCAACCTGATGTCCTCCTGAAGTGTTGGACCACATTTCCTATCAACTTCAACTTGCATGCTTGTTGGCTAAACTGGCTGAAAAAGAAGCATTGCAGACCTGGAAAAGAATTACTTTTTCTCTTCTCTTCTCTTCTCTTCTCTTCTCTTCTCTTCTCTTCTCTTCTCTTCTCTTCTCTTCTCTTCTCTTCTCTTCTCTTCTCTTCTCTTCTCTTCTCTTCTCTTCTCTTCTCTTCTCTCCTCTCCTCTCCTCTCCTCTCCTCTCCTCTCCTCTCCTCTCCTCTCCCTCCTCCTCCTCCTCCTCCTCCTCCTCGTCACCACGAGCACCGCAATCAATCTCTCGTGTATCAAAACAAAATAAGTTGGCCATCTCTCTGCTAGAATGTTAAGATTAATAAGAAAAACCAGATAGCACATTAACATGAAATATACTGTAATGGTATTTTATTGTTTGCAATTGTGGCGAATATCTTTAGCTTGGATGTAAGATGAGGATAAAGATTCATTCTCTGAGCTTGTGGGTTGATTTCTGAATGTTTCATTACCAGGCTAGGTAACATCTTCAGCAGAGTTTAGGGGATATCAGTGTTCTTCTGTTTATAAGCGCTTCAGGTGTGGGTGTGGGTGTGGGTGTGTCAAGTGAGGGTCTTGTGGTGGATCTTATGATGGGTCAGGTGTGATGGGTCTTGTGAGGGGGAGGTTACATCAGATCAAGGTCATTTGAAGGGGAACTGTTGATGGGTTGGTTGAGGGTCGGTGCTGTCTCTGGTTGGCTGTGCAGTTGATTAGGATTCTGAGAGGTTCTTAGGCTGGTTGTAGGTCAATGTGTCTATTGATGGAATTGTTTGTGGAATGCCAGGCTTCAATGAATTCACAAGCATGGTGAGTGGTAGCATGATTGATGATTTTTGCATTGCTCCAATCTAATTGGTACTGTTTGGTATTGGTGTGGATTAAGGATTAAGGGATCATGGTGTTTGACTGCCAGCCGGTGTTCCTGGATCCTGGTTTTCAATTGACGTGATATTTATCCCACTTAGAATTGGTTGCAATGGTTACAGCTGATTTTGTAAATTACATTGTTCCTTTCATCCTTCTGTGTCTTGTCTTTGGTTCTGGATAATTCCTGGAGGAATGTGGCTATTCCTATTCCTAGGGGTTGGAGAATTCTGGCTGTCATTTCCGACACCCCTTTTTTGCATGGTAGGGTTAGTTTTTGCATGGTTGTTGGCTGTGTGGTGTGTTGTGGTTTGGCATGCTGTGTGTTGGAATATTAAGTTTTTTTGATAGCCTTTATGGAGAAAGACATTGAGCAGCTGTTTCTCTTCTTTTTTATTGTTTTAGAATGGATACTTTAGCATAGATGCAATATTGATGTTCCCTGTTCATTTTACTATTACAAGATGTCTAAATGTTCCCTGTTTCGGTACGCGGGTAACTGAGATGACTTTTGGGGAAGGAGGCAAGAGTCCCTCTGTAGTCTAGCTTCCTTAAGGTGATGCTGTCTTGTCAATTACTCCTCAAATGATTATTGTTTATCTAACCTTACTAGCTTCATACTTAGGAAAATTTTATATTATGTTTTTAACTTTGAGACAATCAGAAGGAAGAGGAGGTGGTGGTGGAGGAGGATTATTTCTTATTGATTATTTCTTTTTTCTACTTCATAAATCCATATCACATTTTATTGATATTTCATATAGTTATTAAGAGATCTCTCTGTTCCTATTCTGTAGCCTCACTGAGATATGTCCACCTATTCCTCATTCATAAACTACAATGATTTCTGCAAATCTAAAGCTTTTGTCACAGCTAGTTCACATAAGTTCAGTAATGAATGTAAGCATATAATTATGAAGGTGGCACAGTGATTAGAATGCAGTATTGCAAGCTAATTCAGCTCACTGGCTCAAGTTGACTCAGCCTTCCATTCTTCTGAGGTCGGTGAAGCACTGTGAAGTGATATATAATAATAATAATAATAATAATAACAACAACAACAACAACAACAACAATAATAATAATAATAAAGTTGGAAGGGACCTTGGAGGTCATCGAGTCCAACCCCCGGCTCAGGCAGGAAACCCTATACCATTTCAGACAAATGGCTGTCCAGTCTCTTCTTAAAAACTTCCAGTGTTGGAGCATTCACCACTTCTGGAGGCAGGTTGTTCCATTGGTTAATTGTTCTAACTGTCAGGAAGTTTCTCCTTAGTTCTAGGTTGCTTTTCTCCTTGATTAGTTTCCATCTGTTGCTTCTTGTCCTGCCTTCAGGCACTTTGGAGAATAGCTTGACTCCCTCTTCTTTGTGGCAGCCCCTGAGATATTGGAACACTGCTATCATGTCCCCACTCGTCCTTCTCTTCGTTAAACTAGACATACCCAATTCCAGCAACCGTTCCTTGTAAGTTTTAGCCTCCAGTCCCCTAATCATCTTTGTTGCTCTTCTCTGTACTCTTTCTAGAGTCTCAGCATCTTTTTTACATCATGGTGACCAGTGCTATTGCTATGACTGTATGTGGGCTTATGTGAGGTTAGAGGCAGGAAAATGAAGTGACATATAAGAAAGAAATAAAATCATATAATTAAAAAAAATGTAATTCAGCATATCACTTTGGCATTAGATGTAAAATACAGCATTAGGTGACCCTAATTATGTTAAATTTAAATTGTATTCAATTTAAGCTTAAGCACTAGTGGTTAATGTGAATTTGAGGCATCACAGTATGCAGAATAGTGTGCATGTACATCTATCTGCACACATATGCATTCAAGGAGAAAAATTGACCAACCTCTTTTTCCCAATCTCTCAGAGATTCAACTTCTAGAGATTCTATGAAGGAAGTCAAAGCCTAAAAAACATGCTGTACACAAAAAGCAACAACAAATTTAAAAGAGGGTACTAAGAACAGCATTCAGAAAAATGGAGTTTCCCTGATAAATCAGGACAACTTGAGAGTAAAGCAGTATGCAATGATGAACTACTAAAAGGAACACAGCTCATAAACTTATGATGTCATCCATACATTCTGATTAGAAAAAGCTTTGCCTGCAAAAGGTAGAACAGGAGGGCTGGGCACTTGTGTTTTTATATGCAGGACTCAATTACACAACGTTACACTAAAACCGGGACTCAGTAGATAAAGCTATTTGTAATTAAGCAGGAAGTAATTGCTTGGACCAGTGATGGCAAACCTTTTAGAGTCTGAGTGCCCCAAAACTGCCCCAGCCCCTGACCCACCCACCCCACCCCTACCCACTCCCCCGCTCCATCCCCAGCCTGCCCATCCGCAGGGCCACCCACCACCTCCACGGCCCATCACAGATCGCCCAGGTGACCCTGCAACACCATGATGGCCACCACCTCCACCTGCACCCCGCAGCATCATCTGTGCATGAAGGGGCGCGAGGGTGGAGTCTTGCCCCTGCTGCCCGGCTGCCATGTTCTTGGCTGCTCTGCTCTGCGTGGGCTGAGCCTGGGGGCGACTCTCCTCCAGGGGGCTGCTGGTGAGGACGGGGCCGTGGGGGGAGGCAGGGCTGGGGTGACAGCGCACGTATGCACAGAGAGGTCTCTGAGTGTCGCCTCTGGCACGTGTGCCATAGGTTCGCCACCACTGGCTTGGACCATACAAAATGCAGCCAAAGAAAGTGTCGCTTGCATTCCCTTTCACTTTGGTTTTGTAAGCAAAAGATATCCTGCATTAACTAGAAGCAGGCCATCATGATTAATTACCCTTTATTTTGAATATTATTTTTAGTTTCTGAGAGTGCAGAATCTAACAGTGACTTTATTTATTTATGGAAGTTTATATGACTGCCCAACTCCCTCTTAGTGACTCTGGGCGATTTACAAAGATAAAAACCCAATATAAAAACAATTTAAAAAACACCTGCCTAGCTACAACCGTCAATCAATCAATCATATTACCAGAATGGACATGGTTTTATAGCATCCCTCAAGACTTGCAATGCCTTTCATCTTGCGTCTGCAGGGTAGTGGTATTCCTGAGAGAGAAGAGTGAAGAATGGCAGAAGTCTACATAACAACAGAAGGGTCATCCAGGGTACAAAGGTAATCCCAGTTACCCAGCTAAAGCTAGTAGGTGGTCATGGGGTGGTCATCATAACACATGATCACTTTAGTGATGATGGCAAAGTCATAATATTACAATGCACAGAAGAAAGCAATGGTAAACCACTCTAGCATTTTACCAAGAAAATCATATGAACAATATAAAATGACTGACAATATAGGTGCTGGATGATGAGTCCTTGTCAGAGTGCTATTAAAAGAGACAAGACGTAATATTACAACGACATTTGTAAGGAGACCAAAACTAGAAACAGGCATGAAGTAACAAAAGAAGCATTTCAAAAGACTTTCAACTCAGAAAGAGTATCCAGCCTTGAACTGCTACAACAAAGGATACTACTAGACAAACAGTAATGGATTCAAAAAATAAATTAAAAAGTTGGAAGAACTGTATAATACAAAATTCAGTACAATAGAGAATGTCAACATTTAAGGTACCTTAGAAAATATTTATTCCCTATTTACAATAACTTCTAACACTAGAAGATGAAGTTATATTAGCACTCTAGTCATTATCAAGTGAGAAGATACAGAACGTGATGGAATATTTATAAAAAGAAAATACATAATAGGAAAAAAATAATCAGTAAAAGTTCTAGCAAACTCTTGTCAGAAAATCTGGAGAACAACAAAGCTCTCCGCAGTTTGGAAGAGATCTATCTTCATACTAATTCCAAACAAAAGAAATTAGCAAGGTATGCAAATTATTATGCAACGGTGCAATTTCACGTGTTTGCAAAATAAAATTTAGGGTCATCCAATATAGACTAGAGCCCTACATGGTAAAGGAAATGGTGGTTTTAGGAAAGATTGAGAAAGAAGTGATATTATGACTGATGCACATTGGGTAATTGAGAAAGCTAAAGAACCCCAAAAAAGAAGCCAATATGAGCTTCATTGATTACAGAAAGATCTTTGATTGTGTTTCAGCTACATCAGGCTGTGGAACATCCCTAGAGAGATGAGAATCCCAGAACATTTCATCGTCCTCATGCCAAACTATGCACAGGACAGAAAGCCATAGTCAAATGGAAGATGGCAAAACAGATTGCCTCTCAGTTGGCAAAGGAATGAAACAAGGTTGTATAGTGTTTCCTTACTTATTGAACCTATATGCTGAATATATTTCTAGGATGGCTGGAAGGGAAGAAAATGAGGGTGGCTTTAAAAGTAGAGGAAGAAATATCAATAATGTCTTTCTCTGCTAGTTGAAAATGCAAATGATCTGCAAGCTCTGGCAGCGGAGATTAAGAAGTATAGATAAATATAAAGTCTGCCAAATTAATAGCAATAGATACAACAACTAGCCTTAGAACTTTCAATGGAGATACCGAAGTGATGGATGACTTCTGCCTTTTAGTATTGACTATCAGTAGTAAAGGAACTAGTAATCAAGAAATACATGAATACCCTGTATTCACTTTGGGAAGTCGGTGGGGGGGCTGGGTAGGGGGGGTGTAATGGTCTACTCAACTGCAATATTGGTAATGTATAAGAACGATATATTTAATAGATATAAGAGGGGTTGCTCGGACAGCACCTCTGGACCACATCTGGAGGGGGTAGATTGAGGAGTGAAGGTGAAGGGAAGTAGGTAGGTAGGAGAGGAGGGTGGAGAGTGAGGGAGGGAGAGAGAGGATGGGGGGATTGTAGTAGGTAGGGAGGAAGAAAGAGGGGGATGTGGTGAAGGGGGTGCTGCCGAGCAACACCCATAGTTATAATAAGTATTTTAAAAGAATGTACGCTTTGTTTTTTATGAGAGAAAGTTGTAAAAGATTGTATCAAGTTGAGTGGTATTCCATTTGTTTTTCTTTTTTGTTTATGATTATAAAATTAATAAAACTTTTTCACACACACACAAAAAGAAATACACCACAGACTAAAACTGAGGAAGGTAACAATGAAATCCTTGGAAAAGATACTCAGATGCCATATGTATATCTACAAAAATCAAAATTGTGCAGGGAGTGATTTTGACACTCTCTGGAACTGGGCTTTGAAGAATCAGGATAAAAAGAATATTGATGCTTTTGAACTTTGATGTCGGAGAAGACTCCTGGGAATACTACAGATAGTCAAGAACAAATTAATCATAGAACAAATCAATCCAAAGGTCTTACTAAAGGCACAAATTATAATATTTTGGAAACATTATGTGAAGACTGTACTCTCTAGAGAAGTCTTATTAGACTGGGAAATAATGAAAGGAAGGAGGAGGAGAGGACAAGCAGGTGGATGGACTCAGTTACAGTACTGATAGGGGCATTGGCGAAAGACTTGGAGGAGTAGGCTGAAGACGAGTCATCTTGTATAAAGTCTGTTTATGTAGTCATTAGGGATTGGATAGTTCTTTCTCTGGGCGCAAAGTGAAAATATCTGCTGTGAGCTCCGCATAGGCATCAGGAAGGGCATCCAGCCAGTAAACGTGCAGCTGCATTCAGTTGCCCCAACTCCACCCCAATGAAAGGGATTACAGGGTCATTTTTAAAAAAATGTAGTCATTAATGCTTGATATCAGTCTGATAGTACATAAAGTATAAAGTATACTTTCCTGCCTGAGCAGGGGGTTGGACTAGATGACCTCCAAGGTCCCTTCCAACACTATTGTTGTTGTTGTTGTTGTTGTTATTATTATTATTATTATTATTATTAATTATTGCAGTCAGCCAGATGTTCAGATTGGATTTGGCATTTTTGTCTACCTATCGAGTCCTTACTGGGGTTGGCAGATGTGGATGTTTGATAGTATTACAGATATTGTCGCAGGATTGAAGCAGTTCCTAGTAAAGCCGCCTTTTGCAATTGCGTAATGGTGAATTTGTTTATTATCATTATTATTATTATTATTAGTATTATTATTATTATTTCCCATAGAATACTAGTAAGCTGCTAGCAACAACTGTGGCCTGCAAAAATAGTTTTGAGGGCACATCTAGCCTGCAAATCATAGTCTACCTACTCCAGAATTACACTGTGAAGTAAGATACATTGTGCAGATGGTCAAAATCACCACACCTCCCCCAGCCTTTCAGTTGTTATAAAAACGTACTCATGCACAAATATAAAGAGTGCACACCTAAAAGCTTTTTTTAAAAAAAGTTATCTCCTCAGCTAGCATGAATAGAAGCATGCAAATCAAACACAATAGAATTTCCTTCCCCTCCTCTCACAAACGGCACCTTCAGAGAGGTGGCAAATAGTCCGGTGAGCAGATAAAAAATAATTTAACAAGGAGCAAATTGTAAAGGGTGACAAAGTGTTATTTCCATAATGAGCTTATCTGAGCAAACTTTCCCAGAGCCTCTGTGAGTTCCTGAACAGGGTGTGGATTTGGCAATAGTAAAGAAACAGGCTACACAAAGAATGTCTGTTGAGCTAATGAATGCCACTGAAGTGGTTGACTTTCATTTCTCTGGCTTGGATCCCTGCCACCTTTACTCTCATGTCAGACTTTGCTTAATTGGCAAATACATCTTCAAAGACTTGTAGAAGAGACTCCTCCGCAAGGCTCTCTGGGCTGTTAATGTTTAATTGTGATTTGTTAAAGGCATACTAGCAGCTGATAAAACCAAGTGGGTAGGTGCTTTATTGCAGGGCAGGCCAGCAACAATGTGTATATCTTTCTTTGGCAAACATGCACATTTAGGGAGAAGCCAAAGTTTAAGGTAATGGGTTAAGA
This sequence comes from Bothrops alternatus, assembly GCA_034064705.1. Taxonomy (NCBI): domain Eukaryota; kingdom Metazoa; phylum Chordata; class Lepidosauria; order Squamata; family Viperidae; genus Bothrops; species Bothrops alternatus. The sequence goes on along the minus strand of JARGCV010000223.1, from coordinate 34,307,017 downwards.
TTTTATTTGTTTGATGTCATAAAAATGTTCTTCTTGGGGGAAAATTATGGCCATATATTTTACGGTGTCCAAACTTTGGAAAGATTACAGTAAGATCATGCCTATAATCATAAAGCCAGATAGCTGCTAGATAGGTTTAGCAATACTACTTGTTTGGACTTTAGTGTTGTTATTGACTTTGGTTATTATTTGTCATGACTAAATGGAACTATGGATAACTCCATTGTATTGGAAAAAAATCAGCTTCAGTGAAGCCTTCATGCTGGAAGAACATGTGTAAAGAATATGTGCATCCTATCAAATTTCTGCAATCTTGTCCCCTCCAGATGTGTTAGACTACTACAACATCTAGATTTGCCAGATGACAAGTTAATTCAATGAACAGGAAAGAGAAGGAAAATATGCCTTAAAGGGAAGGCCTCTTCAGTAGCTAGAACAATTTTGGTACAATCCCAGCTATTCCAAAGGATATTTTTGTTTTATTTTGCTATTTTAGTGCCTCAGATTTGATGATGAAAACCTCTTTTCAACCTACATTATGCCTTATCGCATGCCTACCTAAACTTGTTCAAAATAACATTGTTATATGGACTCAACAAATATGGGGAAGTTTTGTGCTACTTTTGGACCACCAAGCCCCAAAATTGATGCTGTTATTCTGTTGCATTTAACCTAATAAAACCACTTAGGAATTCAGCTGATCACATCCAGACTAACTCTGCTATCTATCTTAAAATCTTACGCCAAAGGGTCATACTAGTTTTGGCCTCCTGCACATTAATGTGAGCTGACACTTCAATGATGCATTACAACTAACTAGTTATGCAGTCTATAGAGCAAATGGTCACTCATATCAGTGGATATTCCCTATATCCTGCTTTCTAGATAGTTATCAGCTTGTTTCTGTAGTCCTGTACATTCACTGTTGCTTGAGATAAAGAAATGGGAGGTTTTCTTTCCCTCAGCTCTGCTTAGCCTCTTCCAGCTTCTTTTCACCTCTTATAGAGTGTACTAATAATTCACAAACTGTAGCCCATTTCAGAACAGTAATAAACTGCTTTGATATATTCTGAAAAAACTGTTCTGTAAATTGTGTTATGGGTATTTGCTGTCATCTTTAGATCATGGGCTGTGCTTTTCACATTCATAAGCTTCTCTTCAAACTTTGATCTATATATGCCCCAGTTTTTCATGTACACACACACAGAGAGATCTGCTATCAGCTCTCTCTCTCTCTCTCTCTCTCTCTCTCTCTCTCTCTCTCTCTCTCTCTCTCTCTCTCTCTCTCTCTCTCTCTCTCTCTCTGACTCTGAAAGTAGCTTCATCAGCTTGTACTGTTATAGCTCAGTTATGCTAGGGAGTAATAGTGAGCAGTGCATAATAATGACCTAATTGATACATCTGTACTCACTATCTGAGCCTCTGAAGTATTTGGAAGGTTTATCAAAAATCCCTAATCAGGAAAATAGATGAAGAGAATTATATCAAATTTCCCTCTTTTCTAGATTGGGGTTTAAGACTTATGAAAAGAGAAGAGACTGCTGTTCATGTGGATTTTCACATGTTTTCACTCCAGTTACAGGATTTGCACACCTAGCGCAGTGTTTCTCAACCTTGACAATTTTAAGGCATGTGGACTTCAACTCCCAGAATTCCACAGCCAGCAATGCCTTAAAATTGTCAAGGTTGAGAAACACTGACCTAGCGTATGTATTATGTATTATTCACACTATTCTGCCTTTTCACAGGTAAGAGAGGGAGAGAAGAGGCCACTTGTACCAAGCTGACTCAAGAGTAGAATTGCAAGGAAAAGACCACCAGGTCTAGATTGCAAATATTCAAACAACCATGTGATTGTAATAAAGGTCTGAATATCCTACATGAAGGGTGCGCAAGAATTGCACCTAGCCATGGAGTAGCACCTTAGAAGCTTTGCAGATAAAAGTGTGAGCCTAAGATTGGATTGGTTTACATTTTCCGGAAGCATTACAATTTGGAGAGATTTGGAAAAAGCCACCGAACATTTTGGAGCAGAGCACATTTTATTTATCTGTGTGTCAAGCCTTCAAAATCAGATTATTTTTTTTCTCCAGGACATCTTACTTAAAATAGACTTAAGTGAGACAAAATTATAATGTTGAAGGAAACACAATAAATAAAATGCAGTGTATTAAAAGCATAAAACAAAAGGAGAAAACAGGGAGAAAGATAAGAAGGAAGCAGCAGTCCAAATAAAAGAATTTATGACAGCAACATATTATAATGCCAATTAAAATGCCTGCAAAAATAAATTCTTCTTTGTCTGGTATTGAAAATGCAGGAGTCCTTGCTGCTCTCTGAGCTTGGTTGATTCCTTGCATATGTTTCATTACCCAACTACATAACATCATCAGTACTAGAAGGGAGTGAGGTTAGCTCTCTGTTATATACAAGTTGCTTGCCCTGTCAGTGTTATTGGGACTGTTCTACGGTAAGTAGTTTCTGAAAATGCAGTAACAATTAGTTCAGAGCACTGGGGAAGGCAATCCTGAGACATGGGCCTGAAACAGATCTGCATACAGCTACCTCGCTGTACCTCATTGGGGCCTTTGAAGCTGATCTCATGTGTCATGATATGGCACTTCATGATAACTGTTAGTTTCCTTCCCACGCTGTGAACTGGAAACCAGTGAAGATCATAGAAAAGAAGTGTCACACATTCATAATCTCTATTCCAGTCACTGTGCTTGATGTTGTATGTTGTACTTACTGAAAACAGATAGACGGTCTTCAAGGGCAACCCCACAAAAACAATGCACTGCGTTAATCTATACAAAAAAATTACCAGGGCATGGATTAATATCACAAAACTAACTACCAGTTCTGTCTGGTAAAAGATGCTTTAGATTACAAAGGTGCACTGTTAAAATTGGAAGCACCCCCAAAAGCCACGAACTTGATCATTTAGGGAATGTGAAACCCTAACCAGAACCGATTGGGCACCTGGACAGATAAACCATCCATTAACAGAATTTCTGTCTTGTCTGCATTGAACTTCAACCTGTTGGCCCTCATCTAGTCCATTACTGGGACCAGTAAGTCTGTGCAAATAATACCTGATTTGATTCAAATCGGATATTTAAGAATAAAAAATGCCATGATTTGATTTGAGGGCAAGCTGATTCAATTCAAGCCATTTTGAGATTCGATTTGTAAAAAGATTTGTCCTTAGGCTGTCATGGGGACACATTGAAGTGCTGAGAGCCCCTTCCATCTGTGGCAGAATAAGATGAAAATAGCAAGGGTGGCAGACTGTTTGGTCAATATTAATGCAATCAGGTTTTAGCTAGCCATTTGCAATGCTTTCGGCCCTTTTAAGGAAAGAATAGCAAAGCTAGGGAAGTGCAATAGCTTCCAAGTCATTCAGTAAAAATGTAAAAAAGTTTTAATTTTTTTTTACTGTTTTTATGGCTTTTATTATTTTGAATTGTTTTTTAAATGTTTAATTATAGTATATGTTTTGAATTGTGAGCCACTCAGAATTGTTTGCTGAGATGGGCAGCAATAGAAATTAAAAAATAAAATAAAATAAAATAAAATAAAATAAAATAAAATAAAATAAAATAAAATAAAATAAAATAAAATAAAATAAAATAAAATAAAATAAAATAAAATAAAATAAAATAAAATAAAATAAAATAATAAATAGGCCCAAACTATTTTCTGGAGTGCCAGGTTTGGTATAATACTGAAGAATTTCATTCCCCTCTTTGAGATGCTGCCTATGGCTGCTAGAATTTCTGAAATGGCTGGAGAGTTGACTTAGCTTATTGATAAGCCCCTGGGAAAGACCTCTCATCCCTTGTATAAGTGGGGGTCCCAGGCTGCTCTACAGGTTATCCTCAAATTATGACCATAGCTGAGACCAGAATTTCCACTGCTAAGCAAGGCAGTTGTTAAGTGACCTTTTGGGCAAAGTTGATCAGAGAATCACTGCAGTTGTTAAGCGAATCTGGCTTCACCACAGTTTGTCAGATGTCAGATGCCAGGTAGGAAGTTTGCAAACAGTGATCACATGACACCAGGATATCATAAATACATACCAGTTGCCAAGCATCCAAATTTTGATCACCTAACCACAGGGATGCTGCATTGGTCATAAGTGCGTGGACTGGCCATAAGTCACTTTTTTCAGTGTTGTTGCAACTTCAAAGGGTTGCTAAAAGAAGGGATGTAAGTCAAGGACCACCTGTAATCACATGCTGCCTTCTACTAATTTCTGGAATAATTTCTGGGAAGTTGGCATAGCCCTTCTGCGAAGAACAATTTGAACAGTGGTAGGATTGGACAGTGCCAGCATTGTAGTCTTCTGTCAGAACTGCCGGTTAGTTAGCAAAGACAACAGAAGCAATGGTGTGGTGAAACACAATGACCCAGAGACAGCAGCTGGCATAAAACCCGTTGAATTCATGGCCTTGTCACTCACATTCTTAAATACAATAAATCTTTAGGCCAGTACTCATTTCTATTAGTCTAGCATTCATTCCCTCTTGCTGCGAGACTCTAATATTTGTGCCAATCATAGCAAATTGGCAGTCCGTTTTGACCCAACACTATGTGGTGAGCTGATCAACATTTTCAGTATGCAGCCAGTCAAGCTGAACTCCCAGTTGTGTTAGTGGGGTTAGCACTGTGCGTCATTCTATCAACATAAGAAAAAGCAAAATAATAATAAAAAAGGCCTATAGCAACAAAAAAAAGAAACTGGGCTGAGAAGGCAAATGAAACCCCAAGCAATATTAGCTTTGCCATCTCAACAGAGTTTTGATAGGCAGAGTTAAGGGGCTGATAAGCCAGATAGGTTGGCAACTTATAGCAATGCCATCACACCTTTTAGACAACATAAACATTCTCTATATATGAAAGTGAAGTTGTATTATTGTACCAATGTTAGAAGCAGCAAAAATAGAATCCCAGGATCACTTTGAAAGTCTATGAAGCAACTGAAATTCACAAATTGATTTGTGATGGGTTCAGGGTGTCTGTATAAAGAGAAAGTCAAGCAGATGAACTTGAGGGAAATGGGGGGGGGATTACATCAGGAAAGAGGACTGAAACATTCCTTAAGTTCTGGTAGTATTCTTGATAGTATTTGGAAGAGATTCAGTCAGGCTCCTACCCAATTCTCTGTGGGGAGGCAGATGACCACTTTACATATTGCAGTGTTGGAATGCAAATACTATGATTCATTTGGGGTGTAAAGGAAGTATGAAAGAATGGAATTTATATTGTGATATCACAACCCATGTTTCATGATTTATTTCTCATTGTGGTTTGTATTTAATGCTTCTGTGCCTTGTTATTTTAAATTCAGTCAATGTAGAGAGAAGAAGGAATGGTCTTGAAAGACAGAAGAAAGAGTTGCTACTAAAGCAATAGTCAGAAAAATGGGGCTTGAGTCCCTGCTAGGAAAAATAACATGAGAAAACATCTCAGGCAAATCCTTTTCTAGTTTACACAAAAATAAAATGAGAAAGAGGAAGATTTGCAAGATTTGCTAATACTATAGATTCTTTCTTCAATTAGTCTCTGACAGTGACTGCATTATTATGTTGTATCTCTATCCTCAGCAGCCTTAGGCACTGTTACCCGGTAGATTAAACTTGACTCCTGGTGATTATCTCTTTTTTTGGCAACTGTATGGGAAGTGGTTTCCCACTGTCTTCTTCTGGGACTTAAAAAAAAACTTCCCAGTTTAGCTCAAAATTCTGGAATTGCCTGGAGGTCTCCCAAATACATACTAAGTGGGCCTAACCCCATTTGGTTAGTCAAATCGTGAGATGTAACCAGCTGATTTCTTCTGTATTTCCTAGAGTACTATCTATATCTTCTCCAGTCTATCATTTATTCTATTTAAGAAACATATACCTGTTTTGTTTTGTTTTTTAACAAGGAACTATTCAAAGCAGCTTTCAGATTATGCAAAAACCTAGTGACAGTATCCCTCTGTTAAAGCATGGGAAACAGGCTCAAAATAGTAACAGAGTTGAAAATGGAGTTGCTAGCTAGTTTTAAAAGTAGCATCTGTACTCCCTGGTGGAACACAGATAAGTGGGAAGATGATGCAACCACTTGTAAGTTTCACATATGGATTGATGCTATTGCATCTATAGTTCCAATTTCAAACCATGGAAGTTGATCTTATAGAGCTTTTGTGTAAAAATTAACTTGAGTATTGTGATTTTGGTGATTAGACAGGATAGAATATAGAATAAAGTCATGATGTAACTTTAGAAAGATTAAAATATATTTGTATTTATAACTGCTGTGAAGACTATTGTACCTTTTTTCTTTACTTTCTATTTTCATTTTTTTCTTTTCTTGCAATTTTTGCTTTCTTTTTTTCTTTTCTTCTTTTCCTTATATTAGCTTGTATTAGTTTTTATCTTTTTTTAAAAAGAGTGTTAATAAAAGTTATAAACAGGGCTTTTTTTGTCATAGAACGCCCAGAATGGAGTTCCAGCACCTTTTTTGGATGGAACCTTGTAGGATAGGCAAGGTGGGTTGTATGACGTGTGTGAGTTCTGGCACTTTTTTTTTTTTCACAAAAAAAAGCACTGGTTATAAATATATTAAAAAGTAAATAGAGATTTCCTGTTTGTGAGAGCTATTAAGCGGTTTCTCCTAAAGTCATGGATGCTCAGTCACTGGGAATTTCCAAGCAAAGACTGGGCAGTTTTTGGTCTGGGATATCTGACTTGAACAAGGGGTTGGAATAGGAGATTCCCCCAAGGTCCCCTCCAACCCTATGATTTGGCTAACACCCTAGGGTAAAAGCAAACAAGCCACAGTTTGATTTACTATACTGTATGGTTCCAGTTGAAGTGTAATGTCATCACAAACAATACCTTTTCTTAGGTAAGCCACGCAGAACAAATTTGCAAGAGCTTGAGAGAAGAGCAACAAAGATGATCAGGACTCTGGAGGCTAAAGCATATAAGGAAAGATTGATGGAATTGGGTATGTCTAGTTTAATGAAGAGAAGGACGAGGGGGGACATGATAACAGCATTCCAATATTTCAGGGGCTGCCACAAAGAAGAAGGAGTCAAGCTATTCTCCAAAGCACCTGAAGGCAGGACAAGAAACAACGGATGGAAACTAATAATCAAAGAGAGAATCAACCTAGAACTAAGAAGAAATTTCCTGACAGCTGGAACAACTTGCCTATAGAAGTTGTGAATGCTCCAACATTGGAAGTTGTTAAGAAGAGATTGTTGTCTGAAATGGTATAGGGTTTTCTGCCTGAGTAGGGGGGTGGACTAGAAGACCTCCAAAGTCCCTTCCAACTCTTTTATTCTACTCTGTTATGGGTGGTTACTTCTCACGCATCTCTCTGACATCTCAGTATTTAAAATAATAAGGATTTCCACTGGAGTCGAAGTTGTCAGAATATAATGGTCCAGACAGATGTAAAACTTGTTTTCAATTTCATGCCCCAGAACATATTTCACAGGGTTTTTGAACTAGAAATGAAAAAGTCAAAACAGCTCAAGACCATGATTGGGAAAAACAGCTTTCTTTTCTCTTAGGAAGAGCAGCTTGTCACCTGTAAGGAATTAGTATGATTTCCAAAGACTTGCTGAAAGAAAAAAAATGAATAAAATGATTAAGATTGCCTGCTCCTGCAATCTCCTTCCCACATAGCTTGTTTAACAATCAGCACTTTTTTTTTACATTTCAGCTTAATTTCATTGGTTCAATTTCTTTTACAAGGACTTTTCAAGAATAACTTGGTGTTAAAAAAAATAAAACAGACAGTTTACAGGGAGACATAACTACCGGTATGTTAGACTTCTGGTCCTGCGTAGTAGCACAGCAGTCGGGTTCAGGACTCCGTGCCCTTCAGCTGCGTTTCTTCCTGTTAGGGGACCCTAGATGGGACAGAAGCCACCCCGAAGAGGTGGCAAAGAAGGAAGGAAGTCCCAGGGACCTCGGAGAGACGGCAGTCAACCCAATCGGTCCAGGAGAAGCCTTCCAGAAACCAACAGGAGAAAGGCTAGCCTAACTTCAGAGTCTAGCCAAAGCAACCAAAATCAAAACCGCTATTTTAAGTTGATTGTAAACAGCACATTTGAATCTGGGTAAGAACATCAATTTTCTCTATCCTACTTATCAACTTTCCTGAAGGAAAAAAAATCCCAGAGAAGCAAAAAGCATCTGAAAGCGAAGGAGGGGGATTTTTACCCCACCCTTTTACTAATGGAAGCGGCAAATTAAACCTTTTATGGAGGACCAAAATGTATTGAAATGAAATGAAATGACTATAAAACCTAAATTTGGATAAGTTTGAAATTACTGAATGGTTAAGATTCTCATTTTAAAGGCAATTTGTTCATTTTGAAAATTTGAAAACTAAACCAGTGCTGACATCTTGTGGTGGATGAAGACTATGACAGCTATGGCTTTTATGCAGGACTTGGCAAAATCTGGAAAATCTATACTTGAGGCCTTCAAAGCTCTAACAATAGAGAATAGCTATGACAAAAAACGAAAACAATCTGGGCTGCAGACAAAGTGAGACTTACAAACTTCAGGGAACAAAAAAAACCTTTTTTGAACTTTCTGGATTACAAGTATCTCTTTAACTCTGATCCCAAAGCTATTTTCAGAGAAAAGAAAATTTGGATTCTTGGTCATCATGGAAAATCAGAGATTTATAGAAAGAACCTATCAAGAAAAAAATAAATACTTTTCAAGAGGAGACATATGATATGTTGCAACTAATTCAAATAACAATGATTTCAAACCACAAAGAAATCCAAAATAAGTTTGAAAATATAAACCAATTCATCTCCAATTTAACTTTACAACAAAAAAAATCCCAGGAAACAACAACAGAGAAGGAACAGATAAAACAGACAACTGAATACAAAGTTGAGGATAGAGACTTAAAGATGGAACCTTAACAAAACAAAGAAGTATGATTTAACCCAAGTGGAAAAAATTAGAAGAAATACTGGATTTGGAAAAGACAACTTATACTTTAACACAGCGGTTCTCAACCTTTTTCAGGCCGAGACCTCACCTGCGCCGCCCATGCGCGGTGCGACCTTGACCTGCACCACACATGCGCGGTGCGACAGCCCGAACCACGCATGCGTGGCACGACGGGCCTAACCGCGCATGCGCAGTGCACGTGCGACAGCCCAAACTGCACATGCAAGGCGCGATGGGCCTAACCGCGCATGCGCGGCGCACAAGTGACGGGCCTAACCGCGCATGCGCGTCACGATACGATGAACCGCGCATGTGCGTCGTGCGTGCGACGGGACGAACCGTGCATGTGCAGCGCAATGGGCTGAACCGCGCATATGCAGCGCAATGGGCCGAACCGCACATACGCGGCGTGCGGGTGATGGGCTGAACTGTGCCTGCGCGGCGCGACGGGCCGAACTGCTCATGTGCAGTGTGACGGGCCGAACCGCGCATGCACGGCGCACGCGCGACGGGCCGAACCATGCATGCGTGGTGCGACGAGCCGAACCGCGCATGTGCAGCATGACGGGCCGAACCGCACATGCGCGGCGCGACGAGCCGAACTGCGCATGCATGGCATGGGTGCGACGGGCCAAACCGCGCATGTGCGGCATGACGAGCCGAATCGCACATGCGTGGCGTGCGCGTGATGGGCCAAACCGCACATGCGTGACGCGACGGGCCTAACCACGCATGCACAGCGCGCGCGTGACAGCCCGAACCGCGCATACGCGGCTCGACAACCCGTATTGAACATGTGCGGCACGCGTGCGACGGCCAAGGGGAAATGGGAAAAAAATGGGGGAAAAAATGGCGGACTGCGGTGTTTGGCGACCCCCGTGAAATGGTCGTTCGACCCCAAATGGGATTGCGACCCACAGGTTGAGAACCGCTGCTTTAACACCACAAAACAAATTTGAGGATAAGAAAAAAGATTGCACAAAATGGACTGCAGATATGCCAGGAAAAACACTAGAACTGGAGAGACAAAAAATGATAAGAGAAGCAGAGAGAAAAAGAAAAAAAAGATTTTCAACAAAAATGAATGGGCAAATGCCTCTCACAAAGATATTGTATTTGACTTACCTTTTATATCTACAGTAACACCTACAAGAATATGGAAAGATTCTTTGATTCAGTGGAACATATTGATTAAGAAAGATACTGGGCAAAAGAACAAGACTAAACTGAAAATTAAGAAAATAGACGATGGGACCTATCAGAGAGAATATTTAAAAAAGAAACACCTGTTTGAATACAGTTAAAGAAATAGAAAAAATTTGGATGTGAATTTGACTTTAAGAGGGAAGAGCCCCTCAAGTAAGATAGAACTTTCTTTTTCTTCTTTTTTTATTTTATTTCTTGATATGAGCAAGGCTTTTTTTCTCATAGAACGCCCAGAACGGAGTTCCAGCACCTTTTTTGGCTGGAACCTTGTAGGGTAGGCAAAGAGGGGTTGTATGACGTGTGTGAGTTCCGGCACCGTTTTTTTTTATAGAAAAAAAGCACAGTTTATGAGTAATAGAAAAGAGTTGGAATGGCTTATATAAAGGAAATGTTTTAGATATCTAAAGGTGATTGACTTTAAGAAAATTACAATGGATTAAAAATGTTTTGAATAAGAGTTAAAAGACCAGAGGACTAGATTTATTAAATTTATTAAAGATTAAATACATTTTTAATTATGGTAAAAAAGAACAAAAATTTTTTGAAAATAAACTTATTAGCTTATAGGAAATAGGGATTTTAAGTAGCATAGTATTTTTTTTATTTTTTCTTATTCTTCTTTCTTCTTTTTTTTAGTTTTATTTATTCCTTAAGAAAGGTAAAAGTATTGGGTTGGCTTTCATGAGAAAAAATAGACTTAAATATTTAAATGTCATTAACTTTGAGAAAGTTAACCAGTAAGAATGTTTTGAACATTGTGGGGAAAACAAATTTAAACAAGAACTGTAAACAGGATCTAGGATGAGACAACCAGAATGACTTGATAGAAAAGGAATGTTATATTGACGTGATTATTATCTGTAGAAATATTAGAAAACTTTTATACTCAATCGTCATTCATTAAAACAACAAAAATTGTATTAACTTAAGGTTGGTAAAAGAGAACATTAGGGGGAAAAGAGGCAATCAAGTAAAGTTATTATGTGGATTATAGATTATAGAAATCAACTGTTAGTGAGTGTGTCTTAATGTAAACCCAGACAACGCACTGTTTACTGAATATGAAGGTGATTATGATAAAAAAATTAATAAAACATATTTTAAAAAAATAAAAAACAATAACTATGTTAAAACTCATCACATCCATTGGAACAATCGATGTCAAGATTGCCCCTTGGAAAATACCAAGTTCTTTGCTGAAATGACAAAGCCATGGACTTATCGCATGCCAGAAATGCTGCAGCTTCTCTCCTAGGTTATCAGAACGAAAGCCTGAAAAACTTCCTGCATTCAAGTCATTTTCATTATCAATGTAAAGAACTTAGCAGATAACCAGAGCTATTAAATCTGACCTTCTCACTAATATACTTTAGACCTCATATCGTTAAAATAACATGGAAATACAAATGGGCAGGATACATTATATTGTATGACAATAGGTGAACACAGAAAACTATATGATGACCGTCCTACAATTACACACCCACTTGAGTGAAAGAAAATGGAAAGATGGACTATGAACATATCCCAACTCGAACACTGCAACCATCAACAGAAAGAAATGTATTTTGTTGAAATCATTGCTTTGGATATTAACACTATCCAGATGAATACAATGAAAAAGTGAAAGCATGATACATACTCGATGCAGAAAGTAACAGGACGCTACACATCCTCTTCGCAACCTGTTTTCCTTGTTACCTTCCGGGAGGAAGAGGCTTCGTGGTATCCGAAGCCGAACATCCAGATTCAGTCACAGTTTTGACCCATACAGTATTAACCTTGTGAACTCTCAAGTTTCCTCCTTCTGCTATGTATTCAAGATGGATAGTGATTAATATTTGTAAGTATTTATATGCAAGGGTGTAGGTATATACATATGTTGCGTATAGCATGTTTATATTTGTGTTAATATATGTTTACACTTTTAAGAGCAGGCAACAGAATTTCATTTTTAATGTGTGCCAGTGTGCCCACAGTAAAAAATGACAATAAAGGTTATCTTATCTTATGTACAAATACTTTACACATGCCAAGCAAATGCAGTGGTGCAGCGCAATTGGCTCTCTCAAAAGTAACAAATGCAGAGCCAACATGATGTAGTAGTTAAACTGTTGGACTGAAATCGGTTGACCCAGGTTCAGGTTCCTATTTATGATGCTAGTCACTGAGTGACTTTCAACCAGTCTCATATCTTTTAGCACAGGGCTCTCCAAACTTGACAAGTTTAAGATTTGTGGACTTCAACTCCCAAAATTTCCCAGCCATCCAATCCCTTCTGAATCGTTACCTTATGCAAGCTCTCTCATGAAGAAGGCAGGAAGACCTCTATCATCTATCTTGTTTTGACCTTCTGTTATCATATGGATTAGTATAGACTAAAGATTTTTATTAGAAACTATCATTTTAAAGATAGAGCACCCATTAGAATGAACTCTTATTGATGTAACTGATTAATAAGTTAACTAATTAATAACTTGTTAATACATTAATAACATTCATGCATTCATTCAATTTCAATATCCAGCCAACTCAACCAAGTGAAGATAGGGCAGTGTTTCTCAACCTTCGCAAGATGTGTGGACTTCAGCTCCCACAATTCCTTAGCCAGCATGCTGGTTGGAAAATTCTGGGAGTCGAAATCTATACATCTTAAGTTGTTAAAGTTGAGAGACACTGACATAGGATAAAGGATAACGGTGGGAATGGAATATATCTGGGCATCAGGTTTATATTCTTTCGATACAACAAAACCCTCAATCGATTAGGATGCATATTTAGCCAGTAAAAAAGAATAAAGTCTTCCTCTGCTTGGTTTTGACTTCTGGTGATTTCATGAACACATCTAAATAGTTTTTGTGGAAGGAACATGGAAGCAATTTGCCTTTCTCTGGATTGTTGTTTGTTCATTCATTCCAAAACTCCTCAACCATCTCCCATTCAAGTACCAACCTTATCTAACTTGTTCAAGATCAGCTACTTTCAGTAAATCCCCATCAATTTAACTCTGTTTCGAAAAATGCCTTTTCCTTTTGAGGCTGTTCAAACAGAGATACATAAAAAATATTTTTTTTAAAAAAAATACAGAAGTCATTATACAGACTGCCATAATTTATGTTTTGTTAATATTTGTTTTCGTAGGACTACTAGATCTTTTTCAAGACATACCGAGTTAGAAACACACCTAAACATTTACAATCTAATCAGACATGAACATTTAGATGGTTTGAAAAGTACAAATTTGGCCATTGTGTGCTTGGGAAAGAATTACGAGCTGTGGTTTTCCTCTGCGAAGTAAAAGGCTATCTTCCTTCATTCAGGTTTTCCTACCAGATAAACAAACAATCAATCACAAGAACAGGATTGTCCACTTTTTAAAAAGAAAATAAATTTCTTTCACGAAATTTATACTTCTTTGAATCCAGGAAGTAAAGTGACCACATCCAGCAGAGCTTCTCCATCACATTATTCTTCCTTGAAGCCAAATGGAGTTCCATTTAGGTAAAAAATTCGTTAATTCATACATAACAATGTGTTTCCAACAAATAACTTTTGGGAGATCTGACAGCTACGTCTTTTAAAAAAGTGAGATTTCAAATAGATTTCCAATAATATTAAATGGAAAGGTACACTTCTCTACTGTGTGCTAATGTGTTTGTTACATATATCATTTCAGCATTATTTTTAAAAGTTTATTAGAGTCTTATAGTGCTGAATGTAAAGGGCATGCACAGATTATGAAATTCATTTTGAATTCTCATTCTGAGATTTGGAACACAGCCTGATTTGTTTCAGAATTGTTCTGCTACTCTTGGAACCTAAAGATCATACTTCCAATCATGATCAGTGAAGGTAGACCTGAGTTATGTAACTTTTTATATGTCCCCTATATAATATGCATTAAGATTCTTAGCGATTATCACTCATAAGAGGTGAAGGGGCTGGCATTTTCCATCTATGGAGTGGCTGGAACCACACATTATGCTAAACTATTAATTGCTTGGTTTTCTCTTAGTATGATGTGAATTAGCTAACTATAGCTTATTCAAGAAACCACGGCTAGTCAAATGATAGTTTAACATACTGGGTAAATTTAGCAGATAGTTGTAGGCTAATCACATTATGTGGTTTTCCCATTGATGGGGGCTGTTTGATTTGTAAAAGTGAAAGATTAGTATATAAGATTGCTATTGTGTTTGTATAATATGATAATTTAGCCACAAATCCTCAAGAGAAATTGAGGGTGGGGGAATCTAGAGAGTGAATTGAACTAGATGTCAGCATAAGATTGTATATTTTGTCTCATGAAACTTTGTATTCTATATCTAATTGATCATTCTCTCTGAATTTTGAACACTGTTTTAATTTTGTTACACTGTACATGACTATGAAAATTCATTATAGGTAGTCCTTGACTTTCAGCAGTTCATTTAGTGACCGTTCAAAGTTACAACAATATTAAAAAAAGTGACTTATCACCATTTTTCACACTTATGACCATTGCAGCATCTCAATAGTCACATGTTCAAAATTCAGACGCTGTCAACTGACTCATGTTTATGACGGTCGCAGTGTCCCAGGGTCACGTGATCACCTTTTGTGACCTTCTGACAAGCAAAGACAATGGGGAAGTCAGATTCAATTAACAACTGTGTGACTACCTAGCTTAACAACTGCAGTGATTCACTTAATAAATGTGGCAAGTAAGGTCGTATAATGGGGTAAAATTCGCTTATCAAGCGTTTCACTTAGCAACAAAAACTTGTAGCTCAACTGTGGTCATAAGTTGAGGAGTACCTGTACAACAATCTGTTTGCTCCATTCTTGAATAATGTATTTTGTATAGGTATTTGATATTTTTTGCAGCCAGGCAATCAAGAATTGCAAGACATCTCCAAGTGAGGATATAAAAAAATCCTGTTAGGAGGTCATTAAGTCTGGTACCACAAGTAAGTTACATTTTTGAAAAGATTATCAAATACCAAACTGGAAAGTCAATTTTGTTTTGCACTAATTATTTAAAGAAAAATCAAACTGCAAGTTGGCCTTGCTATTTGGAGATGAATGTCCAATTCCTGTGGATATCATATTATGTCACAGTAGCAGTGGTGGGATTCAGCCAGTTTGCACCATGTCGGCAGAACCGGTGGCTAATTTTTTGTTGCCCAGGCCCAGAATGGACTTCCGGAAGTGGCATCCACACAGAGAACCGGTTGTTCACATATCTGAATCCCATCACTGCACAGTAGTTATTAAAACAGAACAAATATATTTTCAGTCAAATGACCTTGTATGTCAATGTTATTGTGCCTGCTAAGAAACGTGTCAGGTTGCTTTTGAGTGTATCTACATTTTTTTTTACCCTATCTAAGAAAAGTGATCAAAAAAATTAAAAGTAAATTGAAAATCTTACAACGTTACAATTCCTCAAATGGGCTTTTAAAAGGCAAAATGAAGAGGCCATTAAAGCAAACTGAAATCCTTAGCAGAAAGGAAAAATTAAAAAAAAAGAAAAGAATTGTTAGTGTATGAGGGGGGGAGAATGGCATGGTCAATAAACATACAGTGTTTGCATTTGTTGCCTAATGCAATCCTTTTTATTAAGAACTTGGGCAAAAAATTTTTTACAATGACAGCAATCTATAATTTGTATATAGTATAAATCAATATTTCATTCACCAATATGTGCAGCAAAAATCTAAAATATTAAAGCTAGGATATTTGGATTGAAATCTTATGCACACCCATTCATTTCAAACACAGCCTTTTTTTTAACTGAAATTTGTACATTTGCACAATCAAGAGTCTTGTGTCAGCAATGTTGCCTGTCGTACATTGTATATTATCAGAGCCTCATGGTACAATATAGCCAAATCTTTAAAATTAGCAGTTCTGCTGGGAATTGTTTGCCTATTTCACTGCTGTCTGAAACAAATGGTTCCATATTATGCTCCCTTTTTAAAAAGCTTGCATGTTGCTGGTGCTGAGAATTTATCTTGCTTCCTTAATACTGATGTATAATTAAATTAGATATGTAACAGATGGAAGGAACTTAAGTCTGTTAGTGGCAGAAGGCAGACATGCATGCTAATGAGAAATCACAAGAACATTTTGTGGCAGGGAAGTGATCTGCATACATTGTACAGTAGTGGCCAGAATTGTGGAAACCTTTTGGGAAAAGTGTATTTTTAGGTTTGATGGCTAATAACACCATTTGTTTTGGAGTAGTACCATAAAATTCTATATCAATGTAAAAATAATTTAATCAAGAATGTAATGCAACAAAATTTGTTCAATTATCTGTACTGTATTTTAGGAAAAGTTATAGCCAAATAACCAGAAAAAGGAAGCACAACTTGCTTAGGTTGATATCAGGTAGCTTTCCTTCATCTGATTGTAGCCAATGAGCATGAGTGTTTAGAGAACCAATCAGGTGTCATCTTGTTTTGACAATGAGCCAATCAGATCACAGTTGGATTCAGTTATTGATGTCATGTATTGAAGCTGAGAGGAGGACATTTGTCAGTGTGTTATGTGATCACTATCAAGTTGGTTAGGTTTTTTTTGTGTTCTTTCATTTAGTGAGCTTGTAAAACGTAATACAATTAAAGTAATGGTGCAAAGAGTTGACTGGTTGCCCAGAAAGTGATGTAAAATAGTATTATTAAGTGAACAAGGCTACAGTTATAAAGAAATTAGAAGAAAAATTCGTGGAAACTTAACCAAGTGTAGAAAATGTGCTGTATGACACTGGGCCACCTATTTTCTCTCAATCCAAAATGCTTGAAAAGCTAACCAGGTAAACAAAAGTTAGCAACAACACTGGCATTTAGACTTATATACCATTTCATAATGCTTTATAGCCTTCTCACAAAGTTAGCATATTGCCCCCAACAATCTGGATCCTCATTTTATGGACCTCTGAAAGCTGGAAAGCTGAGTCAACCTTGAGCTCCCTTGGGATCGAACTCCAGGCTACAGGCAGAGCTAGCCTCCAATACTGCATTCTAAACATTTCATTTTAGAACAACTTTTTCTCAGATGGGAGGTTAAGTTCATTTCATGAAATATAGACAGTAGAATTTCAAAGACTTGCTCCTAGAAATAAGAGCAATGGCACTAGAGTTGTGTTTTGTCTAGGGAGGAGGAGGGGGGAAGAGGGAGGAGGAGAGGAAAAGGGGGGAGGGCGAGAGAGAGGAGAGGGGAGGGGAGGAGAAGGACTATTTTGCATGATCTTGGTTTTCAGCTTTTTTTTCTCAGTAGAAATTGTCTCACCATCTCTACTATTACCCTGTAAAAAACCCCAACTGGAAAGAGAACCAGATAATGCTTAATTCATTTTATCAACTGTATTCATCAGTTCTGTAGATATTGAATATGTCTCCCCAGCTCCCCGTTCCCTTCCTGCGAATTTTCTCCTGGCAAACAGCAATCCTTCAAGTTGCCAATGTAAATGTAACTGCAGTGAACATTTCTTTAAAAAAAAAAACATAACTACCAGCATAAGAATAAACAAAGGGCCCTCTACCTAGATCTGGAACAACCTGGAACAACAACTGGCTTTTTATTTCAGGAGAGCAGACAAAAGGAGCTTTGCTTACTAATACCTTAAAGAAAAAAAATGTTAAGCTTTTGCTTATAAACTTCAATGGGATGTTGTTTAAAATAGGGCTTGAGTGGCGACAGATGCCTACATGAATCATCTGGTATAATTATTTTTTTTCAGTCCCTCCATCTTCTACTTTTTCTTCACATTTCAACAGGAGCACTGACAGTGAAATGAATAAAGCACCAGGGTTATGTACAGAGAGCAGCATGCGAGGCCCATGTTTAGAAACTCAGCCTCTAGTGGCCTTACTCATCACCCAAGTTTCTAAAAAAATATGGCTTTCTGAGGTCTGCTCTGAATGATCTCTGTTAAGTACTTCGATGGTGAAGACACATGGCGATGTTAAACAGCTCTTTATTCTTCTTCTAACAACCGAACAAAAACCCAAAAGGCATGCAGGCCTTTTTATGTGGCCAGAAACCCAGACAATGGCAAACAAAGTAACAGAGCATTTTCGCGCCTTGCGCATGTGCGCAAGGCTGATGCCGCTCTGTCTGGTCCCGGGCAGCAAACGCCTTGCGCATGCGCGCAAGGCTGGCGCCGCTCTGTCTGGTCCCGGGCAGCTTTTGGAATGCCCAGGACCAATGCAACGTCCCGAGCCTGCTTTTGCAGGCTCAGGACACAACAGTCTCTTTTCTAGCAGGACTTAACATTTAAGAAGTACGGTATGTATCATTAACTATCCTGTAAGTTAAATGAGTATTACAGTATTACAGTTCAGTACAAAACAAATGCCAGTAAGTCTTTATTACAAAAGCTGTATAAATGCAACGTGAGGACATTTATTAATAAGGAAATAATTTGGCAAGTTGGCATCATTAAAAAAAATGACTTATTCGCCACTATTGCAAAATGACTTATCTTTACGGCAGCAAGCAAACAATCCTTTTCCCCCTTCCAGCTTTAGCCTAAATCTTTGCCGGGTTTTTTGGAATTTAAAGGGAGAGAGGAAATTGCCATTTTTTTTAATATTCTGCTAAAAAGTAGTTGAAATAAAGAACAGCAAGCTTTAAAGCAGCAGTTCTCAACCTTTTGCAGGCCGCAACCCCGACCTGCATCGCGCATGCGCGGCGTGACGGCCCGCATCGTGCATGTGCGGCGTGATGGCTCGCATCGTGCACGCGCAACGCATGTGCGATGACCCACATCGCGCATGCGCGACGCAACGGCCCGCATCGCGCATGCACGGTGCGCGCGTGACAGTTCACATCGTGCATGCACAGCACGACGGCCCGCATCGCGCATGCGCGGCACGACAGCCCGCATCACGCATGCACGGTGCAACCCCGCGCATGCGCGGTGCTGCCCCCTGCGCCAGCCGAGGGGAAAAGGGGAAAAAATGGCAGACTGCGGTGTTTGGCGACCCCCATGAAATGGTTGTTCGACCCCAAATGGGGTCGCGACCCATAGGTTGAGAACCGCTGCTTTAAAGTATAGAGAAGAATGAAGGAGTTTATGATCATAACCAAGTCTAATTCTAATTGTCCATGGGCATTGCCAGACACTGCTGCAACACCCATAGTAAGTAATAATTTCCCAGTCCTTTCCTAACTCCTGTGCCTCTAGATCAGGGGTCCCCAAGCCCTAGTTCGTGGACCGGCACCGGGCCACAACATGTCAAAAACCAGGCCGTGCAAACAAGCAAAGCCTAATCTATGAGATGCAGGCAGTATATGAAACCATGCCCCCTGTGGTCCACGGGAAAAACTCTCTCCACCAAACTGTTCCCTGGTGCCCAAAAGGTTGGGAGCCACTGCTCTAGATCAGTGGCCCCCACCTTTTCGGCACCAGGAACCAGTTTCGTGGAAGACAATTTTTCCATAGAGTTGGGGGAGGGGGGAATGGTTTCACAAGTATCTGGATCCTGTGCATGCACAGATCAAGCTTCGCTCGCTTGCACAGTACCAGTCTAGGACCCGGGGGTTGGGGACCCCTGCTTTAGATGATGTTTAGTTACCTGTCATTGTTCATAAAAAACCACTAGGCCCTATTTTGTACCCAAAACAAGAAACCATCCATGTACAGGTATTCCTCATTTAATGACTGGTCTGTTGGAGACTGAAGTTACCATAGATCTCTCCAAGGGTCCTAATTATCCTATTCCAAGAGTGCCGATGCTATCACATACCCCATGATCCCAAGCCCACACTTCCGACGCTTGCCATCCGGCTCACCTTTATGGCCAGTCGTAGTGTTCCACTGTCCTGTGATGTGGTTTTACAATGCGGTTTGTTTGTTTTTTTTACACAAACCAGCTTTTTCAGCTAGTTTCTGGCAAAAAAAATGCCCGTAGGAATGCATTGATTCATTTAACAACCACCACGCTTGCTTAATGACCATTACATTTATTTTATCATCACGGTGTTTCCTTAAGGATCGCTCCAAAAATACTGGGTCAGTCACAAAGGTGCCTTGACTTACAACTGTCATGATTTACAACAGAAATTCTGGATTCCATTATTGTCATGAGTCAAGGAGTTTTGTTCCTCAGGCCTTTATAAGAAACAGATTGGGACAAACACTTTTATGTGTGAGTGTGCCTTTGACTCAGTGTGGACTTGTACTGTCTGCCTGGACTAGTCTCTGCAGTTTTCTTGGCAAGGATTTCAGATGTGGTTTGCCATTACTTCCTTTCTAGGGCTGAGAGAAAGTGACTGGGGAAAAGGTCACACAGCTCGAACTCGTGGTCTCTTGGATTCTAGCCTGGGGTCTAAAGCACTCAGCCAAACTGGCTCTAATGCTTTTAGCCTATGTGTATCTGTGCACCTTCAAATCAGTGCTGACTCCTGATGGCTGCCTGGAGAAATCCCTGCAGTTTTCTTGGCAAAGTTTTTCTGAAAACTTTCCTAGGGCTGAGAATTAATGGTCACCCAAATGACTTTGTGTCTAAGGTGGGACTAGAACTTGTGGTCTCCCAGTTCCTAGCCTAGCGCCTTAACCACTACACCAAACTAGCTCCATATACCAGGGCTTTTCAACCAGTGGTACGGGTACCACCTGTGGTACATTGGCACCTGGCAGGTGGTACGTGACCATCCTAGAAAAGTGATAGCGGGAGAGGGGAATGAGCTGAACCGGTGGCAGCACCACACAAACCTGAGCAAGAGATGGCTGGAGCTGCAGGGCTGTCAGGGCTCAGCGGAAGCGCCAGGATCAGTGCCAGGCTCCAGCTGGAGCTCGGTGCTGATCCTGGTGCTTCTGCTGAGCCCTGAAGAAGCATCAATCAGCTGGAAAGCAGCACTGATCCTGACGCTTCTGCTGAGCCCTGAAGAAGTGCCAATCAGCTGGAATGTTGCAGCATCTCCAGGGTCTTGTGATTTACATTTAGATGCTTGGCAACTGATTCATATTTATGACAGTCACAGTGTCCCAGGGTCTTGTGAAGTGACCAAAACCTCCTGCAACCACCCAACAGATGGAGGGAATAAAAACTAAACACTCTCCACCCCACCCCCGCTGCCAATCTTCAACAGAAATGCTCACAACAATGAAAACCTTGGAGAAGAGGAAGAGTGCCACCGGGCACTGTCTTGCTCGGCTGTGGCTCGGGGGGCAGTTTTTTCAGTGCCATTGTAAATTCGAACAGTCACTAAGCGAACTGTTGTAAGTCAAGGACTACCCGTACTTTATCACTTTTTATCACTTTTTTTTATTTGGTCATCAAGTTTTTGACACCTTGCTAGGCGACTGGTGGTACTCGGATGTTCCATATCCTAAAAGTGGTATAATGGGCGAAAAGGTTGAAAAGCCCTGCCCTGTACAATACTAGCCTTGTTTAAAAGAAAACATTATATTAAACAACAACTTTGAACCTGCTTTGAGTGTGAGGTGGAAGAAGGGAAAGCAGGAGCAATGCAAGAATACTTCCATGCTTTTTTTTCAATTCCCCCCCCTTTTATAGAAGTGTTAGGCTGCATTAACAGAGGGATAAAATCAAGATCACGTGAACTGTTAATACCACTTTACAATGCCTTGGTAAGGCCACACTTGGAATACTGCATCCAGTTTTGGTCACCACGATGTAAAAAAGATGTTGAGACTCTAGAAAGAGTACAGAGAAGAGCAACAAAGATGATCAGGGGACTGGAGGCTAAAACATATAAAGAACAGTTGCTGGAATTGAGTATGTCCAGTTTAATGAAGAGAAGGACAAGAGGTGACATGATAGCAGTGTTCCAATATCTCAGGGTCTGCCCAAAGAAGAGGGAATCAAGCTATTTTCCAAGGCACCTGAAGGCAGGACGAGAAGCAACGGGTGGAAACTAATCAAGGAGAGAAGCAACCTAGAACTAAGGAGAAACTTCCTGACAGTTAAAACAATTAACCAGTGGAACAATCTGCCTCCAGAAGCGGTGAATGCTCCAACACTGGAAGTTTTTAAGAAGAGACTGGACAGCCATTTGTCTGAAATGGTATAGGGTTTCCTGCCTGAGCAGGGGTTGGACTAGATGACCTCCAAGGTACCTTCCAACCTTTTATTATTATTATTATTATTATTATTATTATTATTATTATTATTATTATTATTATTATTATTGTTGTTGTTGTTGTTGTTGTTGACAAAGACAATGAATAAAAGAAAGTGAATAGACATATTTTATTAGAAAAAAAATCTTATTTGCGGGCAGGGATGAGCGCCTATTGGTTTCTAAGTCAATTTGCATTTGGCATAGTAGAAATTTTCCTCCTTCAGCTGCTGTAGTTCCCGTCCAGTGTGCTTCAACAGACCAACTAATCTGGAGCAAGAGGGAAGCCATGGGAAAGCAGATGGCAAGAGAAGAGGAGTTTAGAGGGCATGTTGGAAGCAGCATATGAAGAGAGGTAGTTCCCTCTTTCTTTGGTTCCTTCTTTCTTTCTTTCCCTCTAGTTGTTCCCCTAGCAAAACGTATCCCCACCAGAAAAGCTCTTCATTAGATCCTTATTTTTCTGTTGTAGATGAAACTGGAACATCATAGCAAACATTAATGATGTCTGGCAAAACAATAATCACTGCTAAAGCTCTGAAATATTTTGTTGGAATAACAATAGGAGAAAATGCTGGCAGTTCAATCTGACTTAAACTCTGTGTGTGTGTGTGTGTGTGTGTGTGTGTGTGTGTGTGTGTGTGTGTGTGAGAGAGAGAGAGAGAGAGAGAGAGAGAGAGAGAGAGAGAGAGAGAGAGAGAGAGAGAGAGAGAGAGAGAGAGAGAGAGAGAGAGAATAAGTGTACATGTTTGTGTGACCCCAATACAATAGTCTTTTAACGAGAAATGCTGCAGAAATAAAATCTACTTTGAAGTCAGTCTGTTGCCATAACAATTATGATTGCTCAGAACAATGCAAGAACATCTTGAAAAACCAAACCCAGAGCCAATTTGCTACGGTAGTAAATTAAGTTTTCCTTTGACATTCTCCCAGCAAATCTTCTGGCCCGTTACAATCTTTGGTCACTACTAAATGTATACTCTGTCCTACTTTGAAACATTAGTAAAGGCCTGTCCTGATCCAGATTTTTCCTTTATGAACATAGAGCAAATACTTAAGCTTTGTTATTAGCTTTGCCATAAATTACTCTGTTGATGGCCTTTCGATGCTCCAATTGCTTTCGTGAAAAAAAATTTAGGAATAATAAAGTGTGATTGTTGGTGTTTCACAAAGCCTCATCTTCCACACATTGAGTTCACCTTCTATTTTCATTTCCTCTCAGCTTTTCAAAAATAATGTGTACCTCCTACAGACTCCTCAGGATGGTGCCAGGCCAGTATTCATCTGCAAGTGTTAAGTTTTCTGTTAAAAGAACAATAACCCGCCTCCTTATTCTGCCATTGTGTTGTATGACTGTCCAAAACTGAGCTTCAGTTGAACTTTTAATAAAGCAGGAAATGCAACAATGAGGCTAAAATATGAAGTTTTCATTTCAAAGGGAAACAGATTGAATGTCACATATACCAAGGAACCACTGAAAAAGCTTGCATTTTTGGGAGGCCTGATTAACAGAAGCAGGTCTGATTTAAGAGACATTTGTTTATTTACAAATAAACTCTAGGCAGCTTACAATCATAACATTGTAAAAGCATAATAACAATAAGCCTGTTACAAGAGTTGTGAAGGAATGGGGTACATTCCCATGGCTGAAATCAGAATGATTTCTAAAGTCAGCACTGAGGACTGTAGTTCTTAGAAATGATCACACTTGTTTATTTAAAAGTATTGGCCCTCATAATCTTCAACTTGGCCACCAGCTTTCAGGATCCAGCGTGGGAACATGGCTTCATAGGAAGAAGCACTGGTCAAGACCATCTATTTGATCCCAAGCCTGTCAAAACCACTCTGCAAAATATGATTAGGCTTCTCCTTTCTTGACGATGCTTTTGTAAATACCGGTACTACTCCCAGATGTAACCTAAGCTACTATCAGATGTCCCCAATAATTCTGTTGTTGCATCTTTATAATATGTAGCATGATGCTGGCACATGGCAGTGTTGTTGCTACAATACAGGGGCCCTGAGCCAATACTGTCATTCTGTATTTCACAAAGAAATACGTTTAGGCACCAGCATCGAACTGGAATACTCTGATGATTGCCCTGCCCATGGCCCAAAGCTTCCAAATGAGAATCAAGACATGTACGTGTTCAAATTAAGGGCTTGATTTTCATTAATCAATTAAATAATTTAAGGCTCTGAACAAACAGCTGACAAGATAGGGTTTGAAGTCGGATGTGATGAGTCAATTCCATTTTTGTACTTAGATCACAGCATACACAGTTTTGTTTTCCTTCCCATCTCTTCCCTTTCCATCTCTTTCTCACCATTTAGACATCCCCTTTTTCAAAATCCAATTGTTCTCATGTAGGTTCATAACTTTAGTTCTTGTTGCCCAATATTTTTAGGTTTACACTTTTTGAAACACAACCGGTAGCTTCTTAACGCTTAATAAATCATGACAACGTCCATCCTTTGAGTCATGAATCTCTTCATTTGCCAGATGTGATGATGTGTTTGCTGGACAAAGTTTTAAATCATTCTTCTTAGTAAAGGTTATTGTGTGGTGAGTGACTTGCGTCAGTGGCTTATTATCCAGATTATACAGCAATGCTTGTACATTGTTGTCTTGTTGAAAGGAATATTTAAAGCAGGTTTTTGCTGTTTCAAAGAACGCTGTTCCATGTTCCTCCAGAGGTTGAATGTTGCTTTACCATCTCTGCCAGGATTAAGAAAGACTCTTGACTCAAGCTTTGAAATCTCATAGCCCGCAATACGTTGCAATATTGGCAATGGCTTTCCTTGCATAACCATCGTGGAGACTTTCTACCGACTTGTGCAATAGGTTTTTTTTCTTGGGCCAGCTACATTTATTTATTTATTTTATTAAATTTATTTGCCGCCCACCTCGCCACTTGAAGCTTCTGCCAAAATGGCCTTGAACTGCAATGTTGAACATAGTCAAATGTACGCAACAACCCTTGGCAAAAGTTTCCTTTGTGTATAGATAGCCCTCTACTGACAACCATTCATTTAGTGACTGTTCAAAGTGACAACAGTACTGGAAAAGGTGATTTACAGCCATTTTTCACACTCGCAATCATTGCCATATCCCCCGTGCTCATGTGATTAAAATTCGGATGGAACTGGCAACCGGTTCAAATGTATGACACTTGCGGTATCCTGGGAAGCCATGGGGTCTCCTTTTGCGACCTTCTGACAAGCAAAGGCAATGGGGAAACCAGTTTCTCTAACAGCCATGTTACCAACTTAAGGACTGCAGTGATTCGCTTAACTGCCTCACTTAGCAACCGAAATTTGGGGCTCAGTTGTAGTCATAAGTTGAGGACTACCTGAATACAGTGTCCCTGAATGATGTACTCTCTCTCCTCTACAACTGAGCACCAGCAATGCAAAGCAAGGATAGAACTGTCAAACTGCCGGCTCATGGGCCAGACGCATCATCTAGAAGCCGCGCCCACCCCCATTGCCGGCAATGGCAAAACCGTCCCGATACGTTGCGCGATGTCACGTGACGTTGCGAGTTTGACATGTCTGAACTATACGCTTGCCAGTAATAGCAGCTTGCAGGGTCTTTAGCTTGTACTGTGTCTTGCCTGGCGAAAAAAAGGAAAGAGACAAGAAGTAGCAGCAGTTCTGTACATTTCACAATGCCTGGTTAAACCTCTGTTGGCCATTTAGAAATCAGACTTCAGAAAACTTCAGTTTCTTCTTATCCTGAGCAAAAGAATCAAACTGTAAGTATCATCATCAGGCTCTTAATAAGTGCTCCCATGAAGAGGCCACAAGCCATATGAAATTGATGTATCAATTTCCATCCACATAAATAGATTCTGAAAGATGATTTATTTAGTGGGCAGACTTTGCTCTCTAATCCTAGAATATAGTGTGGCAAAGGATGCAAGAGGATTTAATTTCATCAAGTGCCCACCTCAGTCCTTTTCAGACAACTCAATGAACTGAAAGCATCCCTGAAATGCCTAACCACAGTGAAGCAAGAAACGAAGTTTCAACCCTCCCCAAACAAACATAAAATAAAGAATGTCAGTTAAAGGCAACAAGCCAATATGTTGACTGACCTACTTCTTCAATGCTAAAGGAGTTCCCTTTAGACTACCATGGTATTAAAATATATAGTCTTGGCAGAATAAGAAAGTTTTAGTTAAAAGGGGTTTACTCTGGGGACTAGAGGCTCACAAGTTAAAAATACCGGTAAGTGTGGGGGCTTTCTGCCAGAGAAGCCCATCGAGTCTCAATTGCCCTTATTTCTATACAAGCTGAAATATATCTTTGTAAAAGCTTCTCAATGTTTCAATTGTTTCCCTTTATCAAGTCAGGAATACTGACTAAAGAGTACAGGTAGATCTCTCTTAATGATTGCCTACTTAGTGGAACGTTTGAAATTACGACTATGCTGAAAAAGTAACTTTTACAACCAGTTCTTGCATTTATGATCATCGCTAGCATCCCATGGCCACACAATCACCTTTTGTACACTTCCCAGCCAGCCTCCTACAAGCAGAATCAGTTGAGAAGCTGGGAATATAATTGCAATTTGTGGGCATGTGATGTCTTGCTTGATGACCATCAGCGATTCTCTTAATGACTATATGGAAGAAATGAAGTCATAAGCCTATCCTGGTCATGTAATGCTTCACTTAGCCTGGGTAGCTTTAGCTTTCTCAGTTGTGGTCACTTAAGTGAGGGTTACGTGTATTGGAGGAAAGTTTAGATTTCTTAATAAAATGTGCGAGCCCGAAGAGATGCCACCAGTCTCCTCTGATTTTTGAATCAACTCAGATCAACTTGAATCAACAAAGGGGTTGGGTGCGCACCCCATTAGCCACTGCTTGGGTAAACGACTGAAGAATGATCAGCCTTGAACAACAAGAAGCTTCTGTTAATCCCTCACCATCATCTCTGACTGTCCTAATTAGGTCATTCCTAACCCAATTACTTAAACCGCATTATTCTTTTCTCCCCCCCCCCCCCCGCCCTGTCATTTGTAACAAAAAGGAGGTGGAGCAAAGGAAACTTCCCTCCCTTGATGTCCTGATTCTCAGGAAGAGACACTAGATATAGCTGGAGCTATGTAAATCTGGTTTTGATGAGAGAGGTGTCAAGGCCAACAGGGATCTATTTCACACAGAGAGGCAGACTTCCACTTAGGCAGAGAGAGGAGGATGGGACCTCATGAAAGGAGAGCAAAAGCTGTCAGGAAATGGAAAAGATGTTCATAATATTTTCTGCTGCTGGTCCTAGAATAATCTGACTGCCTTTATTTACTCTAGATGTTATGATTTTGTTTGTACGTGCATCTTAATAAAGCTATATTACAGTTCAGGGGCATCTACAAAGGAGGGTTGTCAGAAAAGTCAAGATGGCGGCTGTGAACAGATAACTGAAACCTCATCCCCTTTCAGGTGCAGCTGTTATCCTGACTCTGACACACACAATCACCAAAGTAAATAAGGGAGTGAAATCCTAAGTAAGAGTGCTGTCTATGACAGAGCTTCCTTTGTAAAATGATCTCCTCCTCCTCACCTTCCTCCTCTCAGAGTTACAATGGTTCAGGATGTTTGGAATATAGGAAGAGGTGCATATGAAAGATCTCAGAATGACAGCAATAGCAATAGCACTTAGATGTATATACCACTTCATTTTGCTTTATATCACTCTCTAAGCAGTTTACAGAGTCAGCCTATTGCCCCCAACAATCTGGGTCCTCATTTTACCGACCTTGGAAGGATGGAAGGCTGAGTCCACCTTGAGCCAGTCAGGATCGAACGCCATGCTGTGGGCAGAGTCAGCCTGCAATATTGCATTCTAACCAATACACTGCCACGGCTTCTGATGGACAGTCTTTGAGTTAGACCAGCCCCATTCTTGCTGCATCCCATAATTGGTAGATCCTTTTTCACTGGCTTGGTGGTAAGCAGAAGAGGAAGACTAGCAAAGCTGGAAGAATCAACTCCTTATCTGGTACTGCAAAGGCAACCTCAGGTCAGCCCCCATTCATCAGGAAATCAGAGCAGACGTGATAGAGGCAAGAAAGGATTTGACAATGGGGGGGGGTATCAAATTTGAAGCTGGTACAATTCAAGGAAGTTTTCCATCAACCTGATTAATAGATATGTTTCTTATTTCTTATGGGATACTGAAAATCCACAATGTATGAAATACTTCTGCTATTCTTGGTTTTGTGCTAAGCCAAATCCCAATTATTTATTTTTAAGAGTAGTTTTAGATAGCTCTATGTGGAGGTAAAAAGCAGAGAATTCCAAAACTTAGATTTCAGTATAGAAACAATGCCTTTTTGTGCTCGACACAGTTAGCTTTTCAATGCTTCTAAAGCTCCTAAATCTGTGAAACATTCTAATGTACGGGAAGGCCAGAAGAAGGATTTAGTCTGACTTTCACTCAGGTCTTCATTGCATTTCAGGAGTAAAAAATATTTTCCCTGATCAGCACTTGAGAAAAATGGAACTGGGGCATGAAAGTCATATTTGGACAAATGGATATATAAAGATGCCAAGAGACTGATTAGAATACAAAGAACGGGGGGGAAGCCTAACCATTTCTCACTGCATTTAGAGCAGCGCTATATTGTTTCTCAACCCTGACAACTTTAAGATGTGTGGACTTCAACTCCCAGAGTTCCCCCATCAGTAGCTGGGAAGTCTGGGAATTAAAGTCGCCAAGGAATCAGTAGCTGGGAAGTCTGGGAATTAAAGTCGCCAAGGAATCAGTAGCTGGGAAGTCTGGGAATTAAAGTCGCCAAGGAATTAAAGTCGGGCAAGCATCTCTTTATTGTTAAATTATATGGATTGTAAATTACAGATTATATAGGGGAAAAAATCTTGAAAGTAATCTGATCCCAAGTATTTTAGGGTTTGGGGTACTATCAGGTACCTCGCTCAAAAGCAGAGCCTTTAGCATACTGTAGATGCAATATTGTACATGGCATGGCTCCTTGGTCAATGATCGCTGCCTCCTGCATTTGTCAGAACTCCTAAAGCAGGGATAGGCATCCTTGGCTCTTTTATGACTCGTGGATTGCAACTCCCAGAATTCCTGAGTCAGCTATGCTGACTCAGGAATTCTGGGAGTTGAAGTCCACGAGTCATAAAAGAGCCAAGGTTGCCTACCCCTGTACCTAAAGCAATCACAGAATGTCTGCAGAAATGGCAATAACCCAAACCAGAAGTTATCTATACATAAATCATTGATGGGTTTTTTCTTTTTTGAAAGTTCTTTCCCACTATGTCCACTTCCAGAGATGTACTGAACTGCCATGCCCACAATACAGGGAGTCCTCGACTTACAATGGTTTATTTAGTGATTGTCTGAAGTTACAATGGCACTGATGACCATTTTTCACACTTATGACTGTTGCAGCATCCCCGTGGTCGTGTAATTTACATTTGGGTGCTTGACAACTGGTTCATATTTATGACCGTTGCAGCATCCCGGGGTCACGTGATCACCTTTTGCAACTTTCTGACAAACAAAGCCAATGGGGGAAGCCGGATTCGCTTAACAACCATGTTACTAATTTAACAGCTGAAGCTATTCACTTAACAAACGTGGCAAGAAAAGTCGTAAAATGGGCCCAAACTCACTTAATAAATTTCTCACTTAGCAACTTAAAATTCTGGGCTCAGTTGTGGTCATAAGTAAAGGTCTACCGCTTTTTTTTGAGTGCTGTCGGCCTTGCTGCCATGAGTATGTTAAGGCTGCAGAAGAGGCTGGCCTCCAGCGTTTTGCGATGTGGAAAGAAAAAAGTATGGTTGGATCCTAATGAAACCAATGAAATTGCTAATGCCAACTCTCGTCAGCAGATCAGAAAACTAATAAAAGATGGCCTAATAATCCGTAAACCTGTGACTGTTCACTCAAGAGCTCGATGCAGGAAAAACACCTTGGCTCGTCGAAAGGGCAGGCACATGGGCATTGGAAAGAGAAAGGGTACAGCTAATGCTCGTATGCCCGAAAAAGTAACATGGATGAGAAGGATGAGAATTTTGAGGCGTCTTCTACGCAGATACAGGGAGTCCCAAAAAATTGACATGCATATGTACCATAGCTTGTATTTGAAGGTAAAAGGTAATGTGTTCAAGAACAAGCGGATTCTTATGGAGCATATCCATAAACTGAAGGCAGATAAGGCTCGCAAGAAGCTTCTGGCTGACCAGGCTGAAGCCCGCAGGTCTAAGACCAAGGAGGCCCGTAAGCGCCAGGAAGAGCGTCTCCAAGCAAAAAAGGAGGAAATTATCAAAACCCTATCTAAGGAAGAAGAAACTAAGAAATAATTTCTTCCTTTTTGTGTACATAGTGCTCAAAGGGTATCTAATAAACGTCTTCAATAACAAAACAAAAAAAAAAGTAAAGGTCTACCTGTACTGAAATACGGAGCCACTAGATGATTGTTGCCTGCGTCATCATGTGTGGACCAGATCCAGAATTAATAAGGATGTATGAATGTATGCCTTTCTCTGTGTGTACCTGTGTGTTTCGGTATGCATGTGTTATGTAGGCGTTGCAGTAGAGGATTTTTTTGTAGTAAGGGATAATTGGCCTAGCTGGGGGCAAGTGAAGTAAAAAAGGAGATGGTTAACCATAAAATATTCTATGAGAGGATGTGATTTGTTGCAGGTTTTGGACCTGACTCATTCGCTTCTTATGGGTTCAGGAGTTCAGTGCATGCCATAATGGCTTCCTCTCCCATTCAAACAGAAAAAGCAGATTTATTTATTTGCTCATTATTTGAATGAATTGGGCAAATTGCCTACAGAAAAGATCCATGTGCTCCTTGAACTGACACAAATATTTCTTAGATTGATGTCCCCACTGAACTGATGGGAGTATGCTCAGCTCCCTATTACAGATGTTCCCAATTCAACGTTGATTAGGAAATTTCAGATCCTATTTTTCATGCCATCTGGTAGCTATGCCTGGATTATGCTATACCTGGTCTGACAGTCATGTTCCTTTAAACACTTGCTTCCTCCAAGAAAGTGGGGAGCCTAAACACTGAAAGTGAATAATTGCAGCCATTGTCCCAGCTGGACCATTTGCACCCCAAAGTTATTAGTCCATGCAACATTGAATCAAAGTGAACGAAGGAGGGGAAAAAAATCAACTTTAAATAGAAGGTATTTTGATCAGTGAGCTTTTAGAACAAACAGAGGGAAGGGTGAATGCAGGAATAAGTACTTGGTGGCAAAATTATGAGGATCAGCAATTTATTTAAAACACATTTCCTGCCTTCTAAAGGTATTAATATTTAGCTTACACAAGTGACTCCACTGCCACTATACATCGCAGTTCAATTAGTCATCCCCAAGTGAAGCATGCTAATTGATTATTTTGCAGCATCCAGGGGTGATAAATGTAATGGATATTTTTGTCAAGTAAATTGGCTTTCTTCATCTGATGACTTTTCGGTTATTAATGCTTCCAAAAAGTAGCAAGGCATACAGCATTTCTATAAAAAAACCAATGCTCAGGGGAAAAGAAAGAAAGAAAGAAAGAAAGAAAGAAAGAGTCTCCAAGGTGGTACAGTGGATTTCACTGGGTCTTCCCTTGAGTCATCTCTACCACTGCAGAATGTAAGGAATTGCATGAGAATTAATAGCACTTACGGAAATACAACTTCCTGTAATGAACCCAGATGGACTTCAGTGATCTTTCATAAAGATGTAGAAATCCTCAAAGGGGTGCTTTGTTTTTGCCAAGGTTTGTGAATATATATGTGTGTGTGTGTGTGTGTGTGTGTGTGTGTGAAGTGGTTATTTTTTAGATTGCACCCTGTAAACCCAAATATGGGAGGAAGAAATCATTCTTTCCTTTGCTTGTTTCAGCTCAACCCAGAGCCATCTGCAAGCACAAATATATATATGTTGTTTAAAATTGTTAACAAAGAAATAAGGGATTTCTGAGATAGCTATTTCGAGTTATTTACCTCTCTTCAGTCAGAATTCACCCTTTCTGGGATTCGAACCTGGGCAGTCTGCATGCTAGGCAGAAGCTTTAGCCTCAAGCCACAGGCTCTGTCCCACTTTGTTAGTAGTCAGGGAGTGGATATGTGTGTCAAGTGGTTATTTTTTAGATTGCACCCTGTAAACCCAAATATGGGAGGAAGAAATCATTCTTTCCTTTGCTTGTTTCAGCTCAACCCAGAGCCATCTGCAAGCACAAATATATATATGTTGTTTAAAATTGTTAACAAAGAAATAAGGGATTTCTGAGATAGCTATTTCGATAGCTATATCTGCCTAGCATGCAGACTGCCCAGGTTCGAATCCCAGAAAGGGTGAATTCTGACTGAATTACTCGAAATAGCTATCTCAGAAATCCCTTATTTCTTTGTTAACAATTTTAAACAATATACAAGTTCGAATCCCAGAAAGGGTGAGTTCTGACTGAAGAGAGTTAAATAACTCGAAATAGCTATCTCAGAAATCCCTTATTTCTTTGTTAACAATTTTAAAAACATATATATATTTGTGCTTGCAGATGGCTCTCGGTTGAGCTGAAACAAGCAAAGGAAAGAATGATTTCTTCCTCCCATATTTGGGTTTACAGGGTGCAATCTAAAAAATAACCACTTCACACACACACACACACACACACACACACACACACACACACACACACACACACACACACACACACACACACACACACACATATATATATATATATATATATATATATATATATATATATATATATATATATATATATATATATATATATGTCAAGTGTTTTTGTTTTTTTTTTTAGATTGCACCCTGTAAACCCAAATATGGGAGGAAGGAATCATTCTTTCCTTTTGCTTGTTTCAGCTCAACCCAGAGCCATCTTGCAAGCACAAATATATATATGTTGTTTAAAATTGTTGACAAAGAAATAAGGGAATTTCTGATATAGCTATATATATATATATATATATATATATATATATATATATATATATATATATATATATATATATATATATATATATATATATATATATATATATATATATATATATATATATACACATACATATATGTTTTCTGAGGTTTTCGCGGGTGTTTGTATGTAGGTCTTTGGTTCTTCGGGTTTTCTCCCACGTAGAATTTGAAGTGTCTTGGCAACATTTCGACGAAGTCACATTCGTCATCTTCAGGCTGGTGTTTTCGGCTTCGTGCTTCTAGCAGCAATGTGTGATTGCAACTGTTTCTTCCTTTTAACTGCCAGTGGGGGTTTGAACTGATTGGCTGGGAGCTCGGCTGTGTTCTGATTGGGTGGAGGTGTGTTCTGATTGGTTAGGGGGTTGGCTGTGCTCTGATTGGATGAGGGGTTAGTCTGAGTTACAGGGGGATTAGAGACGGTGAGCTGCATAGCTGTTTGGCTTCGCGTTCGTGGTCATGCCTCATCTTCATGGTGGGTGTCAGTTTGCTTCTTGTATGGATTGGAGGGGTTTACGGTGGCTAATGATGCAGCTGTGGTCTGGCTTCTGGTTTGTGGTCGTGCCTCATCATCGGTGTGGGTTTGGGTTTGCTTTTTGCCTGGATGTGTGGTGGTAACATCGTGTGTGGTTTTTGTGAGTGTAGGTCTGGTGTCATTCTTTGTGTTATGGACTCTTTTGTCAATAAGGGCGGGTTTCCAAATGGCTGGTAGGCGGGAGGTATCATCTCGTTTGTTCATGCTGTGAGGGCGTTTTTCTATCTCGATGGCTTCTCTGATTATTCTGTTATTAAAGTGTTCAGTTTGGGCAATAGTTCTGGTCTTTTTGAAATCAATTTCATGTCCTTTGGCTTTAAGGTGTTGGACCAGGGAAGAAGTTGGTTCCTCTTTTTTGACTGAGATTTTGTGTTCTTCAATGCGTGCACTTATTCTTCTGTTGGTTTGTCCGATGTATGTGGTGGAGCAAGCAGTACATGGGATTTCATATACTCCTTGATTTTCTAACTCAATTTTGTCTTTGGGGTTTCTTAGGATGGTGGATATTTTTTTTTCTGTTTGTGCAGAATGCTGTTTTGATGTTATGTTTGTGCAGGATCTTGCTGATTCTGTCTGTCGTGCCTTTTATGTATGGGAGGAGGGCTTTGCCGTTTTCTTGTTCTCTGTCTTGGATTTTAGTGGGAGTTTCTTTTTGGATTAAGTTGGAAATCTTATTTCTTTGGAATCCGTTGAATGTTAGTACATTAGTGAGAGTGTGTAGTTCGGTTTTTGGGTGCTGTTCGTCAGCTAGGCATTTGGTTCTGGAGATGAGTGTCTTGGCTACGGAGTTGATCTGTGCTGGGTGGTGGTGTGAGAGTGCGTGCAGATAGCGGTTTGTGTGTGTTTTCTTCTGGTAGATGGTGTGTCCTAGGGAGCCATTGGATTTCTTGTAGACTAAGACATCCAGGAAGGGAAGTTGGTTGTTAGCTTCTGTTTCCATGGTGAACTGTATTTTGGGGTGTAGGCTGTTGAGGTGTGTGAGGAAGTTGTCCAGTTTTTCTTTCCCATGTGGCCAGATTACGAAGGTGTCATCTACGTATCTGAGCCAGAGTTTGGGTTTGTGGTCAGATTTTTCTAGGGCTTGGGTTTCAAAGTGTTCCATGTAGAGGTTTGCAATGACAGGTGAGAGGGGTGATCCCATGGGTGCTCCTTCTATTTGTTTGTATTTTTGTCGTTATAGATGAAGTATGTGTTGGATAGACAGTGGTTGGTCAGATCTAGGATGTGTTTGGGGGGGTTATATTTGTTTTGGATAGCTGTTAAGGCTTCTTTGATTGGCACTTGGGTGAAGAGGGATATGACATCGAAGCTAACGAGTAGGTCGCTGGGCTGTAAGTTTTGTTTCTTTATGATCTCTATGAACTGGAATGAGTTTTTTACGTGTGAGGTGATGGATTCTGCATAGGGCTGTAGTTGTTTGGCAAGAAATTTGGCTAGGTTTTGTAGAGGTGAGCCCATGGAGCTGACTATGGGTCTAAGTGGGGTTCCTTCTTTGTGTATCTTGGGGAGACTATAGAGCTTAGGGCATCTGGATGATTTCTCTCTGGGAATGATTCTTTGCTGGATCAATTCGCTAATGGGGGGGGGCTTTTATTTTGGATCTAGTGGTTTTCTCCAGCCACACATGAAACAAACAGTGCATAACATCTCAGATAGGATCCTCACCAAAGCCGAAACCAATGTCCTTTCCAAAGGATTCAACTTTGCAGTCGCTCCCAAACACATCCCCACTGAAACCATTATATGCGGAGTTGAAACCAGCCTGACCAAAATCAACCCTGACGATGCTAACAGAATCAGACTCGAAATCACCAACATACTCTGCACCAGCAAGCCACCCAAAAGCAACTTGCCCAAAGAGGAGCAGACAGCACTACTTAACCTGAAGCAAGACACCAGCATAATAATCCTACCAGCAGACAAGGGCAACGCCACGGTGGTCATGAATACAGCTGATTACCAAACCAAGTTAACCAACCTACTCCAAGACTCCACATACAAACCCCTAAACACAGATCCCACCACCTACCTGGAGAAAACCACTAGATCCATATATATTAAATAGCTGTGCTTCACTTTGCTGAAAAAATGGGCTTGTGTGAAGCAGCAGAAGTGATGTTTCCTATTGTGAACATCATATCGAAGAGAAGTGAGGTGCCCCTATGCTTTGGTGTGGCTTCACACAACAAACCAGTAAATGCCTAAAGGCTAAATATGAAAAAGATACGGGACGTACTATGGTAGTTGCAGCCTGGATTAAGGGTTTTGTGGAATCTTTCCGAGTGACTTAGTGTCAGGCACACCTAGAGTATTTATCTGGTTTATGAGTAAATATATTTAGGAAACCAGAATATGTGATTCAGGATAGCAGTAAGGATGGTCTGGTTTTCCTTCATCAGCAAGGCTTTAGCAAAGCTATGGGCTGCTTGCCAGAAATCTCTCGAAGAAACAGTGTGCAGCCCAGGAATGTCATACAACAGCTGTTGTTTCCTACTTGCTCCCAATTTCTGTTGCCCCAGGAAGAATCTCCCCATTGCTCTGAATCACACAACTGCTTTCCCCAATATACAAGTGGTGTGTGCAAATGGAAGAGAAAATTTGCCTTTTTCCTTTTGGCTCACTGTTCAAATAATACGGATCAAAAGGAATAACTTAATACGCGTTAAAATTAAATAGTTCATTCAATTTCTAACCCCAGCCATTTTTAAAATCATTTTCTGTGACCTTGCTCCCCTTTTGAAGTGTGGCCTATATTGGGTCATTTAAAGCAGGGGTTCCCAATCCCTGGGCAGTGGACTGGTACCAGTCCGTGACCCATTAGAAACTGGGCCGTGCAAGCGAGCGAAGCTTCGTCTGCACGTGCACGGGATCTAGGTAGCATGCAAAACCATGCCCCCCCCCCAGTC
The DNA here is from genome assembly GCA_034064705.1 of Bothrops alternatus. NCBI lineage: Eukaryota > Metazoa > Chordata > Lepidosauria > Squamata > Viperidae > Bothrops > Bothrops alternatus. The sequence goes on along the minus strand of JARGCV010000223.1, from coordinate 34,270,338 downwards.
CATGGAAAAATCTTTCCATAGAACTGGTCCCTGGTGCCCAAAAGTTCAAGGGGGGAGGCACTGATATAAAGACTGGCATGCCTCTGGGCCCAAGCAAAGTTGTTTGTTTATTTTATTTATTTATTTTTTATCCTGCCTTTATTACTTTATAAATAGCTCAAGGCAAGCAAACATGCCTAATCCTCCTTCCCCCTCCTATTTTTTCCCCACAACAACCCTGTGAGGTGGGTTGGGTTGAGAGAGAAGAACTGTCCCAAAGTCAGCCAGTTGGCTTTTCGGCTTCCTTGCATTGTTCCAATACCTTGCTATCACTTTCCCAAGACTTTTGCTTGAATTCATTGTCCCTCGCTCTTCTTTCCCTAGCAGTAGCCCCAATCTTGATTTGAACACTTTGACAAAGGAGACAAGAGTGTTCTGCAGTGATGTCCATGTTATATCCAGAGAGACGGCAATTTTCCTGAAGAACGGTGGTGTTTCATATATAGATCATGCATAACATCATGCCACAATCTCTACATTGAGAAGTCTTTATGAAGCCTTCATCCTCTTTCTCTTTGTCAGACTCGATGGCACATGAACAAAAGAGCAGAGAAGATCCCCTGAAATATTGCCATTTCCCATAATGTGCTCCAGGGGAACATCAAGGAAGCAATCTTACAGAATTATCCTTCTTCAGGCTTGAGAAGACACGCTGGATCTTAACTGGAGAGGGCAATTAAGAAATGAAAAATTTAGGTCCCATAAAGACAGACTTTACGAACTGTTAGGAGTAACTTGCTAACCTTGAGTTGGATCCCTCCATTGCAGAGACCATCTTGCAAAAATGACCTCTTACTCTCAGTGGACTTATCCGAGGCTCTTCTCTTTTACAGCTATCCCTTTGGCAGGGAGACAACTATCTGGACAAAAGCAAGCCGAGAGTTTGGAGTAAAAAAAATAATAATTTATTGATAGAATGAGCAATGTTCGCAGCGCAATGGTGTCTGGATTGCTCAGGCAGCAGTCAGGTTTAAGGGGAAAGCTAGCAGAAAAGGTTGTAGATAGAACTGTCCAAGGTCCAGCCATTTGGAGATAGATTAGGAAACACCAATTTCAATTGCAAATAACTCTTGAGAGTGAACACTGACTCTGATTAAATCTGTTGAGTTGGCCATCTTTTTAGTGCTGCTTGCTTGATTAATTATCCAGAGCACTCTTGTTCCTGCCAGCTCTTAGCTTTAGCCACGCACTGCATCTCACAGCCCTCGCAGTGTACCTAATCTTTGCTTTCTATGACTGCATGGAGAGAAGACGTTCTAAACACAGTTAATCTCCATCAGTTTCTGTTTCTGCGAAGGCAATTCCTTTCAGTTTTTCTCTGACAGGCAACTAATTTTCCAGATTCCCAATAGTACTGGTTCTGAAATGGTATCACCTTCTCCTGATTGGAAAATTCTTCATGAGTGGTCCTGATGGAAGTTAAACATTCCATTTCAAGTTTATGTACAAAAACATCTGGTATTACTTCAGGGCTCTTCCTTTCGCGTTGCATAACCCCCCCTGAGTTTTCACCAGATGATGAATACCCTAGGAAGCTTTCCATGGCATGGCATATATATGTGCATGTATATTTACACAATCTAATCAGAGTCTCACCTGTGTTCAGTGCTTCAGATAGCCTCCAATGGATATGATATGATCCTTGGAAGAATACTGGACAAAGATCTCAACAGTACATCTACCTTAGTCTTGCATCTGTTAATAGACAAAAAGAGCTGAAATCTCTTCCTGGCATAAAAACAAAAGGGACCAAATATAGAAAAGATCACATTATACCTTCAACATGTCTATTGTGAAACTGGCAGTCATTCACGTCATGACCTTTGCAGACATATAATTGATTCTGTGGAACTGTTTTCCCTCATATCAACATAATGACATGCAGCAAGACATATGGCCAAATGCAAGTACTGGTGGAATTAATTATTCATTACACCAATTATCTGGAACCCATGAACTGAGATTGCCACTCAGGAAACTGGATATATAGACATCAGCCTGAGAGGGTGGGAATCCTACCATCAAAACAATATGGTACAGGGCTCATTATGACATAATACTTCCCATCAGTGAACTAGAACGGAGGTTGGAAGAATAAGTCAAGAGATATAATATATTGGCATGTATGGGCTACATCTCAACCACAGCCCATGCAATCACCACATTCTAAATTTCAGATGCTTCGAAGGAGACTGCTTGGCTTGTGCAGTGTATGCATGGTGCATAGGGTATGCCCAAACCACAAGCTAGAAAATGATCAGTCGGACTTCCGGTGGCTCCGCGGCCCCTGCTGGGTCTCCTTTGTGAGACTCCGCTCTCTGGATTTGTAAAGCCGCGAAAAACAGCGCTCATCAGCTGTTTTTTCGCGGTGAAAAATCCCCTCTCCGGGCAAAGGAGAGGTGTAGAGCATCGGGAGTAAGGTTGAGCCTTCTTAGATCCCTGGAAAATAAGTTTTCAGGGATTAAGAGTGAGCTCCCTATAGCTCCGGAGAACGCTCCTTTCCAGAGACGCCTCTGTCTTCTGACAGAGAAAAGACGCCGCGACCACCTCTGCTTCTTCTAAATTCAACACTGGAGAGACTGCAAGCAGGCTGAATGAATACAGGAGTTTTAAATGGATTGCAAGTATTTTTATTGTTTTTTTTTTGGCTATACATTTCTAACGTTCACAATCAACATAATGCTTTAAGATGGCGCTTAACTTTCACTGCTTTCATTGTTAGGGAAAGTGCTGGATAGTGAAAGTGGATTTGTTATTTCTCACTTCCTGCTTCTTTAAGTGCAGCTAGAGAGATGGCTGTGACTATTTGAAATTTAAAATGGAGTGGAATCTACAGTCAAATGCTAAACCTATATTGGATTGTACTGATGAATTTTATGAAAAAAGACCTGATACACAGAAGACTTTTACGCAAGAGTTTAAAGAGATTAAAGCACTTTTGAAAGAGGCTTTTACAGAAATATTTATTATATGTGCTGGATACCTTCCTTTGAGTGAAGCTGAACAACTTACTGCTGAACAATTTATATCACAATTTGAATATGGAGAAGAGTTGGAATATTTAACTGGAATCTCCCCTTCAAATGAATTACAATCCTCTGTTGAGTATTATACAATACAAGAGAAATTAGGAGATCAACAGGGAAAGGAAGAGGATACTTCTGAGAATGGGGACTATAACTGGATTTTGCTTGATGAAAAGTTTATTTATGGAGAGGAAGAGGTTTTGTTTCGAGAAAAGGAATTCTATCCAGTTAAGCACCAAGAAGAGGATTTAATTCACAAAAGAGAGACATTGTTTCACCTCAAGAAGCACTTAGGCTACAAAGTGAAATGGACTTTGTTTGATGAGCAGTTTATTTATGGAGAGCAAGAGGAATTGATTCAAGAAAGGAAGATTCAGTTTCAGAAGCAATTTATTTACGGGGCTGAAGAAATAACGAAGAGAGACTTATTATTTGAAAGGGTGGCCCTGTTATGGCGGCTTGTTTGGTTAAGAAAAAAACCTAGAGTTCGTTTGAAGCAATGAAATTTAAACTTGTATGTAAGGAATTATTGGCAATTTAAAATTATGGACTGAATTGAGGACCAAGATTAGGAGTAAGATGCAAGAGAAGATGTTTAATGGTTGACATAATTAAATTGACGAAGGATGTATTTGTTTTGATGATCTGGGTTTGACATTAGATTGATTTAATGATGAGATAGATAGACTGGATAAAATTGAAGGAATGTAAGTTAGAAATGCTATAAATAGTTTGTTAGATGAGAGAGCCCAGAAGTCGATTGATTAAATGAAATTTATAGATGATAAATATTATTTTTAACAAGATGAGTTAATTGTTTAATAAGGAATTAAGCTTAATTTAAGATTATGGGTTGAATTAAAGATAAATATTATAGCTAAGGTTTTGGTGAGGATGGTTAAATGAAGATATATTAAGATATATTATGAGAAATTAAATTGATTAGAATGTAATTGATATTGCTACTACTATTATTATTATTACTTTTCTTTTTTGAACTGAGGGATTCATTGATATTGTTATCGTTATTAATATTATCTGTTTAATTCTAATAAGATGAGTTTTTTTTAGAATGTAATTGATATTGCTACTACTATTATTATTACTATTTTTCTTTTTTTGAATTGAGGGATTTATTGATATTGTTATCGTCATTAATATCATCTGTTTAATTCTAATAAGATGAGTTTTTTTTTAATGGATTGTTTTGATTTAGAGAATGTATATATTACATAGTTTAAAATTCTTGTTAAGATTATACAATAATTATGTTTGATGTAGTGGGGTTTTCTTTTGTTATACCCTGTAAGCATTCTGGGAAGTCGTGGGTTAGGGAGGGATTATAATTTTAGATATGATGTTTTCTCAACTGTATTTGGGGTTGGTGGAAGAATAATTAATTATTGTTACTAAAGGGTTGTCTGGGTGGCCTTTGGTGGAGTGAAGATTGATTTAATTGGAAGTTGATAAGAAGGGGGAATAATAGGATGGAGATAGAGAAGGATGAAGGTTATTTGTTTGAGATGTTTATTTTCAGTTGAGTTATTATCATTAGATGCATTGGAAAATGTATTTATGCTCTGTTTATGGATGATTGTTTATTTTAATACTATGATTTGATATGATTAGTCTCTTTTTTCTGTTAAAATTTAAAAAAAAACCAATAAAAATATTTAAAAAAAAAAGAAAGAAAAAAGAAAATGATCAGTCTATGTCAAACAAACCAGGAGACAAAGCAAGCAGGTACCTTATTTTATCATTAGCCAATGGATAAGTGTGTGCATTAAACTGGCCAGTAACAGTTTCCCAAAGGACAACAACTAACTCAGTGGAATGGATTATCATATCAGTAGCCCTAGGAGCAGGAGTCCCACTGAGGGACATCCATAATATAGTCACAAGGGTTACTTCTTCCATGTTTGTCAGCCATTACAAGATAAACAAGTATATCTCATCAGTTGAAGGTTTGAGCTGCGCAATCTTACAGTCAGATTTCATACCAAATGGGGCAATAAAAAAACCTCCCTCTAGAAAATTGATTATCTAAATACAAAAGTTTCAGAGACACAATATGACCTAGATATGCAATTTCTATTAATAGATGCAAAAGAAATAATTATGTAGACAAGATCCATGTCAGATCCAGAGTTATTTCTAAGACTTTTTAACATATTTCTTCAAACAAATTGCTTATTAGATGTTCTTTTTCCTCTGCTGGAAATCTTCTCCATATTTACAGAACATTTCTGCCCAGCTTTAATTCCTGCCTTCTTAGTTTTAGCCCTTAAAACTGCAGAGTTCTATAAAGAATTTCCAGTTCTCATCCTAATGAAATAAAGTTGATCCATCTTCTATTGACCAAGAATGGTAGCTGAACTAATTATGAAGTATCCTTCTCATCACTGGGTACTGGATTCAAGCATCTTATTACCCAATGAAGGTATAAGACCTTGGGGAAGATATACAAGGCATAGGGAATGGACTTGAAGAACAGATGGAAGAGCTGTTGCCAGTTAGCTAAATGGAGCTTGAGCCCAAGCCAAGAAATTGAAAAGAGAAAATATCTCAAACAAGTTCTTCATTGGTTCACACAAAGATAAACGGAGGGGGGGGAAGCACGTTCAGATTTACAAAATCACTATAGCTGTTACAATAAAAGTGCTACAGTCCTAACCTATGTGTCATTTGTTTCTTAGTCTGGTCTACCTTGTAGGAATGATATCAGATCCAAGATGTGGACTCATTCCCATCCATTCTAACTGGTTATTGGCTCTTCATGGACAGGTTTTCCTGTTCTATGTAATCCCTATCTTCCTGAACTTTGACTGACTTCTAATATCCCAAGTTATTCTGTTTTGTCGTAAGTCACCCTCAGTCTTGCCTTGATCTCTTGTCTTTAGTGGCTTCTTCTAAAGTTACTGGCTTTAGGCTCATTCAATGCAACTTACGAGATGGCCCTGACAGAGTTCTGGCTGACCAGTTTCCAAAGAACAGGGAATTTAAGAATGATGTGGTTTTGAATGAAGAGCTAGACTTTATGGGATGAGATCAAGCAAGACAGTGAAAAAGTGAGTCATCCACCCAACATATGAGGCTTTTCAACTCTTAGATTAGGACTTTGGAGACCAATGGGGAAATCTGTATTCAGTCAAGTGGATCACTAGATGATTTAGGCCAGAGTTGGGGATCTTTATGACTTGTGGACTTCAGCATGGCTGGCTCAGAAATTCTGGGAGTTGAAATCCACAAGTCATAAAAGGTCTATAGTTCCCCATTTAGGTCAATCACTATCTCCCAGTTTTAACGCCAGGATGGTTTCAAGGGTAACTCATATAATAGGACCTCAAAGTCCTGGAGAAAGTTGAATATAAAATCAAAAACAAATGAACAGGTAAAATATATTCTTCAAGCTGGAAGGTGAATTCTTGTGTAATAAAATATTTCATTGAAAAAGAAAATTAACTCATCCTGGCTATACAACTGCCTTGTTTCATGGTTTTTTGGAAATGCTCTTATGATCAGAATGAGCACGATGAATCCAGAATTTCTGGTTAAAATAGATGGAGAAGGATCAGACTCAAATAATTTCTTTCCTATACTACCTTTGCAGAATACTAGAACAGCACCACAGCAATTGAGATATATTTTTTGCTAAAAGATGAAATTGCTAAATTGGCTTAGCTCTTTAATCCCATACAAGTGTACACTTCAGACTATAAAGACAGGATTAAGGTAAGGCATAGAGAAGGACACAATTGCCGAGTTCAGATTACAACTTTGTCCAGCGTGTAATATCTGAATCTAATACAGTCAAGTGTAATTTCATCTGGAAGCTATTATTAACTCAGAATATAAATGAGATTTGTTATTCAGACAGCATTCTTCAGGGCACAGTGCTAGCCCCTTATTCTTGATTAAATTATGTTGTTAGAAATTCTGTGATCATGAAATTATGAACTACCAATTTAACTATTTGTAGAATGGCACTGAGAACCTCCAGCTCAGGCCCTAATGTGGTTCTCCAAGTAAGCCCATTTGATCTCTGGGCCTCAACACAAAAATCCTCACACAAAATCCATCTCTTCCTTCATCTGCAGCCAAGTGCTTCTCTCATGTTTGTGAGAATGGCTCTTTTGGGGGGGGGGAAGCTTTCCCAGATACAGCACAGGCAAGATCTTCAAGAGCAGTTAACCCAACTGGAACACCCACAAATATAACTCAGCATTTCCCTTCTGGGATGTTAAGAATCAGTCTCTTAGGTAGCTCTGCAGCGGTGACTGAACGGGTGATTTTGTTTGGGGCATATTATTGAATGCTTTTCCATAGTTGGAGTACAACTATAACCCTGTGCACATCTTCCTTCCCCTGTCCTGACCACTTTCTACAGGGGGATGATCGAGAGCATCCTGTCATACAGCATCACAGTCTGGTTTGGAAGCCTCAGTGCTTCAGACAGGAAGGCGGTACAGAAAGTGGTGAGGATGGCTGAAAAGATCATTGGCAGTTCCCTCCCTCCCATCCAGGACATAGCACAGAAGTGCTGCTTGAGCAGGGTCCGTAAGATTATCTGGGACACTACACATCCTCTTCATGACCTCTTTTCCTTGTTACGTTCTGGGAGGAGGCTTCGTGGTATCCGCAGCAGAACATCCAGATTCAGCCATAGTTTCATTCCATACAGCATTAAACTTGTGAACTCTCAAGCTTTCTCCTTCCCTATATATTCAAGATGGAGAGCATTTAATATTTATTTGCTATGTATATGTAGGGGTGTGGGTCTACACATATGTTGTATATAATATGTTTAGGTATGTGTCATGTATGTGTTTCACTTTGAGCATGGGCAACTAAATTTCATTTTTGATGTGTGCCGTTGTGCCCACCATAAAAAAATGACAATAAAGATTATCTTATTTTATCTTATCTTTTTTTAAAAAAAACATATTTTATTGGTTTTATGATTTTAACAATAGGTGCTTAAAACACACCGTGGTGATTGGGTAAGCAAAAATTCCAGAATAAAAACATACATAAACAGCTCAACTTAATACATTTCACTTTCATCTTTCTATTTCCCTCACTCACACTAAAACAAAAAACAAAAACATATAAATTTAATATATTCCATTTCTGTCATAAATTTCTGTTAAACCTATTTTAAGACTTTGTCAATTTCATTCCAAACTCTCCCCGATACATATACCATGATATTTATAAGATGTTACTATTCGTTCTTTTACATTCATATATACAGTACTTTTAAAGAAATGAGATAAATACCTACACGTGACTTTTGGTGTTGCTCGCCCATTTCCCCTTTCACCGCATCCACACTCTTTCTTCTCTACCTTCTTTCTCCTTTTCTTCTCTTCCCTACTTCCCTCTTCCCCCACCCCTCTCCTTCCCTTTCTCTCCACTCCTCCTCTTCTCCTCCAACCTTCCTACTTCCTTCTCCCCTCCTTCACTCTTTCCTCTCTCCTCTCCTTTCTTCAGATGCAGTTCAGGGGTAATGTCCGAGCAACTCCTCTCTCCAAATTTTCCTATCTGTATTATACATTAATACTTCTATTTTAATCTTCTCAGTAAATATTTCTTTTCTTTTTAAAAAAAAAAAAGATAAAAAAAATTTTTTTTACTGATTTTTCCCATCTTTCCCCAAAAGCTTAGGACACAACGTGGTGATCAGGATGTCCAATCATTCAAAGACAAAGTCATATAAATATAGCTCAAATTGAATATGATATTGCTTATTAAAATTTATACAATTACAAAGGTCATCAAACACATGCAATTATAATCTATTTCCTGTTTTTAGGCTGTACTCATTACAGTTGTCATACTCCGACTACATTTTAGTAGGTATATAATTGTGATTTCAGGTATCCTTAATACACAATCGTTCATTGAGACAGATTTTTTCCCTTATCACAAATAGCTCTTCCTCTCTCTCTATTACAACATAGTTATCATATTTAAAATAATAATATAAGTCCAACAAATACAGTTCTATTTTTAAGAATATATTCTATCATTTCATCAATCTACATCTATAAAACAAAGAAAAAAAATCTTTTTAAGGCCTTGATAAAGTTTATATCTTCAAATACTTGTCAATTATAATATCAGGCAATTCTCATCTTTCATTCCTAATTAAATCAGACATATTCTCTTTCTTTTTTCCTTTTTTACTAGATATATTCAATCATTTCATCAATCTACTTCTATAAGGTCTTCTTGTCCTCTAGAAAGATTAACTACCTCAAATTATTATCAACCATAGTAACAATAAATTTATATCCTTCATTCATTGTTAAATCAGACACAAATTTCTAAGCCTTTTTAACCCATCAAATAACATTTTGTATCACATTTAAACCTGACTCTAGCTTTCTTTCTATGCCAATTTGGTTCCCATAGTAAGGCTTTTCGGTTATTAAACCTCAAGATTTGATTACAAGAATTCCTAACAGATTCAAACTGAACAAATTTTCTTTCCCTTTCCTCTTTATTGTAATTTCCGAAAAATTGTGTCTGGATATCAATCTTTGTTATTTTTGGTAATTGAGTTGGGTCAATTACAGTTATTTCTTGGTCATCAAAATTGTCCATCAACTGTAGGTAACGCATAGCATTAGCTGATTCAGTGGTTTCCACATTTTCTCTTAATGCAGATTCACAATTAGGTTGTAAGAATAGTGTCTCTGTCTCTTTAAGTTGTAAGTACGTCTGTTCAGGATTATTCTGTTCATCTTCTATTATTCCTTGTTCCATAACTTGATTCATTATTAAAGGGTCAATATAAGATTCCAAGGTGGCATCTTTGGATTTTCTCCAAGATTTCCAATAAGTTTTAAAATCTTCTCTAACTTCTAATATTTTTTCCAGTATTAAATCATAGTTAAGATGTGGATAACTTTCAGCCATTTTGGTGGTAGCTTTGCCTATTCCTTTATTAGAGACTACTTAAGAAAAATCCACAAATATCCGCCTCCAAAAGTCTAATAGCCAGCTTCACCACCCAGCTGTCCAGTTATTTTTTCTCTTTTATTATCCAATCCTCTTCAAATAACAGGGAGAAATACAGTTGAAGTTTCGCTTTTTCACCACCAGATGTCCTCAGTGGACTATAAAGTCTTTTTCTTCTTTTTTCCCCCAAGTTAATCCAGTTAAAAAAAGAACAAAAAAGGAAAGTTTTCTCTTTTTTTTAAAGAATCAACAAAAACTGTCTTCTACATTATCAAATTAAAAAAGGAAAGTAACAATGTCTCTTTTTCCCTTCTTTCCCCTGAAATTCAGCCCACAGCAGTCAGATAGTAAAAAAAAAACAACCACACACACACAAATTAATCCTTTTCTTTTTAGCTCTTCTTTCCATATATAGGCAGCCGCCGCTTTCTTAATAAGGGAAAATAGAAACTCTTACAGGAAAAATCAGGATAGCAAGGGAAGGAAAGGTCTCACCTGGATTCAGCATGGTGGTTCTTCATGCTTAGTTGTTCTTGTGACTTGCGGTTGGTTCGGCTAGGTGATAGGCCATTTTATGGCCGGTCTTCTGCTCCATCGGCCCTCAGAGTCAGCTCGGACAGCTAGAGGAGCTGCCGCTCCTCTGCAGCCAAGCGCAGCCTCGTTGACGGTAGTCGTGCCCTCCAGGCGCGACTTTCGACCCCCACAGGGGTCTACCGACGGAGGGAAACTAGCCGAACAAGGAGACAAGTCTCCCTGTACGGCTAGAGGCGTCGCGATCCGGAACCGGAAGTCTTGTCTTATCTTATCTTATCTTATCTTATCTTATCTTATCTTATCTTATCTTATCTTATCTTATCTTATCTTACCTTATCTTACCTTACCTTACCTTACCTTACCTTACCTTACCTTACCTTACCTTACCTTATCTTATCTTATCTTATCTTATCTTATCTTATCTTATCTAGAAGATGGTGAGGGAGCCTCAATCCTCATCTTCTCTTGTATGAGAATACAAATGATACTTCCTTTCTGAAAGCTCCAATCTCTTACATTACTTGATATCATCTTGTGCACCAACTCCGCCCCTTCCTGGACTGGAATGGGACAACTTGCCGAGGCCAACTCACCACGGCCAACCCCACTGTGGGACAACTTACCATGGCCACCTCGCCACAGGACAACTCACTATGGGACAATTTAACAATTCAATTTAATTATTTAAAATAAAAAATATATATTTTAATGTTTGTCATTCACATTTCATTCTGTCCCTCATTTTGCATCCTTCCTTTAACAATTCTATTCCACCATTTTTGTGATGTTGGTGGAACTCTTATCCCACAGTGAGTTGTCCTGCAGCGAATTGGCTGTGGCGAGTGGGCCCGCAGTGAGTTGGCCCAAGAAAGTTGGCTGTGGTGAGTTGGCTGCGGCAAATTGTCCTAGAGCCCCTCCTGGACTGGGAGGCCTTGCTCATGGAGACTCACATTAGCTACCTCTTGTTTGTCTTTCTTTTCCATGCTCTAAGGGCTGGTTTTGAAGAGCATTTGGAAGCTGCAGCTGGTCCAGAGTGGATCAGCACCAATAGTTTTAATGCTTATATAAGCTCTGTGAGCTGCACTGGCTCGCTATTGGGCTTGTGGGTGCGATTCCTACATGGCATAGGGCCAGGCTATTTGCCTGCCTCCCATTGTGTCTGCTCATCCACCAAATCTACGGGATGTGCTCTGGGGCTCTTCTATTACACAATGTCATCTTGTTAGTTCCAAGTTGTGCCTTCTCTAGGGGCAGCAATCAGCCTGTGGAACAGCAGCTTTCCAGAGATTAGGTTAGCCCCGACACTACGACTTTTGTAAAGCATTACAGACCTGGCTGTCCCCCAGGCATTTGGGGCCATGTAGTTAAATGAGCTCTACTGGTTAATGTGATTATTCTTTAGGAGCTGGATTGTGTTATGGCAATGGTTTTTTGTAAATCTTGTGCTGGTGACTTTAACCCTTGTGTACCACTCAATGTCACATTGAGGGGAGATGGGTGGCTCTAAAAACTATTCAAACAAACAAGCCTCCATGTCAAGGAGATGGGTCTGAAACCAGCCAACATACCAGATTCAGTTTTCTATTGCTCTTACAGATTTCCCTGTTGCCTTTTGGGTTTTCCTGTAAAAAAAGTCTTATTCTTTCTGGAACTCTTGGAAAGCTTTGATTGTGAGCCTAAACAACCCAACTCACTAATATTTGCTTGATCTCTGTTTGGCCAACTCTTTTATCATTTCTTGTAAAAGTTATGCATGCTATTCTGGCGCCCAGAACTAAATTTGCATTTAAAAATAAATAGATAAAAAATCCTGGGTCTATTCTTGTGGGTTGATGGGACAGCTTCATTGGGAACAACTCCTTACCACAACTGATGCTGGGCAATACAACAATGCTCATACAAAATGAGTACAACGTTGTACTTGTGACTGCATTGTGGGTCATAAGAAAAAGTATAGGCCCTTTGTATAGGCTGCAGCCAGATGCTCACCAATAAAGCTTATAAACACCGGGCCTATTCCATACCAAGACATACTCATCCAGAAAAATCAGGTGGATGATCATCAAGCAAATCCACAGATAAAATAATTTGTGAAACAAAAAGGAGCACAAATATACTAAAGGAGTAGAAAGAAAGAAAGAAAGAAAGAAAGAAAGAAAGAAAGAAAGAAAGAAAGAAAGAAAGAAAGAAAGAAAGAAAGAAAGAAAGAAAGAAAGAAAGAAAGAGAAAGAAACATGGAGAAATGGGGAAAAATCATCTTTGGACTTTTCATTCCTTCCATCATCCTGCTTGAAGGAAGAAATGTGCTGCTTCTACACACTCCCATGTTCACATGTGAGTATATAAATAAGGGGTGCATTAGCTTTGTGAGGATTGTCTGGATCAGACTAATTATCTGTTCTTTCCCCAAATATCCATCTCTCTTTTTTTCATAATAAGAGTGAAGTATTAAAATGTAGTATTGCAAGCTAACTCTGCCCACAGCCTGGAGTTTGATCCTGACAGGCTCCATCAATCATTGACTCAGCCTTCCATCCTTCCGAGGACCCAGATTGTTGGGGGCAATATGCCAACTCTGTAAATTGCTTAGAGAGGACTATAAAGCACATGAAAATAAGTCTAAGTGCTATTGCTATAAAGAAATGTAAAGCTACACTTCTGCATCCACCATAACTTTTTTCTCTCCTCCTTTTTTTTCCTTCCTAAGTCAAAATAAGCCCTCCACCCAGAAACTACTCATTACCACAGTTCAGGGAGCTAAGCTAACGTAAACCCCCCTACACACCAAGGAGATGTGCCAGGCTGCAACTAAGCAGGAAGTACAATATGCCGACAGCGTTCAGTCAGACAGAAATGAATGTGAGTCTTGTATGTATCCCCTACCCCACCCCACTCCCATCTTATCAGCAGTATATAAACTCTCCCATTTTATAACAATAACAACAATGTCCTTTGTTGATTTAAAGCAAGGCAGACACCACCCCCATCTGGTGAGTTGAAGGAATGGTCGATATATCTTGGAAAAAAATAGTCGTATACAATGCGGCTCTTTAAAAAGGCAGGTAGATTTTTGAGAAGATGATGAAATGTACGCATACACACACATCCCAAGTAGGAATAATATTTATGGTAGGAAAAGACTTTTCATTGGAAGAAATGTTTAGTGTGTCAGAACCCACTGGTCCTTAAATAGCTACACTTTCCACGTCAGGCCAAAACATATTTTCTAAATCACAACTGAAGTCACTTTTATGTGTTCACACACAATGATAAAGCACAAGTCCCGACTTGGAAGCTACACTAGCCGGGTTAATACAATGTCCTAACCCAAAATCAAACAAGTCACATTATGGCTTAGTGTGAAGCAGGCCATTGAATGATTAGCATGACAAATGGATATACTGAAAGAGGAATTATTTTTAGGTTCAGAAGTTATAATGAATATAACAGAAATAAGAGAATAACAGAGTTGGAAGGGACCATGGAGGTCTTCTAGTCCAACCCCCCCCCCCGCCGCTCAAGCAGAAGACTTTATACAATTTCAGACAAGCGGCTGTCCAGTCTCTTCTTACCGGTAAAAGCCTTCAGTGATGGAACACCCACAACTTCTGGAGGAAAGCCATTCCACTGGTTAATTGTTGATTAAATATCTCTCCGCCTCTTTTCCATTGATCAGGAGTTTTTTTAAAAAAAAAAAAAAAGCTCCCCCTCTCTCCAAATCATTCAAGCATCTGAAAAAAGACTGATTTTGAACATTCCACAAAAGGGAATCACAGCTGGATAGTTCAGCGTTTTCTATAATAATGTTTACTGTTTTTACTTTTCAGAACCACATGTAATGGTAGGGATCCTCCAGGAATTGCTGTGCTATGGTTTCTAGGAACTCCAACTGAAAAGAATGATGAGGGATTCTGGGAGTTGTAGTTCAGTGCCAACTGGATGGCTCCTGGTTCTCCATCCCTGCCTTAATAACACCTTTGCCCTTTGTGACTCTCCTGGTGGGGCTTCTCTACCTGCAGGCTTGTGGTTAAGAAGATAGAAACTGCAGCAAACATGCATCTGTCACTTTCATCAAAGCAAAGTGGCTAATTTGCAGAGGCAGAAGGTCTCACCTCAGGAAGGAGCTTTGTGGGGATGAAGCCAAGCAATGCATTTCCATGAAGCAAAATGCCTCATTGAGGCCGATTGATTGCACTCCTCACAGAGTGGGAGTAAAGAGAGACTTACAGCCTATAGCCCGGTTTCACATTCAGCTTTGCTTCGCTTCAGAGTCACAAGAAATGGGCTCCTCCACACAGGTACCTCAGAAAAGAAGAATATTTCTTCCCTTCGGTCACACACCAACTGCTTGTTGTTTATGAGATCCCCATCTGCTAGCTGAGATTATGCTTCTGCTTGTGTTTAAATTGCACACTAAATAAAGGTATGCCTTGCATCTAAAAACAACAGAATGCACATTTAATATGTCATGAGTTATGTTTTCCTTCACCGTATATCAGATTTATTTTTAAAATTATCATTTTTTAAAAATAACACTTCATTCTAAAAAAAAAAATCCCTTCAGTAAAACTCCTTCATGGCTATGGCCACACTGAGTTTGGGGGCAACCTCTAGTCCTCATTTGTAGCCCACTGTCAGATTCCTACTAGTGACCTAAGAGCATCTTAAGAGCATTACCCCAGCATCACTGGTAAGATATAAAACCTATTCTCTTAGCTACGGTATTATAAAAGGTACAACCATGATTGGCTGGCTCCAAAGGACATTATAAGTCATTAATGGAGATTCTGTGATGATGCTGTAAAAGTTGCCATTTTTTTATTTATTAGAGAGTATCACTTCCATAGGATGAGATTGTACCTGAAACATTTGAGTTGAAGAGGTGTAGTCTTATACAGAATCTATAGCTGAATCATCCATGCATACAACAAAGCACAGTTTCCTTTCTCACCATCTTTCCTTCTCTGCTAACATTATTCAAGATGAGCTACATGTATGATATCAGAATCTATTGTATTCTGATATTGTCAGGCAGGCCCCAGGTAATTTCAGGCCTATAATGTGACCTTTCTGAGAACATAGGAAGTTTGAGGGGGAAATGAATTGTTTGGATTGTTCACTATGAAGAACATCTCTTGGAGCTAAAGGGCAAGAATTCCACAGATGATGTTGGCATGGCTGTGACAGACCTGAACCAAGAACAGATGGAAAGGCAGAAAGAGTCATTGGGCTTGGATATTTTCATAAGGAGAAGGGCTAAAGGATGAAGGAATTATTAAAAATGACAAAAAACATAAGGACCAATAGTCTAGCAAGTTTAAGCCAAGCCGCATCTCTCTCTCTCTCTCTCTCTCTCTCTCTCTCTCTCTCTCTCTCTCTCTCTCTCTCTCTCTCTCTCTCTCTCTCCCTCCCTCCCTCCCTCTCCTTTCATGGTGTGCCACTCCCCGTGCCTGTCTGCTGTTCTTTGAGATACCTTTGGACAGAGATGTAGTGCCATTCCAGAGTAGTGCTATACCCTTTGAATACTCTCATGTAAAACAGCTGAGCATAATTAAATCAAAGGTTAACAAATGGCTAAAACTGACACTGTGGCCATCTGTCAAACTTCTTCTCTTTCCTATCCCCATTCTACATTAAGGAGTCTGATTGTTATGTGTTTTCGTTCCAGATGGTCATGGTTGGTGGGAGAGGAAGATAACACAGCTGGGGGACTATGCCTATACACATTAAGTATATGAAGCGTCATTTGCTGGCATTATGCCTTTAGCAAATTAGGGATTAGGAGCTGACTCTGAGGGCCGACGGAGCAGAAGATCTCCAAGGTCCCTTCCAACTATGTTATTCTGCATTCTGTATAATCCATTGCCTTTTTTGGCTAATTCATGATCAATGTTTATATGTGCTGAACATGTATAGAATTTCAGCACAGACTTTTTTTTGCTCTATGCTGCACTTGAACTATGGAAACTGGATTCAACCATGCAGAGGATAGAGGGGAATCATGATTTGACATTGTCCCTCTGCCTAGTGTGATCCTTTACATATTCTTCAAGATGGATGAAGATTTGTAACTTTTTTGTTGGCAAAATCGGAGTTGGCATGCTTAGGGCCTGCACTCCAAAAAGCGTGCGGGATTTAGGCAGAAAGTGAAATTAAATGAAATCAAATTCCACAGCCCCAGTATATTTCATTAGCAAAAGGATTGCTTTTAAAGAGATAGGAATTGAAATTAGACTACAGTACAGCCCACTGGAGGTCTTTTGGGGGAAAATCTCCCTTTGTACCATAGCAGTTAAAGGAGGGCAGAGGGTCACGTTGTGCATCTCATATGTTTACAGATCCAAACAGTGCATTCCAAAAGAGAAAAAGAAGTAGTACAAGTGTGTTCCACCGTTATTTTTTTTTTCTCCCCTCCCTCTTCTTTTCCTAATTTTTTTTTTTTTTTTTAGAAAAACGAGTGCTGTAAAATCAGGCAATGACAGCTGAAAAAAAAGATGGCCTTTCTTGATCCTTCTCTATCCCTCACTAACAAATGTTTGACTGTTAACACAGGGATAGAGGCAGCCCTCTCCTCTTCAGGAGGAAAGTCAGGCTAGGATCCACACAATTGACCTTTCCAGCATTCCTGAAATTGCTTTAGTCAAGGCTTTCAGCGGAAATCCCCAAACAGCCCATTTAGCTGACATGAAGAGAGTTCCCCATGACACCTCAGGTTAAGATTCAGCTAGACTTTGCGTACTGAGGTCATAAAACATTATCTGAGCTTATTGTTTTTAAAAAGCCACCGGCAGTGATTTTCATCTCTCTTCTGACCCAATGACTCGGACTGAACGATGAAAGGGATGGTCTGGCCTATTGCAAATATTTTTGACAGTCTTTTTACCTCCACAGGGTTTACCTGAACACCTTTAAACCTCTCTGTATTTGTGCACAATAAATACAAGTCAGGGTTCGGATAGACTTACTCTACCTAGTAGCAGCCTGTTTACTGAGGCTGATAGTCCCAAGTACCTCTTCTGGCCAAGCTTCTGTTAAGATGCTTCCACTTGGGATTTGAATCAAAGTGTTCTGGTTGGAGAGACTTAACTCTCCTTCTCATCTGCTTCATTTCAAAGTAATCTTTCCTCCCAGAGTCCCACCCGGATTAATAAAAGAAAAAGATCCACCCATGGATATGTTTGGAGGGTAGGATCAGAAAGCAGGTGGGAGAAAAATATTAAAAACCCCGCACATGGATATGCGACCGTTCCAATTAAGTCTAGGATTCTGTATACAATTTCTCCTCGTTTAGTGACCAGCAATTAATTAAGGGAAGTGGATACTGAATGAAACCATGACTATGCTCACAGTCTGTCTTCACCTTTTCTTGGCTTCACAGACCTGCGAAGACGGGAAATGTTGACGACTAGTTGCAAAGTTACTTTTTACATCACCACTGTTAACTGGAATGGTCGCTATATGAGGCATTCAGTAAAAGAGGACTACCTGTACTTCTATTAAAGATGAAAGGGATAAGGTCACCTGTTTACTACGGATTTAATAACATGTATAGATCGATCCTGAGGCAGAACCCACACTTGAAAAAGGCAGGATCATTTGGTTAGTGTGCTACCCACAGCTCCCACCCCCTCTTACAAAGCTAGAGAGAATATGATTATGAAGAAACATAAGACAGTTCTTTGAACAGGGTAGTAAAATGGTATAGAAGGGATAGAAATAACTAAAGTAAAAATAACCTAGTGTGAAAAGAGAGTGGATTTGATTTGGTTCACCTCTGCTGATTTGGAAGGCAATCTGATTCAACTGTGACCACTTCGAAGATCACATTCTTTGAATTTGGCCCAAATCAAAAACTCATTTCAGGAAATCTAAAATCTTTATAATTATCCTTTTGTTGCCAGTAAACCAAAGAAGGCAGTGAAGGAGCACTTGTCTTCAAAACAGGTTTTTACATCTGTTGGAGCAGATCCTTCAAATTGAAATAAAACAATATTTTCATTACACACTCTATGACCACTAAGTCCAGAGTTCCTAATAAACGATAATTCCAAAATGGTTCACTTACCCTCTTATTTTTGCATTTTTAAATGAAATTTACATGAAAATTGCATACATCAATAGTGACCGGGGGGGGGGATTTTGAGAAGGGTGTTCCTTAGAGCTTTCAAACCACCTCTTCCTCTGATTTTTTTAAGGGAATGTATACATATAAATAGCATGTCCCTAATTTTTTTTTTTAAAAAACCATATACAGCTCAGTAAAATGCCATGGTCAGGAGAATAAAATGAATGAAATATTGCTTTTAGCAGGTAATTAATTTTGCTTTAATAATTGCTATTGAAAATGCACACAAGACAGCCAAAACTTTTAGAGGACTCAAGTTACCCTTCTGGGTCCCTTTGGATATCTCAGACAGCATTGCCTGCCGGATGTTTCTGCTTTCCTCCAGCTGGCAAATGGTTAATTGCATCATTGCAACTTGTAGAAAATGGGGAGGGGGGCAGAGAACTTAAATTGCAATGCTGCACTGTTGCTTTTGTTAGTCTGATCCCCTTGTCTCCCTCACTGCTGTCCTGACCTCCATGTTTCTTTCTGTCCTCCAAGACGGATGGATGGATGGATTTATGCCTTCAAGTCAGTGTTAATTTCTGGAGACTGCCTGGACTCGTTTTCTTGTAAGATTTTTCAGAAGTGGTTTGCCCTTGCCTTCTGCCACGGTTGAAAGGGACTGTCCCAAAATCACCCAGCTTGCTTTGTGCCTAAGGTGGGACTAGAATTCATGATCTTCCAGTTTCTAGCCTGGTGCCTTAACCACTACTCCTGAGCATTGTTTGGCAAACACGTAATTGCTGATGCAGCAGCACATCTATTACTCATAAACATTGTTACAAATGTTATGTTCCCTTGGCAAACAGTCACAGCAAAGGCCCATAACCTATGCCAAGGGTGTCAAACTCGCAACGTCATGTGATGTGTTGCGACGTATCGCGACTTTTTTGCCATTGCTGGCAATGGGGTGGGCATGGCTTTGCTATGATGCATCCGGCCTGCAGGCCGGCAGTTTGACACCCCTGACCTATGGAAAGACCAGGCTGCTGCTTCCTCATAAGAGTGTTCCTTGTTGCAAACACAAAATTCTGACCAATATAAAGTCTGACCCAAAACAGCAACTGATTGACATCATATTCACATTCTGTATTTCTGTGGATGAGCTGCAGGGCAACAAGAGAGAATATGGTTGTTGTTGTTTAAATGAACCATTTTAGATGCATTGCATGGTCGTTTTAGTGACAGACAGGACTGAAGTGTTTCCTTTCATGTCATGGGAGTGACCGGCTGGACTTCTATCTGCTATGCAGCTGAAGAGAGATATTCTTCTGAGGCTAATGGGTAGCAACCTGTTATGTGCAAAATATTTCTGAACATTAGTTTTGGCCAGAGAAATCTGCTTCCTCTCAATTCCGCAGAAAAACGTGAATTTCCTTGCCCTGTGCACAGATGCTTTGCCACCCATCCAAAGGATCCCCAAGGACCCTTTGCTGATTTGGAAATGCTGCCCCCATCAAGCTACCTGATAGATGCACTTGCATCCTGTCTCGATCTGTAATCAATACATGGAGGAAATGGATAACCAGAGAGGAAAGAGGAAAAAAAAGATCCATTTTTCCTAGGAGACAACAGGATATTACTGTCACAAGCATTTTGCTCTAAAAATACAACAGGTTGCTAGGCAGAAATGTTAGTGACTAGAAAAGCTAGGATAATGAGGATGGGTTGGTACTTTTTGTTTGTTTGTTTAAAAAAACATGTTTCAGTACAGTTGTAGCTTCTCCATAAAGACACAGCTACATGTATTCTTAAGTTGCTCCTCTGCTAGGCTTGATTCTAAGCTGATTTAAGAAAATCTTATCCAGACTGAGACACTTTAATAGCACTTACAAAAATATTCCATCCAGACTGCAGGATACCAGGCCTTGCTGCTGGATAATTTCCTTGCTGTGATGCCCTCCTAACTTTGTGTTGCAGGAAAGTGTAATATCCAATTGATTTCTTTCCTATGGTTGGGTCTTACTGCACATATATTTAAATATGCACACAATATACAATTTAAGCATATATATGCAAAGTTAAAATACCAAAAATGCACATATATTCAGACACAGGAACAAATTGAAAATGTGTGCGTGTTGTTGCTTTTTCCTTTGGTTGAATGAAGTCTGCTGCAGACCCTATTATATCATGTCTTTTTCACTAGCATAGTGATTATGGCGCTTGTCTAATCTGTAGAACATTCCCAGGAGAAATGTTGTTGTTTTTCTTCCAAGCTACCTATTTTTGGTGGGTTATTTTGTTTTTCTTACACTGTATATAGGTTTACTAGTGTACCATTTTGTCATTTCCATAGTAGACGGTGAACTTATGTTTTAAGGAAAAAATAAAACAGCCCAGCAAGAAAAGTTGGCAGTTCAGGGAAAGAAAAATAGTAATGTTAAAAAAAAATGCTGAATTTTGAACAAAAGAAGTTCTGTGTGTCAGGCAGTGTTATAACCATTACGCTTATAGGAATTATTTATTTATCAACTAATACATTTATAATAATAATAATAAAGTTGGAAGGGACCTTGGAGGTCATCTAGTCCAACCCCCTGCTCAGGAAGGAAACTCTATACCATTTTGGACAAATGGTTGTCCAGTTTCTTATTGAGATGAGGGGGCATTCATGACTTATGAAAAAGCCAAACTGAAAGTTGCCTAGATTCTAAAAGAAAGCAAAACAAAGCAGACACAATGAATAGCCGTCCTTGGCTAACTGAAGTATGTAAACATTACTTTGAAAATCAAGCAGGAAATGCACCCAGACGATGTGGTGGAAGAAGGCAACGCGCAACGCATAGGGGAGCAAAGTAAAATTAGAGCAATTTCGTAGTATAATTTCTAGTGCATTCATATGGAGGAATCTCCTTGAATGGTTTAAAATCACTGAGTTACCATTTATAAGATAAACCAACAACACACATGGTTTTTGACTCTTCATGGCTTTTTATTTCCTCTCCCAATTTTTTCCCAGCATCCCCATCTCTCCCCCCAACTCAGGGATGTCAAACTGCCGGCCTGCGGGCCGGACGCGTCATCTGGAAGCCACGCCCACCCCATTGCCAGCAATGGCAAAACCGTCTAGATATGTTGCGCGGCGTCACATGACATTTTGAGTTGACATGTCTGTCCTAACTCAATTAGCTCTGTTCCTAACCACAAACCCTAATTCTGTGAATCCACCCGATGCCCTCCAAATATATTCAGATTACAATTATCAGAAATAGGAAAGAAAATGATTGACATGCTGGAGAGGCCACCTAGAAATTGTACTTGCAACAAATACTTTATGGAAGATATTAGGGCGTGAAGGCCTGTGCTTGAATATCTTAGAACTTCAATTTGTTGCTAAACTGGGAGAACTTTGAAAATGAATATAGACATATGGAACTTTCTGGATTGGATTTAAGATCAAGATGTGTCCAGTTGAAGATAAGAATTTGTCAATCATTTTCTTTCCTATTTCTACATTGACCAATGATCGTTAATAAAACAGCAGGTAACAAATTTAGCTACTCAGAGAAATATGTTGCATTGACCTATACATGACTTACTCCCAAGCAAACCAGTTTCGTCCTGCAATGTTGTCATAAAACAGCAGGTACAGTAGTAGGCCGAGGGTCATTTTTATGATAAAACAAAATAAAATAAATGGCTACTTCAAGCGTAGAGGTTCTGGTGTGGAGCACATTGTTCCCTTGGGCCAAGGATGCTGCATGTCAGTTCCTGGTTTGGAAAAAAAAACTGGGTTAAAATAATAAAGGTTAAAAGGGGGGGAAACTGTGGGTCAAAGAGCTAAATAGGCTTACATTTCTAAGCTGTCTCAGTTCTGGGCTTTTTGTGGCAGATCTTTGGCACTTTAGAGCGGCTCCCTACCCCACCCCAGGTTGACTGTTCAGGAAGTGGTGTGAAGATTTTTCACAGTCCATAATTGCAACGATCCCACTGGGGATTCCTTAGTGTGAGAGGGGGACCAAGTACAAAGTGGCCCCGCTGCCCTGCCACTGATGGAGAAAAGATTAGGCGTGCTGGCCTCCGACACCAAGCAGTATGATCAGGAAGATAGCTCAGCGGAGAGCTTACCTCCCCCCTCAAAATGATTTCTCTCTCCTCTCCTCTCCTCCCCTCCCCTCCCCAGCCCATGCCCCCCACTCCCTCTCTTTCAAGTTACAAAATTGCAGCAGTTAAAAGGAATGTTTTCCTTGAAAGCCCCCCTACTAAACTGGGATTAACTTCAAGGCTCTGAAGTGGGAACAGCTCCAGAATGACCAGTAATCAAGACAATAGACAATGCTGCTTTCTTTAATCTGGAAGCCTGTTGAAACAACCCCCTTGACAGGTGATGGATTAGCAGAAACTAACACAACTTCCTAATGTCTTCATAGAAACCCACGCACAGTTTATCTTCAGGCACACTGCGCCCATTCTTTTGCCTCTCGCCGGGCCTACGTCCCTTAATCCCGCTCTTTTCCTCTGGCTGGCCCAAGCCTTCTTCTCCTTGCTTTATCCTTCCCTCTCCCTCCAAGGCCGCCAGAATCCCCCTTAATCAGCATCTCGCCGGCTGCTGTCACAGCAGGAAAATGGATAGGATCTGCAATGCAGATGAATTTGCCGGAGAGCAAGATTAGCGGCGGGGCTGCGGCTCAGGCTGAGGCTGAGGCCGGGGCCGGGGCCGGGGCATCCTTCTTTGCAAACGCCGTTGCTCTGGGCGCTTTCCTTTGTCTGGGTGGGGGTGCAGTTGGCGGCGCTCAGTCCTCGGTGCCAGCCAGTTACGTTTCGGCTAACAGATGGCGCGCCCGCCTCCGCCCCTCCTTGCAGCAGCCACCGAACAGCCATTCTGGCTAGCAGTAAAAGGGGGCATTGTGGGCCTGGGGCTCGGCAGGCCGGCTGGACAAAAGGGATGCAGAAAGGAAGAAGCTGCTCAACGAAGCGCAGAGGCCGCGTAAGAGACCAATTGCTCCTCTCAACTCTATTATAATACAGCAAGACTAAATCCACTACCTGCTCTTTTGTCACCGTACATGCATCCTCTTCATGCCACACCCCGCAGCTCAGGACTCATTCCATGACATCTGTACAAGAAGCTTGTCAAGTAGGTTACACCGAGCAAGGAGGGAGAGGCAGAGGGGAGTTGGATGAGGGAGGACTGGTGCAGGGTCACCAAGTGATTTTAGTAATCCAGGCAAGACCTGATGCTACTGGGAACATAACGGCGGCCAGTTTAGCAACTGCTTATGTAAACTAGATGAGTGGACTTCAACTCCCAGAATTCCCCAGCCAGCTTTTATTTCCTCTGTTTGTAAAAAAATAAAAAAAAGCCATTGTCGCCTCAAAATAATCAAATAGTATTTTTAAAAATAGTATTTTTAAATCGTGTAAATACATTTTTTTTATTAAGAGTAGTTTTTTAACATCTTATTTTTACATGTTTATATTAAAGAGAAAGAGGGAAATCTCCTGGAGAGGAAATTGGTTTTGACAAAGTGGGAAGTAAATTGAATTGGATTTTCATTAGTTTGACATCCCTAGTTATGGTCATTACAGGGACCCAGTATTGTATTTAGGTACATAATCATGCACTATAGTACCATATGGTGCATTTTTCTGCTAAGGTTCTCTTGTGTTCTGATCCCCAACTAGAATTCATTCATGATTTTTAGAACTAATTAGACCTCAAAAAATTCTAGGGTGCCGACTGAATGTGCAAAAGTGTACCTATGTGTACACGGGTGTGAAATACTCAGAATCTTGGGAAGATGTTAATGTTTTTACATGGGTATTTTCACTTCACCGGCAGTGATACGGTAATATTCTTTTCTTTATCTTTAAATTCTACAAGGCTAAAATACTTTTGTAAAAACTTTGGTTGCAAATGATGATGATGATGATCATCATCATCATCATCACCACCATTCCTTCATAACATCCCATAATACATATAAGGATTCCTGAGCATTAAGGTTACTTGTGCAGACCATTGCTAGAGGTTTAATTCAATTACTGCAAAGTCAGCTGCAAAATCCCAAAACAGTATTATTGTATTGTTCTGATCAACAGTAGTGATTTGAAAGTTATGGTGAATTTGCTTATTACAATTGTGATATGCATTGCAGCTGACTGGGGAAAAAACCCTGCTGGTCTGTCACTTAATTTAGAATAGAGATAAAATAGCAAAACTGACTGAACATAATGAAACATGCCATGAACACATTCACTTGTTGAAAAATAGACTGTATTTGAAATGTTTTCAAATAATACAGTTCAAGTTAACATTCAGCATTCTTCTCTTTGGTGTAATGAATCTGCATTATTTCTGCAGTGTGAGTAACACTGATATTTTAATAATATTTCCAATATGAAAAGTACAGAATTTGAGGCTGGTCAGTTGTTCTAACCCAGTGTTTCTCAACCTTGACAATTTTAAGGCATGTGGACTTCAACTCCCAGAATTCCACAGCCAGCATTGCTGGCTATGGAATTCTGGGAGTTGAAGTCCACATGCCTTAAAATTGTCAAGGTTGAGAAACACTGTTCTAACCTGATGCACTACAATTGTTTTGCCTACATTGGTTGGGAATTCTAGTCCCGGCACATATGGAATGACTCATTAGAAATGGGCTAACCTAACCCATAATTTAAATAAAATAGAGCAGGGCCAGCCTGCAATTCAACCTCATTGCTTTTCTGCAGGTGATCAGTTCAGAATTTTTTATAATAAAGGTGTGTCAGATGATCTCAGAAAGAGTGGTAACTGCACTCACCCGTTGTTCCGCTCTGCTCATCATTGGCATGCAGCTTCCAATATGTTACTCCAGGGAGAATGTGATTCTTGATAAAAAGTCTACAGCAGGGGCGTCATGCCAAAACCGTGCCCACCCCATTGTGGGCAATGGAAAAAAAAGTCGCGATACATTGCAACACATCGTATGACGTTGCGGGTTTGACGCCCCTGATCTACAGAGAGAGGCTTCTGAACTCCTTTGCTACTCTTAATAGCAATTCCACTTTGGTCATGTGGCCAGGAGGAAGGTGGCTTAGAAGGAAGCAATCAGCAACATTCTGAACCACTACCCCAAAGTTTCTCTTATCAGGATACTTGTGGGAATTTTTCTGGATTCTTTTCCTCTTCAGTCTCTAGCTGGATCTGGCCCACTTTCAAATGCAATCTTTCTTTTATCAACTTTTCCCACTCGAGCACATTTGGTCTAATTCTGTTCAGTTTTCAGAAAGTTGCCTCCTGATGAGCAGGTGAACTATCTGAGTCCCCTTTACATGGTTTATTTTCAACATTCCATTGGATTGGAAAGAGCAAAATTGCTGCCCATCTCTGTCTCAGAAGATTGGATTCAGATACCACGTTCCCGTGAGTAGGAGAGATTAATCCGTTTGGCTGAGGTAAGTCTAAACTTAGATAAAAAGGGGTCCTTAGAACTATCGAAGGAGGACTTCTGTGGAGATGTATTTCTTGCTTCATATCTTCTTCAAGTTGACCATCTGTGTCCGACGGAACTATGGATGTGTTTTATCTTTTGCATCTGGAGCCATATCCCATTGCATACAGCTAGATAAGCAAGACTAGACTGACAATCAGACAATCGTTTAAAAAATAAAGGACTTTATAAGGCGGAGTTTAAAAACTGGCTCTTCCAAGGTTGACTCAAAGGCAAAGGGGTCTTTGGTGCTCTTCGAGCTGGGTTGTTTTCTTGCAGATGTTTCATTATCCAAACTAGGTAACATCATAAGTGCAACCAGTACTAGTCATTAGGTGAGATATCGCATGACCACGATTTGCAATTTTACTGCCAGCTTTGTCATTGATTCTGCTTGTCAGAAGCCGATTGTGATGTGGGCAAATGGCAATCATGTGACCATGGGACATCGCAAAGGTCATAAACACCCATTATTGCCAAACACAATTCAATCGTGTGACTGTAGGGATGCTGTGATGGTGGTTATTTACAACTGGTGGCTATTTACAATATTTACAACCATCATAGCATCCCTATAGCGCCTGAATTTCAATCACATGGCTGAGAATGCTGCATTAGTCTTAAATACAAGGGCCAAGCATAAAATTACTTTCTCAGCATTGTTGTAACTTTCACTAAACAGGTCAGTTGTTAGGTGAGCGCTACCTGTACCGAACATGTACTATGGCAGGGGTCTCCAACCATGGCAACTTTTAAGACTTGTGGCTGGCATGGCTGGCTGAGGAATTCTGGGAGTTGAAGTCCACAAGTCGTAAAGTTGCCAAGGTTGGAGACCCCTATATTACTGGATGACAGAAAACAGCCTTATCAGGTTGTTGGTATGTGTGTGTGTTTTAAAAGGTTGATATTTTACTAAATATTACTTTTTCTGAAAATCCAATTAAAGCAGGCAGCTGCTTTTTCTATCACTTGCCATTGCAGTAAACAATTTACAAAAAAGCCATCTTCCCCTACTTCAGGATATTCAAAAAGGAAGCCATTTGCACCTGTATCCAAACAATCAGAGGCATAATACTGTGACGGGAAAAACACCAATAAATAACTCAGCCAGGCCCTTTGCTGACCTTGATGGATATGCCTTGAATTAAGTCACAACATTATTCACAAATCATTTCAAGATCAATATTAACCCTGGAAAGGCAGCAGAGAGAGGCCAAAGAGGCTGGGGATGAGGGCAGCAAGACATCACCTTTCCCCCTTCCGGGCTATGGCTTCTCTACTTCAAAGCAAATTCTCTGAGTTTTTTTTCCCCTCGCCCCCTGGTATGCTAAACCCGAAATGTGTGCATGTTTTGGCCACAGCATGAGAAACATCCATCTCCTGCACCAGCTTGATTCATATTTAACATTTCCCAGGCAAAGTTGGGCTTTAAAAAAAGAGAGCGAGAGCAGAGGACTGTGGGCAAGATGATTATCTTAGACCAGGGGTTCTCAACCTTGGCAACTTTAAGACTTGTGGACTTCAATTCCCAGAATTCTGGGAGTTGAAGTCCACAAGTCTTAAAGTTGCCAAGGTTGAGAACCCCTGTCTTAGACAATGTCTCCCTCAGAAGAAGGGGCATTGAGAATAAGAGCAGACCCTTCCTTCCTTCCTTCCTTCCTTCCTTCCTTCCTTCCTTCCTTCCTTCCTTCCTTCCTTCCTTCCTTCCTTCCTTCCTTCCTTCCTTCCTTCCTTCCATGTGAGGTTCTCCAGTGCACCCACTTGCCTCAACATGTTGTTTCAAAACAGAAAGATCTAATCTGGGACCCATGGGCTTCATGCATGTGACCGCCAAAATCTCAGATCTGATCCATCAAAATTGGTACATTTGATAGCTTCCCATTTTACTCTGCCAGCTTGGTTCCTACTTTTCTCCCAGTCTGCCTTACTCATGGATCTCTCCCGCATCTCCATTCTCCTGCTGGACTTTTGAGCTCACACCTGCAACTCCTTTATAACCCTTCCTTATTCTGTGTCTATCTGTCTGTCTGTCTGTCTGTCTGTCTATCTGATTTTTATCCCATCTTTATTATATCTATAAATAACTCAAGGTGTGAACATACAAGATACTCCTTTCTTCTCCCATTTTCTCCACAACAACAGTCCTGTGATATGTGTTGGGCAGAGAGAGATTGACTGTCCCAAAGTCACCAGCCGGCTTTCACGCTTAAGGTGGGACTAGAACGCACTGTCTCTTGATTTCTAGCCTGGTGTCTTATCCATTAAACCAAACTAACTCTTCCCCGTCCTGTCACCTTTATTTTCTCCTTTGTCTCACCGCTTGTGTTGCTTTATATCTGACTCTGATAAAGATATTTTTCTTTCCTCTGCAAGTTACAGGACATTTCCTCACATTGGTGGCCATAGACTTGCCTCCTGTCTTTGAGTCAAGAGGAAAGTATGTTGATGTAGAAAGCCCTGGCTCAGATCCATCACTGCTCCAAGCTGGATAGTGTTACTGCCAGTTGAATTAAAGATAGCTATTATTTTTTTATTTTTTTATTTTTCCAACTAATTATTTAAAAAAAAAAAAGATACCTATTAGTAGCTTCCTGACAACTTTTCCCTTTCTACCTCACAACATCTACTGGCAGCAAAACCACCAATTGCCTCCTCTGTCATTTTGTCATCATTTTATCTCGTGATGGCATTTTTATTGTTTGCTTAATTTTAACTTTGCCAGTAGACTAACCTGCAGTAGTGATAGCACTTTTTTGAAACATATAACTCATAATATAATGATTTCCAGCCCCTGGAAGAAGATAAATGCTGAGGTAGGAGATGGGGACTCCCATGTGGGAACCTCTGAAAAGCTTCCCCCATTGTGAATATTCCAGTGTCTAGTTGTTGAGGAACTAGATCAGGAGTCTTCAAACTTGGCCCTTTTATGACTTGTGGACTTCAACTCCCAGAAGTCCTCAGCCAGGCATGCTGGCTGAGGAATTCTGGGAGTTGAAGTCCACAAGTCATAAAAGGGCCAAGTTTGAAGACCCCTGAACTAGATGGGGTCTCTTTCCTTCTGCAAGTGTGAATGATCACTTCCCCAAATGGCATGAGTTTCACAGATCCAGAAAGATGAGATTCTCTCCTTCAGGCATTCCTCCATTCATCTGGGGAGACAATGAGTACCTCTTCTTCTTGTGAATAGGAAGTGGATTGCTGGGTCTCTCTGAACCATGTAGCTCTCCTTCTTTCCCAGTTGGAAAAAGCCTTCTTGCTTATAAAATTGGTATATTATAAAATGCTTTCCATCGGACATTCCCCCTCCCCACTTCCCATTCCCGTTCTTAAAGTGAAGGAAATGCTTGTATTGAATACCACTTGGATTCACTTCAGAATAAATACACCCTGATTGTTTCTCCTTTATATTGATGGGAAGGCAATTGATAGAAATGCAGTGGCTAGAAAATCTGTCTCATGCTTATTGGATGCAGGGATAGGAAGAATATTTTAGAAATCTTCTCTATCATAGTTTTTCGTTTGATTCTCTCTCTCCCCCTCCCTCCCTCCCTCCGTCTCTCATACAAACTCACACATATACATTCTTATAAATACTTTCTTATTGGATGCAGGGATAGGAAGAATATTTTAGAAATCTTCTCTATCATAGTTTTTCGTTTGATTCTCTCTCTCCCCCTCCCTCCCTCCCTCCGTCTCTCATACAAACTCACACATATACATTCTTATAAATACTTTCTTATTGGATGCAGGGATAGGAAGAATATTTTAGAAATCTTCTCTATCATAGTTTTTCGTTTGATTCTCTCTCTCCCCCTCCCTCCCTCCCTCCGTCTCTCATACAAACTCACACATATACATTCTTATAAATACTTTTTTGTGCCCAAACTCAGAATTGGTGCTCATCTTCACTTGCTTCCTCTCCTCATCTGCCAACACGGGGGGGGGGGAGGATGCTGGGTGAAGTTGTGCTTTCTTTCTTTTTGGTGAGAATTTCAACCTGTTAAACCTGTGAGTGGACTTCCATAAGTTCAATATTCCCATGGCTGAACAACAAAACATTAGAAGAAACTGTAAGGAGAAAAAGGAATGACCTTGAAGGATATGAAAAAGAGCTGCTACCAAGGCAATGGTCAGATAAGAGAGACCTGAGTGCAGCGCAGAAATGTAACCTGAGTAAACACCTCAGATAAGACCCTCCCTCACAAAGATAAAGGAAGGGAGGTGGGGAAGCACATTCAGACTTGCATTTTTTTAATTATAAACTTGCAATGAAAGCAGTGATGGCCTTCATGATTTTGCTTTCCTAGTCTAGTCTACTTTGAAGGGCTGACATAAACAGACAGTTCTAGGGTCTAGCAGCCCCTCTAGCAGCTACAGTGAAAAAAGCCATGGAAGTGCAGATCCCAGTGATGGGACAGGAGGTGAGTCAATCTAGCAGTGGGCCAGTTGGAAACCAGTAGAGTGCTGACCTCTGGGGGGGTCTTCTCCCATGAGACCTAGAACATCCACATAGGAAGTAATAATAATAATAATAATAATAATAATAATAATAATAATAATAATAATAATATTGATGGTGATGTTGGAAGAGACCTTGGAGGTCATCTAATCTAACCCCCTGCTCAGGCAGGAAACCCTATACCATTTCAGACAAATGGCTGTCCAGTCTCTTCTTAAAAACTTCCAGTGTTGGAGCATTCACCACTTCTGGAGGCAGGTTGTTCCACTGGTTAATTGTTCTAACTGTCAGGAAGTTTCTCCTTAGTTCTAGGTTGCTTCTCTCCTTGATTAGTTTCCATCCGTTGCTTCTTGTCCTGCCTTCAGGTGCCTTGGAGAATAGTTTGACTCCCTCTTCTTTGTGGCAGCCCCTGAGATATTGGAACACTGCTATCATGTCCCCCCTCGTCCTTCTCTTTGTTAAACTAGACATACCCAATTCCAGCAGCCTTTCCTTATATGCTTTAGCCTCCAGTCCCCTAATCATCTTTGTTGCTCTTCTCTGTACTCTTTCTCTGCACTCTTTCCTAGCAGGGGATGGAAAACAATAGCTTTATGCTAGAATACTTTAGTCAAATTTCAGTCTTCATCAGCAGTACTCTGGCAATGAGATGGAAGCTTCATTGTGAGAAAATGTTTGTGTTTAGAGGGGCATTTTCACACCACAGCAACCAGGCGATGTGGATGAGCTCACAATTACTTGTCCCTATTCTCTCTTCCAAATTTCAAGGTCAGAATTTCTGACAGCAGTTGTTTCTGGTAACTATTCATGTTAAGCAATCCTGTTAGTTTCTCAGCTGCTGAGACAGTTAATTCACTGTGTGTCATAAGCCCCTCTCAGGCTCTGGCATGGAGAAATATAAGATCTTCATACCTATTTGCAATGTTCCTGAATCTTCTAGTTGTCCTTCGTAGTTATTCAATGACAATCTCATCTGAGTTCACTGGAACTTATTCCTAGCTAAACTGTTAACTAGATAACAATCCGTAAAACCCTTTGGTCTAACAATCCTGTGATTCCAACTTTGCTTCAGCACTTATCCTGCTTCCAGTCTGTACCCTTGAAATAAGTAGCTGAGCTCCAGCTTTTTGCATGCACCATGCTATGATACAGCAGGGAAGTGAGAAAGGCAGCAAGCTTGGCCTAGACCCCCAGCCCTAGTCACGGAAGAGTTTTTCTCTAGTGAAAGTCCTTAAGATTCACTTTGTTGGAATAATGCAGTGACCAGTTTCATGGAGGCATGCAAACTGTGGGTGCTCCAACCCTGGAGATTTTAAAGAAGAGATTGGACAACCATTTTTTCTGAAATGTTATAGCGTTTCCTGCTTGAGCAGGGGGTTGGACTAGAAGACCTTCAAGGTCCTTTCCAACTTTGCTATTCTGTTATTATATTCCTTCCCTCCATTTGACAGAAATGAAAACATGATTCCTGCTGTTGGGAGAAAGCTATTGGGTGTGCTGACCAACATGTATATGGGCTAGAACACCACAGGAGGTATTTTCATTCAGCTCATTCTTAAAGGAAGTCATTGACAACTGGAGCTCATAAATAATTGCCTAAAGTGTTTTTAGGTGAGGAGTGTTAACACTTAAACTATGGCTGGAGTCCAAGTTGAGTAGCTGAATGACATACTTGATCAAGATGGAATATGTATTCCCTCTTGCTTTGAACTCACCAGCACCACACCAAATCAGCAAGATCTTTGCTCAAGAGCTATGGCCATAATTAATAGCTTCCAATATATGAATAATGAAATTTAAAGTCTGTACCTTCTGGGTAAGATAACTTTAGGTTGCTTTCCTCTTTCAAAACAGGGAGAGGTTCTGGGTGTTCATACAGCTGAGAAATGTTCTTCTAACAACTTAAAACTTCTCCTCTTCACTTGGATGGGTCCTGTTGACCTACTTTCACACTACCTCTTTCTCTTACTCCAAAGTTTACTTTGATCATAGTTATGGTGGGCACTTGTGTGGTGTGTGATAAGTGGGCATCAGAGAAATGCCTTCTCATAGTACCCAAAATGACTTCTTCCCTTAGTAGAGGGCAATAATAATAATAATAATAATAATAATAATAATAATCCAATGTGCTTCTCCTCAAATAATGCTCCTTTCTCATTTGCCTTTCCCCTTATGGGTCTTTTTAATATTCTACATATTGTTCACTGGTTAAGCATAGCAAAATATTTTCTGCAGAAAGGTGGGAAATAAATTTCAGCAAGTAAATGCAATTAGTCATCATGTCTGGAAAATGCATGCAGAGCTGCTCTAGTGCCTGTTTGACTTGGCTAAAAAAGAGATGGAAATAAATTAATATAGCTGTGCAATTTAAGAGGACAGGGTTTAAATCAAGGGCATCTTACTTATCTTCCATATTTTATGCCAGTGATCCATCAAAGTTAGACTCAAGAATGGATCACTGATAGAGGAGATGCTGACAAGTTTTTGTTCTGGTAGTGGTTCCTGTGCCATATAACAGTAATATTCACATCATTCACAAAGTTTTGTAGAACAATTTAAAATTCATGGATTGATTTCAGTAGGGAAGTTGAATTTCAAACTTTTCTCTTAGAACCCTAATGGTGCAGTGGTATTGCAGGCAAATTCTGCCCACATCCTGGCGTTTGATCCTGACAGGCTCAAAGTTGACTCAGCCTTCCATCCTTCCGAGGTCGGCAAAATGAGCACCCAGAATTTGGGGTGCAATATGCTGACATTGTAAAAACCACTCAAAAGAGTGCTGTAAAACATTATGGGGCAGTATATTAAGACTAAGTGCTATTGATATTACTGAAACCAGTGGAACTGAAAGATACTTTACTTTGGCTGGATTGTGTCCTCACTGTGGTCATTAACAAGAAAAAAGTCATGTTTCATATGCATTCAGAAAAGAAAGTTCATTTTTAAATACATTAGTATACAATGTAACACCTTGTATTTTTATCAGCTCTTTCTTATGATTCTCACCAGAGAAATTAACCAATTGAAAACTTTGAAAATGGAAGGCAAGTGGTACTTTTTTTTGCCCGCTTAAAGTGTAGAGAAAGTTCTAAACTTGAACAAGTTTCCCTTCATTTATAGCAGACATGTCAAACTCGTGACGTCACATGACGTCGCACAACGTATCGGAGCTTTTTCGCCGTTGCTGACAATGGGGTGGGCGCGGCATGGGCCAGCAGTTTGATCTATAGAGAGGATCTCCAAGATCTGCCCATCCCAGGTACATGGGAGAAAGAAATTTTGACTGGCTTGAAGCATCCAACAGGAACTTGTAGATCAGTTCCCAGACCCATCTACCCAACACAGGTGATTCAAGACAGGAATTAAAGCCAATGGGCCCTAACAGTTTTACATACTATAATAATATTACAAACAGGGCACAGAATTGAGTGAATCCTGTCTTGGCCAAGCCCTACTAGCAAGCTTGTAGTGGAAATGAAATGTGAACTAAGGATGTCACTATTATATGTGCAGTAGCTATCTCCCATTGGACCTATCTGATTAGCAAAGAAAGGAGACTAAATATATTTCTTGGAACTTCTAGGATGAGATTTTTTCCTACACAAACCTTCGTTTGTGGGCAGACCCTGCAATGAGCAAGGGTGATGAGATTTTATCATTGTTTAAAAACCTTGTCCAGGCCAAAGGAAACAAGCCTCCCTTGTAAAGAAAGGAAGGGCTGCCTATTAGCCTTCTTCTTGGCATTGCCCAATGTCAAGTATCTGGGTCACCATGGATAAGTTATGAATGGCTTAGACAAAGACTGAATCGTGTCAAACGTTAATCAGGAGATGCCAGAAGCTGAAGCCAGTTAGCTCTTGCTTCCAGTCACATGCTGACAGCTGCAAAAACAGGTGAAGAGCATATCTGCTTTGCCAGGTAGCAGCTGATGGCCTTGGGCAGGAGCCAAGAGATTACTTGAATGTGTGCTGTCCACCCTTTCCCTGGGCTGGGTGTGCCATTTCTATTCTAAGAGCAAGAGAGCGGACAGAGAGCTTTTCTTCTTGTCCCTGTGGGTACCCACACAGACTTCCAGCAGGCGGATGAGTCCCAACAGCTGGAAGAGCTAACCTTAAAGAATTGGAAGCTTCCCCTTTTTTCTTGGCTGAGTATTTATCAAAGGGCTGACACCTGTCAGAGACGAATCCATTATTGCTAAATCCTTTCTTGGGACATCTGACGGGAAGCGCTATGAAATCCATCACATCTAGGTGTCATTGGGGTAGAACATATACTGTGGAACACAGCCTGTGCTATTAGTTTCTTGGCCTCCAAATCAGATCGGTTCTCGAGGACCTGACCCATTCATCAGTGTGGAGGCAGATGGTGTCCATGCTTATGAATTAAGCAGCCTTTTCAGCAGAGCCAATCATTACGGAGAGATTGTTTCCTGGATGATTAAGCTTGCTATAAAAGGGGTGGCTTTTGGGGCCCTGTAAATACTAGCTAGACCACTTTGCTTTATGCTGAGATTGGTCTGTCTTGAAGGAAAGCATATTGCTACAGATACTTAAGTCTGCCCCATTATGCTTTAGTACTGAAAGATAAGAAGGCAAAGCC
This sequence comes from Bothrops alternatus, assembly GCA_034064705.1. Taxonomy (NCBI): domain Eukaryota; kingdom Metazoa; phylum Chordata; class Lepidosauria; order Squamata; family Viperidae; genus Bothrops; species Bothrops alternatus. The sequence continues at coordinate 34,235,190 of JARGCV010000223.1, read as the reverse complement.
TTTTTGTTTTTGCTCATTACTGGTGTTCAAATGTCATGTTCCAAAAACTTTTGCCCATCATGGATGCAATTGATTGGTGCATTGTAGTAATTACCAAATTGTAGAGCTAGCTGTCATAGAGCACTGAAACCTATTTTGCAGGGGGGAAAAGGGTGAATGGGACTGCCAAAATAAGCCGATGTAATTATTTGATTTGTGAACTCACTTGTGGATGACCATTTTTGGAGAGCAAAAAAAGGAGCAAGAGTCTAGGCAAATACTGAAAGGTAGCTTAACTTGAGAAAGGCTCCCACTTGGTGTGTTCCTAAAAGAATTTTAAGTTCTGCTTGAAGAAGAATCAGAAAAATTCAGTGAGAAGAGCCCCAGTGATACCTCTTCATCTTTTTTCAGTATCTTCCCAGGTATTGATGTTAGGTCTGTAGTTTTTTCCTTTTTTGAAGATGGGAATCACATCAGCTCTTTTCCAGTCCCCTGGTAGTTCCCCAGTGCTCCAGGATTTTTGAAAGATATGGTACAGTGGTTCTGAGATGACATCTGCCAGCTCCTTCAGAACTCTGGGATGTAACCCATCAGGGTCCCGGTGATTTGTGTTCGTCAAGATCAGACAGGCGTTCTCTTACCATTTAGTCATTACTTAAGTCATTCTGTAAGCTGCTCTAAGCTGGTGTTTCTCAAACAAGGCAACTGGAAGATGTGTGGACTTCCAATTCCCAGAATTCCCCAACCAACAAGACTGAAGTCCACACATCTTCAAGCTGCCATGTTTGAGAAACACTATTCTAAGCTATTAGGATTGAAAAAACAATCTTCCTTCAAAAAATAGAAATTGTTTTGGACCACTGCCCCAACACTCAGAGCCCAGGTATAAATGTTCCCATTGGCCTTGCTGATTGGGACCGATAGAAATTAGGATTCTTCCCTGGACTTAACAGTTTTCTGAGCTCTAATACTAGAACCTCTGCCATCTGCCCTGACGCTGATGCAAAACAGAAAGGTACCCTTATTTGTATAAGGGCAATACACTAAATGGTTTTGTCAAGATGGAATCCCACTAGTTAGCCAGACGGTTTCTGTGAATTCCACGAAAGTAAAAATAAAACGTCTCTTTGCTTTCCTTTCCTAGGTTGTTTGTATTCCCACTGCACAGCCTGATTTCACTTCATAAAGGGCAAGGGAAGTTTACGGAGCAGAGACCTTAGCGTCTACTATATCAAATGGTGAGGTGACCTGAAAGAGAAACATAGTCCTCAGAGGGTGGGGGAGATAGGGGAAAACAAATCCTCTACACACACCCTCTTAACTATATGGTCTCCTTGCGGGACTTGGATGTTTTACCCACCCAGATCTGCTTTGGTGCTAACATGTGTTTCATATGAAGCTATATTAAGATGAATTTTACCCTACAAATAACTAGATACAGCTATGCAGTAGGAGGGAATTCCTCCAAGATGATGTCAAGTTTCTTAAGCAGCCAAATTAAAAATAGCACATAAAACCTGACCAGTCGTTTTGGCTCTGAGTCCAACCAACACATTTGGGAAACATTATCAGGTTTATTGGGAGGAAACGTATCACAGTAAATCTGCTTCTGTTTATATATCATTTTATTATTCATTTTTGACATTTTCCTTTTTTCTTTAACCAGTTCTTCCTTTGCCCCCAGCAAATAAACATTACCCTGAGTTGAAATGCAAAACAACAGTGAGATTTCTCCCCCACCCCCGTGCCACCCCAAAAATCACTTTGAAGCATATACAATGGGAAAACATTGATTTTTTTTTAACTTTGAAAAAAATCCTGACTGCTGAGATAAGCATGATAAATTTTGTGGTAGGCTAAACTGTTGAATAAAAGTAAAATAAATGAAATAAAGCAAAATGGAACAGTATGTCGGATGAGAAGAAAATTGGATAAAACAAAGTTTTACAAGATACTTTGCATATAGCTTGTCAGTAATGTTTGGAGATGACAATTTATTTACTATTGTATTACATCTAATAACCAGTGTTTTGTGCTAATTATGAAGTCTTTTAAAAGAATAAAATGGTGAAAAGGTTAAAAAATAAATATATCAATAGCACAGGAAATGCCATTCCACAAAAGCATACTGTATATTCCACTGTATGCAGGCATTTAAAATAAAAATATCAAAACCTATATTCTTAGAAGAGTATTCCTTTATACAGTTTCAAAGGGCTGATTCAGTTCCAAAAATTCAAATTGATTTTCAAATCAGATCACATCCCTTTGAAGAGATTCAAAGGCAAACCAGAAGTCAGTGAACGTTCTGGTGCTTTCTGCTTTTGCAAAATGTCTGTCAAGAGTATAGCTTTCTTTCCATATTTGAAATGTTGAATGGCATAATAGGCTCTTTGACATTGGTATGAGTAGCTAGCCAATTAATTTCCTCATCTCCATTAATTTATCCAGTGCTTTTTTTGTAAAAAAAAAAAAGGTGCCAGAACTCACACGTCATACAACCCGCCTTGCCTACCCTACAGGGTTCCATCCAAAAAAGGTGCCGGAACTCAGTTCTGGGCGTTCTATGACAAAAAAAAAAAGCCCTGAATTTATCTATAAAAGCACCTGGGGCAGTGCTGCTTTGCTGCTTGTCTCTCAGTATTCTGTTAGGATTTGTTTAGGCAGGTTCACTTGGAGAAAGAGACACCTGGATTTTATTTTTATCTCACCTCTATTACTTTGTAAGTAATTCAAGGCAGCAAACAAACCCAATCCTCCTCCTTTCTCCTATTTTCCCCACAACAAACCTGTAAGGTGGGTTGGGCTAAGAGTGAGTGACTGGCCCAAGGTCACCCAGCTGGCTTTCATGGGGAAGGTGGACTAGAACTCAGTCACCTGATTTCTAGGCTGGTGCCTTAAGTACTATACCAGGAGTCCTCAAAATTGGCCACTTTAAGAGTTGTGGACTTCAGCATGGCTGGCTGAGGAATTCTGGGAGTTGAAGTCCACAAGTCTTAAAGTGGCCAAGTTTGAGGACCCCTGTAGTATACCAAACTGAGTCTCGTTATTTATGATTTTGCTTTTTAAAAAATCTGGTTTGTTCTTTCTACATTTCTTCAATTCAATACTCCTTTATCCTCTTTTTTTCCTCTAGCCTTCTGTTTATCAGATCGCTAGTACAGATGCTATTAAGCTCTTTTCATCTGTCTGCAATTAGCTTTCAGTACTGAGTTTCAGAACTACATACCAGCTACTGTTGAAATCTAGTAGTTGTTTTGGACTTGCTATTTTTTTAATCTTCTTCAAAGTTCAGTCTCACTTGTGGGGCAAGAGTTTACCACAGCATGTCTAATGACTGCAGGTGGCAGCTGGCCTATTTGCTTGAGCTGATAAAGCCCTCCTTATCAATGATGCTACCTGTGGAACCTCCTAAATTGCAAACCTGATCCCCCCCCCCCATTGAAAGCTCAACATTCTCCCAAGAGGTGAAATGCGACTCATCTGTGCAATTGGACCACACATTACTGTTTCTGGACTAAGCTTTCAAGTCTCTCCTGAACTTACCCTGCCCAGGTCAATTCAGAACATCCATTGCCTCACCTGGTTACATGAAAAGATGAGGTAACCTTTGACATTATCTCCATACTGATGACAGCCAGTTACCTTTTCCACAACTGATTTCATAGAACTAGTTAATACTATTATTCATGTATATGTGTGTATTGGTGAGGAACGAATGGAATAGTAAGTAGGAATCTTACCCCAAGTAAGTTATTTCAGAAGGATACAATTCTTGGTAGTATTAAAACTACTCTCTACTCTCAATAGTAGAACTATTAGCTTTGAGAAACATCAGGTTGCAGTCAACTATGAAGGCAGTTTCTGCCCCAGAACTGGATACTGAACTGATATGAAATGGATCTTCTAGAGCAGTATCATCTAAGGCAGCGGTTCTCAACCTGTGGGTCGCGACCCCATTTGGGGTCGAACGACCGTTTCATGGGGGTCGCCAAACACCGCAGTCCGCCATTTTTTCCCCATTTCCCCTCGGCCGTCGCGCGCACGCCGCGCATGTGCGATTTGGCCTGCCGCGCCGTGCATGTGTGGTTCGGCCTGCCGCGCGTGCGCCGTGCATGCATGATTTGGCCCGTCGTGCCGCACATGTGCGGTTCGGCCCGTCACACGCACGCCGCACATGCACGGTTCGGGTCGTCGCGCCGCGCATGCGCGGTTCAGGTTGTGCCACGCATGCGTGGTTCGGGCCGTCGCGCCGCGCATGCACAGTTCGGGCCATCGCGCCGCGCATGGGCGCCGCAGGTCGGGGTCGCACTGCGCATGGGTGGCGCAGGTGGGGTCTTGGCCTGAAAAAGGTTGAGAACCGCTGATCTAAGGGCTGGAGTTGGTTTGTAATCACTTACTGGAATATCTAATCCAAGGAAGTGGTTTTAGCAGCTGGTCTGAACACCTATATGTTTTTTCTGTGTTGGTTTTCTTCAAAAGAATTAATAGTCCAATCTGGAGAGTGTCTAGTTCAAGAAGGCTGCTGTAGCACAAGAAAATGCATGCAGCGGACCATAAGCCTCTCCACTCCAGCACTGCCTGCGAAGCATATGCATTCAATATGTAGGTTTCAACATCTGCAAATGAAAGAAAAGATGCTTCTTTGGTGTGTAGTGCACACATGGGATGGCCTTATAATATTCTGAAGCAAATGTAATCTGATCATGATCTCACTGCATCCTTTCAGGCTTAGCTATCTAATCTGTCCATTATCCTTTGTAGCACAAGTGAGTGACTAAGACTGTGATTAGGTGCTTCTGCTACTGTAGCCTGGATATCAGGCTAAAATGGTTATGTAACATATGTGTGTGTGTATGTGTGTGTGTGCACGCATGTATGTCTTGTCTTAAATTAAGTGCGATATCATGCTAAAATGGTTATGTAACACACACACACACACACGTCTTGTCTTAAATTAAGTGCTTCAAAAGCCCCCACTTCTTCGCCTCAAGGTTACAGGCACTGCCAAAAATAGTTAAAAATGTAATTTCTATTTGTTGTCTCCTTGACAGGAGTGAGGAGCAAGGGAACAGACCTAGGATATATTCTTGGCTTCAGAACCTCTACAGCAGGGATTGGCAATTCTAGGATGTCTGGGAACCAAGAGGGTTGGCATTACAAATGGCCAGCTTGACCTCTCCTGGAAAATCCCTCCTCCCCATATAGCTCAGCTATATCAGGGCCATGGCTTACTTGCAATAATCTTTGTTAGCAGAAGCAGAATGGCCCAGCCTAACACTATACGTAAAAAGCACTCCTTTTGAGCAATTCACACTCCTAATAAAAACGGTCATGATTTTATGTTGTAGTTGGATCTTTTATTGCTTTCTGCTTTGCCACAATGGTGAACCACTACAAAATTGCTCTCCAGGTTTTTAAAATTGATTTTTTTTTTACAAGCAGACCGCTGCAATGTCAGCTTAAACAGAACAAGTCCATGTGTGCTCAAGTTGCAACAGTAACACAATTGGCTTTTGATTTTTTTATTATTATTATTATACAGAAGGCAAATAATTATTCTTTTGGTTTTTTTTTTAAACAGAACTCCATTGTTAAAACATTAATTCTACAGTACGGTAAAATCTGAATATTCCATTATGAATAAAGGTAATGAAGTGCATCACTCTATTGTAGAGATCTGTATGGACTGTTGCTTTTCCAATGGCAGGAAATATATTACTCTGAAGCTACCAGTAGTATAGGTGTTCCTCACTTGAGCAGTGAATCTGCTACGAATGGATCCTGGGTTTGGTGGTTGTTTTTTAGATGATACCATCTTCTCTTCTCGATTAAGTTCTGGGGTAACTAGTTCCATGTGAATACAACACAGTCATTTAGATGGTGCAATAACGACCTTCCTTTACGCATACATACAACACAAGGAAAATAGAAAAAGAGGGATTGTCTACTTAAAATGGGGACAGAGGCAAGGAATGAAGAGCTCAGTCTCTGATACATTATGAAACAGATCAAGCATTTGCCCTAAGAAGCAAGGGTCTCTTCATGGAGTGGACTATTTCTATGTAAAAAATAACCATCCGGATGATATGTTCTTCTAAACCAGAGGTGGTGAACTCTTGGCTCTTTACGTGTTGCTGAGAATTAATCCCAGCACCTTTTATTGCTGCAGAATAGAGATTGCTAGTGGGTTTTCATGAAACTGAAATCACCAGCTCTTCTGTGAATATTTCTTCAGAGGCAATTCTGCAGTGACCTGGCAAGATTTTTTTTTTTTTTTGCTATCCAATAAACAGCCAGGACAGCTGTATCCAGTTCATTTCCTCGTTGATTCTAGTCTGGCTGAAAAGGGATAAAAACTCCCTGCCTAGCACATGTGTGCTATGCACATGTTTGGGCATATGAACAATTATCAGAAAGAGGGGTAGTGAGAAGCAACAGTTTGGTTTAATGCAGGACTTGAAGTCCACAAGTGTTGAAGTTGCCAAGGTTGGATACCTCTGTTTAATGCATCAGGCTATACATATAACTGAATTTATTTTAACCATACTGATCTAGTTTGATTTCTGTATGAATACTTCAATATATTAGCTTGATTGCACAATAGGAAAATATTTCATCAAGCTATACTCTGTGATAAAATGTGCAAGGAATTTTTGAAATCTAATAAAATTACTTTGTGATAAAACTGTCAAATCCAAACTTCCACAAAGAGAAAGGGGAGAAAAACTATATATGCTCAACGAGTCACTGCTACAATTGTCTATTTTCCTCCTAGCATTAAGTAGGTGGAAAATGGGGTGCATTCAGAGCCAGCTGAGTGGTGATGAGATAAATTTTTTTGACATTACTTTGGCTAAGCTAGCTGAACCTACTGCAAGATGTAGTTTGGCAATATCTGAAGCTGAGATTCTTCATTCATGAATTGCTTGCCTAGATGTTGGAGAAGAGCAGGTTGAGCTAGAAGGCGGAGTTAAATGTGCAATCAGTTTGGAGTCATTTTGTTACCACAAGAAATTCAATTTCTGCTCCCCCTCCCTCCATGAATTCCATTGTCTAGTGCCAATTTAGCTTCGACCATTAGTTGACTAAATTCTTATGTATAGGTAGCAATAATAAACTCTTCTGTGCTTTGAACTCAACAAATGCTCCCGGTTATTTGCATCACAAAGTGGCAGTGGTAAGGATTTCAGATCTACACAATAAACTTCTAAATTCAATAAGAGATATAAAAATAGAGAATTTCCACCTGTCTTAAACAACTTTCAACAAGGCCGGCACCCTAAGTAGCATAACCATATGAGCTCAAACCAATATTGCCAGAACTGCTCTTGTTCCTGATTTCTAAATTTGTACCAAGAAAGTGATGTTTCCAATTTGGATCCCTTTATCTCCTAATATTTTGAGGGTTCCAAGTTTCTACACACATACAAATATTTATTTTAGGTAATCTGCACAAATTTAGTCAAAGTCAGACACATTTAAATCAACTGATTTAAATATATGAATACCATATTCCATATACTGTACAAAGTGAATATGTTTTCTGAGAAAAAAGCTGAGCATTTCACAGCTGCAGCTCATCATTTAGAAAAAATGTTCAAAAGAGCAACAGGCAAAAAGTTCCTTGTCTAAGGACTGCAATATGAATTAAAACAAATGTAGTTCCAGGAAGATTCTAGCACCACATTTAAAGATACTAACTAGTTCAAACTGATTAATATGCAAAAATCAACACAATGCTATGCCAAGTGTTTTGAGTTATACAATCTGAACTTAAGGAAATCTGTGACTACCAAGAGCTATATTCCAAAATCACTAGTGTTGGGTAACATAAAACTATCTAGGGAAATTGGCAGCAACTGCAATGTCATTAAAAACTATTGACTATTGTTTAGATAGCATGATTTGCCCCCCCCAGAGGGTAAACTCACATTTATTTTTCAGAAGCATTTCTTTCTATTATATATAGATAGAATCTGTGAAAGGAAACAATCATAACAATTCCAGCAATATCAGCAAACTATCAGATGTGAAGTTGCTCAGAAAAGGCAAACATTTTAATTTTACAAGTTGTATTCCTAGGAATAGATATATTAAGAGTTAATCACGCCATGCAGTCAACCAAACCAGGTTTCATGAGATAATCTCTTTCTACCTAAGTTCTCTTCCAGTGTCACACATAAAATTATTTATTTGTTTATATTAAAAAAATCTTACTATGTGGCTCATAGTAAGTAGAGTGGAGGAGAGCCACTTCACTTTCAGCATTAGAATGTACAACACAGTTAACAGATGTAACTGAATTACAATTTCAAGTTGCTTGAGTTGTGAAACACCTATTAAATACATCTTTAAAACTGATGTCAAAAATAAAAGCTTCTTAGAACCCCCCCCCCATTTTCCTAGTGAGTTTATTGGATGTTATACAAAGAACTAGGCCTTAAGGAAGGTCTAAATAAAACATGGCACAGATATTAATACCAAGATGCTGTTCGTGGTTAAGGAATCATTGTGATAGGTCATGTTTCCATTTTTCAAGATAGAAGTATTAAGAAGAAAGCAACAAAAAGTGCCTTATACCACAAAGCGACTCAGTGCTGCTATTGGTATGGTCACAAGCATACATACACACAGGCAATACTATATACAACAGCATTGTCTCTCATTAGGTTTCTGCACAATCCTCCATTCTGGCCTGGTTTGAATGTACATATATCTTGCCTTAATGAGTCAAGAGATGCATAAGCCTTGTGCTGCATATATGTCCTTGCACTGCTCCTTCTCTCCTCCAATTGGAAGTCTTTTTTAAGATTGGAGCTTCTTCTGATATTAGGAAGGAAAATGTCCACGTTTGGACATAAGAAGAAACTATGGCCAATTAATCCCTGAAGCACTGATTATGGTTCACAATGAAAAAAGAGAAGATAATGTAATGAGAGAATGCAAGGGTGCAAGTCTTACACATATTCTATCTTGGCTTAATAAGCTGAGAGTTGTACATCAAAACTCGGCTGGCATTGGTTTACATCCAAAATTCATAGCTCACTTATCTGCCTAAAGGCACAAGGCAAGCATTATGCATATAAATTTAAAAACTTAACAAAATAATTGTATATACATGTGCAGGCCTTGGTGAAAACCCTGATAAATTTGTTAGAAAATGAGTCTACCAGTCTCAGAAAGAACTGGCTAACTGCCTTGCTCCACACAACACATGCACTTGGTGTTGCAAAAGTTAAGTGAACGTGGAGACCGAGAGGGTGGGGTTTGCACCAAGATCTTCACAGGCACAGTCAAAAGCTATGACTGTTTAGAGATTATCCCAAAGAGTTACTCTGCATACATCCACAAAAAAAAATCCACTTCTCCCCAAAACATAAGCATCTAACATAACAAAAAACAAAGGCACGTAGACACTTTCATTATTTATATATTCAAATTAAAAGGTACCTCTTAAACTTTTTGAATGGTAATACAAGCACATAAACGGATGTCGTGCATTACGAAGTCAGTCATGTTATTGATACCGATCCACACACACACACACTGCAGCAACAGGAAGAAATCAATTGTTATATCATGTAAATTATGCATCTTTACTAACACCACCACAAACTATTAAATTATGTAAACAAACACCTTCTCTAAATAATTTAAAAGTCCATTTCTCAAAACGGGGCATTACTGAAGCATCGCCCGAACTTGCTTTGAAGTAGATTCATCATTCAGGTGTTTTGTGGTGAACCTAAAAGTGACAAAGAAAAAAAAATCAAAAGGCTGGTATTACGTCCATGAGGAAAGACAATTCTACACATTCCTTCACAAAAGTGCTACTTTGTTCAATAGATCTGACTCCCAGATTTAATCTGTACAGCTTCTGGCCTTAATTATATACTATTTTCCTCCAAGGCCATTTTGGGAATGACTGGTAACTGATACCAAAAGGCACAGAATTAAAATTGGTCAATATAAAAACAACAATAAACGTACAAAACAAATAATAGCATCACCCATCATTATACTTGCATTTTATTATCGCATGTGTAAGATGAGCATGTAATGAGTAACCTTAAGAAATTCATGGATTGAAATGTGGCTTCTGCTGCTTTTATTATAAACTTATATTACAAATGAGCATGTGCTATTGCTTCTCTCATGCGGATATTGTATACTCCTAGCTCATTGAATTTTCCCATTTTTCTTCAGCCTTGTCCTCATTTTCCTCCTTCCAGGTTTCTCTCAGGAGACCCATTTCCTTGCAACCTGCAATCTACTTAACCAGTCAACCATAGGCCTCCATAGCTGATGTTTTAAAACCTGGAGATCCTGTGTAATGAGTAACTCTTCTGAGCCAGTATCCAGCTCGGGCCTGTCCTTTGGAGGGGTGGAGAACTGAATGCATGTGGAAGCTAATTCAGCCTCAGCTCATTTACACCTTTCACAGTGGAAGAAGGCGCAACCTGGCTGAAGTAAGGCCACAGCTGTATGGGCAACGGCTGACATTTTTGATCCTAACAATTCTTTCTGTGCATGAAAGTAAGAGTCAAATTCACGATGGAGAAGAAAAGTGGCCTCACTGAGTCCTCTCTGTTTTCTCCTCCTCCTCCTCTTACCCCTCCCCATACAAAAAGAAAAGCAACTCTTTTCTAGCAGCTGCCACAAGTGAAGAAAATAATCTGATGGCTGAACTCATTCCTTTGTGGGCTACAGTTCTGCAATTCGTACATTGAGGGAACGGGGAAATCATGCATTATTCACATAAAACTAAAATATTGTTGGTCCAGGAGGTACCTGAGTGCATTCAAAAGCCCTTCAACGGTGTCTGGTGGCTGTTCTCTTAAAACCTTTATGCAACCCTTCATCTGTGAAAAAAAAGAAATGGGCAAGAAAAAAAAAGTCTGAATTTGGGTGCATGCAAAATACCCAAAGGTAAGGAATGAAAGCAATGAATTCTGTCAGAATGGTTTATTTCCCTTTCATTTCCCCCCCCCCCAAAAGAACACCTCCTCTGCCAGTCTCACGTGGCAGGAAAAGACAGGGAATAATTTGCTCTGCCCATCATAGCCAGAGAACCTTGCTACCTTCAAATCAAGTCTTTGTAAAATAGGCCTCTCTCAGCAAATTATGCGTCAATTATGCCAAGCATCTCAGACGTTTTCCAACAAGATAACAATTTTTATAACTATAATTACATTATCTCCCTGAATCCATGCTTCAAAGTGTTCACATAATTTTATAAGCAGTTTAGAGCTATTAAGCAGAGCTGAAACTCCATAAGTGATTTCAATCATACTTTTATCTAGGGAACACCACCTTCACTATCTTCCAGACTTCTTATACCTTCAACTCCTGCAATAGGGGGTTTACCCACCGCTTTAAGTTCTCAATATTGCTTTGAGGAGTTAAAATGGTGGGGACGGAGGCAGTGGTGGGATTCAAATACGTGAACAACAGGTTCTCTGTGTGGCTGCCGCTTCGGGAAGTCCATTCTGGGCCTGGGCAACAAAAAACTAGCTACCGGTGCGAACCGGCTAAATCCCACCACTGGGCGGAGGCATAGAAAGAATAGTGTAACACAGAACACATCACACTGGGAAATGCTCATTTTCTCCCCTGCCCCCATGTCTCCCCTTAATAAACTCTTTTCAAAATGCTGGTAGTAAACTGAACCTTAAATTTATAGCACAGCCTTGGGCTCCAGTAGCTGATGGCTCCTCTTATCGGATAGGGTGCAGCCGCCACTGTAGCAAGTGACAAACTATTATCTTTATTAGCTGCTGAAGTTAGAACTGAAAGAACTAAGAACTTGCCTCCCAAAAAGCGTACAGAGGCCAAATGTTCTACAAGGAAAAAGCAGAACTACCATATACCGTATTTCCTGAAGGTACCAACTCTGTCTCATGGACCAATCCACTTTATAAGCAGCATAAGACATTTAACTGAGGCAGGTCATTTACTTTTTCCCCTTTTATCCCCATTTCTTTCTGAGATGCATCATTTTAAATTGTAAATCTGTGATCAGAGATTGCCACTGAGGGGCCCTGCACTAGTTCTGCAATCCTTTTAACCCAAGGCATTTAAGCATATTTCTGGTACAGCTTGACTTGGCTGGGTTTCACAGCTGCTTTAAATGTTATTATTTGCTATTATTTTAATTTTATTATCGCACAAAGTTTTATACTCAGTAATTAATTATCGAAAAGGTTAACATTTGGATAGGATGCAGATTGTCTTCAGGAAATTATTGAAAATTATTTTCCCATGATATGGAATACTAGGAAATTTGCGATTTTCTACTCCTTCTTGGTATGTTAACACAACGTTCAATTGTGTTTTATTCAGTCCTGTGTAAACTGCTTTGAAATTCTTGCAATCCTATATGTCAGTGTAGAGATTTTAATCACGTATTTTTAAGAGCAAATACCTAGTATAAAGATTTTTCCCTTTGCCATACAGGTATGTGGCATGTTTTAAACCACCACTGAACCCAACGTAATTGCCTTTTTCCACAAGACCTGCGAATTTTTGCTAGGAATAAGAAAACCTTGCCAGTCATTATTCTTACATCTATTTTTGAAGCCTTTGAGAAAGCTCCCACTGGATGAACGTGGTCGTAGAGAATAATTACCCCAACCATTACTCTCATGCAGAACATGAGGGTTTCTTCACTGGTGAATCTACTTCTATATTCTCTGAAACATAAGATTTTTTTTTTAAAAAAAGGTATTATTGTTAGTATTTTTGAAATAAATATTATTTCAATTCATTTCCATCTTTCAAATTAAAAATGCTTTTTCAATGCCATGTAGAAAGAACTATTCAAGAGAGAATATCAATGACTACAAGGATTAGCACTAGCAGTCACTGGCAAAATAGAAGACTTCGTGTATGTATATATACATATATACATATACATATATATATATACATACATATATTACATACATGCATAAATATATACATATATACATATATTATATATATAAAGAGCGAGGGAGAGAAGCAAAGAAGACAGAACTCAGAATGAACACAAAGATTTGTTTCCTTTCCAATGGACATTTATTTCACATTGTTGATCCCGATTCTACTGCTAAAAGGAAGTGGGAGGATTTGGTTCAGTCATAAAATGACCCTAAGACACGAATCAAAAATACAAGTGGATTGATAACCTACAGATGCATACACACAGGCACAAACACAAATGTCATTGCCCTTGATTTGCTAAAGTTACTTTATACAACATTGTATTTTAGAGCATTGTGCTGCATCCTGAAATTACGATACATTTAAAATGGAGAGCTGTGGAGGAGGATTAGTCTCTCGTTGTCACTTTGGTGTTGCAGAATCAGTGTAATAGAACATTAATATGCTTCGATAAGTCAGGAAGCTCTTCCAGCAGTGGGAAAAGTAACACCTTCACAGAAAACTGATACCTTCAGCTGGTGGGAGGATATAGAGGAACAGCATGAAACAGATTTGTTGTTTGAAGTGAGGTAGGGATGGGGAAGAGATAGCAAACTGGCCATTTGTTGCAATATCTATGGGGGGAAATTATTCTTTTTTGGCATCTGATGCAAGACTAAAAGGTATGCTACTGACCTCCAGGATGGTTTACTTGTATCTTTTAACATTAAACAAATATTTTAAAAGTTATCTTAGGTATTCAGAACTTTCTGAGCACAGAAAACTCATATTTCAGAAAAATGAAGGGAATATGTAGCAGTGTGTAATTTTAATGTTGAATTCTTTAGGCTACAAAATTGCTATTTTGTGATAATTTTAAGAAACCTGCACATCAGCAATTTTAAAATTACTGGATCAATAAAAATGAAGCATCTGTGAAAAAATATTTTAATACTATTCCGTTTAAAAATATTTTTGCTTTAAACACAATTCTACTACTAAAACCTATTTGAAAAGTAGAGGCAAAGGAAGGATGAATAGGTAAGTAGCTGGATGAAGAAGAAAAGTAATTGTTGGCATTTTCCAAATATAGTCATTTCAGCATGGATGATAGGAGCAAGGTTCACTGAGTTTCCCTGACAGAATGACCAATCTTCAAACATCAAAGACTATAAAAATACACAATTGGCTAAAAAGATAAGTCATGTGGAAAGTGACCTGTTTTAAAGATCTTTAACCTTTTCATCCTGCCATATCATTTTCCACTCTCCCCAACTAAATATTGAGACTTTTTTTTAAAAAAAAAAAATAAGGATAACAAGCCAGGATAATTCACTTAAGGATTAATTTATAACACAGCATTGCCTGTTTCAATATTCAAAAGTATTTTTTAAATGCTTTAAAGTTTTCCTATAAGAAAAAGCACACTCAGAAAAGTAACGTATAAAATACAAAATAAAGACATGTCTATTAGAACCAGCGCCAGAAGCAATATAACTTTGGAAATCATTTGATTGGAAGCAAACAGAAGAAAGAAAACATTCCACTTGGTGAACTACCCATGTATACTCATGTGAACAAAATGCAAGTTTCCACAGCCCTTTAATCTGTTTTCAGCAGGGCTTTCCTGATGTTATGATAGCCTCGGCCGCAGACAGTCCCTGTCTGACCTTGTTGGGACCTAGAAATTAACAGGGGGCAAGGCCTACTTATTCCTTGTATGGGAGACTGGCAGGGCCACCTCAAAGCAAGCCACTTCTACAAGGTGGCCAAGAAAACTACACTGCTGTGTTCATGAAGTCACCAAAAAAATGGAACTCGGTTTGTAGGAGAGTGGATTTCACCAACTTAAAGTAAAAAAAGTAGATAGATAAGTGATGACAGGTTCAATGGACTAGGAATTTCCCAGAGGAGAACAAAAAAAGACCTTGGCATAACTCATCCTTCAACTCCAAAAGAGATCAAACTAGAACTAGACATTAGAAATGTACTACCAAACATGTCTGACATACACAGATTATCTCTAAATACAGCTAATGAAATCACATATTTTCTGTTTAGTTCTGCACTGAGGAATTCAAAGACAGGCCATGTCTGCAAGGGGCAGCCTTATGCATAAGCTGCATTTAAGTGACACAGCAAGCCAGAATTCACAGAGGTGCTGGGTCCGAGATGAATGATCAGCATACTAGCCTACATTATTACTTCAATGGCTCCTGCTTAGTCTTCTGACAGAAAACCATGGACAGCTCCTACTGTGAGGTTTTTAACGCAGAAAGGAGTAGGCAACCTGAGGCATTTGAGGGCTGCCTGTCTCCTCAAACTCCTTTTCTAAAGCCATCAGAGCCTCCTATAACACAACTGCTGAAAATCATCAGGTCCTTTGTTTTCAGGTAGGAAAAAGTCATGCAAGCCCTCCAGAAAAATCACAGCTGTCCTACCTTTGTGTGTGATTCATTCCTACTCACTTTGCCTAGCTGCCCAAACCACTGTGACTTTTAGCCCCTCAAACATGATCAAACACCCCCCCCCACAGGGTGTGCTTGAACAAGGGCCTTTGTCTTACTTCACTGTGGTTCAGATTGCAAAATACATCACATACAGCTAGTGCGGGTTAGAGCTGTGGGGTGATTCATATTTGACAGAGAAAAGATGATGGATGGTAAGATTGACAGACAAAAGAGATGAGTGAGGAAAAGATATAGCACCTGCGGGCAACTCATTAACAAGGTTATGCATTTTCTTAGCCACAGTACAGACTCCATCAAGGTTTTACAAGTAGTCCTTGACTTAACAACTGGTTGTTTAGGGACCAGTTGGAGGTACTTATGACCCAACTCCAAAGTTACCATGGTTCTGTGACCACATTTTAGGTGCTCTGCAGCCAACCCACATTTAAGGCCATTTGTAGCATCCCCTGGTCATGTGACAGCGAGTTAGGACATTTTTGCTGAAAACCAGTTTAGTTTACGTCCGGTTTTTGATGAAATCCCCAATAGCAATCAATGGATTTCGCTTAACGACTGCAGATTCACCTAACTCTGGTGATTCACTTAACAACCGTCACAAAAAAGATCATAAAATCATGCTGGTCATGTGATGACCCCCTTTATGGCCCCTCATGACTTTCCCCTGCAATGGGCAGGCTGCATTATGGTCATAAGTCAAGGACTAGAGATAGTCCTCGACTTACAACCACAACTGAACCCAAAATGTATGTTGTTAAGTGAGACACGTTAAGTGAGTTTTGCCCCATTTTATGACCTTTCTTGCCACGGTTGTTAAGTGAATCACTGCACTTGATAAGTTAGTAGCGCAGTTGTTTAAGTGAGCCTGGCTTCCCCCTTGACTTCGCTTGTCCAAAGGTCACAAAAGGGATCACATGACAGGTCATAAGCGTGAACCAGTTGCCATGATCATATGGTCATGGCGATGCTACAAAACTTGTAACTGTGAAAAATGGTCATGACTCACTTCTTTTCAGTGCTGTTGTAACTTTGAACAGTCACTAGATGAACTGTTGTAAGTCAAGGACTACCTGTACCTGCATCTGGTTTAAGGTAGTGTGGAAAGGTGCTTCCAAACCCCTTTCCCTTTCAGATCTGGATTGTGGTGCAGCTATCATTAGTGGCTTGCTTAATTGATGCAGCTGCTACTGCTGCTGCTGCTGAGGGAAGAGTCAGTGGGAGCTATTGGAGCACTGCCACAAGCAAGCTGCTCATTCACTGCTAAGCCAGAACCTTGGCAAAAGATAACTCGATTTCTTTTTTAATCATTTCCTTATTATAGCAACATTGATACATAAGTCCATTGCTCATAACTTACGGTGTTTCCAGCATGACTTTACATACACTGGCCATCGTACTTAGACAATCTGTTGTGTTCTCAATTGGCAACGTTTTATTCTACAAAAGTTAAAACAAGCCAACAAAAGAGGTCAGTCAGGTCAGTCTAGACTTCTGATTTGATTCTGAGGTTTCTGAAAGGATTAAAACTTTTGCTCACTTCTACAACAAAATGGGTGGTAGCATTACTCAGCGTTTTCAGAACCGGTGTAGCTTCTGCGTAGAACAGCGACATTCTGTTAGCCATCTCATTGTTCACTTCACTCTCAATGTCAAGCTGTTTAAAAAAATGAGAGAAGATTAGTGTTATTTTCTTTTTGCTCAAGCGATTTCCCCCCTATTGCTATACAGAAAGATATGAGAAGTTCCAACTCATATTCAAAGCCTAACATATTCCAAGCCTTGTAACCAAGACTCCAAAATTATGCAATCTTTGTGTCCTAAGGAAAGCTGGAATTCTGGTTTTTAAAACACTATTCCTCCTTTACAGAAATAACTTTTGAGGGGACATTCAAAAGCATTGTATAACACTAGGAAAGTTTTGTGTTTAAAAAAAAACTTAAAATACCATTACTATTTTTCATTGTTATGAACATGTATGGTAACTGTTAACATTAACATATAGCTTTTCCATGCCAATCAGATTATCTAGATCAGCATTCAGAAAAAAACACCCATCCCCAGTGGATCAATACACAGAAGGATGTTGGATGTGTTTTGATCCTTGGGAACAAAGGAGTAGCAGCACAATAGAAGTCTAAAGACAGAATCTCAAAATGTAAAAAATGATTGACACCATGCAAAGAAAAACATTTCATGATTTTAAAAAACACAACATATTTATAAGCAGGCCATCAAAAATATTATCTCCTGATGTCAGCTGTATCTTTTTTTCAAAAGTGTCCATGCTATAACACTTTTAAACAAAGGCAAAACCAAAACTCTTCGATTTAACCTACATAAATGTAAATGAAATCTGTTTTTAGCATAACTACAAAAATTACACTTGAATGAATGTGGCAAGGAGGAAAGGTAGTATAGTAGTATATCCTGGTTGGTTTAGATCACTGATGGCGAACCTTTTAGAGACTGAATGCCCAAACTGCAACCCAAAACCCACTTATGCATCGTCGGGTGCCGGGTGGGTGTGGCCCATTGGCTGGGTGTGGCCAATTGGAAGGGTGTGGCCCATTGGGTGAGCGTGGCTGCGGTGGTAACGGCAGACTGGGTGGGACTAAAAAATTCAATCAATCAATTCCAACTTTGCAAGATCTTTTTTTTTTCCTGTGAGAAGTTGAAACTGATTGATTGAACCTTTTTTTTTTTTTTTGCACACGGCAGCAGAGGCCTAAAGCGACCTGTGCTATAGGTTTGCCACCACTGGTTTAGATAATACTCAGAAAAATAGGCCAAGTTGATTTTGCCTAACTTAGTATGAAGTAATTTCCTATTGTTGTTACTAATTGTCTCATAAATGAAATCCCCAATTCTGAAAAGAAACATTTTACTCACATGCATGTTGTTTATTCTGTTGCGACTTAATGTCCTTCTATAATAGCTAAAGTCGTTTTGAATTGCTGGGTTTCTCATCTGAAAGAAAAGGAAAATTAACTTCAATGTTCTTACTGAAAACTGGCCATTAAAATAGTCTGCATTGGCTAAGTATTGCTTTCTCCTTACTAACCTTAAGTTCATCAAAGCGGAGAGTAAAATGCAAGATCTCTGCAAACTGCTTTGCTAGGGCTTGCTCTCGCTCTAAGTGTTGAGTTGGCGTGTAGGGTGGACAAGTCAGGGATTCTAATAAGCTCTGCAATGCTTTTTCTGAAAAAAAAAATCCAAAATATTCAGTTTTGTTTCATTTTTTTAAAAAAGGAATCTTCCTGCTGCTTTAGCAAAGTGATCACTTAAACACTCCAAAAATGTTCAATTGCATAACTGAAGACCACTTGGAGGGGAAACAGCAAAACACTTTAAATGTGAAATAATTTGCGATTTACAGAAATAAGTTACACAACTGTTAGAGGAAAGGATAAGCTTTAATCTTTACTTTTCACTATTCTCCATTTACTGTTCAGTAAGGCATATGGAGTCTTATAGCAGCACAGTGCAAGGTTTCAATCCAACTCTTAGATCAAATCTGGAAATGGATGCTTGTTGTGAATTCAACCATTAACAGGGTCTGGGGTAGGGGAAGGGAAAGAGGGGAAAAAAAGACCCTTGGCATAATTACATGGGATTGCAATTCAAACAGGTAGAAAAAGTATGTATTAGCATTCTTCCTGCCTGAATTTGATATAGGTAATCCTTGACTTAATAACCACAATTGGGACCAGAATTTTTGTCATTAAGTCAGCACAGTCATAATGCAACTCACCACATGACCAGACTCAATGTTATGATCATTTTACTATAGTTCTTAAACAAATCACCACGGCTATTAAATGAATCATGTGGTCATTAAGCGAAACCAGCTTCCGCAAATGAATTCTTTGTTAAAAACATGGCTGGGGAAGTTACACATTGCAATCATGTGACTGCAAAATGCTGCAATTAGTCACAAATGTGAGCTGGCTGCCATACGCCCAAATTGCAATCACATGACCACAGGGATGGTGCACAGTCATATATGCAAGGACAGATCATAAATCACTTTTTCCAAGGCTGATGTAACTTTGAACCATTGTTAAATGAATGGCTGTAAGTCAATGCCTGTCTATAGAAATGACACTGATTATGGCCAGTCCACAACTAATTAATCTGATGGAGTAGAATTTAGAAAGCTAATGCTATACTATTCATTAGTCTTCAAGTACCACAAGTGTACTTCTTAAGTTTTTGTTGCAGCAAATCAACATGGCTCTTCTTTTGCATGTTTTATCTTTCTGGACTTTTTAACAGGTATGAATAATTGGCAGCATGCAATTCACAAGCTTTGTTTTTTTTTAAAGAAATCTTTTTAAAGTTTTCATGGTCCTCTGAAGTTCTGTTTCTAAAGTCTGGTAACAAACTTGACCAAGTAATAATTTTTTGACAACAAACAAAACCAAGTAAATTGTCCACTCTATGAACAGAGCAGAATTTTCCCTTTTCTAAAACCCAGTAAGAACCACATTTCAAACTTGAAAAATTCAGACCACCTTGTGTGATATTGTCATTCTATCCTTGCAATTCCAGCAGTTAAAAAAACAACAAGAAGCTTAACTTTTGTCAGCCTCCAAGTTATCTAAGGCTGCTCTAACTACATTCTTCTAAGAATTCATGCACACAATGTTCAGAGGTGCCTGCGTCTAAGGGGGAAAAAATGTAATAGGACAGTGGAAAATGTCCAGTAATGTTCACAAAAGTTCATGAGCTTGCCAGTTCTTGAGAGCATAAAAGACAGAATCTCACCTAGTCTGAGAGAAAATTCATAGAACCGCTTTAACCTCACAACCAGTGGGCATACTGAATTCCATGCTCTTTCCTGCAGCTGAATATCATTCGGGTTTTGTATTGCCTGGAAAACAGTAATAACTTTGAAAAACTTCATTTATTTAATGTCACAATGCCCCTCCAGTCCTCCCCATGCACATAAATGAATGAACAGTCAGAACGAAAGCTAATTCTAATACAGTACGGTATTTGTCTTTCTCTCAAAGAATTGTGTGTGTCCCCCCTTTCTTTCTTTTTTTTAATCCCAGAAGCTTTTGACAAGAAATCTCTTCCAACTTTTGGCAAGAGTAGTTTGCCCCTATTTCAGGAATTAATTGGATGGACGAGAGGAAATTTGTTGGGGTGGGGAGAGAGTGGGGGTATCCTTCAACGGAACATGTATATATGCATACATACATATGTACACTGATTTATTGGGATGTACAGTATTTTACTGAAAGATCTTAATTCTGACAGATTTCTTACTTTTTAAATATCTTTTCTCTTTCTCCCTTCTCTCTAGTTCTTTGCATAAATAAAATAAAAATTTAAACAACGCCTGTTTAGAGTCAGGGGAATAAGAGTCTGATTTATTACCCTCCTCCTTATCTATGGAGACTCTCAGCCATCCTGGTTGTCCCAAAGGTGCTTTTTCAAAAGACAACTGGACTTCCTTCGTTTTGCTTGAAGATGTTTTGATTCTCATCCAAGAAACACAGATCAATTGCTGATCTGGCAATTATGCTAGAAACCTTTTGGCCAATATTCACTACTCAGGTCCCATTATTATCGAGGTTAATAACAAACAATAACCTTAGGAACAACGTCTTATCTGATGCAAATCTATACACCTGTACCTACCCACAGATTGAACTACTAGTCTTTAATTAAGAATAGCAAAGTGCAACACTCTTAAGTTTAAATTAGATTATCGTTTTGATAATTTCACACAATAATTGGCTGCAGTGATAAGAGGTTTTTTTTTAATTTCCCAAAAGGAGATATCTCTGCAAATGTCTCTTAAAAGGTGAACACAGTAGCTCTTAGTTTTAAATTTTCAGTTTTGCATATTATATTCCAAGAAATCCTGGCTGCATTGTTTCAATACAAAAAAAAATACATAAATCACACACTTGTGTTTAATTTCCTCCTTCAGAATATATTGTTTTCCTATATAGTATAATTGAACGCACATCTCTAATCTCTTGTCCAGCTCCTTTGTAAGACTGCAGGTCTGAAAGCATACTTTCTGAGTCCTGTAAAACAGCGTTGACTTGGTTCCATATTTCCCTTTCTCCATCAGTTGGCTGAGCATCTAGACAAAACATAAAAAGCAAGTATTGCAAAAAGTGGACGTCTGTAATCAGGACAATCATATGAAGCATAAGTACTGTCAACTAAAATTCACTGCTTAGTTGATCCATAGTTTACTACTTTCATATAGTTCTGGTGACTATCCATTTTTAGATCCATTTTATTAAATCATAACCAGGATTATAATTAGGGCTTCTTGTCACTCATACATACAAATAGGAAGAACTATTTGCAATTTTTAAAATTGTAATTGATTAACCAAACTTGACATCAAAGGCACCCCTGGACTAAAATCAGCCTAGGTAGGGAAGATGAACTTTTAATTTTTTAATGCAGCTTTATATGCATCTCCAGGAATGTGACAGATATTCAGCGAGTAAAAGTTCTCCTGGTTTCCAGTCTAAATAATAGTCCAGCGTTGTGTCTTGTCCATTATTTACTCTTTTTATTTCTACTTGTTTAACATAAAATGCATTCAGTAGCAAAATTATTGCCCCATAACATCAGATTTAGAAGAAAGTTATTAAATTTAAGAATATCTGGTAGAATAATCTTTTTTTTTTAAGAATTAAAAACTAACAATTTCTTTTGGGCTTCAAAAGTCCACCCAAAACAGTGGCATTTTCAGGAGATTGGCAATAATACCGAGAAGCCTTGTCTCCCTCAATATTTAATTTAAACCAGTTATTTGCTTGATATGTGACATGCTGTGTATCGTTTTCTTTTCTGAAAATATTATAGGAATGACAGCAGTGCTGGGAATAAGTCTTTATGAAGAATCCAGGTGCTAACCCCAGTACAATCTGAACCAAAAAACATTTCTGTAGGCACAAATCTTTATAATAAACTTGTTGGGTTGTTTGTCCTGCTATAGTGAGATTAAATGAATGAAAGCTTTATTATGGCCTTAGATCAGAGTACTGCTAAAATACAATTGATATAAAGCATAGATTAATTGGTACTGAGATGGTAACCAACTGAAAGAGAGAAAGAAAGGGACCATATTAAAGTCATCTCAGTCAGAAGAACGGGGGAAAGAGCAGCTCTAATCCCTGGATGCAAAGAGAGGGAGTGTGACTCTGTCCACCCTTCTTGTGGTGAGTGACGGTAGCAGAGGGAAGCCTTCTTTATCCATAGAATGTTCTAAATCATAGGATGGAAGGTGGGTTTGTCTAGATAAAGGCTCCACAATGCACATTGAGGTTCTCCAGAAGTCCCTCCAGAAGTCATAACTGTACCCCCTGAAGGATTAGTTCATCATTGGCCATATAAAACTGGATATGTGGACCACTATTTTTAGAAACTAAATATATCACCAAATGAAGGTGTAGATAAACACAGAATCAGTTCATCCAGATGCAGGAAAGCCAATCTTTGGGATTGGTTCCACTATAAAAAAAAATATCCTGAATTCTGCACAGATCATCTGGAAAAAAAAACTCTTCTCCCATCCTTCATGTAACCATCTTCTAACGGAAGAGACCACACAGTCTACATGTGCCTGCTGACTGAGCATAATAATTAGTTTTCTGTTCACCCAGTGTTGCCTCATCCAGCAGTAGCATGTATTTATTTAACAAGTCTTAAGAGACCACTCTGAGAATTGTAGGAAGCATTTCCAAAGAATCAATTTCCTCCTGCATCATATGCATTAAATTAAAATTAAAGTGCAGTTATGAAATCTAATAGTACACATCTTATGAGGGAAATGCTTGCTGCAAAAGTTCAGAATGCACTGTGTGAGTTATTAATTAGGTGGGAACAATGTCTAAAAATCTTTACTTTTAACAATATTGGCTGCAGTTAAATAGACTCAAGGTGCAAAGGAAAAAACTTTATGAGAAAAAAAAAGTCAAATCTTGTACTTCTTCATCACCCACAGTTCCTTTGGGTAGATGAATGGTTATATGTGTAATCAGTGCTTTTTTCTTTAAAAAAAAAAAAAAAGGTGCCGGAACTCACACACATCATACAACTTGCCTTGCCTACCCTACAAGGTTCCATCCAAAAAAGGTGCTGGAACTCCGTTCTGGGCGTTCTATGAGAAAAAAAGCCTTGTGTGTAATAAATAAATCTGGAGGATATCAACTGAACTAAGATTTTGCATTTATCGCTTTAACGTCTTCTACTCATTCCGATATGACAAGTCAAGTGAGGCACTGTGGATAATGGCTAGAATGGGTATAAAACCTTTCCATGGTTTCTGGAAAGGTTTGACTCAGCCATTATAGAAAATAAGGTCCCTATCCCCAACTTTTAGAAGCAGACCCAGAATTGTATTTTTATTAGCAATCCTCTTTTATCCATGAAACCTGACAAGCTTTTAATATAAGCTCAAGATACATAGATGCAAAGTTCAAATCCTTTTCATAGTAAAATTCACATGCCTCATATCTGAAATATCACGGATATATATTCAGTATTTTTCATACAGTTTTCTATGGACTGGGAAATTATGATGTAGAGAAGGCACTTTCATAACTAATCACTTCAAATTCATAAGTAATATGAATTTCTTAATGTTATATGAGCCAAGGCGGCACAGTGGTTAGAATGCAGAATTGCAGGCTACTTCTGCTGACTCCCAACTGCCAGCAGTTCGGCAGCCCAAGTCTCACCGGCTTAAGGTGGACTCAGCCTTCCATCCTTCCGAGGTCGGTAAAATGAGGACCCAGATTGTTGGGGGCAATAGGCTGACTCTGGAAACCACTTAGAGAGGGCTGTAAAGCACTAAAACTTCCTAACAGTGAGGACAATTAACCAAGTGAAACAGCTTGCCTTCAGAAATCGTGGGCGCTCAATCACTGGAGATTTTTAAGAAGAGGCTAGACCAGGGGTAGGCAACCTCGGCTCTTTTATGACTCGTGGACTTCAACTCCCAGAATTCCTGAGCCAGCCATGCTGAGGGGAAAGGGAGAGGTTTCCAAGCTGAGCCATGCTGGCTCAGGAATTCTGGGAGTTGAAGTCCATGAGTCATAAAAGAGCCAAGGTTGTCTACCCCTAGACAGTCACTTGTCTGAAATGGTATAGGTTCTCCTGCTCGAGCAGCGGACCGGACTAGAAGACCTCCAAGGCCTTCTCCAGCTCTATTCTATTCTAAGCTTCTAAGACTATGAAGCAGTATATAAGTCTAAGTGCTATTGCTATATTACAATGGTATAACATTATACAATTTGGAGAACTGTACTATGTTCTTGCATATTGACTCATGCTATTTTGGATGTCAACTTCTGTCATAAAACATATGTACAGTTCTTTTTCTTCCTAATTTCATAGTGAAGACTCTGTAAAGTTTTCCCTGTTCAGTCATGTCTGACTCTAGGGCATGGTGCTCATCTCCATTTCTTGGTAGAGGGAACCAGCACTGTCCACAAATATTTTCTGTGGTCATGTGGCCTGGATGCTATATACCAAAGGGGCACGGAACGCTGCTACCTTCCCACCAAAGGGGGAAGCATTTGCATGGTTTCAAATTGAAAGGCGGGCAAGAGCTGGGGCAAGGAACGGGAGCTCACCCCATTGCACAGTGTTTGGGTCTTGAACGCGGGCTGTTAGCTCTCCAGTTGACAAGCTCAGCATCTTTAACTGCACAGGGTCCGGCTATGCACTGTGTTATAATTTGCTAAATTTCAAATGGAAACTGTCTGTCATTTCAGCTATAATATCAGTTTTGAAATGTTTTATAGAAGACACAATGTGAAGCCAGTCACATGTTGGTAGATAGCTTCTAATTTCCCTGATTGCTGGGCTGATGGTATTAGAAATCGAACATCTGTCAGTCATCAGTTTCTCATTTCTGAGTTGTACTATCATATAAGCACTGTCATGCTTTAGGGAAATGTATCAGTGCAATCTCTTTTAAAACTGTGATAATAAGAGAATATAAATAACCTTTATATTAGCTGCACAGAAATAGATTTTCTCTGATGACTCCGTATAAAATATAATACCAATGTTCTTCACCCCCAAAAATGTCAATTTTAGCTTTCATTTTTAATTTTTTTTCCTTTTTTTTTGAAAGATCACTGCATATCATGTACTATTCTGTGACTCTGGTATGATTTGCTTCTTTAATTTTGTAACATTATCTGATAATAGAAATATATTACACGAAGCAGCAGGTTTGAAAGTTTAATGTAGCACGGATATTAATTTTGAATATGAATTTTAAAACCAGAATCTCTGCATTTCATACAATTACTCATGTAAATAATTTTCAGGACTCTTGAGAAAATTCAAGCCTAAATAAATTATTGATTACATTGAAAAGGAAGTTCCTATGAGGCCTGAAAGTGATAAAATACCCCTCAGCAGAACTTCCAATCAAATTCTTATTATGAAATATGACTCCTTGTATTGAGAGGCAACATACACTTGTCTTATTGTTTTAAAAATAAGGTATTAAATAGCACACACAGGTAGAATGCAACTGAGTGTGGATAAAAGGGATTTAGTGCAGTAATCGATCCCTTTCAGGAGAAAACTCAAGCTACATGCAAATGGCAAGCTGTAGTAGACTGCAAGATGTGGTAAAAAAAAAATGAATGTGTAAAACTACATTATTTTACCTGCTTTGATACAAAGCTACAGGAAATATAGTCAAGGATTTGTTCAATTGGTATATTTTATTTTATTTATATTGATAATAGAGATTCTCATATGGGCTGCCCTTAGTCTACGTGTGGTCCTCAACAGATTTCCACGCAAACAACGGAATTCCCTCCTAATAGTAATCAATTAGGCATTAAGAATTTTTCATCCATAACTGTTATAGTTTAGCAGAAAGGAAGATACCCTCCCCCTCTGTGTAATTTAGAGTTCCTGACAGTCAGGCAGCATACAGGTAATCCTTGACTTACGACCACAATTTGGATCAGAATTTTTCATTGCTATGCAAGATACGCTGTTAAGGGGGTCGTGCCTGATTTTGCAACTTTTTTTTTTTTGCCACGGTTGCTAAGCGAATCATGGCAGTTCTTAAGTCAGAGGTAGGCAGCCTTGGCTCTTTTATGACCATGCTGGCTCAGGAATTCTGAGAGTTGAAGTCCACCAAGTCATAAAAGAGCCAAGGTTGCCTACCCCTGTCTTAAGTGAACCACGTGGTTGTTAAATGAATCCAGCTTCCCTTTACTGACTGCAAGTCTGGTAATCTTGCAATTATCCCGTGACCCTGGGACGCTGTTAATCATCAGCAATACAGGCTGGTTGCCGACTGCCCAAATTTTGATCATGTGACCATGGGGGTGTTGCGACGGTCATAAGTGTAAGGACCAATTGTAAGTCACCTTTTTTCAGTGCCATTTTTAACTGTGAATAGTCACTAAACTAAGGTTTGTAAGTTGAGGACTATCTGTACAAATTTAATAAATTAGTACATTTAAATGATTAATAAATTATTATTATGTGTGAATAGGGAAATGATTGTCTTATATAAGAACGGAAAGAGCTACTGGAAAAAAAAAGAATGAACAAAAACATGATACTCATGAAGATTTGCCTGAAGTGAAGCTGTTTCCTGGCAGAGGTAACTTATAATACTTAATAGGGCTCTCTTTTGCTTCTACATACAGTTACCTCTTTACCTCTCTTTCTCCCCTTTTCTTTTGTTCCCAGTGCAATTGGAATCCCATCTTCCCCTACTTTTTTTCATTGCTGTTTCTGCTGAAAAGGGAAAGAGGAGTGTATATGTGTGCAGGCGTATGCACATGCATGTATACCGGGATAAGTAAGACTTATTTATAAGTGTGTGCAAGAAAAATCCTACATGCAGATGGGTATCCACTATTTTTGTAAACGAGTATCTTATTTTATAGACAATTAATTTAATTAGTTTTAATCAATTCAATATATATATACCGGTATTCTATTCCAGCCTAAACAAACTCCCTCGTTGGCAACATTAGATTGACAAAATAGAGAAGCATTAGACAGGATTTTGGTTGCTTACATTTAGTTATATTAGACCCTTTGAATTTGCCTGTTTCCCTTCATATACTATTCAGGTTTTGAAATAATATACCGTAGAGGTTTAGTAATGTGCTTTTAGACACACCAATAGCACAAGAAACAAATTAATTTACTTGCAAGTTTATTTTGAATATAGCACAAGCCACTTATAATGATCAGTTTAAGATAGACTGGTGATTTTGAGGCTCTTTTTTTTTTTTTGGTAAAGATACGACACAATGTCAAAAATTTCATCTGTGAACCAAGAAGCACTAAATCCTCTTTCTATATAGGCTGTGGTCTTCATCCATGTTTTGAACCATTTTCAAAATGCAGGCTGCTGAACTAATCAGAATCTGTCACAAAAATAAACCCGAGCCAAGTTCTTTTAGCTAATGCTCATGATCACGAGCAATTATTATTGGGATTTTGGATGAACTGAAACAATGACTTTTCAGTATGAAAGAGGAGAACTCCAAGTGGCGTGAGCTAGAGTACTTGCATGGTAGATTAATATATATGCTATTTATTAGACTTTTTAAGGTTTAAAAAAAAAACCTCCAAAAATAATGCAGGCCAAACTTTGCTCACTTTCAAAGTCTAGGAAAAAAAAGGGGGCCTTGATCAAAGTCTGTACAAGTGAGAACTTTTAAAAGATTTCCCATTTGGTTTCTGAAAAATAGAAAAGGAACAGAATAGGTAACCAGGAACAAAACTTGACAACACTGTTATCTCTATTGTACTGCTTGAACATGTTTATCTGTCAAGGCAAATGAAGCTTAAACATTCCTAGGTCAGGGAAAACAACGTTTCAAGCTTTGAACTTACTTTCAAAATCCAGGAAAAAATGTGGGTAGTTTTCAATTTCTCTGGTAAGGACTTTAAGAAGATTACCCATACCAGCAAAACCTAGTGAATGCAACAAAATCATAAAGAGTTATATATGCAAAAGCAGAAGCTGAGAAAAAATCAAGGGCTTTGCATGCACTTCTAGTTCAAACTGAAACAGGAACATTCAGACTGTTTAACCGAAGTAATTAACAATCAATGCTACAATATGCATATTGGGAATATTGACCAAATATGAAAAATATATTCAGAAACCATACTTCATGACTGAGAGAAACATGGAACGAAGGCAGAATTTCCAATGGTGTGCACATTCTTTCCTTGTGTACAGGCTGTCCTCGAGTTAAAACAGGTTGCTTAGTGACCAAAGTTACAATGGCATTGAAAAAAAGTGACTTAATGACTGTTTTTCACACTTACAATCGGTGAGGCATCCCTATGGTCATGTGATCAAAATTTGGATGCTTGGCAACTAAGTCATATTTATGATGGCTGGGTCATATCATCCCCTTTTGAGGCCCCGACAAGCAAAGTCAATGGGGAAGCCGGATTCACTTAACAACCGGGTTACTAATTTAACAACTGCAGTGATTCGCTTAGCAATTGTGGCGAGAAAATTGGTAAAATGGGACAAAAATTCACTTAACAAATGTCTCACTTAGCAACATAAATTTAGGGCTCAATTGTGATTGTAAGTCGAGGACTACCTGTATTTGGACAAGCAGCATTTTGTAGGTTTTGACTGCTTTAACAAAAGCGAACGTTCAATCTTTGAATGCATCCTCATTTTAAAACTATTAATTTAATATAAGGTCCTGCACAAGGACACCCTTTCCTCTTTTTTCTTTTCTGTGATTCATCCATTGTTCCAGAGCAAATTTCAGGAAGCATGTTGGAAGTTTCATATAGAAACCAATCAATTT
Source organism: Bothrops alternatus (assembly GCA_034064705.1). Classification (NCBI taxonomy): domain Eukaryota; kingdom Metazoa; phylum Chordata; class Lepidosauria; order Squamata; family Viperidae; genus Bothrops; species Bothrops alternatus. The sequence goes on along the minus strand of JARGCV010000223.1, from coordinate 34,206,017 downwards.
CTTTGGGAGACAGACACCACTGGACAGAAGCTCAATATATTTATGATAAACATTAAAAAATTCCTGAGCTCTTATACACATACAAAATATAGCTGAACATAATTTGAATTACAGGACTTGCTTATTTCTTAATTATTTTTCTATTCTGCAAACAAGATCCGATAGGTTCTCTTTAAGAATTACTATTGAATATTACTATTGAAGAATTACTATTGAATGTAAATAATTACTATTTAATTACAATTAGATAAAGAGACTGGGCCAATGTCAGGTCATAAACAGCTTGCCTTGTTACATTTAGCAGTGTGGTAAAATTAGTTCTGTCTAAGAAACTTTGATTGATTTATTTGACAGAATGATCTTATCCCGAATTGGTTTTACACTTTATTATTTTGTTTACAGAAACTGAATGAACCTGATTTCAGTTTTAAAAAAACCCAATGATTCAGAAGTAGTATAATACTAATTCTCATATTATGTATAGATAGATGAATATACTCTAATTCTCTATTTTGAGATCTCTGAACAATACTGGACAAGAATTCAGAACAATTCAGTATCTGAACAAAGCTATTGGTATAATTAATTTTAATATGTAACCATCCAAAACAAATTTACTCATTTCAATGACTTTCAAACATACTAAGGGTTAGAAATTCCTGGATATATACTGGTCTTATTCTAAAAGCAGGCATGTCAAATCTTTTCCATTATTAATATTTTTCATGCAATATATTAACAAATAAGGAAGGAAGGAAGGAAGGAAGGAAGGAAGGAAGGAAGGAAGGAAGGAAGGAAGGAAGGAAGGAAGGAAGGAAGGAAGGAGTCTGTATTGCAATATGGTGCAATAGTTTTAAATTATAACTATATGATTATATAAACTTAACTCTGAATGCAGCAACACTTTTATATATCATGCACTGTACAAAACATAAGAATCATGCTTAAAGTGGATTTTAAATGTACAATTAAGAACCACACATTTCCAACTTGAATTTAAAAGTACAACTTACCACAATGAAAAAAAGGAAGTCACTAGTGTATTTTTGTCCTAAACCATTAGCGTTATTCTCCAGAAACACTTAATCTCAAAGCATCTTTATTAAAAACAAACAAGCTACCCGAGATTGCTAGTCATGTTGACTAGATTATCTCCAATATCAGAGGTACTGAATGCCAGTTGCTGAGGAACATGAGCAAACGTGGGCTCTCAAACGCTGGTTGGCTTATCCTTGAAAGACAATGCCATGCTAAGTAAACAATTGTTGTTGTAGGTCGAGGATTACCTGTGTGCATTTTTTTTCTTATTGAATTATCACTGTATTAATAATAATGTGGTTTTTTTTACTTCACTGTTAAAAAAAATTGAATATTTCATGCCCCTCCTTTCACTATTATAAGCCTGAGTTTTCTCTGAATATAAATTCTGGATTCTTTTTGCAAAGCCATAGCTTCCTAGCCTGGATTGAGGAAAATCCTAGTTATTTGTCTATTAACAGACAAAAAGAAAACATTCACAAGAATGTAACTCCAAAAATCTACCCTATCTCTTAAAATGATTAGTCATGATCCTCAGGAAAGCTCGTAACTCGGAGGTGAAAACAATGTCCTACAATAACTGGTATTCCAAACTGCATGCTTTGTAATTTAAACTGCCTTCTATACTAGCACACTAACAAGTAACACATGGATGGAAATTAAAACACGGCTATTGACTCAGGGATACTTTGAAGCATTTAAATTATTAATTAAGTAATTGAAAAGGGTAAATTATTTTAAATTAAATTTTCCAGGCCTGTCACCTGGAGTTTCATCCCTACTGTAAGTAAAATTTGCACACTTAATTTTTCATAGGCGATACATTGAATAGCAGGTACGATATTAAGCACTGAATAAGTCTATGCTAATGTTTGTAAGTTGAACTCTCACACTATGGTGGTTCCAAGAAAAACATTCCCCATCTCATTAAATATAAACAATCCCTAGTGGAGATCATTGAGAGCTTTCAAATGACTCAGTTCAATGAAACATTACAGTTGAGAATTAAGTACCAAGGAGGAAAATGAATGAAATAAGTTTTAAATATTTTACAATGGCAATAGGAAATATCATAAGACTACCTCAGGATGGGAATCTTACCTATATAAGAGGAAAGAAAGAAGTGGGCTGCACAAAGTTAGAACTCTATAAGGAACCATTCAGCCCTCCAACCCATCCCAACATTGATTAAATCATTTTCATGTAATCTTACATTTAGATTGAACAAATATTTGTTCTTGCCCTATCCCAGTTTTTGTCTGCCCTGCCTGCCTAACTACTACAGAAAAGTAGGGCATTTGCCTACCAACTAAAGTCTGTGTGGCCTTACACTAAAAGTTGTATAGTCCATTGAAAAAAATATTTGTGCCTTAATACGTTAGTGGGAAAAAATGGCATCATTCTTTTCTTATTAAGAAAAAGCGGAATACAAATCTACTACAGGTAGTCCTCGACTTATGACCATAAATGAGCCCAAAATTTATGTTGCTAAGTGAGACATTTGTTTTAAGTGAGTTTTGCCCCATTTTATGAGTTTTCTTGCCACAGTTATTAAGTGAACCATTGTACTTGTTAAGTTAGTAACCTGATTGTTAAGTAAATCTGGTTTTCCCATTGACTTTGCTTGTCAGAAAGTCGCAAAAGGTGATCACGTGATCCCGGGACATTGCAACCATCATAAGTATGAACCAGTTGCCAAGCATCCGGATTTTGATCATGTGACCACGGGGATGCTGCAATGGTTGTAAGTGTGAAAAACAGTCATAAGTCATTTTTTCCAGTGCCAGTGTAACTTTGAACAGTCACTATATGAATTGTAGTAAGTCGAGGACTACCGATATGTATACTTGCAAATAAATTACTTCTAAAACAATTTTGCCTTACTTTTACAAATCAACCATTATTCCCACCACATGCACAATTCCACATCCTAGCTAATGAAACTAATTCTCAGTTCATGCTGCTTGGAGGGCCAGAGGCAGAGGCACAGGGTGGAAGGCACACAATTTGGCCCACTGGATGCGCCGGGCAGCCGCGTGGCCATCTGCCCCACCCCAGCCATTGTGGCTGCAAAGATAGAATGTGGGATGGAGCAAGCACATCCGGCAGGCCAGATTACGTGCCTCCCACTGCCCTGCACCTCTGCTTCCTCCTGCTGTGGGTGCTGCCGCTGCGCCTACTGCTTGGAGGGTCGGCCTGGTGGTCGCAGCAGGCTATGGAGCCAGCAGACTGCAGCCAGACACCATTAGGGCCCTGCGCGCTCACTGCCTCCTATGTGAATGCCGGGGGGGGGGGCGGCTGGCTGGGATGGAATGGAATGGGCCGGGGCAGCGGGAGCCGGTTCGTCACCTCCAGGGCAGTCCCTTGGGCCTTGTGTTCGACATGTCTGATCTAATCCAATTGCCTACAAGTATGACACATTACGCAGATACTATTTCAGAATTACACTGTCATGCTCCATCTGGATGTCTGCCTGTGAGTGACAACAGAACAACCAACACCCCTGATGTCTGATTACTATTTACTAGGAACAGGTCATGAAGTTTTGGAATTAACCTGAGATAAAGTGGTCTGCGAGCAAATGGAATGTGGAATTAAATAGACCAAGAAGGAGGAATCCCGAGCAAGGGATGAGTTGCGTTGATGAACAAATCCATCACAGCTAAATATAGTCCACCCTTAGTATATCTGCAATAAAATCCAGAATGAAATTCAGCAGCTATTGGTTACAAATTGTGATGTTATTGTGGTATAATAGTTATTACAAATACAGGGCTCTCCATCCTTTTTTTCCCTACAAGAAAATAAAAGCAATTCTTGTAAATAAAATGTCTTTAGGCCATCGGTTCAGGCTCAGACAAGGAAAAAAATTTGTCCTACTGGATTTTTCCCCTCTGAGTTCAGGATTCTGGGGCAGCAATAAGAATGGTTAAGAAGCATATTGGTTTCTTAGTTCAATCAATCAGAATAGAGCTGGAAGGGACCTGGGAGGTCTTCTCGTCCAGCCTCCTGCTCAAGCAGGAGAGCCTATACCAGTGGTGGCGAACCTATGGCACCAGTGCCAGAGGTGGCACTCGGAGCCCTCTCTATGGGCACACGTGCCATTACCCCAGCCTCACCTTCCCCCGTGACCCCCTCCTCTCCAGCAGCCCCCCTGAAGGAGAGTCGCCCCTGAGCATGGCCCACCCGGAGCAGCACAGCTAAGGACATGGCAGCCAGGTAGCGTAGACAAGACTCTGCCCTCACACCCCCTCATGCACAGTTGATGTTGCAGGGCGCGGGCAGAGAGTGTGGCCACCATGGTGCCGCTGGGCTGTCTGGGCGATCTGCGGCGGACCCTGGAGGCAGTGAGTGGCCCTGCCGGCAGGTGGGCCGGGGGATGGGGGGCAGAGCGGGGGTGGGGCAGGGGGTGGAGCGGGGGCGGGGCCAGTTTTGGGGCACTCGGTCTCTAAAAAGTTCGCAATCACTGGTCTATACCATTTTAGTCAAGTGACCATCCAGTCTCTTCTTAAAACCTCCAATGATAGAACACACACAACTTCTGATGGCAAGCTGTTCATTGGTCAATTGTCCCCACTGTTAGGAAGTTTCTCCTTAATTTTAGGTTGCTTCTCTCTTTGGTCAGTTTCCAACCATTGTGTCAAGGTTCCGACTAATGAAACTCTTCAAAGAACTTTCAGGCATGTTTATCCTAAAGCCTTTATTACCGTGTTACAAACTGACATCATGGACGTTACATGGATGTTACATCATGGACGTTTTATGCCAGAATCTGACTTCCTCTTGCTGGCATCTAACTTTTCTTGCTAAACCCCTCCCTTATCTTGCAGTCACAAGTCACATTATCCAATTAGTGTGAAGGTCAAAGGTTTACTTCCTCTTTCTTTCCTGGGCTTTTTACCCCCCCCCACTCTAAGCTATGTATTAACCCAATAAATACCAGACAGTTTTGCATATTGTCAAAAGCAAGAATATACAGTATTTGCAGCTGTATATTCTTGCTTTTGACACATTGTTTCTTGTCCTGTCCTCTGGTGCTTTGGAAAATAAGTTGACCCCCTTCTCTTTGTGGCAGCCTCTCAAATACTGGAATACTGTTATCATGTCCCCCCCCCCACCCAAATCTTTCTTTTCTCTTGATTAGCCATACCCAAACCCTGCAACCGTTCTTCACATGTTTTAGTCTCCAGGCCTTTAATTATCTTAGTTGCTTTTCTTTGAACTGTTTCCAAAGTCTCAACAACTTTTTTGTAATGTGGTGACTAAAACTGGATGCAGTATTCCAGGAGTGGCTTTACTAAGGCTTTGTAAAACAGTACTAATACTTCACGTGATTTTGATTCTATGCCTCTGTTTGTACAACCAAGGATTGTATTAGCTTTTTTTGGCTGCTGCCGCACAGTGCTGGCTCATATTTAAATGATTGTCCACTAGGACTCCAAGGTCCCGCTCACAGTTACTGTTTTTGAGCCAGTATCTGTACTTGTACTTTTGGTATAAATTTCCAAATACATCCTGAAACTACTTAAATTTCTTTTAGCAAGCCTCATCATTTTGACTCCCGTGTTCAAGAAGCCAATATCTCCCTTTGGGGCAGAAGTGTTTCTGACAACAAGAAGACTTGAAAAATACGTGACTGGCAGACCAAACAATTAGAATCGCTGGTGAGGTGCCATTGTCGAATATCCCTTCCTGATGACCCCTTGCAAAATTTTAGCAGCAGACTGGTTTTCTGAACCATGAGACCGGAGGATTTAGTGGGCAAATGTACTGTAATCTAAAGTTACTATAGCCTCTGGTTAATCAATACTCTTGTTTATACAGAAGCCCTTCCAAATATTTAATGGTAGCTGAGAATATTAGGAGATTAATTTTGCTCTATCCAGTAATTCCGCTAGTATAGCTATTTTCATCAAAGTAATAGGAAAAAGGCTTGCAAAGCATACAGAGCGTTTCTTCTGAGACTTTTTAATGGAAATTCCATTATACTACAGAGCAATTTGATCATGAACACCAAAAGCATACTCAGTAATCTAACCTATTCAGGATTTATTTCTAGACCCATACACTTGTTAGTATGGGAGCAAATGCACATTTGAATATATTTACAAACAGTTCAGAAAGAAATATGGCTTACAGAATAATAGTTATTATTGCCCGAAGATTCAGGGATAATCATTTCAACTTACTTTGCTTTTGATCCCCATGAGCAAAAGCATTCAACCTTTTATAATCTAAATACTATTTAAAATACTTCAGTCAGTTTATATGTGCTTTATTTGGGAAGAAATACCTTGTTTTTTCTGGCATGATTAGACATACATTCAAAATCGCTGCAAAATAAAAAAAAGGAACACTGAAATAAATATATGGGCAATAATTGAAGCTGGCGTGTTTAAAATGGGGTGTGTGTGTTCTTGGATGAAAGTTTGGGCCCCCCAGAATCTGGATTCCACAAGAGTTTGAGATTATTTTCCTAACTTTGAATTAGAAAACCTTGCCACAGTATAACAGAGTTGGAAGGGACCTTGGAGGTCTTCTAGTCCAGCCCCCTGCTCAGGCAGGAAACCCTATACCATTTCAGACAAATGGTTGCCCAATTTCTTCTTAAAAACTCCCAGTGTTGGAGCACCAACAACTTCTAGAGGCAAGTTGTTCCACTGATTAATTGTTCTAAGTGGAGGATGTTCCTATGCTGCTGCTCTCTTTCCCATAGGACAAAGTTGGCCCTTGAAATTGCTTCAGTTCTTCTCATTCAAGTAAATCCAGAGTGGGCTAGTTCTTTAAGTAATGATGGTCCTTAAAACTCCCATTCCTCGTTATCTGACAGGGTGTCCTTTTTCATCCCTCCACCTCCCCATCAATATACAGACTCATGCAAAATAAATTTTGCAAGAGGAGAATGAGAGGACATCTTATCCCTGCCCATTCATTCCGCAATATAAGTATTCACCAGTTGAACCCACTAGATATTGGGGAAGGGAGTTGTTTTATTTTGACTGGCAGGACCTTCAAAGACTTCTGTAAATCAAGTGCAATTGAGCACTGAAGCCCACAAACTCATTCAGGTTCCTTATCTGGCAAAGGGGTAGGAAAATGGCCCATTTAGAGGGCAACAAGGTGATAAAAATTCCATTTTAATTTGGTCATCTAGAAAAAACTTACAGAGATATGTGCAATGTGTATTTTGCTAAAAATAAAAGGCAGCAATTAGGAGTGACCTCAGGTTTCAAGGCCATCATTTGGGTGAGCCATGGTAAAGGCCATGGACTGTGCTGCACAGACGTGAAGCATCTATATACCGGTAGCAACAGCTAACTGAGCCAACTACATTTGATAAGGTTTTGTTATTTGAAAACCTCCTTCTAGCTAGTTGAGGTGTTTTATGGCTTCAATCTGTCCTCTTTTATAGCTTGAAGTCAGCAATAAAATATTTTCAAGGAGATGTTCAACTAAGGCGTAATAAGAATAGGAAGAAGACATTTTCAAAGTCAGAGAAGCCAGGAAAGCAAAATAAATACAATTTACCAGCTAAAACAGACTACATGAACAGATCTCCACAACAGAGGGAGGAAAGTTCAGAGAATCTAGAAACCCTTCATGACAAGGCAGAGGGAATGAACAACAGAACCAAGGTGTTTGTTGTATATAGCATTGTGAATGTTCTGTCTGTCTGTCTGTCTGTCTGTCTGTCTGTCTGTCTGTCTGTCTGTCTGTCTGTCTATCTATCTATCTATCTATCTATCTATCTATCTATCTATCTATCTATCTATCTATCTATCTATCTATCTATCTAATCTCCACATCCTTGAATCAGCCTTGATTCCTGGTGATTACTTGGACAAGTCCATACACTGTTCTTTACAGCATTTTTGGAAGTGGCTTGCCATTGATTTCTTTCTAGGGCTGAGACAGAGTGACTGGATTCTCTAGATTTGCCTAGAAGCTATGGCCTCTCAGTTTCTAGCCTGATACCTTTAACCGCTACACAAAATTGGCTCCCAATCCCTACATATACAAAACCATAAAGCAGGTTGATGCAGTTCTTGGTAGTAAATGAACCTTTAGAACAGCGGTTCTCAACCTGTGGGTCGCGACCCCATTTGGGGTCGAACGACCATTTCACGGGGGTCGCCAAACAACGCAGTCCGCCATTTTTTCCCTTAGCTGTGCTACTCCCTCTTATTCTATTGGCTTTTGAAAGCCAATAGAATAGACTCTCTTGAATAGAGTCTACTTCTATTGGCTTTCAAAAGCTAATAGGAATTGTCCAGGCTGTCTCTGCCCTGCTGAGCCCGCCAAAAGTCCCAGTCTGCAAACGGTGCTGCAAGTTGTCTGCAGCGAAGGCGAGCTGTCTAGAGGTTTCTACCCCTCCCTGCTGAGCAACTACTAAAAATGTAAGTAAAAGAGGGCCAGGGGTGGGAGGTGGGAGGCCGGTGGGCGCAGGGAGGGTTGCAGGTGCGCGTGGGGACGGGCGGGTGCCTTACCTCCCTTGGGCTGGGCCAGCTGGTAGCCCAGCCGGTGGTCACCCTGCGCCGTTGCTGCCCCTTGCCAGCTACACCTCGGCCGGCGCAGGGGGCAGCACCACGCATGCACGGCGCTCCCGAGCAGGGAAAGTCGTCGACTTATGACTGGTTGGGGTCCTCGACTTACGACCGGTTGGAGGTCACAGCATTAAAAAGGTTGAGAACCACTGCTTTAGAAGAACACATGGTCTTACGAAGCCTCGTGATCCTTGCAAGAGCCTTCTTTCTTTCGGGCTTGGGAGGGAGAAGAGTTTATTCTCTTCATCAAGATGAACTGTTGTATTATCTATAGTTGTGCTTGTGTCAGCACCTTGCTCCCACAGAAAGTATCTGTGACACCTCCTGGGTCTCCGTTTCTTTTTTTCCCTTTGTGGCACGAATCCATCAGGAGAACCATAACAGAAAATTGTATGCTAGCAAGCTCATTAAGAAATTATTTACAAGGCTGACACAGCATGTTCTCTACTTCAAATAAGGTTTTTAATGAATTAATGTAGCACAAGAGAAAATGGAAGCACAGTCCCTACACTCAGTAAAAGATTTAAAGAAAAATGGAGAGAATAAAAGTGAAATAAATGGAAACAAATAGCCTTAACTGCTCATCCACATGCAGTTTGTGTCAGCCCCGTAAGCTGAACCAGGCCAAGAACTCAATTCAACAAGAAATCTAAATCTATTTTTTTTTTTGAGATTGGCTATAATAGCAGACTCTTGCAAATCTGATTGTGCTGTAATTCCATCAGCATGAGTTACTGCTGAATGTTATCTCATTTCTCTGGATTTAAAATATGTTTCAGCCACTTTTGCTAGGCAATGGCTCTTGCATATTTCAACCAAGGTAAACTTCCTTACTCTCTATAGTTTGCACCTTATCACATTTACTTATCACTCTGAGTTTAATGGGGCCTTTTCCCAAGTAAAGGTGCACAGAATTGCAGCTTTGAATATACATCTTGATTCCAAAATTGTACTTGGAAACCAACATCAATTTAGCTGATTTAGAATGTGTGTATGTATGTGTATCTGCTTGTGTCAGCTTCTTCTTTTTAAAACACTGACTTGTTTCTCACAGACAGCTAAAGGAAATCAATAGATATCTACATTAAACAAGAAAATCTGGAATTGTCCAATGCATGGTTCTTTTTGTAATTAATAGCAAACAGATGATGGAACTTCTCAGCATAAATTAATAAGCAAAAATGTATTCTGGCTAAACCAATAGAAATTCCTGGGCAAGGCATCAATCAGGTTTATTTAAAGAAAGACTTAAAATTAACCAGTCCTGTTAATCAATTTAGGACAAAATTTCTTATTGTAACTTGAAACAGGAATCAATCCCTAAAAAGCAAGTAATTGCTAGCTCAGCAATTATGAAAGCAAAATCAAATTCCAGCAGCTGATTAAAAATACAATCAAGGAAATATCTAACTTGTACAGTGTGCAGAATAGTACTTTTAAAGATGGCTTATTTAATAGGAAGCAACTAAAAACTAAAGTTAGTTCAGTACCAAAAGCTGTACATTAAGATCCTAAGACAATTACATTGTACAAAGTTTGTTCTAAAGTGGTTAGTTTTAAGCCATAGCAAATCTGCATGATGATTAATCACACACAGACAACCTTCATAGCAAATATCACTTGCTCCTTTCATAATATTAGAAAAGCATGTGATTAAAGTGATCTATTATTCAAAGAAAACAGACATTGCTCAATGATATGAGCAAAGTTAAACATATGCACAGAAGTGGACATTGTGCCGATGTTTGGACAACCCTGCAGTGCTACACAGTGGATTTCCTGTGAAGGAGACATTTAAATCTCACAGACCAGTCTATAGACATTTTCTCATTCAACATGGCTTCACATGAAGGAAGGATTTTAAAAAGGGATTAACGAAAGCTCAGAAAATGGATTTTGTTAGTGACAGAGTGCCCTCTGCTGTTGGACTTGAAGAATAAAATGAAAATGTCTTCTCTATTAGTCTGTTTTTCTATGGCTGTTAGTCTGATTTGGTCTAATTAAACATTTAATTCTTCTATATATTCATCAGTTATATAAATGCAAGTTAAAATTTAAAAATAGGTGAATATATTTTGAAGCATCAGTTTCAAACATCAGAGTACATTTTTAAACATCAGACTATGTTCACATGACAGTGATTATAGGTAGATATCTATCATGCAGTTCTATATGAATCTACTCTAAATTAAATCCCAGGGATTACAGTAGGATTTATTATTAATTATTTGTAGGAACCATTGTTGCCGAAACAATTCCTTTGGTCCTCATGTATTTCTGACTCGCACATTATACTAAGTCAGGGATTTTTAACTGCAGCTAATGAAAAGCACCTGTTAGCCAAGGTTCACTCAACAGACCATGGGTGTCAAACTGGCGGCCCACAGGCCATATACTTCACATGCAGGCCACACCCACCCTGGTTCCGCAAAGGCAAAAAACATCACGATACATCACGTGATGTGATCGAGTGTAATAGATTAAACCAAAATCAGATAGGTTAATCACCTACTTTGATTCCTCTACCCTGACTTTGTGTAACTTTCAATATATGAAGTATTTTACTGGGTTTCTATATGACAAAATCTTCCAAAAAACTTGATGAGATTAAAAAAATGGCAAGACAGATCATCAAAATAATGAAAGTTAACTCCATATGTAATGAAGGAATTTGGAGAGACATTGTTACAGATTATTATCTTCCCATTTTCAACGTAGGACTGGAATAGATTTAAATGACATAAGGCATGTCCAAATCTTACTCCAGGTCCACAAATGGAGTTAACTAGTTAACTATGAATGCATATGAACCCAGTCACATTATAGCTTATGTCTTAATCTTATATGTATATCAGGCTGCTGTATCTTACTCAACATTCCATTGTATAGTACAATGGATGAACTAGTCATCAATTCTCCTAACAGAACAGCATTCAAGTACAACTTATTTTGGGTAAAGCTTATAAATACAATGATATAATGTCCTTTTTAATTTGTGTAATTTAAGATGGAAAGCTGAATGAGGGGTCATACATAATATTATCATTTGTGTTTCTTAGTAAGCTTGTAAGAAGAATAAGTAATTAATTCTTCAAATTCTCCTTAATCCCAGCCAATTTTCTGATACAGTTAGGAAGAGAAAAAGGCAAAAGACTGATCAAAAAATCTCCACATATACTTTTGTTTTAAGAGAATATTCTAGATTTTGGATTTACCATAGGAGGGATCAAGGTAACAAGAGTTCAGGAACCCACTTGCCTATATAATTGATTTGGGACTAGTTAGCATCTTTCTGTGTAACACTTCTCAAAGGATTAATGGGGGTGTGAATAAAATGAGAAAATGCCCTCAAGTGTGCTACACTCAACTTGCAAAGAAAGGAATGATACAAATGTGGTAATTAAGAAACAACATAAACATAAGAATTACTAATTCGTTACTGAATCTGTTCAGCTTATAACAAAAATCTAATGAACATTTGTGTTTAAATTAAAACTTCATAATGATGTTCAATAATTTATTAAAATTTAAAATATATTATTGTTACGGTAATTTATTTTTTTTCATTCAATTATACTAACTGGATAAAAATGATGGTGGACACGCAATCTGTAGCTGTGAAGATCATTGTTCTGGTGCCTTTATCATATTTGTGGAGCTTGATGTAATTGAACATTTGCATTGAAGTCATTTAACTGAGATGAAATCCCATAAATATAAACGAAACGCAGGCATTCACAATGGACACAAAGTGGATGTTATTTAAGACCCAGTTCCCTCAACGTAAAAGTAAGCTAAAATAAATCCCAAATCAATTTAAAAGCCTTACTGTTGCTGGGATAAGGTTGTCATTAGAAGATTTGACCACTAAGTGGCAATCTTAGCTTGCTAAAGTAAAAAATAAAAACAAAAATCTCCACCCACTCCAGCGCATTGCAGATATCTGATCTTGGAACAAAAATTTGGTGGCAAGTCAGACTACCAATCACAGACAAAGATAAAAGCTGGAATTTATGATATGCTATAATTAAAATGAAAGATCGGCAGGAATAGATTTTTTTTAAAAAAAATATTGTCAATAGGAATAAGGAAATCCTGGTGAGACTGGCTTCAGGAATGCTTCCCAACCCTTTTACCAGCAATGGCCATAGGAGATGCCTGTATTTTCTTTTGTGTCACAACGTAATATGGGGGGGGGGAGGTGTGCATGTGTGCATTCACATTTTCTCCTAGGGACTAATCAGTGTCTGTAACATACTCTTGTATATGTTTGTCTGGACAGTATAATCAATGTGGGTTCCTTTCTGGGATGTGTGTGTCTGCTCTGTCCTCATTTTGTGTTGTCTTTATGAACGTGTGCCCTGAAGACACAGGATCAGCTGTTTGGCAATGATGACGAGAGGAGGTGCTCAGAATGGAAGAGTCAGCAACATTCTGAGCCACTAAAGGTAGTGACCATTTCAAAATTACGACGGACTTCCAAAAGGTACTTACAACATGGTTCCAAAGTTACATGACTATATTTTGGGCACTCGGCAACCGGATCGCATTTACAACTGTTTGTAATATCACACGGTTACATGACCGTGATTTGCAACATTTTTGCCAAAATAAATGGCATTTACTTCCAGTTTTTGACACCCCATGGCAAACGATGGGTTTGCTTAATGACAGCCGTGTTTGCTTAACTTAGCAAACTTAGCTATGGTGCTCGCTGGATGACTGTCACAAAAATATGGTCATCAAATCGCGTTGGTCACCTGGCTGATCTGCTTTACAATGGTAAAGGGCAGGCACCATTGCAGTTGTAAGTCACAGATTACCTGCACAACACTGCCAATCTCTGGAGGAATTGTTCAGAATGTATCTGTTTATTAACTGTGTCGGGTGGGGTTCTGAATCCATTTCTGGGACTATGTCTGGTGAGAATAAAGATCCAGATTTGTTCATTTTGCACATCAAAAAAGCCAAATTGTTTGGCTTTTCTTTCTCTTAGTGGGCTATGAACAAGATTCTGTTGTCCAAACTAGCCCTGAAATTTGCTAATAAAATATTTCATGCCCACATGAAACCATATAGCTAAACCATTAAACAACTTCTAGATATAGAAATAGGAAGTCCCAGAGTTACATGTATTCCTAAAGCTTTCAGGTGGTGGCGGTGGCACTGGACTTCCCCTACCACTTTGAAAATAGTAGCACAGTTTCCTGCCCTTTTTAGATAGCTAAGTATGGAAACTGAAGCATAAATACTATAATTCCCCACCCCCAAAAAAGTCCCCAGCAAACACTGCTCTTCTGACATAGAATCTCACCCACAGGGGTTCTTAATATTTCCAAAACTTATCCTATGCTAACTCATAATCAGTATTTTTTTATAAACATTTACAAACTGTGTTGGTTCAGCCAAATGCATATTTATTCCAGCATATTGTTCCGGAAATGGTCAAGATTCAAATGAATCGGGTAAATCCACACAAAGAAGACATGAATACAACAGTGTCCTTTTGCCTGATTTCCCTAGTAACGTATTAACTGTGCCTCATAGGCAAAATATGGGATGTAAATAATAAAAATAAGACATTTCTTCTGATACTGGAGAAAATACATAATATCATTTGTAGTAGCCACAATTAATTCATGAAAGACAAATCTATCAAATCTTATTTAAAGCCACCCAACTTGATGGCTAAATAGAATAGAATAGAATAGAATAGAATAGAATAGAATAGAATAGAATAGAATAGAATAGAATAGAATAGAATAGAATAGAATAGAATAGAATAGAATGCTGGAAGGGACCTTGGAGGTCTTCTAGTCCAACCCCCTGCTCAGGCAGGAAACCCTATACCCATTTCAGACAAATGGTTGTCCAGTCTCTTCTTAAAAACTTCCAGTGTTGGAGCATTCACAATTTCTGGAGGCAGGTTGTTCCACTGATTAATTGTTCTAACTGTCAGGAAATTTATCCTTAATTCTAGGTTGCTTCTCTCTTTGGTTAGTTTCCATCCATTGCTTCTTGTCTTGCCTTCAGGTGCCTTGGAGAATAGCTTGACTCCCTCTTCTTTATGGCAGCCCCTGAGATATTGGAACACTGCTATCATGTCCCTCTTCGTCCTTCTCTTCATTAAACTAGACATACCCAATTCCAGCAACCGTTCCTTATATGTTTTAGCCTCCAGTCCCCTAATCATCTTTGTTGCTCTTCTCTGTACTCTTTCTAGAGTCTCAACATCTTTTTTACATCGTGGTGACCAAAACTGGATGCAGTATTCCAAGTGCGTCCTTACCAAGGCATTGTAAAGTGGTATTAACACTTCACGTGATCAAGTAACACTTTATATAATATTTTAGAGTAAGTTATAAAGACCCATCTTCTTTGATCTGTTATGGAGCTTCCACTGTTCATCTTTAATCAGTGACTCAGACTCTAATTATTACTGTATGTAAGAGAGATTCCCTTTCTCCATATTTTCTGCACATTGCATGAATTTAAATATTCCACAAAAATGTATTTGTTGTGGTGCAG
The DNA here is from genome assembly GCA_034064705.1 of Bothrops alternatus. Taxonomy (NCBI): domain Eukaryota; kingdom Metazoa; phylum Chordata; class Lepidosauria; order Squamata; family Viperidae; genus Bothrops; species Bothrops alternatus. Next base: position 34,190,907 of record JARGCV010000223.1, on the reverse strand, counting down.
ACCATTATAAAAATAAGAGAGCATATATAAATATATCTTTCTACAGTTAAGAAAAAGAGTACTATTATTCTACGATTAAGGAAAAAGAGTAGATGAAAACATATACATTTCACATAACTTTATGTTTTAATGATTGTTTCATATATATTGACCATTACTTTAGCAATGTATTTGTTTTAATATTTTATTGTGCTTTACTGTGTCCTGCCAATTTTGCAAATGGCTGGCATAAAATACTGGAAATAAATAAATAAAATATATAGTCCAATGAATGTATCAAAAACTGTATCAATCCTCCCTAAAATCTCAAATTCTGAACTTTCTTTTCTTAGCGTGCAATATCATAACAATAATATAATCCCTTAATAAGTATACTTTGTAGAATTTAGAACCTCTATCAGATACTTCAGTAATAATGGTAGGATAACCACTTCCTTAAAGTCATAGAATAGTGGATAATTATTGTCTCCTCTTTTTTCAAACCAAATGGACAGGACACACATTCTTGCTTTTCATTATGTAATTATACTTCCAACAGGAATATGTCGCACTGAGCCAGATTAAAAAATTTTCCAATAATTAAGGATAATTAAATAATCCAAATTTAAATAATCCATAATCCCTAGGTCATTTGCCTTCCACTTATTTACAATATCTCTTTAAACAATTCAAATTTGGCCACACCATTGATTTATGTACAAGAATTAGGATGTTAATTTCAGATTTCTTCCCTAATCTTCCCTAATCTTCAACATGAATGCGTTAGTTGCTTTTTTTTTCTAGACATTTATTGGGCGATGTGCATTATAACCTTAAGATAATTTTCTTGATTGATAATAACACAGTGTTTAAGGTGCCTTGCTTCAATATTCATATTTTAATGTATAAACTGACCTCATTTTAGTACCTATTTCCTATCAAACTGATGTAAGCATAATTTATGTAAACGAACTCTGAAATCTTATTTCTGCATTGGTTACGCAAACAGGATATTGACACGAGAAAGAATAATACAGGATTGGGAAAGTAGTAGTGCTACCCTTTTTTCTGCTTCTTTTATATTCATGTGATTTATTCATTATTTCCATCTGGGAAATTGCACAGTTTTATTACCTTTATTAATAGGTTTATTTATTTCATAGTATGCTAACTATATAAGACTTCAATAATTTCAGGTACAGACTTTTGTTAATAACACAGTCTAGCTTTCCAATAAGATATTTATGAGCAAATAATGTGAGGCAAAACCTATCAAACACAAGATATAAATTATTAAGTAAATATTGGATTAGGATAATAAGTATAAAATATAAAGTTATGCTGAAGTCAGTTCAATTATCTGAAATGGATAATTCAGTCAGTTCCTTTTTGGGCATCTGGTTCACATGGTATATTAATAATTTATTTTAGAAATCTTGGTTTAGAAATGCTTTGTTGTGTGAAGGTTGTGCCATGTTAAACTCTTGTTTTTGATACATTTTAGCTTATTTTGGAGAAGTTCATGCAGGTAATCCTCGTTTAGCAACCACAACTGGGACCTATCAAACTCAGTTGTTAAGTGAAACAGTCACTAACTGAAACACCAACCGTGCTTATGATCTTTTTCTCCCAGCTTTCATTTGCTTTCTAGACCCATGAAGGTTGTAAGTATGGGTCATAAAGTTATTTTTTTCACTACTGTAGTAACTGCAAATGATTGCTGTTTGAGGCAGTCACTATGGAAGTTTTCATCATGTCAGCAGTATTAATAACATAAATACTTTACTAATTTAAGAACACTGAAGTTACGTATTTTATTAAAATATACTCTTCCATTATTTAATTAGCTAATGATCCAAAATAAGCTGTTTGGGCATTATATGTTTTAGGAGGTGTATAACCGAAGTGCTAATAAGTTAAGGAAATTTGAAGAGATGAGGATTTCTCAATTCATTCACAGCTAAAGACATATTCACTAATACGTATATATGAAGATATCATTAATTACAGAGAGAACCACATAGAGATAGGACCTAAACCTTTTGAACTGAGGTGTATATTTATACATAAATAAAACTGACTAGATTAAATATATATATATATATATATCTAAAAACAATATGCAACTTACACTGATGTACTTGATACAATGACTATTTTCTTACCTGATAATGTATTTCTTTTGAATCAAGTTCTCCAATCTGTAAAATCAGAATTGTATAATCAATTACCCCTCATAAGGAATGGAACTGTGTGTGCAGACAGAAAAACCCGGTTCAAACATTTTATTTGCCTTCATTTTGTATGGGTTCTTACTGAGCTACCAAAAATCTTGCTTAATATCAATGTGTAGTTCAACATTCATAATCTTTTTTACATTGCATGAAGACATGCATAACAGAGAAAGAAGCATCTTATTTACTGACAGACACAAAATGTTACATGGATGTGTGTCTATATATAGAAGAAACTAGACAATAAAGGACTTCTTTGGCCATTGTCATGCGTGCAAATTCATTGGGGAAGTCAGTGATGCTAGGAATGGTTAGTGGATCAAGAAGGGGCATGCAAGGATTAAAAAATGAACATCCAACACCTGAAAGAAGCTGTGCTTGGCAGGATAGCATGGAGAGCACTTGCCTATAAAATCACCAATCACAACTAAATGGTTAAAATTAACTACCTAAGACAGGGATGTCAAACTGCCGGCCCGTGGGCCGGTTGCATCATATGAAGGCCACGCCCACCCCAGCTCCGGCAATGCAAAAAAGTTGCGATATGTCATGGCACGTCACATGACGCGGCAAGTTTGACACCCGTGACCTAAGACAATAAAGGGTCATCATTTCAGAGATATTTCTTTACCTAAACAGAGAAACAGAATGACCAAAGGGAATAAAAAGCAGTGGGAGTGGGATCAACTTCCAATTTCTTGCCGGCTTGATCACCCTTCAGCACCCAAAGGTGGGACTGGTCTACCTAGCATCTAGAGGATCAGAGCAGGAGTGGTCTACTGCTTCTCAGGTGACAGCACAGGAGCACCGAAGTGAGCACAAATATGCCAGACAAGAGTCATGTGTCCCGGATTTTCTACCCATTTTGTAAGTTAGCCCATTTGAGGTATCTTGGTTCAAAAAATTGTTGCCTTATGATGCACTATTTCACTCACTTAAAAGTTACAGGCACAAGAGTTTTATTAGTATATAGAGATTCCCAGAAAAAGTGAGATTAGATCTACTTATAATAGTAAGTCATACCTTTAACTGAGCTACTGAATAACCCACAACTGGTTGGATAAAAACAGCACACTAAATCAAACAACTTCCTTATAAACCACAGTCACCAGAATTCACCCAATGCACTAAGCCCAAATCAACCAGACCAATTACGTTCAGTGCAAGGTGTGAGCCAGATCAGAATATGTGACTTTAAAATCCATTGCCATAGGACTTCCGGTGGCTTCGCCTCGTCGATAGAGCCTCTAATGTGAGGCTCTGGTCTCTGAATCAGTATAGCCGTCAACAACAGCGCTCACCAGCTGTTTGTTGCGGCGGAAAAACTCCCCCTCGGGCAAAGAGGGGGAGTAGAGCATTAAGAGCCGGGTTGAGCCCTTCCAAGACCCCTGGATTAAATTTCAGGGGCAGAGAAGGTGTGCTCCCCAGGCTCTTGAAAAGCTCCTGTTCAGAAACGCTTCTGTCGGCTGACAGAATTAGACGTTGCGACCGCCTCTGTTCTTTCAGGAAGAATAATAAAGGCTTTATTCAGACGGAATGGATACAGGAGCTTTCTGAGTACTGCAAGTATATTGTTACTTTGTTTCTGCCTTTGTATCTACAAACTTTTTTGAATTAATATAACCTTTTTAAGATGGCGTTTGCTTTTTCTGCTGAGTGAAAGTGAAAGATGAAAGTGTTTATTCCACTGAGAAATTGAAACGGAATTTTTTTTCTTTTCTTTTCAAGACTTGTTTGAGAGACTATTTGGACTTGATTTATTTATTGATTTTTTTACTAAAGTATAAAATAATTGGACTTTTTTAAAAAGAACTTGAGAAGGGCGGAAGTGGGAATTTTTTTTTTTTTTTTTTTTTTTTTTTTAGTTTCTCTTTCTTTGTTTCAATTATGACTACAAGACAAAAGGCAGCTGCTAAGGCGGCTATGCCCTCTCCAGGACAGCTTGTCAAATCACAGTCTGCTCCTTTAGAATCTCAAGAACCTGCACAGTCCTCACAAATGCTCACAGTGAAAGATCTACAGTCGGCTTTAACAGATGTAATATCTTTTTTTAATGATAGGTTTGATAAATTGGAAGATAAATTTGATGTGAAAATAGATGAAAAGATGGTTGAGCAGAAAAAAGACTTTAAAGCTATGATAGAAGCCTCTAATCAGGAGATGAGAGAAGATATTGTAGACGCTATCAAGAGTGTTTGGGACTATACTATTGTTGTTGAAGAGAAATTAGAGAATGCTGAGCAACATTTTGAAGAAAAATTAGAAGAAATTAGAAGCGATGTTCAAGATCAAGCTACTTTGACACAATATCATCAGATGCAGTTTGCGGTTAGAATTAGGGGATTTAGAGATGTATTAAATGAGAACCAAGAAGATTTAAGAAAAACTTTTTCTGAAGCTTTAGCAAAATTTTTGGATGATTCAGTTGAGAATGTGGCCTGGCAGATTGAACGACTGTTCAGAGTGAACTCACGCATTGCAGCACAGAGGAATTTGCCTAGAGATATTGTGATATATTTTAATACAAGAAAATATAGAAATTGGGTTCTATCTATAGCCTATAATAAACAACTGAGTGTTGCTGGTCAAGATGTACAGGTTCTGAAAGAGATACCTCCTAAGATGTTGAGATCAAGGAAAGATTACACCTTTTTGACGGAGGAGCTTAAAAGAAGAGAAATACAATATAGATGGGAGGTACCAACTGGACTTTCTTTACTTTTCAAAAATAAAAGATACCGTTTGTTTACTGTAGCTAAAGCGAAAGATTTCTTTGAGAATATATTGATGGCTGATAGATCTACCTCCCCAAAACCTAAGGGGGCAATGTTGGTTAAAGACCTAGAATTATTGCAATCTGCGGAACTTCAACAACCTCGACTAATTTCATCGGTTCTTTTGGATAAAGCAGTTGAGCAACCAGTGCAGTCAATTGATATCTTTCAACCTTTGGCACTAGACAAGCCTAAAGATCCAAGGCGTGTATGGGAACCTACTAAAGCTATTGAACAAAGAGAAAAAACACAACCAATTCAAACCAAGCAAACTGATCTGACATCTATGGAAGCCATGGGAGCAAGACCCAAGAGGCAGGAAGAAGTGGAATGGTCTTTGCAGAAGCTTTCACGTAAAGGCCATGTCAAATAAGTATTTGACGTGGAATGTTAATGGTTTAAATTCTCCACAAAAAAGGAAGAAGATATTTCATTATTTGAAGCAATGTAAAAATGATGTGATCTGTCTACAAGAAACTCACATTAGATTTTCAGACCAGAAATACTTGATTAATAATAAGCTGGGTACACACTTTGTGGCATCATCTTTAGATAAAAAAAATGGAATTGTTATTTATGTTAAAAATAATATAAAAGCTAAGTTATTAGAAGCAGATACTCAAGGTAGATTTTTAGCTATAGAAATTTTACTGGATGGGAAGAAAGTTCTCTTGATGGGTATATATGCTCCAAACCAAAAACAAGGCATGTTTTATAAATCATTACACAAAAAGTTATTAGAGTTGGACTATAGATCTTGTATTTTAATGGGAGACTGGAATGGAATCCTTGATACTGGTTTGGACAAGAAAAAGATTTCATTAGTTTCTCAATCGCGTTCAATTTTACCTAAATCTTTTTTTGATATTAAAGATGATTTTAATTTGTTTGATATTTGGAGAGAAAGACATGGTAGGGATCAAGAGTTTACTTTTTTCTCTGACAGACATCAATCATTTTCTAGAATTGATTTTATTTTAACTACTAGTGATTTTATGTTAAATTTAAAGAAAGTTAAAATTCTACCTAATGTATTGTCTGACCACAATCCAGTTATGATGGAATTAAGGTCTGGCCAATTTTTACGTAATAGATTAATGACAGTTTTGACACAGAGGATTCACCCGGATCAAACTGGTTTTTTACAAGGGAGACAGATGAAAACCAATGTTAGACAACTCGTTAACATATTGGAATATTTGGATAAACATATCCAAGTACCAGCTGTTTTAATGTTTTTAGATGCAGAAAAAGCTTTTGATAGACTGAATTGGACGTTTCTGCAAAGGCTTGTGGTAAGGATGGGAATGGGGGACCAGTTTATTAATTCTATATCAGCTATATATCAGAAACAAACAGGACAGATTATAGTGAATGGACAATTAACAGATTCATTTAATATAGAAAAGGGTACTAGGCAGGGTTGTCCCTTATCCCCTTTATTGTTTGTTTTAACCTTAGAGGTACTATTGAATAGGATTAGAGCATCAGAGGAATTAAGGGGGGTACAAATTAGACAACATGATTATAGATTATGTGCCTTTGCAGACGATTTACTTGTGACGCTAACTCAGCCAATACAATCGGTTCAGAGTTTGATGGAAATTATTCAAAATTATGGAAAAGTTTCAGGTTTTAAACTAAATTTATCCAAGACAAAGATGTTGGTTAAAAATCTTGATAACAAATTAAAACAAGATTTGGAAAGAATAACGGGATGCGAGATAGTTAAAAAAGTTAAATATTTAGGAATTTATATAGAAGCTTCAAATGGTAAATTATATAAGAATAATTATGAACTTTTATGGTGTAAAGTACAAAAAGAATTGGAGAATTGGAAAAAACTACAATTATCCATGTTGGGCAGAATAGCCGCTATTAAAATGAATGTATTGCCGAAATTTTTATTTTTATTTCAAATGTTACCAATACTTAAAAAGGATGGAAATCTCGATGAATGGCAGAAAGGTATAAACAAATTCATTTGGGATGGCAAGAAACCAAGGGTTAAATTTAAAATTATTCAAGACACAAGAGAGAGAGGCGGTTTGAAAGTGCCTAATTTTAAATTATATTATTATGCAGCAGTTCTAGTGGTTATAAGTGATTGGATTAACTTAACAAATGAAAGAATATTAAATATAGAAGGATATGGGTTAGTATATGGGTTCCACGCGTATTTAGTTTATGACAAAAAATTGGATAGGAGTTTTAAAGAACATATAATAAGAAACTCTGTCTTGCGAGTCTGGAAAAAGTATTATTATAAGTTAAATGGTAAAATTCCTTTATGGACAGTTCCCAGACACGCAATACAGAGTATAGGTATACAACAAATTCAAGACGTGGTGTCCTATGATAAACTTTTAAATAAAGAAGGGAATAGCATAGAACTGAAATCATTAGATAAATTAAGGGAGGAAGGTATAGCTCATAATTGGTTTTATCATGCACAACTTCAAGCCAGATGGCAAAAAGATGTCAAGATGGGTTTTTCTTTAAAGGATGATGAAAAATTAATTATACAAATTAGAGATCAAAGAAAGATGCATATTAAAAGAATATATGATGCTTTAATTGAAATTGATTCTGGAACTGAATTAATTAAAGACTGTATGATTAAATGGGAAGGTAACTTCGGCCACCCAATTATGATGGAAACTTGGAAAAGAATATGGGTGAAAAATGTTAAATTTACACAAGCTCAGCATCTAAGAGAAAATTTTTATAAAATGTTTTACAGATGGCATTTAGATCCCAAAAAATTATCGTCTATGTATCCAAATTTGCAACCCAAATGTTGGCGATGTGACTCTATGGACGCTACTTACTTTCACATTTGGTGGTCTTGCAAAAAAATTAAGGCTTTTTGGATAAAAATATGGTGGATTCTTCAAAATATCTTGAAAAAGCGTATTGAGTTTGTACCACAGTTGTTTTTGTTGGGTATTACAAAGGACTGTTCCACTACAGAGACTAAGTTGATTTTGAACTTGATTACTGCTGCAAGACTGTTGGTGGGACAATATTGGAAGTCATCTGAAATACCATCTATTGAAGAATGGACATTAAAAGTTACCCATCTTGTGGAGATGGCTAAGATTTCGGCATACCTGAAGAACCACTCAAATGAAACGTTTTTGATGGACTGGAAGAAATGGATTGATTATATGCAAAAGAAATATCAGTTGAAAGAATTAGATTTGATATATAGTTAAATAGTTTAATATAGTAGTTTAGTGAGGTTTCTTGTGTTTTTACCCTGTATTCATTCTGGGAAGTCGGGGGGGGGAGGGGGGAGGGAGATAATATATGTTAGCTTATGTTTCTCAACTGTAGTTGGGGACTTAGGGATTAGATAATTTTTGTAGGATGCTCGGTAGAATTGTAGCTAGTGTTTTGGATGGTGAGGAGGAGGAGCGAAAATACAAGAGGAGTGGGCTGGTGGAGGGTGTTCTGGAGGGGGGTTCCGAGCAGTTCTTTGTATTGTTTATTTTTATTATGTAATTTGTTTGTTTTCAGTTGAGTTAATAGGTTACTATGTTATAATTGTTAAAAGTTTTTTTTATAAAAAATTTTAATAAAAAAATTATTAAAAAAAAAAAAAAAAAAAAAAAAAAAATCCATTGCCATAACAAAAATTAAAATAAATAATCAAGACAGAACTGCACATGACTTTTAAGAAATACGCCTACTGATAGAATAGATTGTAAAACTAATGAATTCAAAGCCCTGTGTATGTATGTTTGTGTGTGTGTGTGTGTATATATATATATATATATATATATATATATATATATATATATATATATATATATATATATATATATATATATATATATATATATATATATATATATATATATGAAATCTAATTACCTTTCAGAACTCAAGAGAAAAAAACTCTATCATGAGAGAGACCTCCAATCTGAAAATCAAGCTTGAGATAGTCTGATATTATGACCTATGTTTCTTCCCACTTTCATTTCACAATTTTATTCTCATCACAAAATAGACTACTAGAACAGTAGAGATATTATAAAACCATATAGTTTTCTTTTCCTTATTTATTCCTAATACTTATAACATTTAATTAAAAGCGATAAAATTAAAGGTACATACTTTGTTTCAATATTATTAAGATGCAATCCAAACCTTCTGCAGGATGTTCCAATATTAAAGCAATAAAACTTATAATGGGCATGCTGTGTATCCCTCTACAATCTCAGAGTCCTTCAGCTTTAAGTCAATAAATGTCATCACGTTTTTACACCAGCATCACTATCACTTCCCAAAACTTAAACAGTTCCAAAAGAGGAAGGGGAAATTTCTATTTTGCTACTACCTTAACTGTTGGTCAGCATTTATTATAGAGGAAGTATACATATTCAGTAAAACTAGTTAGAAAATAGGGGAAATCCAGAAGAACATTAATGAGGAAATTGGTGTATGATTAAAAGCTCCATGTTTTCAAATCATTATATGCATTTTGAAAATCATTTCAACTACTAACATTTAAATTTAAATACGGAGAGCCAACTATATCTTAGCATTACATAAATCTGTTGACCCTGAATCAAAGTTTCTAAACATACATTATATTAAATAAATATAATACATTATATTAAATATAATGTATAATATAATGTAAGTACACCTATACTTACTAAAGGTGTGGTATAAATCGAACAAATAAATTAAAAATAAATTTATAATGCAGCAGGATTATTAATGCTGGGTAGTATTATGTTTTCATATTTGGTTTCCTACATCCATTTTTAAAAAGACCATCTGTCATAAACATTTATAACATACTCTGTAACAATAGAAAAGGAATGCAAAAAAAATGTCTGCAGTATATCTAATAGGCCTGACTGCAGAATGAATAATTGAATGAATGATCTGATATCAGCAATTATTTAGGACTATATGAATGAATGATCAGATTAAAAAGGAATTTAAAGATCAATTACCTTAATGACCTTTCCTTAATAATTCAAATGATGATAATGTAGGAAAATCTAATAATACATTTGTTAAATTGGGACAGGGGCCTTATGACCTCCAAATTTTTAGACTTCTAGATCTCCAGATATCGAAGTCTCATTACCTCAGGTATTTATATAGAACTGATGAAAAATTGAAATCTACAGACATCTAGGTGGTTGCTGATCTCCAATTATTTATAATCCTCTATCCTAGTGGGGATCTGTTCACTAGTATGTTAATACTACTAGATTTCTTGCACTTGATGGCTATCTAGCAGGGACTTGTCCAGGCAATTTCTGAAAATGGGATGTGATTAAATGAAAGAAGAAAAATCTATCTGTCTGTCTGTCTGTCTGTCTGTCTGTCTGTCTATCTATCTATCTATCTATCTATCTATCTATCTATCTATCTATCTATCATCTATCTACCCATCCATCCATATCTCTCTCTCAAAAAAGAAAAAGAAAAAAAGAAAATTACCACATTGCCTCCTAGAAATTAAATGTGCGTGGAAACAGCCCAGAACTTTGTATGGGAATACTTAAAAAAAAGAAAGAAAGAACACATGCCTAGAAAATTTTTTTAAAAAGGTAAAATGAATACTTGAAGTGGGTAAATCTGAGAAGTATTTTTACCAGTTTGCCTTTTGATAAAGGAGTATTTAATGTTTGAATAAATTTACCAAAGCAGCTATTTGTGAGAGTGCCCATATTATTCTAAATAACTTCTATTTAGATCATAACACTTATAGCTATACCAATGGTATTTTTTCAGGAAAAATAGTTTATTAAAAAAAATACCTCCCTCCCAAAGAATGTATTCAACTTTGTAAACTCACCTGTTTAAAAATTCTCCAATTTCTCCTGGAGATCTAAGAAGAAACCTGCAAATTTAAATTCAGAATGTTAATTTATTGTAATTCATTGGTTTAAGGAAATGCACTATAAAAAAGGTAGAGTACGTAATTTTATATATACATGCTGATAAATAAAAGCAGGTATTTAGCATTTGGAAGTCTTTCATCAATGTATAGGCTGATTAAGACACTGGGAATGTTCCCTTCCACACAAATGATCTCGTGTAGTGTTCTGCAGTTTGACATTACATTTAAAACACTCTTCCTGCGTCATTCTTCAAACTTTCTAACCAACTTCCTTCTCTTTTCCCATATTAAATATACACTAAGAAGGTATTTTAGAAATACAGAACCCGGATTATAGAAGGGTTATTTCCAGTCAAAGACTCAAGCACTAAGCTCAAACATGTTCCAATAATTTGGTCATCTCTTGCTCATCATTAGTGATTCAGCTACAGTACTGCTACCGGTAGTTATTCTCAGAATCAGCCGAATTCATTTGTTGTCTTGCTGAGTAAAGCTTAACTGAAATCAAGAAAAACAAGCGTCCTCCACACCATTATAACTATAAGAACAACAAACCAGGGCACTTTCCAGGTAAAACTGATCTCCAATGTTTAAACTAGGGGTCTTCAAACTTGGCCCTTTTATGACTTATGGACTTCAACTCTCAGAATTATGGGAGTTGGACTCCACCAGTCATAAAAGGGCCAAGTTTGAAGACCCCTGGTTTAAAACATCCCAGCAGAGGTACATTACCGGTAGCACCATTTTGCTTGCCGCCGCCTCCTCCTCATTCCACACAATTCCAAATGACCCAGGATGGTTCACAGATAGACAACATTAAAAGGAATAAAACCATACAATAATAAATAAGAGTACAAGATGACAAACCAGAGAAGAGCAAAAACAAACCCACACAACTTAAAGGGGCTTTTCCTGATGGTCCCTCTCCTGCTGATTTTTCAAAAAGCATTGAAGGGCTAGCTCTTGCCTAGGCTCACCAAAGGCCTAAGCAAGAGCTTCAATGCTCTTTGAAAAACAGCAAGATGGGGACCATCAGGATCTCATGGGAAACCTCATTCCAGAAGGCAGGCATTGTGCCAGAGAAGGAGTGCTTCCAAGACTCCAACAAATGGCATGGTTTAAGTGAAGACATCTAGAGTGAGCCAAACCACCCGATTGAATCAGCTTGGCTGTTATGATGGGGGATGAGCACCGTCCTGAATCACACTCAGAAGCAAACTGGCATAGTTTGCAGTTCATAGGCAGGAGGAGTGTTACATGGTTATGAGGCCTGCCCTGCTGTGATCTTCCAGGGCAGTCCCTGTACGGCGTATTGCAGCAGTGAAGCCATGATTTATTTATCTAGGAATAAAAATATTTTTGCCTCTTATCCAATAAAATGCAAAGTTATTTTACATTGACTGAGAATAAGACAGTTGAAACAGGTAAGTTTTATTTTTCTAACTGTTAGATCCAAAACCAAGAATAACATGTGATTCTTCCAAGATCAGCTGCTTTATTGTTTTTAGAATAGAAGAGAGTTGAAAGGGACCTTGGAGGTCTTCTAGTCCAGCCCCCTGCTCAAGCAGGAAGACCTATACCATCTCAGACAGGTGATTGTCCAGTCTCTTTTTAAAAACTTCCAGCAATGGAGCGCCCACAATTTCTGGAGGCAAGCTGTTCCACTGGTTGACTGTCCTGTCAGGAAGTTTCTCCTTAATTCCAGGTTGCTTCTCTCTTTGATCAGTTTCTAACCACTGTTTCTCATCCTTTTGATACATATGAACAAACTTTTGCTAGAAAAAGGACTTTACTATCTGCATATACTCTGTAAACTATTAGGGAGGGACTGTCTTCATCCTTTCTCTCACAGGTGACATACAGACTGAGTTGCTTCTTACTCCTCTGGAATTTATTTATTTTATTTTATTTGGACTTATATGCCGCTCCTCTCCGAAGACTCAGAGTGGCTTACAACATATATAAAACAATATTCACAATCTAAGTCCAAAACAAAAAAAGCATTAAAAACAAAAACCCAACACACATTCATCATTCACACAACAATCCACAATCATCCCCAGGCCTGCCGGCAAAGATAAGTTTTAAGATTCTTTCGGAAGGCCGGGAGGGTGGGAGAAGCGCGGACTTCAGGGGGCAGTTGGTTCCAGAGGGTGGGTGCCACAACAGAGAAGGCCCTCCCCCTAGGACCCGGCAGACGACATTGTTTCGCTGACGGGACCCGGAGGAGGCCGACCCTGTGCGCTCTCAACGGTCGAAGGGAAGTATGTGGCAGAAGACGGTCCCGTAAGTATCCTGGTCCAATGCCATGAAGGGCTTTATAGGTAATGACCAATACTTTGAATTGCGCTCGGAGACCGATAGGCAACCAATGCAGCATGCGGAGAGTTGGCGAAATGTGGGCACAACGTGGAAGGCACCCCTCCCTCCTGGAAATCCATTTCCTTTGTATATTCCATTACACTCACCTTACTAGGGTGGGAGAGAAATGTCTCAAATTCAGAGTCAACCACCAATTATGTCAATACATTACTTTTTGTGGACTTCCTTTCAAACCAAGAATATTTTAATCATTTAAATACCACAGCAATTACTTGTTCTTCTAGATCAGAGGTGTCAAACTCACAACGTCATGTGACATGTCGCAACTATCGCAACTTTTTTGCCATTGCCGGCAATGGGGTGGGCGCAGTTTCTCTATGATACATCCGGCCTGCGGGCCAGCAGTTTGACACCCCTGCTCTAGATGACCCAAATCTTCATATTATGCAATTTAATTTCTGACAGCATGCAAAGTCATTCACAATTGTGACTTTCAATTAGACAAAAGATATGCTGAGTCTCCACCTTGTGGAGAAGTAGTATTTTGCTGTGTATTCCTAGAACTCTCTGGGTCTAGAAAGGTTAATTGCATGACCCTTCTTTGAGCTGAGAACAAACATGGATCTACTTCACAACTGCCTTCCATTAGTTATCCATGAGGAGATATAACCCCGATGTAATAAACTCCATGCACCTATTGTTCTGCATTATATAATTTGGCAGAATTATTACATTTACCTATACCAATTAGTATCTATATTCACTATAATTCCTAACCCTTATACGTACCTTTCTTAAACTGACATTCTTTTTATTAAATGCCCACTTTCAATCAGCAAAAGTCTTCCAACAAGTTTTTCCCCCGAGTCAAATATAAACTATTGTTATTGTTATCCAAGAATTACTTGAGCTACCTTTAAAAACCTTTTTAAACAAAGAGCAATTCTTTATGTTATAACAAAATTCAATTTCCTTGTTTCAGAAGCGAGTGACAATGTATAGTATTAAAGGCAATCATAAGGAAGATGCAAATTTCAAAATTTGTTCAGGTACTTCAAAATTCAAGATGCCTATGGTTTTTAGTTTTTAGTTCTCAGCCTACAAAAATGATAAATTGCAGCAGTGTAATACTTAATGACAGTGAGGTAGTGAAAAAATCCATTTAACGGCATTTTCTAAATGGCCAATGCAGAACTTGTAACACAGCAGTCAACTCTGTGTTCTGAGAGAAAAGCCAAGTTTGAGCAATCACACTTTACAATCAATTTAACTCAGGGCAATACACAACTGCTGCTGTGGAAGTTTCCTGCTGTGAAAGAAAATGAAGTCATTATCCCCCCACCAAAAAGGAGGAGGAAGGAATGCAACAACGGAGTCAAGGGCAACTTACAATATGACTAACAAGATAAAATATTCCAAAACAAAATGTCTAGGCCCCAAACAAGTTTCCAATAATATTTTGTTTGCTCTCAATTGTTTTTCTCACTCCTCTTTTCAAAATGGCACATTAAACTTCATCCTGGCATCTAGTGACTTGCTAGTCCGCCTCAACACTGTGTCAATCCTACCCAAAGTACTAACAGACCATAACCCGGTAGGGATGGAATTAAGACAGGATCGGAAATCGAGGAGATCCTGGAGAATTAATGAAAATCTGTTTAGACACGGGAAAGAGGTGGCGGAATGCAAAAGGAATTCTTTAGTATAAATATGGACAATGAAACACCCATTGAAATGATATGGGACGCTAGCAAGACATTTATGCGCGGGATCCTCATGAATATGAATGCCAGGCACCAACGCAAACAAGAACGAAAAAGAAAGGAACTAGAGGAGGAGATAAAGAAACAGGAATAATTATTAATAAAAAGACCGGAGGACAAAGCCACAAAAGAAGGAATTAAGATACTAAGAAAACAATTTGACATGCTGATAGCGGATCAAGTAGCATGGAATATACAATATGCAAAACACAAGACATTCTGTAGCGCCAACAAACCGGGTCGGTGGCTGGCTTACACCATAAGAAAGAAACAGAAAGCCCGCATAATTGAAAAGATAGAGTACAAAGGCAAGGAAGAATTCAAACAGGAAACCATTAAGAAAGCTTTCACCGAGTTCTACTCACAGCTATACGCTGAGGAGAAGATACAGGACAAAGAGATAGAAAAGTTTCTACAAAACGAACAATTAATGGTACTCACCGATACACAACGAGATGCCCTGAACGCCCCAATCACGAAGGAGGAAATACACGCAGCGATCAAACAACTGAAAAAAGGAAAATCACCCGGGACGGATGGGATAACAGCTATCTATTACAAGCATCTCCAAGAGGAAATGATAGAACCCCTCAGAAAGCTATTTCTCAACATACAAGAAGGAGGCTTCCTGGAAAACAGCCTACATTTCTCTAATCCCCAAAGAGGGAAAAGATAATGCACTACCGGCTAACTATAGGCCCATCTCACTATTGAACACGGACTACAAACTCTTCACAAAAGTGCTGGCCAACAGATTAATGACTGTATTACAAAAAATAATTCACCCGGATCAAACGGGGTTTATACAAGGACGTCAGATGAAAACCAACGTGAGACAGCTGCTGAACATAATAGAGTACTTGGAAAGGCACAACCAGGTACCTGCTACCCTCATGTTTGTGGATGCAGAAAAAGCCTTTGAAAAGACTGAATTGGCCATTCCTGACGAACCTAGCCCGGGGGATGAAAATGGGAAAGCAGTTCCTCAACTCCATAATAGCAATCTACCAGAAACAAACGGGCCAGATCATTGTGAACGGTGAACTAACAGACCCATTCAACATAGAAAGAGGCACGAGACAGGGCTGTCCGCTGTCACCACTGTTATTTGTCTTAACGATGGAGATTTTGCTGAACAAGATAAGAGCAGCAGAGGACATAAAGGGCATACAGATTGGAAAACAGGACTACAGACTGTGTGCCTTTGCAGACGACCTACTGGTGACAGTATCGCAACCAGTACAATCAACAAGGAGTTTGATGGAGATAATGAAAGACTATGGCAAGGTATCAGGTTTTAAAGTCAACATATCAAAAACGAAGATGCTAGTTAAGAATCTAGACAACAAAGCAAAACAGGACTTGGAAAGAATAACGGGTTGTGAAATAGTTAAGAAAGTTAAATACCTGGGAGTGGAGATAGAAACAACGAATGCGAAATTATACAAAAATAACTACGAGGTGCTGTGGAGCAAGATACAAGCAGATCTGGAAAGGTGGAAAACACTACGACTATCCTTGCTGGGCAGGATAGCAGCAGTAAAGATGAACGTCTTGCCAAGATTTCTATTCCTCTTTCAAATGCTACCTATACTCAAAAAGGATGTGGACTTGGACAGTTGGCAGAAGGGCGTCAACAGATTTATTTGGGATGACAAGAGACCGAGGGTGAAACTAAAAATCATCCAGGACACGAGGAAGAGAGGGGGACTAAAAATGCCGAACCTAAAGCTATACTACTATGCAGCGACGTTGGTGGCGTTGAGTGACTGGATCAATATGACGAATGATAGAATACTGAATATTGAAGGGCATGGTCTACTATTTGGCTGGCACGCATACTTAGTATACGACAAAAAGGCAGACAGGAACTTCAAGGAGAACCCACTACGAATCCCATTGTTATGGGTCTGGAAGAAATATAAACACCTCCTACACGACAAGATTCCCATCGGGACGATCCCCGGACATGCGATAGGGGATGTAAACACATCCCAAGGGCAAGAAGTGGTGCCCTACAGTAAACTTGTACTGGAAGAAGAAAATGGGTTCTCCTTGAAACCCCAAACAACGCTAGCAGACGAAGGAATAGGAGGTACCTGGCTATCATATCTACAACTGCAATCAAGGTGGCATAAAGACAAGAAGGGCTTATCCCAGACTGACGAGGATCTAATTAAACAGATTAGAGAACAGGGGATCATGCACATCAAACGAGTGTACAGCATCCTGGTAGAAATGGACTCTGAAACCGAGCTAGTCAAGAACTGTATGATAAAGTGGGAACAAGACTTTGGGCATTCTATCACCATGGACACGTGGGAGAAAATCTGGGTGAGAAATGTGGAATTTATGAAATCGCAACACTTAAGGGAAAACTTCTACAAGATGTTCTATAGGTGGCACCTCGACCCGAAAAAACTATCACTCATCTATCCAGACACCCAGCCCAAATGCTGGAGGTGTGGCGACGGGGAGGCTACCTACTTTCATGTATGGTGGACATGCAGAAAAATCAAAACCTTCTGGAGGAAGATATGGTGGACACTCCAAACCATTTTCAAAAAGCGTATTGAATTTCTACCTCAGGTTTTTTTTTTAGGGATAACAAAGGACTACACTACCTCAGAGACGAGCTTATTTCTGAACTTGATCACAGCAGCCAGATTGTTAGTGGGACAATACTGGAAGAATCCAGAAATACCGCCTATAGAAGAATGGACTGTGAAAGTAACAAATCTGGCGGAAATGGCGAAAATATCGGCATACCTGAAAGATCGCTCAAATGAACAATATTTGGCAGACTGGAAACAGTGGATAAACTATATACAAGAGAAACACCAATCAAACAAAATGCACCTGGCGTTTAGTTGAGGCTCGACGTGAAGAGCGAAGAATGTTTACCAAATCAAATGTTTACAAAGACTAACACCTAATGTTGTATGCCTATGTTGTATGACGAAAGCCTCTTAATATGATCATATGCTTAATGTTGTTTGCTCTAATATTGATAAAGCGGATTGAATTTCTATCTCAGGTTATGAAACTTCTACCTCAGGATCATTGGTTAGGGACTATAAAAGATTGCACTATTACTGAGACGAAGTTAATTCAGAAGCGTGACTGAACAATATGTGATAGACTAGATATAGTAGATAAACCATATCCAAGATCTACCTCAGGTTATTAAACTTTTACTTCAGGATTTTTGGTTAAGGATCAGAAACGATTGCACTAATACTGAGATGAATAATATGTTATAGACTAGAAACTGTGGATAGACTATAGAAAAGAGAAACACCAATCAAATAAATTGTAACAGGCGTATAGTTGAGGCTTGATGTGAGGAGTGAAAAATGCTTACCAAACCAGACGTTTATAAAGATTAACACTTAGTGATGTATACCAGGTGCTATGATGATTGATGCATACTATGATTTTATGTTCATGGCTGATTGTATGAATGTAGATAGACCATATACAAGAGCTGTATTTTCAGGTCCTATGAGGACAGCTTATTAATATGAGCCCAGACTTAATGTTGATTGCTTTAATATTGGGAAAGCGTACTGAAGTTCTACCTCAGGATACTGAATTTCTACCTCAGGATCTTTTGTTAGGGATCATAGAGCTTGATGTGAGGAATGAGGAATGTTAACTAAACCAGACGTTCACAAAAACTGACCCTTAGAATTGTATTGCAGGATATATGATGATTGTTTTTTAATATGAACTTATGTTTAATGTTGATGGTTTTAATAAAATAATTTAAAAAAACAGAAGCAAAAGATGTCCATCAGGAAATATGGGTCAGCTACCCTTTCTGTCCTTCTCTTACTGATTTTGATTTGATGTAGGAATATTATAAAGTTAACTCCCATTGCAAATGGATGTTTTCAAGAGGTGCTCTGGCATCCACATTATTGATCTTTCATCTCTAGTTCATTCAACATCTGATGAAGGGTGAGACATAGAATTGTTAAGCTTGCCTTAACATTCTCTTTGCTCTGCGGATGAGTAAGCAGTTCCTGAAGAATGCAGAATAAATATTTACCTTCATTCTTTATTTTATATTAAATAAACAGTTGTTTTTTTTAACACTTGCTAATCTTTTATGGCTTAGAAGCCAAGGATGGACCTGCTTGTATTTGAATGGCAGTCTTCCAAAAAAATATTTGGCTTGTAGGCTACACAGAGAAGTTAAAGACACCATCTTGGAAGAAAGCAATGGCAAACCATACCACAGAATCACCAGGAGTCATATTTGGCTTAAGGGAGACTAAAAATTTTAAGTTTGGCTTTAGCTTATTTTCTAACTAAATACAGGTAATCCTCAACTTACAAGAGTTCATTTAGTGACCGTTCAAAGTTATAGCAGCATTGAAAAAAGTGATTTATGACCATTTTCACAGTTACGACCCTTGTAGCATCCCCATGATCATGTGATCAAAATTCAGATGCTTGGCAACTGGTTCATATTTATGACTGTTGCTATGTGCCAAGGTCATGTATCCCCTTTTGCAACCTTCTGACAAGCAAAGTCAATGGGGAAGCCAGATTCACTTAAGAATCAGCTTACCAACTTATCAACTCCAGATTATTAACTTAACAAGTAGAATGATTCACTTAATAACTGTGGCAAGAAAGGTCATAAAATGGGGCAAAACTCACTTAACAAATGTCTCACTTAATAGCAGAAATTTGGGGCTCAATTGTGGTTGTAAGTCAAGGACTATCTATGGTAGTTCTCCATGGGACGGATTACAGATATGTTAACACAGAAATCAGCAATTTGTCTACCTCTCAATTTAAATGACAATTCTTTGGAATTCATATGGAATCACAGGACATAGGTATCCTGGCAGCTGCATAAATGATGAGTTAAAAACAACAAGGTGTACTTGCCACCAGCATGCAATCAAACATAATAGTAACACAATAAAAACATATTAGCGGTTAATGTTATTATGCTGTTGGGACATCTTATTTCTCAACTCAGCTAAAATTTCAGGATAAAAAATTCCCAGGTTTTTTTTTTAATAAGTTTCTGTATATTCTTATATTTTTCTTCCCTTCTTCTACTTTCACTATAGAATAACACAAATAGCATAGCTAATAGAAAATTACATTTCAGACATATCTGATGTGTGACTGGAACTGACAGCCATGCAGTTAATCTTTTGTCAGTATAATTAATAACATTTCCTGGAAATTAGCTCTTTACTCTAAGAGAATCAGGACAGGTTACTCATATGTCTAAGATGCACAAGCTGACGGGTAAAATCATCTTTGTAAGTCTTAATTTCCTGTAAGAATAAAATTAGAGAACTAAATTATGATATTTCATCACATGGTTAGAAACAGAAATACAATCATAAGGCTGGAAGGGCCTTGGAGGTCTTCTAGACCAGCGGTTCTCAACCTTTTTCAGGCCGAGACCCTATCTGCGCCGCCCATGCGCGGCACGACCCCGACCTGCGCCCCGCATGTGCAGCATGATGGCCCTAACCGCGCATGCGTGGTGCGCGCGACGGCCCAAACCGCGCATGCGCGGCGGGCTGAACTGCGCATGCGTGACGCGCGCGACGGCCTGAACCGCGCATGCGCAGCACAACAGGCCAAACCGCGCATGCACATCGCACGCATGACGGCCCAAACCGCGCATGCGTGGCGCAATGGGCCGAATCGCGCATGCTCTGAACTCTGAAGTTCAGGAAGATACCTGGACAAGCAAATTGAATGTTTATTGTTGTAAATAGCAGCTTTTTTAAAAATCCAGGCCCAAGACTGAAGAAATGTTGAAATAAAAAATATATATTTAGTTTTAATTGGATTTATCCTGGCCTATTACCATAATAAAATTTTAATCTAGTGCAGTATGCATGATTCTCATATGTAGCATTATGCTGAGAACAGTCAAAGCTAATGATTTTATTATGAAATCAAAACTGTGAAAGATGTTTTAAAACCCTATAGATTACCATTTTAAAAAAACGGAAGAGAAAACCTCAGTGAAACAATCCTGTATTTTAACAACTCCTAAAATTAATTGTGCAGAATTTAACTGTGACATATCTAGTCCAAACCTCAGCACCTCATCTTCTCAAGATAGACAGTGTTTTTGATCTTATATAGGAGGGAGATCACAAATCACACTACAGTGTTCTTTTCCTTTTATGGACAAAAAGCAGAAGAAAGGCAACTCAGTTCAGTAAAATGCTCGTTTCAGGCGCTAACTTAAAAAAATGTGCAACTTGTAATGCAAGTCTCCTTTCCTCTCTTGATGAAAATGCACACATCCTGAATAAATAAATAAGTAAACAAAGAAACACCACTTTTGTTTTCTCAAATATTTGGTGAGCTATGTTTTGTTCCTGTGGGCATAAATGCATTCCATACATTAGTTTTCATAATGGTTTAAGTATGTGCATGGTTTTATCAGTAGTATTTGACTCATTTTTAAAACAGATTAAGCTGAGAACAGAAGAGTAGCAAAAATGCACTTATGCATTAGTTGCTATTTACAGTTTTTAACAGTTGTCCTATGGCACAATGTCTCTCTCTATCAACATGCTAAATGCTGCCTTTGATTTAAAAAAGTATCTTAACACAACTAGAAAAAAAAGCTGAACAGCTAATTAAAAATCCATTATTAGTCAGCTTGTGTAAGTATCAGGAATATTATACAGCCAATTTCCTCAGGGGATTGAAGGATCTTGTTATGTCCTGGTTTAGATGTCCTGATTTAGATCATATGCAATTGAATGTGACAGTATTCATATAGCACCAGAGAGGGTTTTTTCCCTCTGGAGAAAAAAAAAATTTTCTAATTATTTTAATTGATTAAAAAAATGAGATATAAATCAAATCTCAAAAACAGCCCAGAAATCAGAGTTAAAAGGACAGGATAGAACAACAGGCCACAACCAGGCACTTAAAGGAGAAACAAGACCCCAAAAGCTTGATGACAAATAAAGAAGAAAAAATTGTGCACTGCAACTAAAATGTATCTTTAATCTCTGATATTAAACCAGTACTATTGTGGCTGGACTGACTAGTCCTGCACAAAACAGATGATGGGAAAGAAATTCATTTTTTTTTACAGAAGTTTTCCTTAATCCAGTATTGTCAGATATATCAAAATATAAGAGATTTAAAACATCCATCACCCTTCAACTGCCTTGGCAATAATGAATAGTATAGTTCGACATATCTGGAGGACAATAGGATGGAAATGACTTCTATATGAAGTTTACCTCATACAATGTTGTCTGCAGGTGAAAAATTTACATGTTTTGGAACTGTATTTACATACTATTGAACTGGCTACTTCTAAGGAATCATAACCTTTTAAATGACTACAAAAAGCAAGTGAATGATACTGTGGTCAATAATTGTCCCCCTTGGGTCACATTTTAATTTTGTACATGGGAGTCGAGGCTTCTCAGAAAAGAACTGCTCCTTCCTCACTCTTAAATCCCAAATTTCCCACTACTAAAAGTCAACTCTCTTGCCACTGAATTTTGTCACAATTTCAGAGTGTTTGTGGTTCACAAATAAGGTAGTTGGGGAGATCACATATGGTTCATTGGACAGTTTCACAGCCATCACAGATTCAAATGAGGGTTTCTAAAGCAAACTCAACACTTTAGTTCTCCAGTTTGCTTTGGACACTGATGAGACAGAAAAACAAAAATATGTGGATCTTGAGAAGAGGTCAGTTTAGTGCAGTGGTACTCAACCTTTTTAATGCCACGACCCCCCAACCGACTTCCCAACCGATCGTAAGTCGAGGACTTCCCAACCGGTCATAAGTCGAGGACTTCCCAACCGGTCATAAGTCGAGGACTTTCCCTGCTCGGGAGCGCCGTGCATGCGTGGTGCCGCCCCCTGTGCCGGCCGAGGCGTAGCTGGCAAGGGGCAGTGACGGCGCAGGGCGACCACCGGCTGGGCCACCAGCTGGCCTAGCCCAAGGGAGGTAAGGCACCCGTCGGGCCCCACGTGCACCAACAACCGTCCCTGCGCCCACCGGCCTCCCACCTCCCACCCCTGGCCCTCTTTTACTTACATTTTTAGTAGTTGCTCAGCAGGGAGGGGTGGAAACTTCTAGACAGCTCGCCTTCGCTGCAGACAACTTGCAGTAACGTTTGCAGACTGGGACTTTTGGCGGGCTCAGCAGGCCAGAGACAGCCTGGACAATTCCTATTGGCTTTTGAAATCCAATAGAATTAGACTCTATTCAAGAGAGTCTACTCTATTGGCTTTCAAAAGCCAATAGAATAAGAGGGAGTAGAACAGCTAAGGAAAAGGGGGGGAAATGGAGGACTGCGTTGTTTGGCGACCCCCGTGAAATGGTCGTTCGACCCCAAATGGGGTCACGACCCACAGGTTGAGAACTGCTGGTTTAGTGGGTCACTAACTTGCAAACTTAGTCCAAGTGCTATAACATACTATCACCAACTAAACAAGACATTATTGCATATTTAGATTGAAATTATAAACAAATGCAAAACTATTATCTTCAGGTTGATATTCATTCATTCAATCAATCAATCAATCAATTTCTGTAGCCACTAACTTCAGTCAATGACTCTGGGTAGCTTACAATTCAAAACAATATTTATTTATTTATTTTTCACAGTTCTAAACTGTCCATCTCTCTCAAATAGATGTTACAATCAAAAATACTACAAAAACATTTTAGAACAGTAAAAACACTAAAAACATCCAAAAATACATAAGAGCAAGATATTTGGCCAGTTAGCATACCGCTAGGAAATAGGGATCTTGACATATTCAGCACCTCAGCACCCCATGCACAGAAACACAGCCAGGTTGTTAAGGCCTTATAAAAGGCAAAAATAACTGCGGCCATTCTAATCTCAGAAGATAAATCAGATATCCCTTATTGAATACATACATACAACAGATACATATGTACGCAGGATAAGGAACTGAAATATCCAAGTTTGACACATCAAGAGACCAAAATTCTAAGAAAAAAAATTGTAAAATGTACTTATGACTGACGAATAAAATTAATTCATCAGACATTCTTGTTCTATGTATCATGGACTCCTCACTGATAATTTAGAAAAAGATGGATATCAGAATTTTTTTGCTGTCATTGTAATTTGAGGTTTCTGACTCATATTATTCGGTCAGGTTTCTTTATGGCTCTTTTTTGTTTTCAAATGATTACATCTGAGAACATAATCCTGAGAAAACCCACAGCAGTTAGTAAATGAGATGCTGAATTATACTCCAAAATATGCAGTTTTATGAAGAACTGGCTGTATAGAGTCTGAGAGTTGGCAAAGATAATTATTCTACATAAGTGGAAATGAATCAACGCTTCACATATTTAAAGAACAGATTCAAAATAGGTGTTTCCTCTTGAACCTTAAACTTGCTTTAAATTATAAAAATGACAAGATGAAACAGGATGTTTCTATGTGGCCTAGATTTAATAAAATGATTAAGCTAATTTTGTATTAATATTATAAGAGCCAGTTTGGTGTTGTTATTAAGGCACCAGAAGAGAGATGTTGAATTTTAGTCCTATCTTAGGCATAAAGATGTTGTTTTTGTTTATGTTGTTAGCCGCTCCGAATCCTTGGAGAGGAGCGGCATAAAAATGTAATTAAAAATAAACAAACAAACAAATAAATAAATAAATAAACAATAAAGGTAGCCGGGTGACTTTGAGCCATTCACTTTCTCTTAGCCTCGGGAAGAAGGCAATAGCAAACCACTTCCAAAATTTTGCCAAAATAACTGGAGGAACTCATCCAGGCAATTGCCAGGAGTTTCTGTGCATAAAATGAATAATTATAGGTAGGTGTACAAACACAGACTGTAAGTTCTGTTTGATTCAGACAGATGTAAGGCAGTTTTCAAACAACCATCGCTGCCCTTCCCCCAAATACTCAGAGCAATTTGATGCTGATCTTCACTTTTGCTGCCTTGAAATTTTAAGAGCAAAGAACAAAGGTGGTAGAAGCTCAGGAACCAGCAGGAGGGGTAAGGCAAGATGCCTTGTGTGAAGAAACATCTCAGAAATAATACAAATAAATAAAACAAAACATGATCCCTCCACAAATGAACCAGTTCGGCTTTCCAAAACTACCAACACCATGGGAACACAGAAATTTGGAGTGGCTTATAAAGCGGTACAGAATCTCTTTGGAGACGTGGCTTCGATACTGGATAAAGATGTAGATGTGTTAGTTACAGTTACCCAAAACAAACCTTAAGCAACCTAAACTTGCTAATATATGAAAAATAATTTCCCAAGATTACTATAGGTTTTCGCCCCATTTGGAACTGTTTACTAACTTTAATGAAGTTGTACTTCCCATGACTGGCATAATGCCGTAACCCTTTTTTCAGATTTTCTTCTCTGTTATTACTGGCTTCAAACAGAATACTGCAAACTTAAGGCATCCTTAAGAAACATGTCCTGTAAGTTTTGCATTCACTTGTGCTACCTTTCCTCATATATAAAGGAATAAAACAAATTCTTACAACTGCCACGCATAGATCAACAGTAGCTTTTTTCATTCTGATTTCTTTCGCTCTGATTTCTTTTCTTCCAACTCCAGTTTTTTCTCAAAAGTTATTATTGAGATCACCCACAAAACAGTCACTCCCACGTTCAGAATCTCTGACCTCCCTTGCACCCTTCTCAAATTCTCTCAATCAGTCATAACAATCAAACCAATCACGTTTAGGTACTTTGCCACTGTGTGAATGGACTTATGCTTAAACATACCGGTACATTCAAAGCAGACCTTTTTTCCAATTCAGTTACTCACTAATTACCATTTTCAGCATAAACACCTTTTCTGTACTCTTTTGTCTCAACTGAGATGTGTTTGAATATTAGAAGCTCCGGTTGATAGTTTGGCCTGTTGGTCTGATCTCCAAGCGTGGCGACTTGGCTGCAAATGTTTTGTCTCCATTCAGGGCGGACATCTTCATTTAAAACGAACAAACAGGTACCCTATCACACAGCAACAAAAAATCACAATCCCCCACAAAAAAAACCAGACCACGTCTCAACAACAACAGCCAGACAGCCAAACAACCCAAAGCCAGATCATGACTCAGAGGCAACCTAATGAACAAACACCATTTGCATCACACAGATGATACTTAAACACCAAAGACTATGGCCCAGCCAATTAAACAACTTGAAGCCACACCATGACTCAGAAACATCCAAACAAATAACATCCAAACCAATTTACATCTCACAAAAAGGTAGTGCTCTGACAGGCGAGCACAATTTAAAGCGTACTGAAGATGTCCCCCCCCCCAACAGAGATGAAATTTTTGCAGCCAAATTGCCAAGCTCGGAGATCAAACCAACAACCCAACTCTTTTGTCTCAATCCTGGTTAACTATTCATGTCACTTAGCAGAATAATTTCCCAAGATATTAAGTTAAGCCCTTGTAAAATATATTCCCAAAGTCATATCTAGTTATTCCATAATGAGTCTTCATTGAAATGTAAGATGCTTAACTATCAACCTATAGCTCTGGTAGCGCAGTGGTTAGAATGCAGTATTGCAGGCTAACTCTGCCCACTGCCAGGAGTTTGATCCTGACCGGCTCAAGGTTGACTCAACTTCTGTCCTTCCGAGGTCGGTAAAATGAAGACCCAGATTGTTGGGGGCAATATGCTGACTGTGTAAACCGCCTAGAGAGGACTGTAAAGCACTATGAAGTAGTATATACATCTAAGTACTATTGCTATTGCTATAGATTATTGCTTTCAAACACACCCATTACAGCCTAGGTTACTCCAGTTCATATGCTGATGCATATTTCAGACCTATCATTCATAATTAAAGTTGCATTTCCACTTCTACGCATGCATTCATCAATTCTACCTCACAAGATCAGACCATCTTTCTTCAATTCCATTACATATTTCCCCTTTTTCTTAGTTTAACAGGCACCAAGAAATCAATTTTTCTTTCTTTCATATCATATTGTAATTCATAATCATTAAATTGTTCTTCCATTCTAAACTGCAATCATCTATAGCTGCAGTCATCATGAGACAGAAGCCCATAGAGACTGACCTTCACCACCCAACATGGTTTTCATTAACTGCAACTTTCACCTAATGCTTTTTAGTAAGATAAAGAAAATATAGACTAAATGCAAGAATCATATAGGCTATGATAAAACAATTTTTAAATCAAGAAAGTCACAAAAATAATACAAATGTTAAAACAGTTTTATCATTTCAGTAATTCTTACATTATAAAATGTAAAAAAGAGAGTCATTAGCAGCTTAGAACAAAATCACAGAACTAATGCATTAATTAAATTCATTCTGAAAGAAAAGCATAAAACAGTGACAGAAAGGATTGTACATTCCTCAAGATAGAATGTTTCATAGAGAATCACACAAAGAAGACTTCACCTCTTGCATCTGTTAGCTTACTGAAGTTTTTGCTAGAAACCAGACAATAAAGAGGAAGTTAATCCAACCTACACATTAGATAAATAGATAAAAGAAAGGTAACATAGAAGCCTCAAACTGCTAGAAGGCATTGCCAGGGACAGGACTAGCAACTAGTTATCACAGATTCCTAATCAATATGCCCAAAACTCAATTAAGGTAAAGGTAAGTAGAGTCAGTTGTGTCCGAATCCAGGGAGGGACGGTACTCATCTCCTTTTCTTAGCTGAAGGAGCCAGAATTGTCCAAAAATATTTCCATGGTCACGTGGCCAGCATGACTAAACAACGAAGAGCATGGAACGTTGTTATCTTCTTACCAAAGTAGCACCTATATATCTACTCGCATTTGCAGCTTTCGAACTGCAGGTGGGCAGGAGCTGGGGTAAGTAACGGGAGCTCTGAAAAATAGGAGCTTTTCAGCTGACAAGCTCAGTGTCTTTAATTGCTGAGCCATTGAGCCTCCAAAACTCAGAATAACAGAACAACAGAGTTGGAAGGGATCCTGAAGATCTTCTAGCCCAGGGCTTTTCAACCAGTGGTACGGGTACCACTTGTGGTACATTGGCACCTGGCAGGTGGTACGCGAGCATCCTAGAAAAATGGTAGTGGGGGAGGGGAATGAGGTGAACCGGTGGCAGCATCGCATAAGCCTAAGCGAGAGATGGCTGCAGCTGCAGGGCTGTCAGGGCCCAGTGGAAGCGCCAGGATCAGCACCAGGCTCCAGCTGGAGTTCGGCGCTGGTCCTGGTGCTTCTGCTGAGCCCAGAAGAAGCGCCGATCAGCTGGAATGTTGCAGCATCTCCAGGGTCTTGTGATTTACATTCAGATGCTTGGCAACTGATTCATATTTATGATAGTCAGTGTCCCAAGGTCATGTGAAGTGACCAAAACCTGCTGCAACCACCAGGCAGACAGGGGGGGGAATAAAAACCAAACACCCCCCACCCCACTCTCGCTGCCAATCCTCAACAGAAATGCTCACAACAATGAAAAACCTCAGCCAGGAGGAAGAGCATTGCCAGGCGGGCCGATAGGTGTCTTGCTTGGCTGTGGCTTGGGGGGCACTTTTTTCAGTGCTATTGTAACTTTGAACAGTCACTAAGCAAACTGTTGTAAGTTGAGGACTACCTGTATTTTATCACTTTTTTCCTTTTTTTTTTTTTTGGCCATCGAGTTTTGGACACCTTACTAGGCGACTGGTGGTACTCGAATATTGCCATATCCTAAAAGTGGTACAATGGGTGAAGAGGTTGAAAAGCCCTGTTCTAGCCCACCCCCCTGCTCAGGCAGGAAACCCTATACCATTTCAGACAAATGGTTCTCTAATCTCTTCTTAAAAACCTCCAGTATTGGAGCATTCCAACTTCTGGAGGCAAGTTGTTCCACTGATTAATTGTCCGAACTGTCAGAAAATTTCTTCTTAGTTCTAGGTTGGTTCTCTCTGATTAGTTTCCATCCATTGCTTCTTGTCCTGCCTTCAGGCGCCTTGGAGAATGGCTTGACTCCCTCTTCTTTCTGGCAACCCCTTAGAGATTGGAGCGTTGCTATCATGTCAGCCCTAGTCCTTCTTTTCATTAAACTACTAGACATACCCAATTCCTGCAATTGTTCTTCATATGTTTTTAATCTCCAAGTTCCCTAATCATCTTTGTTGCTCTTTTCTGTACTCTTTCCAGAGTCTCGACATCTTTTTTATATCATAGAGACCAAAACTGGATGCAATATTTCAAGCATGGTCTTACCAAGGCATTATAAAGTGGGACTTACAGTTCATGTGATCTTGATTCTATCCCTCTATTAATGTAGCTTAGGACTGCATTGGTTTTTTTGGCAGTTGCAGCACACTTCTGGCTTGTATTTAAGTGACTGTCCACTAAGACTCCAAGATCCCTCTCACAGTTACTACTGTTGAACCAGATACTACCTATTCTATACTGGTGCATTTGATTTTTCTTGACTACATATAGAATCTTACTTTTCTCACCACTGAATTTCAGCAGCTCGAAAGCATGCAAATGCAAGTAGATGAAATTTCACCGCCCCCTTAATTCATAAATAGGGCCCAGTGTTCAAGTGTGTCAAGATCCTTCTGTATCTTGAGCCTATCTTCTGGAGTGTTCGCTATTCCTGCCAGCTTAGTGTCATTTGCAAATTTGATGAGTTTTTTTATCTCGTCTAAATCATTTAACTCAATTATTCTACCCTTTAACGACTTGCCATACAGCAGTGATCCCCAACCTTTCCAGCTTGGTGGTCTGACACGGCAGAGGGGGGAGGCATGTGAGGGGCAGGCGCATGCATACAGCTCCATTTGTGCAGGCACTTGCGCTCATGCGTGAAGCTCCACTCGGGCAAGCACGCTTGCCCATTTCTCCCATGGCCCAGGGTTTGGGGACCCCTTTTTACTTTCCTCCTGAACTATGGTCCTTGAACATGAAAAGTAAAATATAATATACCTATAATTGTACAGTTTTTCCAACTGATTCATGTAAGATGACTTACATGAGCAAAAACCTGTACTTCAAGTCTGTCAGAACAAGTGATCTATTACTAGAGAGCCATTTTGGTGTTCTGGTTAAGGCATCAACTAGAAACTGGCCAACTGTGAGTTCTAATCCCAAATTGGGCAGGAAGCCAGCTGGGTGACTTTGGGCCAGTCACTATCTCTCAGCCCTAGGAAGGAGGCAGTGGCAAACCACTTGCGAAAAATTTTGCAGGGACTTGTTCAGGCAATCTCCAAGAATCAGACACAATTGAATGAAAGAAAAAAGAAATTAATAAGCCTAAGTTAGCTCCATTCCTGCTTGTGGCCTGCCAAAATGGCCAATCTTAGTTCCCACCAACAGCCTTCCCCCATAAGTTTCTTTCTTGCAACAAAAACCACAACTGCCAAAAAAAAAAATCTGAAAAATTTCAGAAAAATGAATGTGCTCGGAAATGCTGTATTCATTAGTTGAATACAGATAGTCCTCAACTTACAACAGTTAATTTGTGACCGTTTGAAGTCGCAATGGGCCTGAAAAAAGTGTCTTATGGCCGTTTTTCACACTTACGACTGTTGCAGCATCCCCATGGTCATGTGATTAAAATTTGGATACTTGGCCGCTGACTCATGACGGTTGCAGTATCCTGGAGACCTTCTGTCAAGCAAAGTCAATGGGAAAGCCAGGTTCACTTAACAACCGTGTTACTAGCTTAACAACTACAGCGTTTCACTTAACAACCGTGGTAAGAAAGATTGTAAAATGAGGCAAAACTCAACAAATGTCTCACTTAGCACCAGAAATTTTGGGCTCAATTGAGGTCATAAGTCAAGGACTACCTGTATAGCTATTGGGGATTAGGGGCAGCAAAGAATCTGAGATAGTTTCTAACAGGATTCAAGAGCGAGACAAAATGTAAGTGCTCAGAAAACAACTTTCAAAATAAGAAACAAAATGTTATTATGTCAGGAGAGAAAGCTCTCTGGCTCTTCAGCAGGAACATAAGTATCTATGAAAGACAACACGCTGTTTACTAAGCACTAAAGATTGCTATTGTAAAAAATCAATAAATATATTTTTTTTAAAGGAAAAAAAAAGTATCTATGAAAGATTCACACTATAAAATGAAGCACTATTAGGATTCACAATGTAGGATCGGGACCGTTTTAGAGGGTGGCCAAAAATAGCTAGCAGTTTGAACAAAAGAAGTTAATAAAGAAAACCAGGGAGTCATTCAACAGATCTATGCTGATAAAGATTCCTACTGTGTATATTTAAATTCTAACAAAATTCTGATTTTTGGATTAAACAGATTAAAGAGCCTCAAGTATCCTTGCTTACTGTATGTCACTGATGCTGCATTCTGTGGTATTCCGCTACAACCTCTCTCTCTCTCTCTATTCCAGCAGTAGAAAGGATAATGGTTGATTCCCCTGCTTTGCTTTCAAGAATCAAGCAATCATCTCTATATCTATAAATGATAACAGCTGTAAAACACGTGTTTAAAGTATACCAAACTAAGATAGGCCCTTGGTAGTAAGCTACAAAATGACTGTTGAAAGCACAAAGATTCTTCTTGCTCTGGCAGAACAATTCCAACTATCTCTTACAACAGTGTTGAGCAAATAGTACTTGCAACCAGCCTTCAAAGTTACAGCTGTTGCAGACACCAGCACTACCACCACCTCAGATCAAGTGATCAAATTCAGATGCTTGGCAGACCACTTGCATTTATGACCACAGCATGTGCTTCAACGTCCCAACTGTTCACCGCCCCATTTCTACCCTTTTGGATCCCCTGCACTCTGCCACCTACCCCTGCTTCCCTTGCTGCCCCAGATAAACTTTGCACAAAGGCCTCACAAAGAGCCAGTGGCTGCCTTGGCAAGGTTCAACTTGTCAGCCGGGAGGGGGGGGAAGCAAAGGTAGGCTGTGGAATGAGGGAGGAGGGAGATGGACACAGCAAAGGCCTCACAAAAGGCCAGCAGCTGCTTTGGCCAGGCATGCCTCCTCAGCAGTGGAAGATGGCTGGGATGGTAGGGCGCAGCAAGGATAGGTGGTGGAGATGGGGGGAGATATTATAGGTGGGGGGATAAGTGGAGTTGAAACAGTGATGAGTGTGGCAGGGCAGAAGAAGCATGAGGTCTTTGCCTAACAATGGAGCAACCTTACCTACTAGAACTGACTTCACAAGTAGTGTGGTCACGTGATGCTTTGCCTAATGACCGCTTCGCTGAGCGGCAGAAATTCAACTAGGGTCATTAAACAAATCTAACAGCTACCTGTATTTGAAAATTATTTGAAGCCACAATACTGGATCAACAGCTTCATCGTGCAGCATATATAGTACAATTATGTCAAATTCCATTCATTTTAGCTGTAATACAAGCTTAATGTTTACACATACTAAATTATATAATAAAATTGTACCCTTGTCTGAGGACCACGCTAGATGAGTGGACTTCAGCTCCCAGAATTTTCGAGGATGACCATGCTGACTGGGAAATTAAGGTCACACATCTGCAGGGAGAAAAGATTAAATCCACATTATTGTTTAAATCATTTGCTATTTTAATGATAGCACAGAATTTTTTACTAAACTAAACTAATAAAATCATGAATAAAATACCTCAAAATCTCTTCTACAACGTAAATATTCTTTCTACTTGCCTCAAGGGTTAGACAAGCTGATGTTCCAAATATTTTGGATGTCAAACCTAATCAAGCCCAACCAGCCGGTCTCACAGAAAGGGTTGTGGAAACAGTGATCTAAAACATCTAGAATGCACTAAGTTGCATATTCTTGGTTACTGTAATTTACAACAGGGCAGTACAAATCCTTCCAAAGAAACTATGTACAAAGCACCTCTCTTTGAACCAACAAAGGACCTATATGTTTTTCCAGGCTTCGTGGTGATATCAAACACTTTTTCTAGCTGTATTTGCATGAATGTGCATGCACAGTCACTTTGCTTCGCATGCAGGTGCATGGAGAGTCAGCTGGGAGCAGCTTACAAAAATAGCTGCACTGGCATGGAAAAAGACATGACTGTTTCATTTGTTCAAAGAGAGTAGCTTCAAACACGTTCCTGCATGTTGCAGAGCTTCTATTTCAAAGGATCTGCAGTCCTATTTTATAAAAAAGCTTTTTAAAAAAACCAGCAAAAACAAACAAAGGAAACTGGTCTTTTCTTATGGGTATTCCAAGCACCTGATTAAGTTCAAAGCCATCTTCTGCTTGATTTCTAGCTTGTCAATGTAATTTTCTCACTGCATCACAAATGGGACTGCATAATATATCATGTAAGAATTGGGGATTCTGTTCATTGCATATTCATTCCTATACATTTATTGGGAATTTACCATTTTTACCACTATAGGATTTTTTTTTTTTAATTAAGCTCACTCCACAACCCCAAACAGTGAGTGCTATTAATAGACCTGAGAGAGTTTCCTCTGTGGATCTTGACTGAGCTGGTGGCTGAGTGTACATATTATACTAAGCCACGTGATTTGTTCTTACACAGTGTATGAACTCACTACTATAGTATATACAAACCAGGTCATTATGGCTTGTTTAGCAAATCGTATAAAAAAGTGATTTGCTATTCTGTAATCCAAACACAAGTGAAATGAAACAGGTACTTCTCCAAATCTGAGGCAGCTTTTGTAAAGACACATACCTAAAAATAAACAAGAGTGTACTCAAGAGAATTTTTTTTTGAATAGACAACATTGGGCAATTCGTTTCTTAGTTGTTACATTACATCAGACTAAGTATTATAAAAATAAATTATTTTTCATCCCATCTTTATTAGTGTTTATAAAAAATTCAAGGCAGTGAATATACCTAGAAATTCTTCCTCGGCCTCCTATTTTGCCCACGGCAACAACCCCTGTGAGGTTGTTCTAGAAATGAAGAATGGAAGGTGGAAATTTTGTAATGGAAGGTGGAAATGACATTGGGGAAAGAGGGGAAGAGGGGAAGAGATGCTACGGTACCTAGGAAACAGACAAGAGCGGCAGGAGCCCCCAGTGGTTTTAACAGTCAGAGAAATAAAGTCAAGAAGGACCCATCCTCCTAATGGATCGAGCCATTGAGAAATGTTGTACTTTCAGATTTGCAAAATTCTGTCAAAGTAGCCTTACAATAAAGTAGATTTAGCTCATCTAGTAACGTTTCTTGTCTGGTTTACCTGGGAGGGCTGATATCAGTCTTGTAAGTTTATTCTTCTTCTTCTTCTTGTGCCATATCCTTTATCGGACGTTGGCGATCATGTTTATTACTCTCTTCCAAAGAGAAGAACTTCAAGAATGGCCTCTGATCCTCAAGGAATCCTGTTAACCCCTGGGCATCTGTCAGCTGTGTTGTTACAATAGCAACAGCAAATAGATGCCCAGATGACAATTGGTAGAATGCCATAATACAACTAACACAGCAACTGGGGCAAAAAATGTCTCAACCCAGAGCAGTGCAACAGACAGAAGCTCAACCAATGCTTCTGTGTTTCTATGACAGCTTGCCAGAGATGTTTGGGGCGGGGGCGGGGGGGGGGGAACCAGGATCAATTCCAGACATTCATCTCTCAGAATGAAATATTTATGGTCAGCAGACTGGTGGAGTGACTTTTGTGCTGAGCTTGCTGAAGGAAGCAACAGTTAAGTGGGCAGTACCGTTCACTAAAGGGGAATGATCCAGTGCTGGACAATTTTGTGCGTAAACTCAAAAGCATGCTTTGGCGATCCCATACCGAGAATTATAGTTAATCAAGAGATTTGGAAACTCAAGAAGGGATTAAGGGGATATCTTTCAGAGTTTCGTAGGATGGAATGACTTAATCGCTCTAATTGGCCAGTTCAAGGAAGGGTTTGCTCATGAACTAAGAGACGAATGAGCCGGTGAGACAAGGCACCCCAAATATCCTGGAAGAGCTCTATCAATGTAGTACAGGTGGTCCTCGACCTACCAATTGAGTCCAAAATTTGTGCTGTTAAGTGAGACAGTTAAGTGATTTTTTTCCCCCATTTTACAACCTTTCTTGCCGCAGTTAAGTGAATCACTGCAGTTGTTAAGTTAGTAACACGGTTGTTAAGTGAATCTGGCTTCCCCCATTGACTTTTGATCACAAAAAGTGATCACATAATCCTGGGATACTGCAGCCATCATAAGTACGAGTCAGTTGCCAAGCGTCTGAATTTTGATCACATGACCACGGGGATGCTGCAATGGTCGTTAAGTGTAAAAAAAATGGTCGTAAATCACTTCATTCAGTGCCGTTGTAACTTTTAACTTTGTGGTAGGTTGAGGATCACCGGTGTAATTATAGGTTCTCAACTGGAATTGACGGAAGGAAGAAACAGGAAGAATTGGGGATTCTTCCCAACCTACAGCCTGCCTTCCCCTGTGCCACCCCTCCCAATCACCTCCTCGGAATACAGCACAGGAGAACCCATGCAAAGAACTGGAACAGCCAGGAAATCCCTGACATTGGGAGAAAAGCAGAACAGATCGAGGACTGTGCTTTTACTGTGGAGCCCCTGGACCCATAGCCGGAACATGCGCCTGGTAAAAGCACCGCCAATGGTCACAACAAGTTGCTGAACTTGTTGATGGAGCATGAAGTCAGAAAATACTCAGCTTGTTCCCAAATAGTGCCTGAGGGAAACTTTGTCACTCCCCTCCCCCAATTCCCTCACACACGCACCCAAGCTCTAAAGCAGGGCCACCCACCATTTCAGGACAGCCCAGGCAGCTGTCAGCAAGCATCTTTAATTATTTCTGGTATTGTTACTTTCGATTTCCAGACGTAAGATACTCTATATCAGGGGTGTCAAACTCAATTTCATTGAGGGACGCATCAGCATTGCGGTTGCCCTCAGGGGGGCAGGTGCGTATGGCCAGGGTGGGTGCGGCCTACTGGGCAGGCGTGGATGAATGGGTGTGGCCTACTGGGTGGCTGTGGCCAGCTCTACATCATTCGCGTCAAGGGTGCCTGTGGGGGCCTGGGCAGGAGTGGGACAGATCTGAGGGTCTCTGGCAGAAGGGGGTGGGACCAGGGCAAGTGCCAAGGCATGGTCCACTGGAGGAGCCTCACTGTTCCTCTCAGGCCATGCGGGGGGGGGCTTATGGAGCTAAGACTGAATACGTTTCAGCATAGATGGCCACCACAAAATTGTACATTGGCTCCCGGCTGGCCTGGGCCAGGGCCAAGGCAGAGGAGCTGTTCCCTCACTGTTTCCAGGA
Organism: Bothrops alternatus; assembly: GCA_034064705.1. Lineage (NCBI taxonomy): Eukaryota > Metazoa > Chordata > Lepidosauria > Squamata > Viperidae > Bothrops > Bothrops alternatus. The sequence continues at coordinate 34,154,758 of JARGCV010000223.1, read as the reverse complement.
TGGCTTCACAGGCCACATGAAACCACTTCACGGGCTGCATCTGGTCCCCCGGCCTTGTGTTTGACATGTCTGCTCTATATAGGTGATGGCCAACCTTTTAGAGACCGAGTGCCCAAACTGCAACCCAAAACCCACTTATGTATTGTCGGGTGCCAGGTGAGCATGGCCCATTGGGTGGGTGTAGCCCATTGGGTGGGTCTGGCCCAATGGGTGGGCAGGGCTGCAGTGGTAACGGCAGTCTGGGTGGGACTAAAAAGTTCAATCAATCAATCAATTTCAACTTTGCGAGATCTTTTTTTTCCCACGAGAAGTTGAAATTGATTGAACCTTTTTTTTTGCACATGGCAGCAGAGGCCTAAAGCAAAAAAGCTTTATAAAACCCAGCTGAAGGCCTAGGACTGGGGCGATGGCGCGTGTGCCCACAGAGAGGGCTCTGCGTGCCATCTGTGGCACGCATGCCATAGGTTCGCCACCATGGCTCTATATCTTTGACGCTCCAACACTGGAAGTTTTTAAGAAGAGACTGGACAACCATTTGTCTGAAATGGTATAGGGCAGGCATGTCAAACTCGCAACATCACGCAACTTTTTCCTGGTATAGGGTTTCCTGCCTGAGCAGGAGGTTGAATTAGAAGACCTCCAGAGTTATCCATCCTCAAGGAATATCTGAATGCCAATTTCAAAACGAGATTCCTCCACCCTTCCAATTCACCAGCATCAGAGCTCTCATTCTTTGTCCCCCCCCAAAAAACAAGAAGGAATCAATCTGAAGGAGCCAAAAACAAGGAGCCAATCTGAAGCAGCCAATCTGAAAGGAAAGGGGGGATCCCAAATGCATACCGTTCGTGACTGCAAGTAACAATTAGAAACTTTAACCTACTCCTGCTTATCTCAGACCTACTAGACCAGCTACAAAAAACTCTAATCTTGGAGACAAGAGCAGTTCATCTCCAAGCAGAGAAGGAGGGCGGGGGAATTTATTTTCCTGTGCATTTTACTCAAGAGCAGTCAACCCAACAGAAAGGAATTATTACATTTTCTATAAAGAGCTGCTGGCAGTAAAATATTCCTTTGAACAACGGAACACCTGCTAGGAAAGAGCAGCCCACTTGTCCATTTAGATCTAACCATTTAGAGATGCTGCAAAACACCAAAACTCTGATACCCCAACCGATCAGGTGGACACAATTTTTCTTTCACTTTGGCTTTCATGTCTCATATGTCCCAGGCTCTCAGAACAAGCTTCCAGACACCCTCTCACACAAGCTGAAGCGTCAGGTTCCTCAATCAACCCCAGTTGCAACCAAACAACTCTGAGTTCCATCACAAGGCAGATGAACACAAAAGGCTGGAAGAAGGCAAGTTGGTCATCTCTGATTGGATTAAGGCACTGCAGCAGCATGATGCACACACCATGGCCTGGAAGGATGAACTCAAGAAAGACCAACAAAATACTGTTTCGCCTTTCACAATGGCGGGAGAGCAGCTATTGCACAATGGATATTTATATGTGCCTCTTCCCCTGAGGGAGGAAGTACTACAGCTGTGCCATGACAACAAGACAGCCGGACAGAGGGAGATATTCAGAACCCAACAAAGAGAGAATTTTGGTGGCCCTGCATCCAAGGAGGAATTAGGGATTATGTATTCTCTTGCCATGTCCAACAAGCCAAGTGGACTGTAGCCATTAAACATTTCCACCCCCAAATCCTGGATCATAGTTTCTCTAGATTTTATTACTGATCTTCCTCCAGTGCAGGGATATACTATCATACTGGTAGTACTGGATTTATTTGCCCAATTGGCTCACTTCATTCCATGCAAAGGTCTCACAAAAGCCCAAGAAACAGCTCCCAGGGGATTAGTCAATCATTTCCTAATAAACAGAGGAGGTCAATTTATTTCCAAATTTTGGGCGGCCCTCTTGCAATTATTAAATATTAGCATTCATATGTCATCTGCCCATAATTTTGCTTCCAACTGAGAAGGTTAACCAGTTATCGGAGCAGTATTTAAGATGCTATATTTCTTACCAGTAACTCAACTGAATGGATCTCATACCTCTTCTTGAAATTGCTTACAACAATGCTGCACACCCCTCTATTGGTACGTTGCCATGGGTCTTGCCAATAACCAGAAACCTTTATACTTGTATAAAAATGCAGTACATAAAGAAACTATAGTACTAGAAACATTATCAGCAATATCACCAACTACCTTCCACAATATAAACATTAATAATTGAAGTATAATTAAATTCTATATTTCCAGAGCAAAGGAGAAATGCCAATATTGTAATAAAGGCTGAAGATGTCACTGTTGCTGTTCTATTTACATCATAATCAATAATTTTTCAGGGGAAAGCGTAGCGTGCACTGTCTCCATTTGCATTAAGTGCTGTATTTGCTAAATTAGATTGTCATAGCTTGGTGGTCTATAGATCTACGTAACTATTACAGAAGTGCATAAAAAGGAAAGGGAGAACTACTAGGAGTAACTTCATTCATTATGTGTATGTCTATCAGAAAAATGAGCAACACAAAGGTGAATTTAATCATACTGTACTGCACATATAGGCCATTGCTATGTATACTATTCACAACAGTGGGATCATTTCTATTACTGGGTGAATTTCTAAGCTTCTCATGATTCATGTATTTTGTCTGATGTCATCTGCCACTTCAATTCTTTCTCCCCAACTCTTACTTCATCATGATAATTCCTATAAATGCAAGCTTATGCAAGAATAAAAAAAAACATCTGCAATTCAAAGATACAAGAAGAATCTTTAAGACTCATCCAAAATTGATCTGGAATTTAGGTCACTAAGAAAACAAGCTCGTTAAGTGAGTCATTGTACCAATTTCATAACTATTTTTTTCCTGTGGTCATTTTGTGAAAAGTGAATCACAGTGTCGTTAAATGGCTCTGGTTTCCCCCACTGACTTTGCTTGTCAGAAGCAGCTAGGAAGATCGCAAATCATGATCACACTGCAATCATCATATGTGCACCAATTGCCAATCACCTGAATAACAACCACGTGACCACAGGGGTGGTATAATAGTTGTAACTTTGAAGATAGGTCGTAAGTCGCGGTTGCCAGCACCGTCGTAATTTCAGATTATTGTTAAATGGTTATAAGACTACCTGTAATTGCCTAATTTGGACGTCGTGGATAAACTGATCAGTGGTCACACTATGAAATATAGTGAATTCCACTGCCAATGAATTTGAACTGTGTGACAAAAGTGAATGGCCTGTGTCATACTGATAAGGCTTTAAAGCAGAATGCCAGACAACTACTAGATGGCAGCATTGTGCTCAAGAGTTTCCTATATTGGTTAACTCAGAGGTCACCAATCTTTTGGGCACCAGGGACCAGTTCTGTGGAGAGAGGTTTTCCCACGGACCGTAGGGTGTGTGGTTTTGTGTGCTGTCTGCATCTCACAGATGGGGCTTTGCTTGTTTGTGCGGCCTGGTTGCTGGCATGCTCTAGCCTAGTACTAGTCCACAGACCGGGGGTTGGGGACCCTCCTTTAAAGCATCATTTCCATTGGTGTTTTTAATATACTGATGGAATGCAGCCATGCTAGTTCAGAGAAAGGTTTTTATGCTGAACAAAAATGATCACATGCGCACAAGTATGAATTATGAGACAGTTAAATCTTTGAATCAGTAGATTAGAGTATTTGAATAGTCTTACAAATACTTCACTTTGCAACATTAATTTATTTTTGTATATAATAGAAATGCATGAGGTGAGGAATTCTGAGACTTGAAGTCTGCAAGTTTTAAAAGTTGCCAGTTTTGGAGAACTCTGTTGAAGAAAAGCAGGCAGGGATAGGGGGTAGAGTTAAATGTGTCATTAGTTTAGAGTCCTTACACTGCCACAAATGGTCTAAGTTCATTTCTCCTTGAATACCTTTAGTACTTCTAGTGCCAATTTAGTGCTGAGCATTAGTTGACTAGATTCTTGCATATAGGCTAGAATAAATCTTCCATGCTGCAATTTAACATAGGGTCTTAATCCTTTGCCGCTGACAGTATCACGTCATGGAAGAGGAAGAAGTTCTACTAGATAAAATGGAAATAGATTTGAATATGGATTTAAAAATGACTAGCTACAAGAATGATCTGGAAGACAATATACAAATGAAAGGCTGATGTTTTAATAATTAAAAGGGATATATAAATTACAAACCAAGAGAGTGACTTGGATAATTTTCCTATATTGGATTCACAAAGTAGACCTTTTAAAGTTTTGAAAACCTTGGTGGGAAGTGACAAAGAAAAAAAGAAAAAAAATCAAGTTCTAGGACATTATTTAAAGGGATTACATTACAAGATTGTTAAAAAGAAAGGAAAGGAATATAATGTTGGTTTATTTGATGAAAGTTAAAATTATTTCTAGTAATCTTTAATGGATTTTTGATAATCAGGACTAAACAACAAAGTTCTAAAGCTTGGTCTATAGATAAGAGATGTGATCTGAGACAAAGAGATTGTTGTATTTTAAAAGAAAGGGACAAGTTGTTAACCATGTTTATATTTGTTGTGAGAAGGGGAAGTTACTTTTTACTTTTATTTTATTTCTTTGTTATATTCTTATTTTTCATTTCTTCCATATTTTCCCTTTTGTGTTTTCTTTTCTGCACCTATTTTTATTTATTTTTTATTTTTTGTAGTTTGCACTAGTTTTTACTGATATAACTGTAATTCTTAATAAAATTATTTTTAAAGATGTTATAAAAACAGTTTTAAACCACCAGCATTTCATGTTTAAAACACCTAAGAAAAATCCAAAGAAATACTTTGTTAATTAAATACTTCAGTAAAACATTTAATTGCTCATAACAATCTATGTCTCTAAGATATGAAAATCAGAACTGCAATAAAGAACCAGTTCAAATACACTTCACCAATTACCCCCTTTTGAATATTTGCCATCAAGTCATTTTCAGCTCCTAGAGACCACATAATTTTTTTCCATAATTTGAAATTAAGGTATTATATTATTTTAATAGTATACACAGTATGAGTAAGAAAATATAATTTACTACAGGGTGGAAAATGCATGAATGCTATTGGGTCAAATTAAAAAAGCTACTCTTTTTAAACTGGGTCAACAAGAAATTAAGAAAACAAGTGTCTGGAAGACAGAAACCAAAGAAATATGTGAAACACTGAAATAGAAAAAATATAACCGCAAACATATAACCAAAATTTAGCTATTCTGTGTTACTTTCTCTATTACAAACCAGTATTTCCTTTATATACTGTACAGTAATTCTGGTAACTGAATATTTTGACATGAATTGAAGTTGAAACTGATAGCATCACTTTTTTTAAGGTTAGTTCATTCATATTAAAAGGCATTAGTGAAGTCACTTGATATGTTTTGTAACAATCTTTGGCTAATAAAAATGTGATTCTGGAAGCATGCCTATCTGCAAAGAATTTATATATTCTCTATATTTAGGAGTAAAAAAAAAATCTGCAAACTCTGCTTGACTTTGGAACAAGTATTGCCATTATGCCAGAGATGAACAAGTTATGGTCCACCAATATTGTTCAACATCAATTCCCATTGACACTAGTCCGACTACTCAGTGATTAAAGATGGTAGATACTTCAGTCCGATAATATCTGGAGGACTGAAATTTGCTCAACTGCATATGGCAAACCAACAAGCTTTCAATTTTAATGGTAGCATGTTATAATATATTCCAAAAGTTAACTAATGTGGCATGTTATAATATATTCCAAAAGTTAACTAATGTGAGACACGTGGGGAATTGAGTTTTATAAAGCCAGAAAAAAATAAAATAGTTAAGTAAATAGGTCACAGACAATTCTAAAATTATGCCTAAGTAATAAAAGTATACTGTAGTGTAGGTATATCTTTCATGTTAATGCAGCTAGGATGAGAAGTACCTGTTGACCAAGTGTGAATAACTGCTATCACTTCACTATCACTACTAGTACCTGTGGTGGGATTCAAATATGTGAACAACCGGCTCTCTGTGTGGATGCTGCTTCCGGAAGTCCATTCTGGGCCTGGGCAACAAAAAATTAGCTACCGGTTCTGCCGAAGGGGTGCAAACCAGCTGAATCCCACCACTGACTAGTACTAGTTCATTGCAGTCCCAAATATGAAAGATGTCATGCTAAAACATAAACACTAGACTCCAGTAAAACACCAGCAATGTTCCCTGATAGTTGCTTATACATGCATTTGTGTTCAGGACTCTTTACTTTTTTACATGCAACAAATATGCTCCGATGCAATCTGCCATTCTCTGAATTCAAAATAATAAACAGGATAACTCTTTTGTGTTGTCACATTGGTACAGTTAATACGTTGAGCAGTACTATAGGAAATGAAATGATATAATCCTCAGATTTATTGATAAAGCAATAAACTCAGGAAATTCTTCAGCTCCCGTAATTCAGCTCTGAAATATGCAAATATAACAAATCAGAACATCAGTCATATTGGAATTACTTTCTCATTCCATCCCTTGACCCCACATCTCCTTGGAAGCAATAACTAACCTTCCATTCCTTCTTCAAGAGTCTTCAACGAATGGAAGCCTCTGTGCAAAGTAGGTGGTCTCTATGATATCCACATCCTAAGCCACAGTGAGCTTTATAGTTGGTCCCTCTGGAACCAACCTCCCCCGGAGATCCGTGTTGCCCCCACCCTCTCCGCCTTTCGTAAACTGCTTAAAACAGGTGTATGTTTGTGGAATGATTGGGTTTTTTTTTAACTTAGGGTTTTTTATATTTATGTATTTTACTGTGATTTCTATTATGTTGTGAGCCGCCCTGAGTTCTCCGGAATAGGGCGGCATAGAACTCAAATTAAATAATAATAAATAATAATAATAACAAGCACCTTGAATTGCATCCAGAAGCCTATCGGTAACCAGCACAGCTGGCACAGTAGAGATACAGGTAGTCCTCGACTCATGACCACAACAGAGCCCAAAATGTATGTTGCTAAGTGAGATATTTGTTCAATGATATTTTGCCCCCTTTAACAACTTTTCTTGTCACGGTTGTTAAGTGAATCACTGCACTTGTTAAATTAGTAACATAGCTGTTACGTGAACCTGGCTTCCCCACTGATTTTGCTTGTCAGTAGGTTGCAAAAGGTGATCACATGACCCCAGGATACTGCAGCCGTCACAAATATGAGTCAGTTGCCAAGCATCTAAATTTTGATCACATGACCATGGGGAGGCTGTAATGGTTGTAAGTGTGAAAAACGGTTATAAGTCACTTTTTCAGTGATGTCACTAAACAAACTGTTGCAGTTGAGGGCTACTTGTATTGCATGGGCAAAACAAGCCGGACCCATTATTACCCAGGCTGCTATTTTCTGTATCAGTTTTCAAATGATTTCCAAGGGTATAAAGAACTACAGTGAAATGCAGCAATGCTGATGTGAGTCAAGGATATAAGTGAAGGTCCTTATAACCTCCCATTTCAGAAACAGCCACAATTGAATTGTTCAAAATCCCTGCCAGCTACCTACATCCTCTACCTATTTTTGAGCATAAGCTGGAAGTCCAAGAGGAGCTTCATCCTGAGGATCTGCCTATTTAGGGCAGCCTAACTCCATGCAGAGTATTATTCTGAATGCCAAATATTTGGTTTAATTCCAAGCACCTTGTAATACATACTGTACCCTGCAATATAGATACTGAATATTCATTCATTCATTCATTCATTCATTCATTCATTCATTCATTCATTCATTCATTCATTCATGCCAAATTATAGAATACCAAATTATAGAATAGCAATAGCACTTAAGCTTACCACTTCACAGTGTTTTACAGCCCTCTCTCTAAGCAGTTTACAGAGTCAACATATTGTCCCCCAACAATCCGGGTCCTCATTTTACCTACCTCAAAAGGATGGAAGGCTGAGTCAACCTTGAGCCAGTCAGGATCGAACTCCTGGCACTAGAATGCAGACTCAGCCTGCAATACTACATTCTAACCATTGCACCACCACACAGATACCATATATCCTCACGAATAAGCCAAGGATTTTAACTTCCAAAATACCCTCCCCCCAAAAAATTGGATTCATCTTGTTCACAGAGGGGCTTCTCTGTGAGTATATAAGAAGTACTTTAAAAATACCCATATATAATTGTGTATAAGCCGACCCTTTCATTTTTAACAAAGATAGCATGAAAAATGTGTCACCTGTGGATAAGATGAAAAATAAAACATACAAAATTTTTTAGGTGTCAACTTATTTACAGATTGCACATTTTCCATGGTATTTTGGTTAAAAATTTTAGGGTTGGCTTAGATGCAGATGGGTTTATATGTGAATACATATAGTTACAGAAATTTTATTCTTACTTCCTTTCACAAAGGAAGTATGGGAAGAATCCAGAGAAAGAAATATTTTGGGGAATATTAAAAAGGCAGAATATATTTCCCCAAAGGATCTTAAAGGCAGAAAAGCAAGCCCAGTTTTTCTTAATAGTCCCAAGCAGAAACTCAGCAGAAACCAACTTTTAGAAATGTGGATGTAATAATTCATTCAGAAAGGTTGGAGACAAGAAGCTTGAAGCTGAAGAGATTAGGAAGACAAAGACCCCTAAAATCTACATACCCCCACCCAAACTCTAAAAGACATGACCTTTGGGGACATAATAGGATTAACTCACCAATACCAAAAGGGCATACTCAGACTCAGGTCAAAGTACATGACACAGGAAAGACAAAGCCTCAAACAGGAACAGGAAACAACCTCAAGAGGCCCAGACAGTATAAAAATCCACCACTCCCTGCTACATGTGGTCAGCTTTCCGAGAGCCATCTTTCTGTCTGGCTCTCCTCTTCAATAAACTACAACCTTCTTTCTAAAGCAGTCTCCATTTTGTTTATTCCCAGCTTGGACTGGACCCTGATGAAGATTTTTCTTTCAACAGAAGCATGAACCAAATGTATGCACTAATACAGAAACTTGAATCATACCACTTTAAGATATGATGCACTAACACAACAGATAAGAAAAAGTTAAGTTTCCCTTTGTATTTGTATGATGTTGCTTGCTTCAAGATATAATCGCACTCTCTCTGTCTCTGTCTCTCTCTTTCTTACAGTACATTTTCTCACCATCACCACCATTTATTTCTTTACAAACATAGGAGAATGAGAAGAGGTGGGTGGAGAAGGGGGATGTGAAGTGGAGATAAAATACTAAGAGAACATGAAAGTACAAAGCACTTTCTATTGTATACCATGCCACTATATACATAAGTATTCCTGCTTATTATACTGTAAAGCAGTGATGATGGGAAAGCAGTATCCTAAATATACAGAAATCTGTACAATTAAATTTGGCAAAGGGAAAAAATAAAAACAAGACCAAAGACAATTCCCCAAGAAATTATAAACAGAAAGAAGGGACTTCACTCAGAAACACAGTTGCTATTACAAAGAAGCTTTTTGATCTATATTTCCCTCCCAGGTATATGATGCAAAATTGTGTTATTTTAGACAAGGAGAAAATCTAGTTGTGCCACAACCACTTTTAATGACAAGCAAAGGTAAATAAGCTAGACAAAGTGATCGAGATATGGCTCATTTTAGGAGTAAAATCAATCAATTAAAAAAATCAATCACAGACTTTGCATTTCAAGTTGGCGAAATAATGTATCTGACCTGTTTTTGTTATCATAGCTCTTTTTATATAAAGGTGAAGTAAAACTCTAATACACAAACAAATGGCATGCTAAAATTATTTTATTATGAAATAATAAAAAACAAATATTTTACTGCATTCATTCAGAATTGGGTTCCCTTTGCGCACTGCAGATATAGAAAAGAGAAAATCCAGAAGCTAAAGCATAAAATGGTTCATCTAAAACAGGGGTCCTCAACCCCCAGTCCATGGAAAGCCCCATCCACAGGATGCAAGCAGCACACAAAGCCACGCCCACATCTGGTCCGTGGAGAGTCTCTCCATGTAACCTGTCCCTAGTGCCCAAAAGGTTGGGAATCTTTGATCTAAAACACAATACTAATTGAATAACACTTGCTTGCTTTCCTCATCAATTATCTTCACTGTACCATTTTCTGTTGTCCCTCCATAATGGCCTGGCACAAGACAGCAAACTGCCTGAAAAATGGATTTTTCCATCTCTTGGCTAATGTATTAATGACAAAGTGAGAACAGAGAAACCCTTGTTGCCACTATGAGGCATTACTATGACCCAAATAAGTCATAACCACTAGAAAGAATCTCAGCCACATTATCAACTCATGATGTCTCCCAAAAGAAAACTTTTATTGTATTTGTAAGTATCTTAAAAGTCTTAACTCCTGAATCCAAACTTTAGTTTTAAGAACTAAGAAGATTTTAACATTCATGACTGAGAGTGGAACGCAAGTTATATGGAGTCAGAACGCAACTCCTGCTTTGTCAAAAACATTTCAAATCAAAGAAGCCAAAATAGAGCAATAACTTAAAATAGTTCTTAATTAATAGCTACTTGCTTAATGCAAAGAGCAAAGGGAGTAATGAATTTGGCATTCATGTAATTATTCAGAGATGCTGCAACAATGACTTTAATTCCATGAGATGAAAGAAGGGTACTAGGGAGTCTTCACACATTAATTGGTGTGAAAGGCGCACAACACTATACAGGTAGTCCTCCATTTATAATCACAATTGAACCCCGAATTTCCATTACTAAGTGAGACACTTAAGTGAATTCTGCCCCATTTTACGACACTTCTCCCCACAGTTATTCAGTGAATCACTGGAGTTGTTAATAGCATTGTTTTAAACTGAATCTGGCTTCCCCATTGAGTTTGCTTGTTAGAAAGTTGCAAAAGGGGATCACATGACCATGGGGATGCTGCAATGGACATAAGTGTGAAAAATGATCATAAATCACTTTTTTCAGTGCTGTTGTAACTTCAAACTGTAACTAAATGATTGTAAGTCAAGAACTACCTGAATTGAAATTTCAGGTCCAAAATATCCTAATTAGCAAGATCACCTAAGATACAATGAAGGGATAAACTGTATACCAATGGTCAATTATCGCTCAATGCACATGGGAAAATATACATGGTATAAACAACAACAGCCAAGCAACAGAAGCAGGCTAAATTATAATTAACTAGTAACGTTTTTGCTCTTAAAAATATGGAATTTAACTGAGGCTGGTGAAATATTTAAAAGTTACTTCCCTTGATTAAAATCTCATCTCCACCAAAAACTTTCTGGGGTGAAAGAAAAAGAGGTAGCAAACATCAATTCTTGACCCAGAACATCTGCACTCAGGAAACTGAACAAAACAGCAACACTTGTGTTGTTTCTCTCACAGTACCATTTTAGTCAAATTTGAAGTCTGCAGTAAAAGCAGAAAGACCAAGTAATCCAGTCATAGAACTTCCTTATAAAAAGGGTGGAACCATAATTTCATGCTATTGATTTACAGTATATGCTAACAAATTCATTTATTTATCTCAGTTTAATCCTGAATACATTTAGGGTTTAACCCTACTACAGGCATGTAAAAAATATCAAAATCCATATGGGATACTTTCTGGGGGAGGACAGCCTTCTGAATCCCTTCTAGACATCTGGAATGACTCTTTGCTAGCTCAAACCATCTGCAAGTCTCATGAATTTTGCCATAACACAAAAATCTATTTTTCATGATGGGCCGCCTTCCCCAAAGCATCAATAGCCTCATTATAGTTGGGCATTCAAAACAAAGTCCATCCAGCTGCCACATCCAAATGTTAAAAATGTGCTGAGGAGCTCCCATCACACAGCAACAAGAGCTTTTGACAGCCGCAGTCCTCCCTTGCAATCGTCTTAAGTCAGCTGTACCTATAGCTTGAACACATATGAATTATCATGGTACAATATCTCTCTCAAGCTCTTGCCAGCCCACATGGTAAACTGGATGCGGCCAATTTAATCCACACTTGTCAAAGCAAATCCCTATACACAGCCTTAGATCTACCTGACTTCATAAAAAAAAAAAAGCTCACATAAACACGAACAATTAACACTACTGCCATTAAGAGGTTTCCAGTGTTGCACATGATAGGAGGAAGCAGGATCAAACCCAAACTGATTTTAAACACAAACTACGTCATTCATTCCACCTGCAACGGAGTGGATGAAGGGGACAGAGAAAGCAGCCCAGCACTTCCTCCAAGGCCTATAACTTACACAACCGAAGATCATCATCTCACACATACGTAGGCACATGAATAAACTTCACTGCGAAGTGGGTGGAGGGAAGCACACAACAAGCAACCGCAACCTCTATAATCCTTTCCCTCCAAATCATAGTTGAAGCAAAGGTCACAGCAGGGAGGCAGGGAAAGCAGGCAAATCAGCAACAGGTGTCTTTTCCACCCCTGTCCAAACTCTCAATCCGTTCACGTTTATTTGGAAATCGGCTTCGGGGGAGGAAGGGGAGGCTACATTCCCCCCCCCCCCAGTAAAACCATGCAACGGGGACGGGACTGCCCTGGCAGACAGAGAGGCTGGCCAAGCTGTATCCAAAGCTGCCCGGGAAAGGTGGGGTCTCATCTAAGATGTTGATCAGGAGGGCAATCCGCAGCTCCCCCCCCCCCAAAAAAGCGACCCTGGAGTGGTGCCATATTTAGAAGCCGCCAGATCTCGAACCTCTCCCGCACAATTGCGCCCCTTGCCAGACACTTCTCTGGCCGCCAGCTTGCAGCGAGGTCATTCAGACCAGGCTGCGCATCGCAGGCCGGGCCCCTTCCTTTTTTCCTTGTTTCCCCTCCTTCGACCCCCCCTCCCTCCCTCCCTCCCGTCTTCCTCAAGCCGGCGAAGAGCCGCTTCTGTCTCCTGCTCGCCCACTCCCCTTGGCTTGGGGAGCCCGCTGCCCCCCCCTTACCTGCTCGCCTTGCCTCGGCCCCGCAGCAGACAAGGCAATACTGAGCCATGCCCAGGCGACGCTCGCCAGAGTGACCCGACTTAGCTCAGCAAGCGCGGGGAGGGGGGAAGGGAGGTGATGATGAGGGAGGGGCGCAGGCGGGCGAGGGAGACACTCCCCGGGAGCAGCTTCTTCTTTTCCTTCTCCCGGCGTTGGGCGTCTGAGGGGAGGCGCTCCGTGCCGCTGTCAGTCAGGGCGCGCTCGGCCCTCTTTCCTGCCCGAGCGGCCACCGCCACAGAAGCCGCCTCCCTCGCTTGCCAAGGGTGCAGCGAGGCGGCCCCCCTCTGGAGCCCGAGGCGCGCGCTTTGCTCCTGCCGCTTGCGGGCTGGTCGAGGCGGCTCAGCCCAGGGTGCCACGTGAAACGGGTCCTGCAAGAAAGCTGAACGGATTCTGGCCACCCGCTCCAAGAGAAGTTGTGAGAAGGCTCGCTCATAACGTTGGGGGGAAAAAAAATGGATGTGGGAGGGTGAAAAAAAAAAAAAGCAAATGCTGCAATCTAGTGCCAAGCTAGCTATGGCGGGATATTAGTGTAACAGGTTCCTCGCCAGCGTGTGAGTGTGTGCAAGAGAGAGAAAGCATATTCGTGTGCTATGCATGCATATTTAATGGAGGAATAGCATGGGGGAATGTGAAACCTTCCCACAGTTCAAACCTTTTGGTTTCTTCCTCTCTTGATATACATTACCTACCAACAGGATGTCTCGTTTGTCACTTCTAGATAAGCAATGTGGAGAAATTTAAGGCTATTCCTCTAAAATGTCTTTCAGCTTTAAGAGGGGCTCAAGATATTCTAAATCAATTTTTAAAAAGTACAATTTTAATACCACGGGGTTCCTATTTAAATGTAAGCTTAAATATAACTTAGGTAGCCAGGTAACCCCTAAACAGGTGACATTTATTGCAGAATGGGTTTTGAGGTCTGGAAATCTCTGATTGTAGGGAGGAAAGTGTACAACAAAGGTCAGAAAACTTGAGGGGGTTGTGTGAAATGCTAAGAATGTGTTGAAGATAATCCCATTCAGCGGCTGTCATTATGGAGTTTCATATCTACTAAACACCTGTCATAGAAGCTGCAGAGAATCATAAAATACCCATTTGTATAAATAAAGTGATAAGACTGGTTCTTGTTACCTTTTAGCATCTTTGGGAGGCAACAGGAAAGGAGAAGGCAAATGATAGAGTCCCCCTTATGTATTTGCATGACACTTGCCTCAGATTGCCCCCTATTACAACTATGCAAAATATTCAAAGTAATGCTCTGTAAAATGCCCTTCCTCAAAGGGTTGAGGCAGCCATTTCCTCTGGCAGATTCAGCATAGCTGCTTCATGGTCTTTCCTAGGTTCTCTGCACATCTGATGCACAGACAACATTTCCCCTCGGATTGCCAACAAAACAAAGCAGCTGTTCATACCCACAGTGGTAACAACCTAGAAAATCCTCAAAGCAGCATCACAGAGATTTGCCTCAACAGACTGAGGAGGATTTTCATTGCACCAACACGTTTTGTAAAGCACCCTTTGAATGCTTTGCATAGTGTTACTTCCTACCACTTTTCTTTGTCATGTTTGAAACATACTGACATAGCAGCTGTCCTAAATTAAGGATGCGTATGTGGTTTTTATGATTCAAGAGGAAGTATCACCTTAATATCACACCAGATCTGATAGGTGTTACTTTCCCATACTTTATGTTGTATATTATTCTTTTCCTGAAGTACCAAAGAGCCCAAGCATTCTGTGACTGTTCATTTGTTGTCTCCATTCCTATTAAGGAGGGGTGTATATCTTCCCCACACTAACATTCTTTCAGGCCACTGAATAACCTCAACTATCTGTCTTATACTTTCAGAGACAGTTATAGACAGTCCTGACTAAGATGTGTGAGAAACTTTCTCCGGGTATCTTTATGCCCATGTATATAATTTTTTTAAAGTTTTTTTTTTGTCTTCCTGCCTTTATCTCACCATTCCATATATATTCCAAAACTTCATTCCTTGTTGATTGACTTTTTTTTCCAGAACTGTTCACTTTTTCTCCAGTTTCCTTGAATAACAATCCTTGTTTGGTTAATTACTTGCAACCTACCCCTCTCCCCAAATCAAAGTTATAGTGCTAAACCCCATTCCTGGGTGTCTCCTGGCCTACCAAAGAGCCTACTACAGATACTGTGGCTATCTAATTAGAGCAGGGGCCTTCAAACTTGGCCCTTTTATGACTTGGGGACTTCAACTCCCAGTGTGCCTGGCTGAGGAATTCTGGGAGTTGAAGTCCATAACTCATAAAAGGGCCAAGTATGAAGATCCATGAATTAGAGAGAACCATTTAGAAATGCATACTTGTTGGAGACTGACTGATGGTTTCCTTTGCAAGATGTCAGCTTAACCCTTTAAAAAAAAGTTTAAAAAAAATAAAGGTGAGATATGAATTATCACAGACACTAAGAAAGATTTCACAAGCTCATTGCCTTCCCCTTCTCTGCAAAAAAAATGAGAAAGAACAACCCCACTGTGCAAGAGAGTATATTTCGTTTGCAGTTAAGCCATAATATATTTGGGGTTTATTAAATATGATTTTGAACACATAATTTATTCTGAAAACAAGCAAAGATTATATACTGTACACTTATAATTGACCATTACCACAATAAACTAAGAAACTATCGGTCCAACTGAATTCAATAATTCTTTCTTCCAACTAAGCATGTATCATGCAAAGCAACTTAATGTAGGCACGCTGAATTCAGCATAAGATATATCCTTTCAATAATCACATTAACATAATGAAGATGGGATTTAAAAGGCCTACAATGGACAAAGGAAAGGGAAGAGTGCTGGAATAGTTGAAAACAGTTTGCTCAACTCTAGTTCTAGTGTTATCCAGAGCCGATATATGGTTCATATTAAATTTTCTCAGATGAATGCAGCCATGACATAGTTATTTTAAATCACTGTAGCCTAAAGGAAACCTTGGTAATAAGTTCTATAACATCGTTATATAGGAGAAAAAAAGAATTGGATTTCCAATCCTGTATTTTATGATTGCATTTTCACCGATGACAAAGCATGCAGACAAGCACACACACCTAATTTAAACCCCTATATTTACAGACTAGTACAGGAAATACTGGAATTTCATACTTATATCCTTATAAAATTAGCACACTTTGCCATTTAATCAAAAACTGTTATCATAAATTTTCAGAATGTTAAATTTCAGCTTAACATCTATTTCTTTATGTCAGAGAGAAGATTTTTGAATTGTTGAGTTATTCAAATTATTTAATCATTTCTGCATTCAAAGACAGTTTATATATTGCAAACAAAAATATTAGTGAAGAAAAATGCACTTCTCTGTATTTCAGGAATTGTGTCTCTGGTTCCACCATAAAGAATGATTCTCTCACGCTCCTCATAGTCACCATACAGGGTGGCTAAATGCTGTAGGCCTCCTGTTCTTATAAAGCTAGGGGAAAGAAAAATATGTTTTTATATATTTCTAATCTATCTTTCCACATAAGTTCTAAGCCACCTTCTAATCTGAACATTTAAAAATAGATCATTGTGTAATAAATAAACAGGCAAAAAAATCCCTCTTGCCTGAAGCCATTATTAAAGGGTCTTAAGTACTTTCACAAAAATAGAAATCCTACTAAGGTGTTGGAGATATCAAATTAATATCAGTAAATATAAGTTAAATATAAATAAAATAAAATAAATAAATAAAATAAATAAATACCTGTTATTGTAAATGCAGTGAGCATTTCCTGTTGATCTGAGAACACCAGGTTTCCTACTCTATATGAAGGATTTAGTAGGCCCCAAAGAATCTGCTTTTGAGAGATGGAATCAGTATTTCCAAAAGCAGGCCCAATTTTGGCTGCGTTTATTCTGGGGTCATCTGTTTCTGGAGCTGAAAAGGGGAAGCTGAAGGGTCACGTCTTTCATAGTCTTGCTATAAATAAAAAGGTGTAGGAGAAGGGCAGACTGAGCTGGAGGACAGAGTTAAACATGTCATAAGTTTGGAATCATTGCATTTCCAAAAGAGACCCAAATCCAGCCTCCTTGAATTCCATTGCCCTTTATCTAGTGTCAATTTAGCTTTGATCTTTAGTTGATTAGATTCTTGTATATAGGTGCTTTGAACTCAATGACTATTTGTGGTTAATTGCTCCTGACAAAAGATTCCTGAATAAGAATCCCCCGGAATCAAAATCACAATGAAAATCTCTGAACATAGGAAACTTATGAAAAAGATATTCATTGTCAATATTGGCAGACTTAGGTTTTGTTAAAGTTCTGGCTACACAACAACTGAAACAAGAATGACAAGTGATTATCAATCTCAATAGAACGGTGCAAGGAAGACAACTGGGCTGATTATACGTCTCAGCGACAAAGTCGCCAAAGAAGGACTCAAGATCTTAAGAAAGCAATTTGACATGTTGATGGCGGACCAAGTTGCAAGGAATATACAATATGCAAAACATAAGACATTCTGCAAGGCCAACAAACCGGGCCGCTGGCTAGCCTACACTATAAGAAAGAAACAGAAATCCCGCATAATTGAAAAGATAGAATACAAAGGCAAGCTAGAATTCCGACAAAAAACCATCAAGACAGCCTTCACAGAGTTCTACTCGAAACTATATGCCGAGGATAAGATACAAGACAAAGAGATAGAGGAATTCCTACAAAATGAAAAGATACAGGCGATTACCGACACACAAAGAGAAGCCCTGAATGCCCCAATCACAAAGGAGGAAATACACTCAGTGATCACACAACTGAAAGCAGGAAAATCGCCTGGGACGGATGGGATGACAGCGATCTACTACAAGCACCTACAGGAGGAGATGCTAGAACCCCTCAGAAAGCTATTTGCCAGCATTCAAGAAGGAGGCCAGGTCCCACCATCCTGGAAAACAGCCTACATCTCATTAATCCCAAAGGAGGGGAAAGACGACACACAGCCCGCAAACTACAGGCCCATCTCACTACTAAACACAGACTATAAAATCTTCACAAAAATTTTGGCCAATAGACTAATGACTGTTCTACAAAAAACAATACACCCGGACCAAAGGGGATTTATACAAGGACGCCAGATGAAAACCAACGTGAGGCAGCTGTTGAACATAATAGAGTACCTGCAAGGGCACAACCAGATACCCGCCGCTCTAATGTTTGTGGATGCAGAAAAAGCCTTCGACAGACTGAACTGGCCGTTCCTGACGAACTTGATCCTGAAGATGAAAATGGGAGCACAGTTCTTCAACTCCATAACGGCAATTTACCAGAAACAAACAGGCCAGATCATTGTCAATGGAGACTTAACAGACTCATTTAATATAGAGAGAGGCACGAGACAGGGCTGCCCGCTGTCCCCCCTGTTATTTGTCCTAACACTGGAAATTTTACTGAACAGAATAAGAGCGGCAGAGGATGTACAGGGCATACAGATTAAACAACAAGAATACAAACTATGTGCCTTTGCGGATGACCTGCTGGTGACAATGTCGCAACCAGCACAGTCAGCAAGGAAATTGATGGAGATAATGGAGGACTATGGTAGGGTGTCAGGCTTCAAAGTAAATATATCAAAAACAAAGATGCTAGCCAAAAACCTAGACAACAAAGCAAGACGGAACCTGGAAAGAATAACGGGTTGTGAAATCGTCAAGAAAGTCAAATACTTAGGAGTGGAGATAGAATCTACAAATGCGAAATTATACAAGAATAACTACGAGGTCCTGTGGAATAAGATACAAGCAGACCTGGAAAGGTGGAAATCGTTACGTCTGTCCCTGCTCGGCAGGATAGCGACAGTAAAGATGAATGTACTACCCAGATTTCTATTTCTCTTTCAAATGCTACCCATACTCAAGAAGGATGCGGACTTAGACAATTGGCAGAAAGGCATCAACAGATTTATTTGGGACGACAAGAGACCGAGGGTGAAACTAAAAATCATCCAAGACGCAAGGGAGAGAGGGGGACTCAAAATGCCTAATCTAAAGCTATATTACTATGCAGCAACGTTGGTGGCGGTTAGTGACTGGATCAACATGACAAATGATAGAGTTCTGAATGTTGAGGGGCATGGTCTACGATTCGGCTGGCACGCATACCTAGTATACGACAAAAAGGCATATAGGAACTTCAAGGAGAACCCACTACGAATCCCACTGCTATGGGTCTGGAAGAAATATAAGCACCTCCTACACGACAAGATTCCCATCTGGACGATCCCTGGACACGCAACAGGGGATATGAACACATCCCAAGGGCAAGGAGTGGTGCCCTACAGTGAACTTGTACTGGGAGAAGAAAACAGGTTCCTCTTGAAACCTCAAGCAATGCTAGCAAACAGAGGAATAGGAAGTAACTGGCTATCATATATACAACTACAGTCAAGGTGGCGTGAAGACAGGAAGAAGGGCTTCTCCCAGAACGACGAGAACCTAATTAAACAGATCAGAGAACAGGGGATTATGCACATCAAACGAGTGTACAGCACTCTGATAGAAATGGACTCTGAAACCGAGCTAGTCAAGAACTGTATGATAAAGTGGGCGCAAGACTTCGGACACCATATCGCCATAGACACGTGGGAGAAAATCTGGGTGAGGAATGTAGAATTCACGAAATCGCAACACTTAAGGGAAAACTTCTACAAGATGTTCTATAGATGGCATCTTGACCCGAAAAAAATATCACTCATCTACCCGGGCACCCAGCCCAAATGCTGGAGGTGCGGAGATGGGGAGGCTACTTACTTTCACATATGGTGGGCATGCAGAAAAATCAAAGCATTCTGGAGGAAGATATGGTGGACACTCCAAACTATTTTCAAAAAGCGGATAGAATTTCTACCTCAGGCTTTTTTGTTAGGGATCACAGAGGATATCACTACCTCAGAGTCAAATTTATTTTTGAACTTAATTACAGCAGCAAGATTATTGGTGGGACAGTACTGGAAGAATCCAGAAATACCGCCTATTGAAGAATGGACTGTGAAAGTAACAAATCTGGCGGAAATGGCAAAAATATCGGCATATTTGAAAAATCGCTCCAATGAACAATTTGTGATGGACTGGAAACATTGGATAGACTATATCCAAGAGAGACACCAATCAAACAGAATGCAGCTGGCGTTCAGCTAGGGCTCGACGGGAGGAGGGAAGAAGGGTTAACAAATCAAAGGTTTACAAAAACTAACACCCAATGTTGAATGTATATGTTCTATAACTAATACCTCTTAACATAACCTTATGACTAATGATGTTTGCTTTAATATGGCTAAAATAGACTGAATTTCTACCTCAGGATATGAAACTCTCACCCCAGGACCTCTGGTTAGGGACTATAAAAGATTGCACTAGTAATGGGATGAAATCGAGTCAGAAGCGCAAACATACAATAGGCGATAGACTAGAAACAGTAGATAGACCATATATAAGAGAAACACCAATCCAACAAAATGTATTCGGATTATACTTGAAGATGCAAGGGAGGAGGGTAGAACGTTTACTAAAACAGATGTTTACAAAGATTAATACCTAATGTTGTATGCTATGTTCTAGGAGGGTTGTTTAGCAATAAGATCTTATGTTTCATGTTGACCACATTAATTTCGAAACAGATAGAAGAAACGCCAATCAAATAAAATGTAACAGGAGTATAGTTGAGACTAGACGCGAGGGGTGGGGGGGGGAAAAAGGCTTACTAATTCAGACTTTTTCAAAGACGAATACTTAGTATTGTATACCAGGTATCATGTTGATTGCTGCATAATATGTTTTTATGTCCAATGCTGATTGTTTTAATAAAAGAATTTATTAAAAAAAAAAAATCAGAAGAAGACAAGATCATAGGGTCAGGAGCAATATTACTTAAAGAGAATGGGAAGGAAATGTGTGTCCAGCAGCAGCAACAATTGACAGTCAGCACATAAGCAGCCAGGAGCCTAAGGGAAGGCAAAGCAAGTGGAAGGTAGTAATTTCCTTCCAAGAGCCCTAACCACATTGAAAGGATGTTCTCACTTTGTCACATCTGCCCAATTTTTCCTTCTCCTTTCTTCCTATACTTGGGTTTCCCCAAGTTTCCCAATCTGCCATCTTACAGACACACAATGCTTCTCCTTCTATGCTTTGCTAGTCTTAATTGTCCTTGAAATTGCAAAATCCTCATATAAGTTCACATTGATAAAAACCCTACATTGTCTATGAACTATCATCAGTCCAAAAGTTGCAATGGCTGAATGTTGTGAAAGTTGCAGTGCTAACTGGAAGTTGTCAATTTAAAGAAAGCTGCTCAGTTGCAGGCTAGTCAAAAATAACACTGTGCTGTCAGCAACAGTGTCTTTTTCAAAAACAACTCATCTCCTACACACCCGAACCATTAGCTTGCCCAATGCAGACACAGAAGGTATTAAATCACAGCAAATCTATTTGCAAAAAATTAATAGAAAGCTCCACAGCTGCAATGAAACAATATAAAGCAAAAGGTCTATGTATGCAGACAAAGATTTATATAGTTGCTCTCCAACAGGAATACAAATTGAGGAAATTAAGTAATAATTAATCATCAAAGATGCGTAAACCTTTCATTGGATAAGAAAAATGCATGCAAAATATACAGTGTGATGGTTGTACCATAGCAACCGTTGATCTGGCCAGACTATAAATAGCATAAATTATATTTTGTTACAGATAAAGAAAATTCCTTTGAACTGGCTAATAAAGATTATTAGTAATAATATTGCCAGATGCTATTCAAAAAAACTGTCAAATTTACTTAAATCATATTAATATTACCATGTTACCAACTGATTTCATTTACTTTGGTAAAACACATTTTCAGTTGCATTTAGAAAATGTAACCTTGGCAACAGCATTATATTTTTGGATCTTTGACTATATTCTGTTTATTGTATTCAACTGACTGCAAGATGCTAATCAAAGCTTTAAGTACCCAGCAAAAGAAAAGAAAAGAAAAAAACTAAGACCAAGAAAATGCTATTAATTTTTCATAATATATTTGATCCATTAAATTGATTGTATTAAGTTGAATAGCAGTTAACTTGAATTTTTTCCTGGTTTACATGTACAAATATATATCTATTAATAAAAAACGTTAAAAAAAATTAAAATCAGATTGATAGGTTTTTCAGTTCTGCAGCAACAAATGAACATTTGGAATCACTTGACAGTGAAGTATAAATTTAATAAGTAAATAAATTAAACATTTACTGTTTATCCACACTTTTTCCAAAGATTGTATAGTAAAACACATATTATGGATTTTGTTCTGATGGAACCTAAATTTGTGGATAGATAAACACGTTAATGCCTTCATCCAAAGAACATTTAGTTTTAATCCTATTTATTTTACATAATTTTAAACATGCTATATTTTTATGACCTATTGTATGCCTATTTTACTTGTTCAGTGTTGAATGTTATATGTGTATAGTTTGTGGGTCCTTCCGACACAAATAAAGAAAGATAAAAATGAATCTCTACAGATGCCATCCTTACTTATTATCCCAACGACATTGTACTGTTTGGTTTGGCAGTCAATGGTGCCCAGCCACGACTAGACTGCATACTGTACTTACTGCCTTGGACTAGGGATAGAGCTATATTGATCCAGACATTTTGATGCCAGACTCTGGCACAATAAAATAACATGAGGGTATATTTTTCAGAAAAATCCCACTAAAAATAGCTGTCAAAAACAATCTGATTCTTTTTAAAATTTGTAGCTATATGGTCATAGGCTAAAAAACAAAATTAAAATACAAAATATCCAATGTTCCATTCAAAGTAGAGCAAAGTAGTAAAAGTCCATGAAATCAAATGGATCTGTGTCTGATCTGATAGACTTCTCCTACTTTTCAAAATAGAAAAGAGTTGGGCAAGCTTTATGCCTTTTTTTTTAAATCCTTTTTTTAATTTTATTTTGTAGTTTTTAACAAAACGATGATGCTTTTAGTTCCAGGGTAAAAGTCTAAAAAGGTTTGGGAGAACATATTCTGCTTTTCAAAAATTTGCAGCAATATGTGAAAAGTTAATCCTCACAGAGTTGTGAACTCAACCAGCAAATATATTCTTGAAGCAAAAGATGTTTTCTGTTTCTAGAGGGAACATATTATACTATTTCAGCTTTTGAGCCTGATGAAATAGTCACATTTTAATGGACTTCTTAAACACCAGGGGAAAGGGGGCTATTTGAATATCCAGAGGAACATTGCTCCACAAAGGGGGACAGCAACCAAGAAGGATGATAAATTTCTGATTATTAGCAAATAAAAAAACTATACAAGGAATAAGTTATCTATTTTTCTGATAAACTTGATACTTGTCTGCATCTGTGGTGACACTGAAGAGGAATGGGGAGGAAATTTAAGAGTCTGTAACTCTTCTTCCTTGGTGCCTATATAGGAGTTTTGTAGAGTTCTCTGTATACAAAGGATAAACTATAGGTTTGTAGGTTTCACTCGGAACTTGGTAATGATTCTTCATGTTCATATTTGGACTTTATGCAAGGCAGAGATATTTATTTAAAACATACTTCTGAGGTATATCTCAAGGATAATTCCCTGGAGAAGAGGAAGGTAAGCCAAGGTTGGTATCTCTGAAATGCCATTGGCTGCTGCTCAAGAAATAAAGACATACAGTATGAACATACAGTCATGACCATATGTTGATATAAAAAGTATACCACCAGACCATCAAGTGTAAATGATTGAGCATTCAAAAAGCATATGTTAGTAGGACACCATGATACTACTACTACTACTACTACTACTACTACTACTACTACTAATAATAATAATAATAATAATAATAATAATAATAATAATAATAATAAAAATAAAGTTGGAAGGGACCTTGGAGGTCATTGAGTCCAACCCCCTGCTCAGGCAGGAACCCTACATCATTTCAGACAAATGGCTGTCCAGTCTCTTCTTAAAAACTTCCAGCGTTGGAGCATTCACCGCTTCTGGAGGCAGGTTGTTCCATTGGTTAATTGTTCTAACTGTCAGGAAGTTTCTCCTTAGTTCCAGGTTGCTTCTCTCCTTGATCAGCATAGACCTGTATTCTGAGAAGGGGCTGCACATATGCTGTCATCATCTTTGGTGTTCCTGACAAGCAGAAGGAGAGTAAGTTGACCCTTGATGTGTGAAAATCATTGCTACTCTGTTTCTGTTGATATAATCTTTTCCTCAATGGTGTTCCAAAATCCCAGAACCCATTACAGTAATGATAAAAAAAAAACCTGCCCCCATGGAAAAAAATATATCCTCTGGTAAAAGAAACACACTGATAGACGTTTCTAATCATGCAACTGATGCAGACTTATTTATAACTGCATTTTAAAATATATTCAAGGTAACTGGCTGAATATGCCTTTCGATACAGGTTAGACTGCCTATGTACATTGCAGTGCTTAGTTTAAATTGGATTCAGAACTCAACTAGATTGTAAGTCCTTCCTCTTGAAATTGTTGCAATTCCCCACACTGCAATGCCTGGCTTCATTTCTCTGCCATGGATCTTGCTGAAGAGCTTGGAAAAAGAACTGCATAGAGATGATTACTGTGTAAAATGGCAATGTCCATTTTGTGACAAAATGGCATATAAGCAACTCAGAAGGTAGTTTATTTTTGCATCTAAAGTGATGTGTCTCTGAAACTTTGCTAGGATCAGAGAATTTATGCAGATGACAACAAAGCCTACACAGGTTCTGGGTGGAATAGCTTTAACAATACAATAGTTTAGCCTATGTAGTACCGGTAAACATACAAAGATGCAAAACAGGAAAGAAAGAATAAATGTTCACTCCCAGAGACTGCTTCTATTACTACTACTACAAAAAAAAAAAACCCTACTGTACTTTCTTTCCTGTTATTTCAAAAGATTAAAATGATCAGAAATAGGATATGGTATGTTAAGCACCACAGGTTTTATAATTTTCACTTAGGTATGGTGCTTTGGTGGTGCTGACTTGCATTTGCAGACTGATGATATGAACAGTTCTCTGAAATAAATTGTATACTGTCACTTTTTAAAGTCTTTGCGTTCTCAGTAATTGCAAAAATTTGCTCGGTACAGAGTTCTTCATGATACAAAATCAGTGAAACATTGATTGTCATTAGCATTGGCTTTGGAAGAATTTGTAGGCAATAAACTAGAACTAGAAATGTTTCAACTGAAAAACTGCAATTTTTAGAATAGTCTTAAGAGCATAGCTTTCGAGGCACTAATGCTTTCTCTTGTATATTAAGCACTTTTTTCATTTTTATAGCAACGTATATTAGCTTTGTCCATCTCTGCATCCTCAGAATAGGCTGGGATAACATGTCCTGCACTTCAGCAACTGGCCCTACTAATAGAAATTCTAGGAGTTGTAATCCCAACTATATATCAAAAATGATTCTGCCACAAAGCTGTTGGGAGCAAATTTGGGTCTCTCTTCTCAATGGCATGGCAAGACAAATATAACATTTTTTCCCCTCAGGGGAAAAATATTTCCGATTAAGGAGGCTATACCTGTTTTCTAAAATGGACATAGAGGTTCTTCCATCTTCATTTAATTTCCACACACGTAGAAATTACTACTGCAGCACAGTTTATAATGGTATGTGGCTATTTGCAGAGAACCAGTTTCATCCCCAGAGCTTCATGAATGACTATATGCCAGTTGAATTTATTGTAAATTACACTGGGCAAAAGCTTTGGGAAGGAAACTGATTAAAACAAACAGAAACAAATAGTTCCTATCTGTCTATTTGAAAAGTCAGAATCCATGTGAGGGGATCTGATTAGACTAGTGCAGATGCTTGTAAACACAAAAAAATGGAATGTCAAAATGAAGTCATGCTTTCTTCAGAATCCATGATAGTTTAAATTGGAGCTTGTGTCTAAGGGGATCAAGTATTATCAGTGTGGTATACACAACCCATTTTCCCTTATGGTCTCAGAAAAAAAGAGACATAGGCTTTACATTATGACATGCCCTCAAGGATGAGATACCGGTATACATTCTGATAATGCTTCTAGATATCCCCGCAATATTTGAGTGCCAGGAGCTAAACAGATTCTAAAGCTAATGCGCTGTTTATAATAATCTAAAATGAGAAGGTCACCAAGTTCAATTCTAGCTAGAAGGTTGGAACTCATAACAACTGGCTACCTACATCTGAAGAGTCCCAATAAAGACAAAACCAATCACACAGTTCTTGCCTCCTGGTGGTCAGTGCAACTAAGGTCACCCAAGAATATGCTCTAGGCCACGGGTGTCAAACTGCAGGGCCACGGGCTGGATGCGTCATGCAGAAGCCACGCCCACCCCAGTTCCGGCAAGGGAAAAAAAGTTGCGATACATCACGACACATCACGTGATGCGGCGAGTTTGACAACCCTGCTCTAGGCCAACAGCAGTGGAAAAGTACTGTTAATTTTTAGATTAAAGGTGAAGGTAGGACAGGATACAGTGCTCAATCAGCTCCAATCCCCAATCTAGTCACCTGAGCTCAACTGGATATTTGAGGAACTCTGCTTCTAGGCTTTGACTCATCCATAGTATCAGCATTCCACCTCCTTGTTATCCATTCATTCATTAGTCTATTCATTCATTTATTATGTTTATTCGATTTATATTCTGCCTTTCCTTCAGGAGTTAAAGGCATCATAGACAGTACATTCTCTTCCAAGGTAGGTTGGGCTGAACATTTGACCTTCCATGGTGAGAGTTGACTTCCATTTGAATTTCCCCTACTACTGGAAACAAAAAATTAGAAATTTCTGAACTCTGTGCTGCCATTGATTGGTTATCTGGTTTGGTGCAACAGAAGTCTGGTAATACTGTTCTTACTGTTGTAATGTGGTGCAATCTATCCATCCAGCTCCATTGCTTTGTGTGTGTGTGTGTGTATGTGAATCAACTGTGAGTGGGCATGAAGGGAAGACAGAGGAAATTACAATATAGGCATCATGACTCAAATGACCTAGTCCTAACTTATATACCTGCATCACATATCCTGACGTCATTGCATCACTGTGCTCCTTGCACAACATGAAACGTGTGCTGTCATTGTAGCTTACTATAGATGCTTATGAAATCAACTATACTTCTAAAGTCATAGATCAAAACTAAAGCTAGACTACATTCAGGAAGTGGCTAGTTCTACAGAGTCTATTTAAAAGACTGGCTTCATTTTTTTTTCTTGCAAAAAAATAAAAGGAAAAAACATTTCTTCTTCCTGCAAAAAAAACAACTCTGAATTTTCAGTATCCAAAGTGCCAAATCCAAGGAGAGTTTGTTATATTTCTTACCTGAGATTTTTATTAGGAAACTTGGCAGACTTCCTTACTTGTAGCTTCAGCTCTAGAGAAATGATCAATGTCCTGATCAATTGATTTTTGAAACACAGTAGGGGCTTGCATGAGGCTATTCTTCATTGCTTCTGTTTTTATTTTGAGGCCAGTAATGAAAGGACAAAGGAGTTCTGCTTTCCTTTTCCTTCAAGCAGCAGCCTGCTTTTGTCACTTAGTCAACTGAGCATAAGAATAAGAAAATAAGTAAATGTTGGAGATGGAGGTAGATCTGGGTGGCAAAGAGGCTGAGCAGGACTAGAGAAGGACAGAATCCAAAGAGAGAAAATGCTGAGTCAGAAAAAGTAGGAATCAGGACAAAGAGAAGGTTACTACCCAGCAGAAGAAGAGGAAGAAAAGACCAGGTTTAAAAATGTTATTTTTATCCCCATCCCATAATTGTTTTCATTCGCAAACTTTTCAGGCATATTTTAAAAATCAGAATTAATTTTAAAATTAACTGTGCTTTATAGTCTATAAACAACTTGATAAGCATTACATGCATGTAATTACTCCTTCATGTTGCTAATGTGATTTTTTTTAGCCTCAGTGTCGTAAGTACAATATTGTTGACCAAAATTCAGTCTGGTTTCACAGCACAACGGTAAAATGACTCCTTCACACCTTTTGGACTTTAAACCTGCAGTGCAGCCAGGATCAGAATTGGAGTCCTGTATCTCTTTTATCTCTTTTACAATTGCATGCAAAAGTTCAGGCAATCCAGGCCACCTTGTGTGCTTCGATGAATCCTGAAGTCGAACAAAAGCTGACACAACTTCTTTGATTGATTGATTGATGATTGATCAACTTGATCAATCTCTTAGTGACCACATAGTGGTCTTAAACCCTTAGCAACCACATACCAGTAGATAGATTTTCTTCATGACAAGACACATCCTCTACATAATACAATGCTAAATGTGACAGCTTTTTGCAAATTTGAATGCATGCTTACTATTTATGGCACAGCTGCTTCCTGATTCAGCATAAGAAAATAGTGGTTTTGGCAGGTGCAGATGTTTGGATGCTCTTTTTGATCAGCGCTTTGTAACTCTTCCTTTGGCAAAAATAAAAGCTTCCAAATGCTTCCTGAGCCAGCTCAGTGTCTTCTGTTCCTGCTTTTAGAACTCTAACCAGCTTTTTTTCCCCTGAAGATGTCTTTGAGCTGTGAAACATCCTTAGATTTTCATACATACACTACAAAGCTTGAGATTTTACTTGGAGATATTTAAGAATGTTTTAGGACTATGAAATGGTTCCAGAGTCTTTACCTTTCTTTCCTGTAAGTACTTCAAGGGTGATTTTAGAGTTATGCTTCTGATCACTGTCTTGTTGAAATATCCAATATCTTTTATTTATTATTTTATTTATTTAATTAATTAGATTTCTATGCCGCCCTATTCCAAGAACTCAGGGCGGCTCACAACATGAATACTAACATAAGGAAATCTAATATTAAAATACATTATAAAACCCATTAATTAAAAACAACCAATCATCCAGAAACAGACATACAAACATACATACACTGGCTGGGGCAAGGTGTTAACTGCCCCAGGCCTGCCAGCAAAGATGGGTCTTCAATAATTTGCGAAAGGCGGAGAGGGTGCGGGCGATACGGATCTCCGGGGGGAGTTGATTCCAGAGGGCCGGGGCCGCAACGGAGAAGGCTCTTCCCCTAGGCCCCGCCAGGCGACACTGTCTGGCTGACGGGACCTGGAGAAGGCCGACTCTGTGGGCCCTAACCGGTCGCTGGGTTTCCATTCTTCATTGGCTTTGGGACGTGATCTTCAAGAAGAAGTTGGAACAGATCATTCTTGACTTACTGTACGTCTGGTCCCTCAGCGATTGTTTGAAGTTACAACTGACCCTGAAAAAAAGTATTTGTGACCCCAATCTGATAGTTGGGCCCCCTCTTACTGTCACAGGACCATTTATGGCCATTTGCAATCTTCCACAGTCACCTGACTGGCACTTCCGGGTTTCAGCAAAACCACACCCATAGCGAACCGTCAGTTTGCTTAACAACTACCCTGCCTACTTTACTGCCACCACATTCAATGACCACCCCAAAAGAGGTTGTAAAATTGGGTTGGTCGTGTGACTGACTTGTTTTACAAACATTATGACATACAAGCATAATGGGCAGGCTCCATGATGGTCACCTGTCAAGGACTACCCAGATTTAATTCCGTTTTATTCTTCTTTCCTCTTGTACAGTGTAATATTTCCTGTACCATTGGTTGCCACACAACCTCAAAAGAACCACTCCATGCCTAATGATTGGCAAGGTTCTTTTCTTCAAATGTTTCCCTCCTTTTTCTCCAGATGTAGCTTATGTGAGTGTGGCTGTGCTGTTGAGTTGAATTTTTGTTTTATTGGCCCACAGCACTTCATTGCAAATCATTTCAGGCTTATCAAGGTTTCCTTCTGCATGCAGGCCATCCTTGACTTACGACCACAACTGAGCTCAAAATTTCTGTTGTTAAGCAAGACATATGTTAAGTGAGTTTTGCCCCATTTTACGACCTTTCTTGCCACAGTTGTTAAGTGAATCACTGCAGCTGATAAGTCAATAACCTGGTTATTAAGTGAATCTGGCTTCCCCATTGACTTTGCTTATCAGAAGGTCACAAAAGGGAATCACATGACCTTTGAACACAGCAGTGGTCATAACTATGAACCAGTTGCCAAGCGTCTGAAATTTCATCACATGACCATGGGGATGCTGCAACGTTTGCAAGTGTGACAAAATGGTCATAAGTCACTTTTTTCCATTGCCATTGTAACTTTGAACAGTCACTAAATGAATTGTTGTAAGGCGAGGACTTCCTGTATTTCTTGCCTGATGAAGTCGGACAACTCCCTCATGCAGATCACATTTGGATAAGCAATGCCCAACTGTAATGCAGCACTGTAGATAAACTGTAGATACATGCTATTCTAGTGCCAGCTAAGTTTTTTAATCAGTTCGTTTGCCGTGATATGTGGATTCTGTCCCGCAGATCTGATCACGTAACTTTCAAGTAGCTCTAATAGAGATTTGTCTCAGTTTTCCAGATCATTGCCGTGGTGCCCACTAAAAGGAAGAGCTTGCTATTGTTCAGAAGTAAAACATGCAGTGGTGGGATTCAGCTAGTCCGCACCACTTTGGCAGAACTGGTAGCTAATTTTTTGTTGCCCAGGCCCAGAATGGACTTACGGAAGCGGCATCCACACAGAGAACCGGCTGTTCACATATTTGAATCCCACCACTGAAAACATGACATGGTGTAATTGAGGTCTGCCATATCAGAGAAAACTCTGACTTTGAACCAAAAAGCACCCCCATCACTCACAGTGGCCTGCCCTCCAATACCACAGGCAGCCAGGGTGCTTCCACAGTTGAAGTAAAGTGTTCTTTTTTCCCCCAAGTGCATTTCACTTGTCCTTAAACTCTCTGTTAGAAAGACTGGCTTCCCACCACATCCCCTGCTTCCCAGCAACCACAAGAAAATGGATAGAAAATGACTTTAGAGGAGAGTGACGCAAGCTGTGTTAACCGTCCCTTATAAGGGCTTGAAACAGTTTAAAATCCAATAGAGAATAGTGTGGGAGGACTCACTATTTCTGACACTGTTAACACTCAGTGGCTTATTTCAGCTCTGCTAAGTACAAGAGTTATTAATATGCAGTTACTAAAGTCAAAGCTCTCTTTAAGCTGTTCCAAAGTGGTGCCAAAAACTAGAACAAAGTACGTTGTTGTAGTAGGATGGTAGCCCTGTTGCTTGGGGCAGCTGCTGGAGTAACTTTCAGTCCCTCTGATAAGGCTATTTCTGGGTCAAAGTTTCTTTCTTGGTGGAAAGAAGACTTCAGATAGTCGGATTACTGTATTACTAGAAAACAGACTATTATATGGGTTTGCTTTGTTAGTATTCGCTGTCAACTATAATAAGTTAACACATGGAGAAATTCGTTTAGTAAGAAGTTAATACTGGTGGTAGTGATACCACCACGAAGGAAGACTTTCTTATTTCCCTCTAAACTATTTTACTTGAAAATTTTATGTGAAGTGAAAAATGAGATGTACATCTTTGGTATGGGTGAAAATGACAGGCGCTGAAATAACATATTGCATTTCTTAGAGAATAGTTTAGAATTTCAACACCTGAGATGAGCAACATTTTGTGGTCAGATGTTACAGTGAACATTAGGAGAGAAATGCAAGGATTATAGTGAGGAGATCAATGATGCAAAGTAGTCAGACGGAAAATTTGGGAAGTTTTAGAGAAAACAAGGATTTTCCCAGGTTTTCTTTATCTGATATTTTAAAACTACTTTAAGACTATTTTAGAGCTTCAGAACAGTTTTCGTGCTTTATTTCACTCGAAGCGGCAGGAAACCACGCCAACTTTGAGCATCTTGGACAAAACTTCAGGTGCAAGGGAATATAGGTTGGCCACCCCTTCTGTGTACAGTTTAACCAAAAAAATATTTTCCCTTATTTTTCACTTACAAAAACATAACTTCCAAATCCACATATTTTTTTTTCTAAAATACATTTTCAGAATATTATACTACTATTATTCTATTGTCACTGGAAAAAAACATTCTTTTTCTACTTCTTACAACCAGGAATATGTTGAATATGAATATTTCTTGACATAGTAGAAGTTGACTTCTTTCATTCTGTTAACTTAAAACTTTGTAAAAGAAAAAAAAAAGAAAGAAGTTGACTCCTTTCATTCTGTTAACTTACAATTTTGTATTGTGTCCTAAAACTTTTTAAAGCTTTGCACCCACCCACCCACCCACCCCCATTTCACAAAGAAATAGAAAGTTCTACTGTGTCTGTAGAATAGTCTGATGTTTGCCAGAGGGCTGAACTGGTCATTTTGGGGAAATACGTTTTTTTGGGCAGATCTTATGAAACCAGGACAGAAGGTCTTGCATAGTTACTGTATGGTTTCTATTAGCCTGGGCAGCATTACAGGGATGGCTAATTCAATTCACATGGCCCATCAAAGTCACCATTCTTCTTCAAGATATTTTAAAGTTTGTTTAATATGTATTCAATTTATTTACTTTTGTGCTGTGGGAATCACTGGGTTCCAGAACTGTTTATGCTAGGATAGTTTCAGCTGGCTTCAGTGCTGCTTCAGACTATATTATCTCCTAAGGAAGCTGATAATGATTATTTTTACTAATCACAATAATACTTTCCTGAAATATCTATTAGTCCAAAAGGACTGGTTTGTGTCTCTGTCATTGTGAGATTCTTGTGATATTAGCTATTCTTTTGATAAAAACCTGCGTTGTACTTATAGATCTATTTGCACAGGTTAAATCCCAAAGGTACTTTATCAAGAAGTTTTTTCTCGAGGACTTTCCTCTCTGGAAGACTGCTGATTTGAAAGAGGGGTCAAAGAGGGCATCTACATTAAGATTGAACAGGCTTCTCCCAACAGAGGGCAAGTGATTCGACACCACCCATCTCCTGTTTACAACACAGTCCTTTCAGCAGTTCCAAGAAAGTTCCACATCCGTTTGCACTATTCAGGTGACCCTGAAAGCACAGATAAACCCCCAAGTGGCCTCAACGACTCTCAGAAAGAGTGCTAACGACCAGATGACTGCAAGAAATATATAAATCCTTCCACTCTCTATCATTCAATTAGAACTGAAGAAGCTTCTTGGATGAGAAGCAAAACATCTTCAAGGAAAAACAAAGAAAGTCCAATTGCCTCTTGAAAAAGCACCTTTGGAACAACCATGACCTGGATGACTGAGAATCTTCATAGACATTTTGCACAGTGAAGATTATTCTTTCTTAAAGGCCACCCGTGAGGAGGCTGCGGTAAACTCTGACCTCTTTGTCACTGAATTCTAGGATTTTCTGAAACGTCAAAGCAAGTTTACCTACCAGTTGTGCAAAAGGAGCCACACCCTATTTTTTCCCCTCTCTACTAGTGCTCTTTAAATGTTCCACTTCCTGCTTCCTACATTTCAGCAATCCCAATTTAGAAATATAGTTTTCATCCTTTGATAATTGCAAGATTGCTGTCCTTTGAGGCTTTTGAGATCATTATAGAAGATGAACGAACAGAGACAATAGACTTATGTTTGTAATTATTGGAAAATTCAACTATTCTCTTTCGCCACTATAAATATATGGGGGGGGTATCATTAGCAGCCAGGGCTAGGTGTCCTTAATGTCTTTGTGGGAATTGGGCATAACTGTTAGATTTGGAGATTTTTTTTTATGGATAGCGGGATCTAACATTTCTGGGGGGTTGTAATTTTTAATTTTGATTAGGAAAAATTGGGGAAATGCATTAAGAGAGAATATGTGTGACGAGTGATAGAGAAAGTTGATAAATAAATAAATCTGCACTTAGGATTGCGTCCTTGTAATCTATGCACTTAAACTACCATGGTTGTTAGATTGAGGTAGGGGTGTTTGGGGAGTAATGGAATAATACATTTCCAGTTTTTGTAATTTTTAGTTCTGAAGAAACATTTAAGGGAAATAAAAGTAAATTTTCAGTTAGAGTTAGAATTACGCTTTTCTGAAGTCTAAAGCAAAAAAAACCAAAACATTATGGGGATTTATATTCCTCAGAGTGCTAGGCAATTTTATATTAAAAAGTGAGGTGGGAGAAAAAGGAGGAAAAAGAGACTGCCAGTGTACAGCCTTGTAAGTGGGAAGCTAGGGAAAAAAAAATGAAGTACAGGGAGTCCTCAACTTACAACAGTTCATTCAGTGACCATTCAAAGTTATAACGGCACTAAAACAAATGACTTAGGACCATTTTTCATAGCTGCAAACTTTGCAGCATCCCCATGATCGTGTGATCAAAATTCACATGCTTGGCAACTGGTTCATATTTATGACGGTTGCAACATCCTGGGGTCACGTGATCACTTCTTGCAACCTTCTGACAAGCAAAGTCAATGGGAAAGCCAGATTCACTTAACAACCGGGTTACTAACTTATCCACTGCAGTGATTCACTTAACAACAGTGGCAAGAAATGTTGTAAAATGGGGCAAAACTCACTTAATAAATTCTCACTTAACATAAACTTTGGGCTCAATTGTAGTCGTAAGTCGAGGATTACCTGAATTGCCATGCAAAGACACATCCATGTAGTACAGGGGTGTCAAACTCGCAATGTTACATGACGTGTCGCGACATATCTCAACTTTTCCCCTATTGCTGGAGCTGGGGTGGGCGCAGTTTCAGTATGATGTATCTGGCCCGCAGGCCAGCAATATGACACCCCTGATGTGGCATATTTGGCAAGCACACATAAATCATTTTTTTTACTGTTGCCTTCCTTTTGGATGCTTTCTGATATCTCAGTTAGTGATGGTCAATCCTCTGATAGTTTCATACCCAATTACTACCCAGATCTAACTCTATGCAATTTTTTGAGATCAGTCATAGTCCCGGTGGTAATAAATAGGACTGTCCAGCAGCTATGCTGAAGCTCCATAACTCTGGAAATCTGAGAGAAGCCTAGCAAAGTCCTTTATTTTAAAAAAGGCGTTCAAATATATTGTTTAATTTTTTACTGTTTTTATGGATTCTTCTTTTTAATAACCATTCCATTATTTCAAAATCTGTAGTAGAGTAATATGTTTATTGCATGGGCTGAAACATCATTCACAAAAACCTGAAAGCTTATAAGTGTCAATGCTGCAAACATCAGATGTTTTTGCATTGACAACAGATGGAAATGTAGCCATCTTTTTCCTTTCGCTTTTAGAGTTAGATGATGCTGGGAGGGGGAATGTGAATGAGAGTCCAGCTAGACATAACAACACTAAGCCTAGTGTGAGAATCAAGGTTATTGAGCCCAGAGCTGATAAAGAATTGGCGGGCTGGAGAGCTGGAGGAGAAGCCCACTTCAAGCTAATTGGGGAATGTGATTTATGACTGTTAACTGGAGGAGGGAATTGTGCTTTGATACTATGTGCCCAGGGGAGGGGAAATCAGTTTTTGGTTCTGATTATGTAAGTGCCGATATTATGCTACTCAAATAAAAGATCCTTTAAGGTAAACAATGCCTCAAAGTTCTTTTGAAGAGTTTCATCTGTCAGAACCATGACAATAAAATCTGCAGATCACTTAAGACAGTAATTTGGGCAACAGTAGGGATAGAGGAGGACGGAAAGATTTGGACAGAGACTTGATCTGAAATCCTGAGATCTGCACCATCCCAACCCCAAACCAGAACCTGGGAGGTCATCTGATCTGGTCAGGATTTCAAATTGCACCTAGACATGCCCCCCCCCCAACTTCAGCTTTGTGTTTTGTGTGGTCCTGTTCTGTTGTAAATTAGAAGGATTCCTCCCGAATCCCATTTTTACAAGACTGATTTAGCAGTGAACAACTAAGATCTACTTGGGAGTATACAGTGCATGTTTCTTAAACCAATCAATGTCTTGGAGGCATCTGGTCTCAGCTTCAGTCCCCAGGATTTCAAATTCTCCTATTTCAGACCGTCACTCTGGGACGAGCTGCTGTCTCAGAGATGTTGCTGACCATTGTTTAGGCGGCATTCCAGTATGGAACTCTGAAGCTCCTTCATGGAAATTGCAAATCTGAGTGCATTGTAAAAGCTCATCCCAACTCTAAAATAGTATCATACGTCTTCCCAGATAGCTGTTGGACTGTCTGATGTCTTTTTCATTTAATTTAACTTCTTATCATTGCTGTGTTCTCATTCCCATATATGGATAAATTGTTCATATTATCTACCATCAACAGGAAATAATGTACTAGTGGGTTTTTTCAGATCTAAAATTAGGATTCAGTGTAATTGACTGGAAAATGGTGCCATCTAGTGGAAAATATGAGATTGGTAAATGGCTTTGCTTCATTTCAAGATGTTTCATTGACAAAATAATTCCACATTTTCAGGAGCAGGAAAATGAAATAAAAGACATTATTATGGTTAGTTGCATAGTCAGCCAGATGCCTAGATTGGATTTCACATTTTTATCCACCTATCAAGTCCAACTAACAACAATCAAACAAAGAAATTTCAACACAATGAATAAAACATACTAACAAAAGATGACAAGTGAGATGAATAAATCAATAGTCAGTTATTTAAATCTGGCATGGAGAGAATGTCTTTTCACAATGTTCTTCCTTATCATACAGACACTAAGAATAATTTTAATTTGTATTCTTGATTTTAAAATGTGACTTAACAAATTAGCATAGTACATTTATTTATTTAAAGAAGTAGCTTTAAAACCATTTCCTTGGAAATTTTATATAAATAAATGCAGCATTATTTCAAATAAAGTGGCTATGGCCAGAAGATCAATCTTATTTTTAACCTATGTATTGTGTAGTTATAATTATTAAAACTCTTTACTGTTTGTTGCTATTACTCTGAATCATGACTAAAGGAGAGGAGAGAGGTGTGGAGGATCACAGGAAAGTAGACACGTCAGAGGCATAAAAATTAAGTAAAAGGCACACTTAGCACTTAGACAGAGCCAGACTTCAAAATGTCATTATTTGAAGCAACAATGGAATCTATTCTGTGTCTAAAAGGCAACCAACGAGAAACAGAATTTTCGCTCCCCCACTGATATAATCCTCCCTCTCCTGAAATCAGAAGGCAGAAGAGAATCATGTGACAAAGCAGGCTAATGCCATTGCACTGCAAGTTCTACATCTTTTGTACATGTGTGCATATCATGTTGCATGTACCTAAGGGATGGGTCGTGCGTCACAACAGCAGGATGCTGCTGTCATCATCCCTCCTCCCTTGCCTCCTATTGTTACTACTCTAAGTTTTGTAATATTGTTATCCAGTTAGATTCTGATGTGGTTCCCTTTCTGCTTTGCCAGAATATCTTAACAAACGTTAAAGCTCTTCATGCCATAGGAACAGGTTACAAAGGACCGCCTCTTCCCGGTTACATCAGATCTCACAGAGGAGATATGTATGTGGGTACCATCAGCTAGGGCAGGGGTAGGCAACCTTGGCTCTTTTATGACTCGTGGACTTCAACTCCCAGAATTCCTGAGCCAGCATTGTTCAGCTTGGAAACCTCTCCCTTCCCCTCAGCACTGCTGGCTCAGGAATTCTGGGAGTTGAAGTCCACGAGTCATAAAAGAGCCAAGGTTGCCTACCCCTGGTCTAGGGAGATACATTTGGTAGGTCCTGGGAAATGGGCCTTCTCTGCTGTGGCCTCTGCCTTATGGAACATTCTTCCCCTAAAATTAGATTAGCTCCATCCTTTTTGACATTACAGAATTCCCTCAAGACCTGGTTATGTTACCAGGCCTGGGACTCCTGCAAATGTGATAAATAAATAAACAAATAAATTGAAAAAACGAAGGAAATCTTTTAAGAGTCAATTCCATTAACTGCCATTCATTATTTACAGTAAGACCATTTTTTCTCATTCTCACATGATACAATATTTAAGTGGAGGAATAATTGTATTATTCCTTGTTGTCTCAATGGACTAGAGTGATTTCAGGTTGTTCGCCTCTGCTCCTGCCAAAATAATCCTTACATATAATCAAGCACAAGCTGTTTATTTATACCTATTTATTTATACTTATTTAAATAAATGAGCTATAATTCCAAATATATCTTTAAGGATTTAAGCCACATGGGTCATATTGTAAATTACATGTGATTAACATTCATAATATTATATGATGACATCCCATGTATTGTATGCAAAAGTGACTCTCGTTAAATTGAGTGAAACAAATTCTCCAAAAGTTCAATCTCAAGTGAGCTTCTGACCTGAATCTATGGCTTATATCTTAGAACTAGAGAACTTGAATGTTACTTATTTCAACAGAAATTGCAAATGGGACCCTGAGATTATTTTTCCCAGTTCAAGGAAGAAAACTCCAGATGAAGTTACCCTTTGTTTTTAGCATAAGTTTCATAATCATTTTGATCCCATGGGCATATTATTGCTCTCCCTGATCAATGCATATTTTGATTTTCAAATCTGTCAGAATGGTATATTCAGACCATCTTCCTTTCAGTTCTTAGAGCAGAAAGATTCAAATGTTGCAATATGTTATATCCCTGTGCATAAGTATTCTGTGGATCAGAAGCATTAATATGTGCCAATCACATGCAAGCAGTGAATTGCGGTGCACAGCAGCCAAAGTTTGGTGTTTTCTAAATCCATGATAATGATGACTTTGGTTCAACAAAGCATCAACAGAAGTCTAAGCTTTAAAGCATTTTAACCAGGAAATGATGACAGAGTGAATTCCTTATGAGTTAACCTCAAAAGAGGTTGATCTCAGCTGATATTAAAAATGGAAGAAAGCACATTTAGCTTTATAACAATAGCAATAACATTTAGACATATATCATTTCAAGGTGCTTTACAGCCCCCTCTAAGGAGTTTACAGAATCAGCATATTGCCCCCAACAATCTGGGTCCTCATTTTACCCACCTCAAAAAAATGGAAGGCTGAATCAACCTTGAGCCGGTGAGAATCGAGCTGCAGGCAGTCGGCAAAATTAGCCTGCAATACCGCATTCTAACCACTGTGCCACCACAGCATTCCATGAACATTCCACCTGGAACATGCTGTGACGTTAAATTAAGGTAGATTTTTAAAAGTGTATGTGATAAAACAATGTCTATTTACCACACCAGAAGGTCAGGAGTCAAAAGAAAAAAATGTGCAGTCTGCTAAAAGAAGATTCACTATGGAAACAATGTGGGCATTTATAAGAAGGCAGTGTTATTGGATCTTTCATTTTTCTTTATTTAAAACTGAGAAATATTTCCAAAAAAGAAAGTAGCTACAGATGGTTACTAAGGCTATGCAATTAACGCTCAATGTTACATTAATAAGAGATAACAAGCAGAATACATTGTTGTTTTCATGATTTTTAAAAAAAAAAGATATATAAAATTTTGAGTTTAATTGTAAAATCTCTACTATACTATTATTCATAATTATTGAAAAAATAGTAGAAAAAGAAAAAAAAAGAGAAACACCCCTAAAAACAATACAAATAAATATCTAATGTTTGCTTTCCCTCTTCTTTATTCTCCAATTTACAGTAATTGATTGATTGAATCATCAATGTGGATTAAAGTAGTAGGTATAGTAGTAGTAGGTATATACACATAAAATCTTCTTTTCATTTTCCCCCCTCAGTTTAGATCCAGAAGATGGTGCTCATTCCTAGCAAAATATCAAAATCAGCTGTCATTGGAGGGTAGTGGTGGAAAGTAACAATTTTCTCATCTCAGGCAAATTCATGCTCCCTTGTTGATTTTTTCAATGCACTACTAAACAAATAAAATATCAGCTAACTGCATAACCTCCTGTGCAAACAGAAAATAATAAAAGCTGTGGAAGAACAATGTTTAACTATCAATGAAGCCACGGCACTGTGGAAATTAAGTTCATAATTTCACGTACCTAAATGGCAGATGAGAAAGCATGTTGCTTTGCAAATATGGCATCTTGTTCAGCTGAGTCTTCTTAGGTTAAACATTTAGAGCAGACAGAAAAGTTTTAAACAAAGATTAATTACTTTTCATTTATGTTTCCTCCAGAAACATTTGAAAGTTGCCCAGATATTCAGGGATAGAAAAAATGAGTTATAATAAATCATCAGGCAATAATGCCTACCTCAACAGAATATTGTTTTTCCTCATCATTGTTTACAAAATGTGAAACAAATGATGGGGTTGGACTGGACTACATGTGCCACGTGGCAACTGGGTTTTCCTGAAAAAGGTGGACCAGGAGGAAAGAGTGAGTATTAAAATACTAGACTAAGTATTTTATGCTACAGAGTAGCCCATCAGGAGCATGTAGGAAGCCCACAGAAAAAGGTGGACAGTGGCCACTAGTCTTTAAGGGCGACTCCCTTTAATTCTGAAGGAGCTATAGAGTAACTAAAAAAAGTAAGATGATAGCATTGATGGCTGTCATCTATAGATTCATCTTGTCAGGCAGCATGGTGGCTCAGCGGTTAAGACACTGGGCTTGTCAGCTGGAAAGCCGGCAGCCCAGGTTCAAGACCTGAGCTCCAGTGATGGGTTGAGCTCCCATTACATGCCCCAGCTCCTGCCATCCTAGCAGTTTGAAAGCATGCAGATACAAGTAGAAAAATAGGTATCACTTTGGTGAGAAGGTAACAGTGTTCCATGATGTCATGCTGGCCACATAACTGCAGAAATGTCTTTGGAAAACACTGGCTCAAGGGCTCTTAGGCGCCTGAAGAATTAAATTATCATAGCCCAGAGCAATATTTTCCTAAATTGGATGCAAGGCTCCAGGCATTTCTGGGTCCTCTGAATGCTTTCTCCCCAGTAATTCTTTGCTTTCAGTGCTGTTTGTGCAGCATCTCGGTTTGCCATTGCTATCCACTTAACATCCATTGTCCATAGTTGCTGGCCTTCTTGCTTCCTGGCCAAAGCTGAGATCACTGGCCAGGCTTGCAGCCGATCCCATCCTACGGTAGCTACATCTGTGCCTCCTCCCATGCAGGCTTTTTCTTTCCCATCAGGCTGCTGCCTTCAAACAAACTGGAAACAACAGGGAGATGTGCTAGGCTGAGTGATGTAGTTCCCAGAGATGAGCACTGCCCCCTACTACTCCTAGTGGAGTAAAAACCATAGGAGGGACTCCTTTAAACGCTTGACTCTGATGAAATTGAACAACTTAAGTGCTGTGTAAAGAAATTCTTCTTTTGATTGGGCCAAGATTTCCAAGCATACATTGGGATTGCTTGTATACTGTATATCATTTGGTATTTTTTACATCATGAGGCTTTATATCTATTATATCTTCCATACTGTCTTTCTTTCTATGTTGTGCTGTTCTTTTCTCCTATTTATTCTCCTAATAAATGCCTATTTATTATCCTCTTCTGTACTTTTTAGACTCTACACTTACCACTTTGGGATATGTTACCAGGGGCATTGTATAACAGGTACAATAGATTTATCGACATTGCTATTTTGGCAACTCTACTGTCAGTCTCCCAATTTAACTTCATTATAGCTGCAGCACACCAGGTTATCATTTTCATCCATCCATCACAACTCCCAGTTCCCTATCCTAGTTGACAGGTCAGTTTTGCTCAGGACAAAAAGGGGGTGTTGAATTCCAGTGGTGGGGAAACTTTTAGCAGCTGGGGCAATATCAGATTTGGGGAGGAGAAGCAAAGAATACCTTAGGCAGGGCAAGGATAGAAGTGAACAAACCAGAGCAGCATTGATATATGAAAAGAACAGGCCAAGCAAAGAAAGCTCAATTAAAATGGTGGAATTTCATGAAGCACAAGAATTGCTTCTTTTCTTTCCCTTTTCTTCTCTGAGCCAAGAACAATCATGGAAGTGAAAGTACTGCAGATAATGTAAGCTTCCCCAATAAAGCAAGCATCCCAAAGGATACGAAACACCTGTGGGAATAAGGCAGTGAGGGAGACAATTAAGAGACTGTTAAATGCTCCAAATAGCTAGATGTAAATGTAGAGTAAGATCGCTGCACATGCGGGTGTCTTTGACATATGACCTCAATTGGAACTGGAATTTCCATTGCTAGGCAAGGTGGTTGTTAAGTAAGTCACACTCAATTTTAGAATCTTTTTTTTTAGGAGATAATATACATCTTTATTATAATTACCGAAGAAAAAACCAAGTTTACCAAATAAGCATTTTACTCCGCACTAATCATTCTGCTCCATTTCATGTTCTGATCATAAGAACACAAGTACTATGGTGCAATATTACAAAAACAGACTATTTAGGTTCAAAATAGAAAACCCAAAGTATTGCTATAATACCATACAGTGTAGATTATTTGGAATGGCATTAGTAGAATCATAAAGAAATGAAGAGTAATTGTAAAGTGTAGCATACAGTATGGATTACACCAACTGATATTCACAAAACCTTCTTGCTAACAGAATAATCACCAATTCTAGCTATGTTTGCCTGAGACAGCGTATCTCAAAAAGTAGAGGTTTCTAGCTAAATTGTTTTGGTCCAGTCAGGTCTTATTTTCTAATGTTTCTAATGTGAGAAAATGTATAATAGATAGGAAGTTTAGCTTAAGCATTAGTATCTGTTTCAACAGCTGAAATATTTGGTTGGTAAAAGAAAACATATCAAGCTTCACCATTACAGTGATATGGACAGCTATCTAATAAATCCAGTGTAGATTTATCACGTTGTCGTAATGGCTTAACTGAAATTGTTAGTTCACTATTTAATTATTAGTCCCTTGCCCTTTTAAGATAATGTTCACAAAGGGTACAACATTATCTATCTCCCACTTCTACATCTTACTTTAACAATTCATAGAATACTATGACATATAGTATAAATCTGGCTCTCTTAATACTGAAAAATGAAAAAAAAATCACAAAACACAGTTACAACAAAAGGAAAATGGTGCATGTTCACGTACAGCCACAGCGCCTCCCCCCCCAAAGGCCAGACTCTGTGCACTATACCTGAGCAGAAAACATTTAGATTACTAGATGCAACTGGTGAGGCTCTGTGTGTCTTGGGCCCTTTAACCAGTCTTGGATGACTGCTACTGGGGAAGAATAGTGCCGTGTGAAGGAAGCAGAGGCCTGTTTAAGTAGAATTCAGATCCAGAGCTTTGGGTTGTGTTTTCTTGGAGGTCAGCTCAGACAACTTCTTCAGCCTTTTCTTCAGCTCCAAAGGGAACTTCTCATAGCATTTCTTGCACACTGGCTTCATGTCAAATTCCACAAACTTATTCTTCAAGGTGAGCTTGATGTTGCAGGTAGAACAGGAGAAGCAGTTTACACACCAAGCTTTGTTGAGAGCAGATACCACATCCCCCTCGATCACATGGCTGCAGTTGTAGCAGACGTCTCCAAAGAGCTGATTTTAATGAGTCTCACAGTAAGCCAGACCCTTTTTCTCATAATGCCGGTGTCCTAAGAATGGCTTCTCACATTTGGCACAAACAAAGTGCTCAACGTGCCATTGTTTTCCTAGAGCATTGACCACTCGACCCTCAATAGGCCGCCGACAAGCCCCACAGATTGGAATGCCCATCTTATCATGGCACGGCAGGCAGTAGAGCTCTCCTTTCAGCTCCCTGGCATCAGCGGTCAATTCTTTCCCACAGTGGGTGCAGCTGAAATGATCCGGATGATAGGAGTCATTCCTGAACATAAGAGGCTGTTCATCAATTATCAAGTGGCATTTCTGGCAAATATATTTGCCCAAGCCTTTGGCTTTCTCACGATTGTGGCAAGGCCGACAAAGGTGTCGGCCAGCGTTCTTCACAAAACCCAAACCAGCAAGAACCACATCACAGAGTTCACAACAAAAGCATTCAGGATGCCAATTATTGTTCATTGCTTTGATGACTCTGCCAATGATGAATTCACCACATTCCCCACAGCATGGCGCAAATAGCATCTGGAAGTCATGCTCACAATATTTTCTCCCTTCAAAATCATAAAAGAGGCCATCTGGAATCTGGCGAAAGCACTGAACACAGACAAAGCAGTTTTCATGATACAGTTCTCCATTGCTGTTTACAATTCGTTCAGTGGGATCAAAACGGGCTTGACAGCATTCA
The DNA here is from genome assembly GCA_034064705.1 of Bothrops alternatus. Classification (NCBI taxonomy): domain Eukaryota; kingdom Metazoa; phylum Chordata; class Lepidosauria; order Squamata; family Viperidae; genus Bothrops; species Bothrops alternatus. The sequence continues at coordinate 34,110,830 of JARGCV010000223.1, read as the reverse complement.
CATACAGCATTCTCAAGGGCATCTGACATATTACTGCCCGTCATGGCGGCCGTGAATCCAAAGCGCTCTTGGCCAGGGAGCTTCGGTGCGAGGGTCGTGGGGAGAGCGACGAAGAACGCGCTAGAGCGCCCTGGTCCCGAATGCAGCCGCCCCGCAGCCCTCCTGGTCTTGTCCTCCGCCCGGTGCTGGCTGCCGTGGCGGGCTTTAGGATCTTTTTTTAGCATGAATGTTAAGCAAACGGTGCAGTCAAGTGAAACCAGCTTCTTTCACTGACTTTGCATGTTGGAAGTTGGCTGGGAAGGTTGCAAAGGGCAATCACGTGACCCCCAGGACACTGAGATCATTGTAAAACACATGCCAGTTGTCAAATGCCTGAATTTTGATCCTGTTGGCATGGGGATGCTGCAACTGTTGTAAATACGAGGACTGATCACTTTTTTTCAGTGCCATTGTAACCTCAAATGATTATTAAGCAAATGGTTGTAAGTCAAGAATTAGCTGTATCACTATAGTTTGGGAAAGGGTCTGCGTGTCTGGAAAATCCCCATCCCTTTCCCACTCTACCATAATGAAGGATAGTTGTTTCCTTTGTTATTGTGTTTCCCACTCATTAAAGACTATGTTTTTCTTGCAAAAAGATGAGTTTTTCTTATGGGCTATTTTGGGAAGCAAGAGGTGGTGGAGAATGCTGTAGACCGCCTGTCTCCTGCCTTCTGGGACTACGTAGGAGGAGGAGGTTCAGGCAGGATCAGTGAAGCAGATGTTGAGTAATGACTGGAATGAATAGTAACAGAAGGGACAGCGTTCAAATAAATTAGGATTATGAGATTCTGGGAAACTAAGAAAAGAGGTTACGGCTGATTTAAATATGCCACTTAGTTTTATTGGTTAAAAAAATCGAGCTCCATTCTGCCCTGGAATCTAATCCAGCAAATTGCTAGCTAGACTTTTAATATATTTTTTAAAAATAAGTCCCAGAAATCAGACTGATTGACTAACAATGCATAGAAAATATGTATTAATTAGTTAGAAGTACCGTATGATTTACATATTATCAGAATTAAAAGGTCAACTCTGAAGATATAGTGTGAACATATTAGTAACATTTTAGATGACTGATTAGTGGACCCAGTTTTACTTCTTCATGAATATCTTTTCTCTGAACCCACATAGCAGAAGTGCGAAATTTAATAATGTTTCCTTATTTGCAGACGACTAGAACATGATATGCCAGTGCACTTTTTGGCTTTTGCATTTTTGTCACTCATTACTGTAACCATTTAGTACTCTGGCCCTTGCATTTAAAGATGGTCAGATTAAATGTAAAATGTGACCTGAGTTTGTTATACTCATTTTGCTGGGATTGTTAAATAAGTAATCTGCTCCTTTTAGTATGTTGACATAAATTCAGTAATTGAGAACTGAGACACTCTTCACGGTAAGGATCCTGTCTTTCAAAATGAATCTAGCCTTTTGGAAACATGCTGACTTGCTTGCCCTCAATTTAAATATTAAAAACTGCAGCACAATTAGAAAGAATGTAGGACATTAGCTGATTACAAATTGCCATTTAACACCAGTAGGGTTGCTGAGTGGCTAAAACAACAACTACAACAACAACAACAATAAAAAGCTAACCTGACCTATTCATATGGCTTCTGAAGCAGCTCATGAGCCTGCAGAAAACAGTTAATTTTAACAATAAAAAAGGTGCTCCATTCACCCTCCCGCGGAATTATGAAGCATCCTTTTCTAAGGAGTTACATATTATGCATCACTCCTCATCTTACACAGCGGAGTTGGCAAAAACACCAGACAGTGAGTCTCCAGTGAAATCCCCCCCTATAGTTCTTGAATAAGGCAAGTTTCACACATGCTTGAGAATTGCTTTTATTGCTATCCCATAAAACAGAGTTGCTTCTGATTTTCTACTGGTAGAATAAAATGCAGAATCAATCAGTGGCTTAGAAGTGATTGGTACTTGCAGACAGAGGCAATTGTCTTAGAAACACTAGATGATTTGATGAGAACAGTTGGTGAAGGAGCACTCTCGAATTGCAGCTGCAGCATTCACTTCCCATCATTGTTTCAATCAATCAATCAATCAATCAATCAATCAGAATACAGCTGGAAGGGTCCTTGGACATTTATTTATTTATTTATGTATGTATTTATTTATTTATTTATTTATTTATTTATTTATTTATTTATTTATTTATTTATTTAACTTATATGCCACCCTTCTCCTAAGACCCAGGGCGGCTTACAAACAATAAAATGAGATTATAACAATAAAATTAATAAAATTATCACATTCATACAACATGCAGGCACATTCAACTCACATTTGCTGATGGAGGACATCTTCTAGTCCAGCCCCCTGCTCAAGCAGGAGATTCTATACCATTTCAGACAAGTGACTGTCCAGTCTCTTCTTAAAAATCTCCAGTGATGGAGCACCCATGATTTCTGAAGGCAAGCTGTTCCACTGGTTCATTGTCCTCACTGTTAGGAACTTTCTCCTTAATTCCAGGTTGCTTCTCTCCTTGATTAGTTTCCATGCATTGTTTCTTTTATTGCCTTCTCCTGCTTTGGAAAATAAGTTGACTGCCCCCCCCCCATCTTCTTCAATCATGGGAGGGAAAACTGGAAGTCTCTGATGAAATCCAGAATCCTGATTCTCTTCAGGTTTAACTAAATGATTCCCATGGCAGGGCTTCATAAAAACATCAATTCTAGCAGGAGTTGAAGGAGTTGGCTTTCATTTTCTCTCATAGATACAAACATGGTCCAGAAGACCAACCTGTACATACAAGAAGATAATCTTACCTTTATACCTCACCCCCCCTTTTAAAAATCAAATAGCCCCATGGATTGCAAAAGTGCTTAAACCAGCAGCTCCCAACCTTTTCTATATCCCACACCCCTAGAATGCTTCTGATATATCCTTGCACCCCTTACAAAAGTTCAAAATAACTGCAACGAATTATGCATATACACTATAATTTTGAAAACCCAAGTTTTTGCACCCCTTGAAATATCGTCTCACACCCCCCCCAGAGGGTGCGAGCACCTCTAGTTGGAAACCCCTGGCTTAAACTAATGGAAATTACTATAGTATTCAGAGTTGTCTCCCTTTCTTAAGACCTTTGGGTTTTTACAGATTGTGTATGCTCTGAGAATATAGCTCTTCCCTGTCAAGAAACTAGGGCAATGCCATCATTAATATTGCTCCACATATAATTTATTCTGCAGCTTCTTTGAAGACGTAGGATATGAAATGTTATTAGTAATCTCTACAAAACTGTTCAGGATATAATGTCATCTATCTGGCTTTCTTAGTTTGTATTCATTCTGAATGATAAACATGTTTATTGTTTCTCACTACTGAATAATTCTTATAAGTTTCAGTGGCTAACACCATTCTAATCGGAATATATTAGATAATGCCACAAGCTGCCTACAGAAGTGATTCCTGCTCTTCATGAAAATCCAACCTCTGAATTATTCATTAACTGAGAAATCCAATAGTTCATGCTATTTGCTTAAGTAATCTCATAATCGCTTCATCTCAAACAAGTAAGCCAATTTATGTAAGGGAGGAAATAGTCTATATGTAGCTGGTTCTAACTTGGTATTTATTTATTTATTTATTTTATTCGGATTTGTATGCCGCTCCTCTCCGAAGACTCGGAGCGGCTCACAACATATATATAAAACAATTTCAACTAAATCCGAACAAAAAAAACATTAAAAATAAAACCCCATACATACTCATCAGTCACACCACAATCAACAATCATCCCCAGGCCTGCCGGCAGAGGTAGGTTTTTAAATTCTTTCGGAAGGCTGGGAGAGTCGGAGAAACGCGGACTTCAGGAGGCAGTTAGTCAATGTATGTTGGACTACAATTTCCTTATCTGCTGACCAGAGGATGATGGGGTCTGTAACTCAACCTATGTGAAGACAATGAGATCAGGGAAGGATGTAATATACTTACTGCCTTGGCCAATCTATATAATTTAATATCTTTTGTAACACTTTCTGATTATGAGTGAAATCCTAAAACATATTTAACTTTGCCATGCATTTCAAATGCTTAAGATTGTGCAAAGAGATTAGCACCATGCATGGCAAGATAAATGTCAAATTAACAGATAAGAGTTCAGAAAAGCAATAGATGATACTGGATAATTAATGCTAGACATAAAAGGAAAATATTTAGAATGTGTGACCTTATTTACCTTTGCATCCCAAACTATAGCAAGGTTTTGGATTATATAGATCAGTGGTGGCGAACCTATGGCACATGTGCCAGAGGTGGCACTCAGAGCTCTCTCTGTGGGCACGCACGCCATCACCCCAGCCCTGCCATCCTCTGTGGCCCCCTCTTTACCAGCAGCTTCCCTGGATGAGAGTTGCCCGGGTGCAGCCTACGCCAAGGACATGGCAGCCAGGCAGCGAGGACAAGACTCTGCCCTCACACTTCATCATGTGCAGATGATGCTGTGGGGCGCAGACAGAGGGCATGGCCGCCATGACGCTGCTGGGCTGCCTGGGTGATCTGCTGTGGCGGGCCGTGGAGGCGGTGGGTGGCCCTGTGGGCAGGAGAGGCGATGGCAGAGCAGGGCGGTTTTGGGGCACTTGGTCTCTAAAAGATTCGCCATCACTGATATAGATCATATCAGAATGTGAAGCCTTTTAAAGCGAATGGAAATGCCGCAACATTTATTCTCCTAAGGAATTCTTAGAATGGACTAGAACCTATTATAAGAACTGAATTTAAAAAGATAACATAGTTTAGTATACAAAAAGATGTAATATAAGGATGAAGATTGTCACCATGGGAGAATTGAAAAGATAATTCTGGAAGGAAATGTGGAGCTCAAAACAATAATAATGTGGAGATGATGCCACATGCTAGCTAAAAATAATGAAGACATAGAAAACTTATTTTAGGAAATAAATTTATGCATTATTTTTTTTCCAGATGGAAATAAAATCCAAATCAAACACACCATAAGCAACAAAAGATCCTTATTTCACTCTCGCAGAAATACATATTGAAAGACCAAACATGCACATATGCATTCATTCAATTTGTACATAGTTTACAATAGATTACTAAATATTTTGCAAAAAGGAACATTTGTAATAAGAGGATTTGTAAAATGATCTACCAATTTATTGTCCAATAAAGTTTGTGTGTATCAGTATGCATGTGGATAGATAAATGGCTCACAATTTAAAACTAAAATGTCCATCATTTTCAATATTCCTGAATTCTGCATGTTTATATTTCTTCATTGCAAATAAATTGCCATTTACTTATTTTTTACCCACCTACATTTATTTATTTATTTATTTTAATAAAGACAAAATACACTCTAGTGCATTTATCTAAGGGAAAACTAAATTGTGTGTGTTTGTGTGTGTACTTTTCATCTTTACAGCATATGGATTAAACTGCTTCTTTAAGAGCCTCTGAGGATTGGAAAATAAAACAAGGTTTCTTGACAATTGTTATTTACAGATCAAACTTCTCTAAGCATCTATACTAAGTTAGCTACCAATTTTGTAAAAAAAATAAATACTTGGGGAAAACATACTTCATTTCTAAAAGTGCACATAGAGAATTTAGTGAGCTAGAATATAGATGCAGTAAAAGCAGGAGATTTTCGTTTCAGCGTCCATGGCTATGCATTCAGTACTGTCATATATATTTGACAGCCCAATCAATCAATAACGTGTTTACAGATACTTAAGAGATGTCCAGATCATTATGCACAGATATGATATTAAATGTAGACTCCTCTCTTACTTAATTCATGCCAAAAATGGGTGCATCCTTTGCAACCACAGGGAACTCTGCCAACCCCTGCACAAAAGAGACTAACCATGATTGATGCCGTTGATGCTCACCAACTCAGAGAAGGAAATATGCCTTTAACTCAGCTTCCTGAGTTCCAAGGGAGAATGCTGGTTCTGTAATCTATCAAGGCAGTGAATCCTGTTTTGAATAACAGCATTCAAGCAACTCAGTGAGGGAGGACCAAGGTAGCTTGCATGAAAGACTTACATAAAGACACCCTGCTAGAGCAGTGAAGTGTTTGAACGGGGACAACAAAGTTGCTACATTTTTAAAACAACTCAGTGGGGAGAGGACAGGAGGCAAGCAAACAAAAGAAGAGAAGCTTTACTTTTACTGAGGGACAAACTACATGAAAATCCATACAGATAGTCCTCAAGTTACAACTGTAACTGAGCCCCATAATTACAGTACAGGTAATTACAACCATTCATTTAGTGATGGTTTGATGTTACAACGGCACTAAAAAAGTGACTTATGACTGTTTTTCACACTTATGACCATTATAGTATCCCCATGGTCAGGGGTAGGCAACCTTGGCTCTTTTATGACTCGTGGACTTCAACTCTCAGAATTCCTGAGCCAGCCATGCTGAGGGGAAAGGGAGAGATTCCAAGCTGAGCCATGCTGGCTCAGGAATTCTGGGAGTTGAAGTCCACGAGTCATAAAAGAGCCAAGGTTGCCTATCCCTAACCATGGTCATGTGATCAAACTTCGGATGCTTGGCAGCTGGTTCATATTTATGACAGTTGCAGGGTCATGTGATCACTTTTTTGCGACCTTCTGACAAGCCAAGTGCATGGGGGAGACAGATTCACTTAACGACCGTGTTACTAACTTAACAACTGCAGTGATTTACTTAACAATTGTGGGCAAGAAAGGTTGTAAAATAAGGTACAACCTTATTTTAACTTAACTGGCTCTCTTAGCAAGAGAAAGTTTGGGCTCAGCTGTGATCGTAAGTCAAGGACTACCTGTAATAAGTTATAAAGTGGGTCACCGTATGATCAGACTTGCTTTTATGACCTTTTTTGCATCAGTCATTAAGTGAATACAGCAGTCATTAAGAGCCCCCCCGTTCACCTTTAGACAGTTTTTGCTAGAAACTATATGCAAAACAGTTGTAAATTGTGGTCACATGACCATGGGGTCTGCAAAGGGCTGTAAAGGTGGGCCAGTTGCTGAGCAGCTCAAATACAGTCATGTGACCATGGGGGGAGGGGCAATGTTAGAAATTTGAATCCAGGTCCTAATTAGCTTTGGGGGGATCCATTTTAATTTCAAATGGTTGCAAAGCAACCAGTCATAAGTCGAGGACTAGCTGTACAGTATAATGGCCCTTTGGGTTTATATTTTAAGTGTAAGCACACCATGGCCTGATTTGGGCCAGATATTTTTGTACTTACACTAGAACAGGGTTGTCAAACTCAAAACGTCACGTGACGTGTCACGACGTATCGTGACTTTTTTTCCATTGCCAGCAATGGGGTGGGCGCGGTTTCGGCATGACACATCCAGCCTGCGGGCCAGCAGTTTGACACCCCTGCACTAGAATAACATAGAGCCATGGTGGTTATAATACAATATTGTAGGCTAATTCTGCTGAGTGCCTGCAATTTGATCCTGACTGGCTCAAGGTTGACTCAGCCTTCCATTCTCCCGAGGTCAGTAAAATAAGGTTCCAGATTGTTGGGGGCAGGATGCTGTCTCTGTGAACCACTTAGAGAGGCCTGTAAAGTACTATAAGTCTAAGTGTTATTGCTATTTATATTTATATGCAGTGCTTTTTTTGTAAAAAAAAAAAAAAAAGGTGCCGGGACTCGCATGTCATACAACCTGCCTTGCCTACCCTACAAGGTTCCATCCAAAAAAGGTGTCGGAACTCCGTTCCGGGCATTCTATGACAAAAAAAGCCCTGTTTATATGTAAAAGTTGCCAGGAGGCAAGACTGATTAGAAGGCACATATAGAACAAGTCATATTTTCTAAAACTCTCTTCCATGACTATTTAGAATCTGGGTTTGAGTCTCTTCATTTGTCCTGATCTCAATGTGTAGTGAGGACCCAGAGTTCACCAGTGGTCACTTCCTTCCTTCCAACTGACCAGCAGCAGAATATCAGCCAATCAGCATCCTGTACCTTATGTTAGCAAAGGTCATAAAGTCAAAAAATCCCCCTCACCCCAATTCACACAGAAAGGAAGTTAATTTGCTAAGCCGATGGTTTGCAAAACAAAATTCTTCAAAGCTGCTGTGATGGGAAGCAATGCACAGGAAACCTGATTCTAATACAGAACTAAACAAAATCACTAAAATGCCCCAATAGCTCTGCTGTGACCATGGTTATATGTTGCTATGGCAGCTGGATTGGGGAAGGGGGAGATAGGTGATAAACAAAGCATACAGGAAGAGAGAATCTGCAGGAATAGTTTGCTGGAAGATAAGTGGGGGGGGGATCTCCTTAGTCCTCAGTTGTCCAGCTTCACTGATCAGCTTTTAATCACAATTTTCCATTTTCTCTCTATGTTCTCTAGGGGTTAAAAGAGGAGAAAGAAAGCAAGAATACGGTGGTGGCTTGAGTCAAGCTGGAGCAAGGTGGCATCCTGTCAGTGGGAAAACAGATCACCCCCAAGTTTTGTTTACAAAATAATCAGAAGCAAATTGGCTCAGCTCTCCGGAGCAGAATACATTGGGAGATCAAACAGGTTCAATCAAAGCAGATTCCAGAGGGATGCAAACAGAGGTGTGTAAGCATTATTATATACTGCAGCCTTCAGTAAAAAGTAAGAATTGGATATAAATTCTTCAAATGTTCCTGCTTGCAAACTATGAGTGTACACTGTTGATTTCGCAAATCATTGAAGACTCATCTTTGCCGACAGGCCTGGGGCAGTTAACATCTGGCCCCAGCCAGTGTATGTATGTTGTATGTCTGTTTTGGATGATTGGTCTTTTAATTGATGGGTTTATAATGTTTTTTATATATATTAGATTTCTACATGTTAGTATCTATGTTGTGAGCCGCCCTGAGTTTTTGAAATAGGGTGGCATAGAAATCTAAGTAATAAATAAATAAATAAAAATAAAAATAAATAAATTTATAGCAAAAGGATTCACAAGTGCATATAGGCAATATAAACAATCAATCAGAGCTGGAAGGGACCTTGGAGGTCTTCTAGTCCAGGAGTCCCCAACCTATGGTCCATGGCTCAGTACCGGGCTGTGGCCTATTGGCCACCAGGCCCTGGGAATAGCCAGCGAGCCCCGTCCCACTCACCATAGCAGCGCCACACGGGCAGTAGTGGCCCCATTTGCACATGTGTGGGGAAGCTAGCACCGCCGCCAATGTCACTGGTACCAGCGGCCCATTTGCACATGCGTTCGTGCATCAGTACGTGTGCCATGGGTGCACACAGTCTACTTGTACAAGCGTGCGCACACTAGTGCTACCATAATGTGCACCCATTTGTGCATGCATGTGCAAAGCTGTGCATGTGCACATTTCCCTGCTGCTTGATTTGTGCTGGCACTCCTGCACATGAGCAAATGGGCCATGCAAGGGCACAGCATGTGTGCTGGCACACACACACACACACACATGCAAACAGTCCACTTGCACCCACATGATAGTGGTGGTGCTAGTGTCCCTGAGCATGTGCAAATGGGCCATGCATAGCCACAGCATGTGCGCTGGCACACATGCTTATGCGCAAACAGGTTGCTGGCACTCATGTGACATTGGCAGCGGTGTTAGCATCCCCACACATGCACAAATAGGGCCGCTAGTGCCTGCACAGCGGTGCTACCGTGAGTAGGGTGGGGCTTGCCAGCTATTCCTGGGGCCCAGTGGCCAACATGCTGCAGCCCAGTACTGGGCCGTGGATCATAGGCTGGGGACCCCTGCCCTATACCATTTCAGACAAGTGGCTGTTTGAAAACTGCCAACCACCACTCTGTTTTTTTTTACTCTATCTCTTTTTTTCCCACTCTTTTTTTTTTTACTGCACCGCTTCTGGGAAGGCAAAAACTAAAACTTTTTTCACATTTGTTGAGAAACAATATACTAGAATTATGTTATTAGCAGGAAGATATATATAATAACCTACAGACTCATTCAGGGCAGTGGATGTGTAAAATTTCAGAAAACCACACATATGTCACCATAGTCAACACCATAAATGAAAGACTCATTACATGTTATACCCAATACAAAGAACACAGTGAGAAAAGCAGTGAAATATAAAATTGAAGTAGCTTGATATGGTGGCATGCTGCTGTAGAGGAGACACAGCCACAAAATGTTGCAGCGTCAAGCTAATCTTGACAAGCTAAGCAAAGGCAGACCTTGTTAAATCCCAGATGGGATGCAGACAAGATTGGAAAGCAAGCTACATCAGCCCGTCACCAGGAGCCCTATTTAACTCAAGAGAGTATTTCATTAATGTCATTAATTAAACTTAGATGCCACTCCATTTCTGGAGACTCTCAGCGACTTACAGGAGGCTCTTAACCAATCGTCAGTAACAAGTAATCAGCTGATGCATTCCCTTTCTGGTTAACCAAAGCCTCAATTGTCCCCAAATATTTTTCTGGGGAACCAAGACTTTAGGGTTGTTCCTAAATGTAAGAGGGAAAAGGTTGCTCAAATATTCAAGGTAGATTTTTCTAAAGGAAAGGGCCATTACTGACATTATCTTGACCCAGGTCAAGAATTATGGGATGCATCCCTCCTCCTCTGATTCCTTTTTCCTCATTCTCACACACATAGGGAAGAAAGAAGTCTCTCTCTCTCTCTCTCTCTCTCTCTCTCTCTCTCTCTCTCTCTCTCTCTCTCTCTCTCTCTCTCTCTCTCCCTCCCCCTCTCCCTCTCCCTCTCCCCCCTCTCTCTTTTTTCCATCTGTCTTTTCCCCTCTCCCTCATATTTAAATAATTGGAGAAAATTTTCCCATTCATTGGAGCGCAATGCAAAGCAATTTTTCCTGAGGACAAAAGGCTGGGAAAGGTACCGGTAAGTGTTTTATGTGTCTATGGAGATTCCCAGTCATCCAGGTCATGGAAAAAGGTGCTTTTTCAAAAGGCAACTAGACTTTGGTGGTGTTGTTTTTTTTAAAGATATTTCGATTCTCATCCGAGAAGCTTCTTCAGTTCTGAAAAAACCTTTTGGATGAGAAGCAAAATGTCTTCAAGGAAAAACAAAGTCTGGTTTCCTTTAGAAAAAGCACCTTTGGGGTAAATGTTTACAGAAGGAGAGCTATATGTTAGTCTATAGTAGCAAAAAAAAAAAAAATCAGGGGTCTGGTAGCACCTTTTCTGGCTAACAAATGTTATTAAGCTTTTGTGAGCTGCATCGGATGAGGTGAGCTGCAATGAATCATGTCCTTCATCCATGCAGCAAAATTGACAGACTCTACATACCAAGGAAAAAAGGTGAGTGTAGAATGTTGCAAGTAGACCAGACAGTTGAGAAGAAAAAAGAACATTGGAAGATGTCAAGGTATTAATTTAATAGCTAAACAGCTTATGTAATGATGTGATGTGATGTAAGGTGGATGATGCAATGATAGGAATGACTCAGCAGGGTCTGTGTCTGTGTCTCTTTAAGAGCAAGCAGGGTCTGTATCCCTTTAAGAGCCTGAGTATAAAAGGGAAGGCTTTGCTGAAGTCTCTCTCTCTCATCCGTTTCCCATGTAACTTCTGTGTGTTCGAATTTGCTGTATTATCATGTGTATGTATATTGTAGATAGTGTATGATAAACCACCATTTCATATAGACCACTGTTTACTGTATTTAGCCCTGGCTTATCTCAGTGTAATAAGATTGTGCAGAAGAATACTTGAAGGACAGTAAAGAAAATGTCTTCTCGTTTTCTAGTCTTCCAATCCAGGGCTTTTAGTTCTGCATGAATCCATTCCACTCTTCAAGCTGTGTATGTAATGACTGGAATTGCTCAAGTGTCCATTGTCTTGGTGGTATTTCCTCTCCACTGTTTGGACTTTGTGATCTTCACTTTTATGATGATTTCACTTTTAATCTTTTTTTACTTCAGTGTGCTTGATGTTGTCAGATTGAAGGATGCACAGGTATTTGTAGCGATCTCTTCTTCCAGACTCTGGATGTTATTTCCATAGGGCATCTTGATTCCTTCAGTTTTCACTATTTCCCCCCGATTGATAGTGAGAGTGGTACATTTATCCCCTCCAAAATGCATTACAATATCTTGGCTATATATATGGATGGTGTTGAGCAGCAATTCTATTTCAGATGGAATCAATACAATGACAAATATTATTAGTGATAGTGAGTCTCCTTGAAAGATTCCTCTCTTTCTGCAGCACTAAGATTTGTGTACTACATGTTTGTAAATAAATAGGAAATTGCTAGTTGAGGCTTGGTTTTAATATAAGCTTTAGGAGTTTGCTGTCTATTATAATTGACCATCAATTGTGTCTTCCATTGTGCCATTTATCTTTGCACCTTCTGATGTTTCTACTGACTCCTGTTATTTCTAAGTACTTGATTGTCCAATCATGTGGCAGGGAGTTGAACACCATCTTGAATTCGATCCAGGCTTCATTCAAGTTGGTCTTTCTTCTTCTTGGAGTTTTCCAGAACATCTTGTTGATTGGGAGCTGATCTTTTTTTTTTTTAACTCTGTTATTTAGGCAGTTACCTTTTTGATAAAGTAGAAAGGGCTTGTTTTCAACTAGATGCTGTTGGAGTGTAGCATCATCATTATTATTGTATTATTGCCAAGTGATCAGAGATCAATCCCAAGTTAACAGAGAATTTACTTTTATCTTAGAGAGTATCCAGTTTCATTTCAGAATCTCTAAAGTTAACTTTAAAGCTTAAATCCTATATCCATATTCCTAAAACCTATATTAAAACTGAGCCTCAACTAGCAGCTTGCTATTTATTTGCAAACATGTAGTACACAAATCTTAGTGCTACAGAAAATGGAAGGGGGAAGTTTTTGTTTCCAGGAAAAAATATTTTAAAAGTCAATGCAAATGGAAAGATAGCCTAAATGTAGCACATAATTCCAAACACACTCACAAGGTTAACAGCAGAAGGTATTGTTTGCTCTGTTTACATCAGAACAATAATTTCGAATGTTTCTTTCTTTTTGCTATATCAGGGGATAGCGAAGAGGAGACATTCTGAATAAAAGTGACATTTCACAATGCAGCAACCCAAAATTAGGAAGAAACATAAAAACAGAGGAAGAAGATAGGCTGTGCCAACTTTGGTATTTTCTATTCATCCTTTATATAGGTAGTCCTCGACTTACAACAGTTCATTTAGTGACCATTCAAAGTTACAAGAGCACTGAAAAAATGACTTATGACTGTTTTTCATAGTTATGATCTTTGCAGCATCCCCATGATCATGTGATCCAAATTCAGACGCTTGGCAACTGGTTCATATTTATGACCTTTGCTGTGTCCCAAGATCATGTGATCCCCTTTTGCGACTTTTGGACAAGCAAAGCCAATGGGGAAGCCAGCTTCACTTAACAATCAGATTACTAACTTACCCACTGCAGCGATTCACTTAGCAACTGAGGCATGAAAGGTTGTGAAATGGGGCAAAACTCACTTTAACAAATGTCTCACTTAACAACAGAAATTTTAGATTCAATTGTGGTTGTAAGTCAAGGACTACCTGTAATAGCCTATAAAGGATGTCCCATTTGGAAGCGGATGCAGCGACACAGAGCAATCATCTTCTGAGAACTATCTCAGGCCCCAAAATGCCTCCATAAAACTAGAAAGTTTCTTTGTTTTCTCCTCATACAACATTTCTTTCCTCACATGAATCCTGAGTAGAATACACTGTGTCTTTGGGAGTCAATATAGAGTAATTTCCAGGGGTTTCCTTCCATGCAGCAATTTTACATATAATTAAACAGTGAAGCTAGATTGCCAAAGTTATTTATTAGATATGTCTATTATCGGCTGCTACAACATTACAAAAAAATAAAACAATTTAAATTAAAAAAACACAGAAATCAGAACACAATTAAAACAGAGGCTTTAATTCAAGAATTGGCCCACATCTTATCCCATTTATACATCTCTCTTTTCATTAATATTAGATGTTTATCCTGACTTTTTCATATATAATTCAAGCAGCAAACATACCTCATACTCCTTTCCTCCTATTTCCCCTCCAATAATCACCTTGTGAGGTAGGTTGGTTGAGAAAGAATGACTGACCCAAAGTCACCTAGTTGGCTTTCATGCCTAAGGCGGGACTAGAACTCCCAGTCTCCTGGTTTCGAGGCCAGCACCTTCATCACTACACCAAACTGGCTCTCTCTTCAATATTTAATCTTTTATGCAGCAGGTGCAAACAGACCTCACTTCATTAAAATTAGATAAAAGGAAGATCTTTTTTCTTCAATTGAACTGAACTGGGATTGTTCAGCTTTTTTCCATATGTTTCTCATGGACTGACAAATATAATGGGCAACATAAAAAAATAAAGCAGTAAATCCTCAATCTGAGAATAACCACAAGAATCTTTACATTATTCAATTGGGATTTGCTGAAATCTATCCTCAATCGCTGCTATGGGAATAGTTTTTAATCTTAAATGAGATTTATAAAATGATTGTATGGATTAATACTTAGGCCTTTCATGTCCCAATTTCAGCCTGCCATACCATGACCTGAACCATAATATGTTATTATAAGGTTCTTATTCCTCCTAATGTCAACATCAGCTGGCTAGGGAATTCTGGGAATTGAAATCCACATAGTGTAAAGTTGCCAAGTTGAAAAACACTGGTCTATATCATAAACTAATCTAGGCCTTGAAAACAAAACGGCCTAAACATTCTGTGCTTGCTCTGGTCCACTTGATTATGGCAAGCCTCTCTAATAGGGGATGCTTTTTTATATCGTTTTATTGTACACCATGGAAAGCCACATTTTGTGAGATGGAAGGCCATATAAATATAATAAATAAATAAATTACTCTGGAAGCTTCAATTAATACAGAATTCAGCAGGCCTATAAAGGATGGGCCATTTGGAGGTGAACGCAGTGACACAAGGCAAACATTCAAAGATTCATATTAATCCTATGAATTGCAGTGACAGGCAATTCATTTCTGGACAAATTATATAATTCTAACAATTACCTTTGATCCACTATACAGGTAGTTTTGAACTTATGCCCACAGTTGGGGCCAGAATCTAGGTGGTTGTGCGAAGGGGTCGTTAAGCAAGATGCCCATGTGGACTGCTTCATTCAATAACTGCAGCCTGTCTCCCAGTTATGATCATTAACATACCAAAAGTGATTCCTGCTAAACGAAGGTAGGTAGCTCCCCTCCATGCATGGACAGGAACTTGCGCCCTGAACTGGGAAGATGAGACAGGGATCATAAAGATTCCTGCTACATCTCTCCATTCTAGCACAGGAGTTTCTCCATGTGTAGACACAAACTCGTGCTGGACTAGAGAGACAAATGTTTGGTCAACACTGCCCTGTTTAGCAACTTGTTTGAAGTTGCAACAGGGCTAGAAGAAAAAAAAAAAAGGAACTTTAAAGCCAGTTCTTAAATTTACAATTGTCACAGTGTCCCTGAGGTCCCATGATTGCCATTTGGGCACTCCAGCTAGCATTTATGACTGTCACAGTGTTCCATGGTCATGTGATTACCATTTGCAAGCTGGCTTCAAACCAGCAAAGTCAATGGAGGTGCTGCCAATAAAATCGCAGGTCACAGTCACATGATGTCTCATTTCACAATTATGCAGTGGAGCTGACATATGTCTGGCACAGTCCTGGAATATTTTGCTTAAGAGCCATATTGCTTAGCAATGGAGTTGCCAGTCCCAATTGTGGCAGCTTAGTGAGGATTACCTGTATGTGACTGGATGGTTAATCACACAATATGTGATTCTTCTTCATTTCCTGTGAAAAGAACCAGTGACTGCTTCCAAGTCTACCTCTAATCTCCCAGTCTTCTACTATCTTTTCTATCTTTACTATCAGCATTTGAGGAGCGTACATAAATATTTACACAGCTTATATTCAAGAGCTTTATAATTTATATACAATCAGCAACGAACTCTAAATTCCCAGCTTGTTTAATAAGCTGACTCATAGCTCATTTAATATAAAAAAGTTACATTAAGTAGGAGTCAAATCCTTGCGAAGGACAGACTGGGCTTTGCTGTATAATCACATTGTACCTCAAAGTCAAAGAAGATGATGTAAGTTTGAGGATTAGGTAATCAGAAATACTAAGAAATCTAATCCCATTTCTATTGCTTTCGAATACAATGAATAGGGCTTTATCAAAAAAGGGGGAAAGCTATCAACTAAAAGAGCTTCAGGAGCCAGCTTTTAAATCCATGATATTACATTGGCATTTATAGTTTTATAAAGAGAACAAACCATTTGCAATAAATTTCTCAATTAGACCTGTGATTCTGGGATTTTTTTTTCCTCCCCACCATGGAGAATGCAATGAATACCAATGATAAAATTGGCAGGGATCCAAATGTGTGCTGGGAAATCTGGCATGATTTCCCACCATCACTATCCCAACTATGAAAAAAGCAATAAAGCAACCCTGTAGAGTCGGTGAACCATAGTGAAACTTTTAGACAATTAAACAGCAGAACTGTTAGTTTCCTTTGTCCTTAAAAATTGCACCACCCACAAGGCAATCCAGTCATTTTATCCTTTCCAAAACTTAACAGGACCAAGCATTAGAGGCATCAGAGGAGATTTGGTGCAAAGCAGAGCCAAAGGAAATGCCTTCCCCCCCCCCCTGCAGATTTGGGACATAAATCCAGTGAAAAGTTACTGATTCATTTGGTGCAAAGGACTTCAAAGTGCTATGGTTGATAGTCTGCTTTGTTTCAGCATTCTAGCAGAGGTTATTTTGACAGCTTTATTAACTTTCCCAAGGAAATAACCCTATGAGGTGAGTTGGGCAGAGAGAGAGAGAGGGAGGGAGGGAGGGAGGGAGGGAGAGAGAGAGAGAGAGAGAGAGAGAGAGAGAGAGAGAGAGAGAGAGAGAGAGAGAGAGAGAGAGAGAGAGAGAGAGAGAGAGAGAGAGAGAGAGAGAGAGAGAGAGAGAGAGAGAGAGAGAGAGAGACCAAACAGCTCATGAAACATGGTTTCATATTTTTTCAGGAGCTTAGCAAAAACAGGAGGCAGGGTTCTGGCAGGGTTCAGCCTTTGTGAATGCCTGCCTCTGCTTATACCGTGTTTCCCCAAAATAAGACCCAGCTGGAAAGTAAGCCCTAGGATGATTTTTCAGGATGCTTGTAATATAAGCCCCACCCCCAAAATAAACCCCAGTTAAGATCATCAGCCAGACGGACGCATTTAGTACCATATTTTCCCAAATATAAACCCTAACCGGGAAATAAGCCCTAATGTGTCTTTTGGAGCAAAAAATAATATAAGACCTGGTCTTATTTTGGGGAAAACATGGGTATTATGTTCACAGGGGTTATTAAGCAAGTTTTGACAAGTTTGATACTATCTGGGCTGCTGAATGCCAGACAACTACTAGATGGAAGCATTGTGTTCAAGAGTTTCCTGTACTAGTTAACTCAGAGGTCACCAACCTTTTGGGCACCAGGGACCAGTTCCATGGAGAGAGGTTTTCCTGAGGACCAGAGGGTGCATGGTTTTGTGTGCTGCCTGCATCTCGCAGATGAGGCTTTGCTTGTTTGTGCAGACCGGTTGCTGGCATGCTGTGGCCATGGACTGGGGGTTGGGGACCCCTGGGTTAATTAACATCTAGCAGGCCCTCTTTAAAACATTTGGGGGTTGAACAGGGCTAAAGCGATTGCAAATTTGGGGCCTCACCAAATGCATGTGCAATCTATGTTTATGTGCAAACACAGATGGTCATTTGGATGATAGGCCAAAATGGATCAAAATATACCACGTGTTACATCCTGAGTTCAAACTGTTAGAGCCAGTTTGCTGTAGTGGTTAAGACATCAGCCTAGAAATCAGGCAACTGTGAATTCTTGTCTCCCTCTTATGCATGAAGGTCAATTGGGTAATTTTGGGCCAGTCCCTCTCTCTCAGCTCAACTCACTTCATAGGGTTGTTGTTGTAGGAATAATATGAAGGGGAAGGAGTATTTGATATGTTCACTTGTTGAGTTGTTTATTAAAAAATAATCAAAGTGGGAGTAAGCAAGCAAGCAACCAAATAAATATTCATTGTGCCAAGTTATGGAAGGCTGTACATTGCCAACTCACAATATATTATTTCTAAGATTTAATATTTGCTAATTTATTTTGTAGAAGATAGCAATTAAAAAAGCCAAAATAATTTAAAGCATGCTTTGTTTTTTTTGCTATTCATTAGTTAGTGATCTATTGCTAAATTCAAAAAGACCTATGCTAAATGGGTACTATGTAAATCCTCTATGCATTGTCCATGGATTTGCATGTGAGAGGAGGGTCTCAAAAATAGACCAGAGGTTTTGGGTGTAAGAATAAATGAGAAAAAAGGTAGATACTGTAAATTCAATGAGTGAAACCATAAACACATCTTATATCTTCTGTGTGCTTTAAACAATAGTTGCTGCAGTTTGCTGTGAATCTCTAGATTTTAGAGGCTTCTATTGATAGTAATCAGAATTCCAGTTATTGCCTTTCCTCTCCCAATATAATGAACAGACCTGATGGATTGAGCCTACTTTTATTCTAAAACTTGCAGACTGTCTAATCTTATGTATAAATTTCTAGAAAGTAATACTCCTTATTGGTTGTACAGGTCAGTACTTCTGGAAGTTCAAAACGATTCCTTTCCCCTCACAATTTAAATGTACAGACTAGCTCCTTCCTTCTTGTATCTGTTTATCCAGCAAGTTAAGAGTTGAATAAGTAATGGAATGTTTGGTCCCTACTGCTGTTTAATTGTGGATTAACTTCAGCTAGTGAAAATTAAGAAACGCACTACATCTCATCTAGAAATGTGAGAGGAATGGAACCGGACAGCAGGTGGCACTGCAGCTGAGGTAAATATTAATGCTACTCAAGAAATGAGATTTCCTGTATATGACTGTATTTCTCATAGATGAGGATTAATTTGTTTTCATTTTCGATCCAGCGTCTCATCTGCACCAGCAAAGAATGGCAATGGGTTTTTCGTCCACATGTAGGTAGATATTCTTATGATTTATGTGGCATATCGTGAAGAAAGGTCAGCTACACTATGGAAGCATCGATGTTGTGGTTGTTATGATCCCTGCCAGAGGCTGAAGTATAACTCTATAATGATCTTTATTAGCTTATAATCCTTCGATATGGTCAACCATATCAATAAAGTGTACTACTACTACTTTATACTCTAGTCAGTAACCAAATTATCCCTAGTTTAACTCAGTAAAACCACATATTTTCTACAATCTTCTCCAGTGGCCCCCTAACTCCACATACTATCAGCAAGGTGGCATTGCTTCTCTTTGGAGCTTGCACTGTATCTGCACTAGTTAACTAGGATAATACAGGTAGTCCTCAACTTACAAACTACAAGTGAGCCCAAAATTTCTATCGTTAAGTGAGACAGTTGTTAAGTGAGCTTTGTCCCATGTTATGACTGTTCTCGACACAGTTGTTAAGTGAATCACCACAGTTGTCAAGTTAGTAAGGTGGTTGTTAAGTGAATCTGGTTTTCTCATTGACTTTGCTTATCAGAGGGTGACAAAAGGTGATCCCATGACCCCGGGACACTGCAACCGTCAAAAACATGAGTCACGTGCTGAATTTTGATCACATGAACACGAAGATGCTGCAACGGTCATAAGTGTAAAAAAACGGTTGTAAACCATTTTTTTTCAGTGCCATTATAATTTTAAATGGTCACTAAATGAACTGTTGTAAGTCAAGGATTGCCTATACTAGAAACTCGGAAGAAGAGGGAGAATCTTTTCACTGCAACTGGCTCTGAGTTCTTTATCTTTAGACCTGGGATCACAGGATCCAGTAGGGAAAGATGTGCAATCTTGCAGCCCTGCTTGGTTCATACCTAACAATGAAAACTTCATTCTCTGGGATGTTCAGGACTTCACTCTTGTTCACCAAGCACAGCCAATAGGCAGGGTCTTGTTGAAGACATATCCAGCCTTTTGACACAGAGCTCCCTGTACAAATCTTCTGCCTGAGAGTGGAACAAAGCAGAACACAATGGATGACTTTGCTCTTCAGCTCTATTCTAGTTTGGTGTTGCCACATCATCTACTGTACATTGGTCCTTAAAAGACAGCAGTTTATCCTCAGAAAAGTAATAAGTATAGGGGATGGTAATCTGTGGCATAGAACTATGTGTTTGCCCATTTTGTATAACTAAGAGCATTTTTACATTAGTGGAAAAGGTTTGCTCATCATATACATTATTGCTGTTAAACTGCACTTCATTGATTTGGATTCTGCTCTGTGTGTATGTGTGTTTGTGTATATGTATATGTATTATGTATATGTATATATAAAAATGCTTTTCTCATAGTGAAGGGGTAAAATTTATTTGGTGGGGAGAATCAAAACATACTTTGGTCCTCTCCCACTAATTTCTTCAACCTGGTCCTAATCTTAAATGTCTCTGTTAGATGACTCAAATCATATACCAGAGCAGAGGTCCCCTACCTGTGGACCATGACCTGGTACTGGTCTGTGGCCTGTTGGCCAGCAGGCTGTGGGAATGGCTGGCGCTAGTGCTGCCGCGTGGGTGCTAGCGGCCCCATTTGCGCGAGGGTGCCAGCACCACTACCAGCACTGCCATATGTGCGTATGGCCCGCTTGTGCATGCACACGGGCACTAGCGCCGCCACCTTGCGTGCACCCATTTTGCACATGCGCACACATGTATGTATGTGCACATGCGTGTGTACATTTCCCTGGTGCTCCCTTTCCCTCTGGACCACCAATCCGGAAAGGTTGGAGAGCTCTGTCATATACAGTACAGTATGTGAACATTGTATTCAGATTTATTTTAGAAAAATACAACATTCTCTTCTTCCCAGATGTTTCTTCTCTCCTACCTGGATCATTTTTATTCTTCACATCCCAGTAAAAGGTTGGAAGGAAGGGGCTCAGTGGTTATCTATCTGTTGGTATGATAACTCTCTAAAAACTGAACAGACAAGGATTACATTGAAGGGGGATCGATGGAGAAACCAGTAAAACTCAAGCTTGAATTGGAAAATAAGGCAAGGAGAAAAATGTCCTATCAATGTATCTCTTTGATACAGAATGTTGCTGATTGGGCTATTCTAACCACCCTGGTCACATGATCCTGAATGGAGCATCTGCAGCCTATCCAGACACAGAAAAATATGTGAGAACAGCATAAACATACACACAAATGCCCCACCTGTTACTGTATAATGCAGAAGAAAACAGAGATGCCAATTTATGGCCACTGCTGATAAAGGGGTTGGAAAAAATTGTATAAATCATGCTCTGCATGTTTCTTCTATCTTGATTCTTATCCTTCCTCATAATCTCTGGAAGTACTTCTCCCTAAACAATATTTCCTCTTTTACTTTTCAGAGGAGTAGCTTTTACTTTTATGACCTTGTAGGAATTAAGAAATAAATTAGCAACAAATAGATTAGCAAAAACTGGCAGCTGCACAATGGTGTTTTCCTATTACCAGCACTTCCAGAAGCTTATAGTTCTAGATACATCTCTATGGGGAGAAACCCTCCATTGATACCATATCAATGTAATTTCTCTGTTAGGTGCTATTGGAGGCTGTCTAGGTGACAAATTGAAATGAACACTTATAATGAAGTCAGTGGAGCAAACCAATTAACTTCTTAATGCCCTGAAATAGGGAAAAGGATGAATTGGTTTGGAAATATTTAGGAACCCATTTATTAAGCTTGAGGTTTTGACATTAAAGAGCATCTATTTCCCACCAACTCCAATTCATCTCCTCATCTAATTAGATCTGGTTTTAGAAAGATTTCCTGACAAATCACTTTAATCTAAAAAAAACCCAAACCCTGGCAATCCCAGGTATGGTAAATAAGAATAGATCCCAGATAATTTCTTGTATAATAACTCAATATATATTTGTCATTGCATATGTTTTTATATATTTCCCATCTTCTCAAGGTAATCTGCCATACCCCTCACCAACTTGAACATTTATTATTGCAGACCAAGAACTGATTATAAGAGCTAAAATGACCAAATATACAATTAAGAATACAATAATTAATTAAATAAATCGTCTCCTTCTGATGTTGAGTCTGAACATAGCAAAGTCTCGTGGTTTGGGGCAGAATATAGCTATTGTGGAGGCGATTTCAGAGTGCTATTCTTTTAGAAAAAAAATTCTAAATAACATTGGTCTGAGTGGCCAGGCAGTCTACCTTTAAAGTCTGAATTTGTCAAGAGGACAATTCTTTGCAAAATCTAAACCTCAGGAAAACATATTCCAAGGTTTCAGTTACATTGGAAGCAACTTGTGTGAGAAAATGGTGTCTAATTGTATCTACCATCCATGATTGCAGAGGGTAGGTCTTTGAATTGTCCTCTAGAGAAGATTCAGCAATATTTGGAAATGGATAATTTGCATGGGTTTCAGTTTCCTTGTCTCATTATAGAGTCGGCATGGCCAATAAACTATACATTATATTCCTGGGAATCATAATATTCACAATATATGTGAAGTACTAAGGTAGCTCCAGAGGTTCAAATCCCCTTTAGATTAATGAGACTACTGCAGGCTTCTAATACTGTTGCAATAACCATATAATTTTAAATGAAGCAGGAAAAAAAATCAGGAAACTCATCCTATAACAGGCATAATCTTACATCAGGTCCCTGAAAAGCAAATGCATGCAAAATATATTTCAGTTTCAGACAATTTAATCTAATCAATAAAGTTTGTTTTATTTCCCCAGCTTCAAACTTTTTCCAGTTAACTCCATGTCCCCAGCTAAACACAGGTGGGCATAAGAGCAGAAGAGAGAACACAAGCTGCTAAGCATTTTAATGATTCTTTTACTCCATTATTTTGCTAAATTGTGATCACTTATCAAGTTAATCTAATACACTTCATAATGCTAGTTCCATTCCTGTTTAAAAGAGCCATTTAAAAAATATCAAAGATGTACATGTTCCATATATTTTACACCTTCAAAAAATGTGCAAGGAAATGTTTTTTGCGGGAAATGCCATGATGATGAAAAACAGAATCCATTTTTTTTTAATTTTGAAAAGAACAAGGACATGGCCTTTTCCCCAAAAGGATGATCCTACATAATAATCCTTGCAAGCAGTGCTTTTTTTCTCTAAAAAAAAAAAAAAAGGTGCCGGAACTCACACACATCATACAACCCGCCTTGCCTACCCTACAAGGTTCCATCCAAAAAAGGTGCCAGAACTCCGTTCTGGGCGTTCTATGAGAAAAAAAGCCCTGCTTACAAGAATCTATAACCCTAAACCTACACTTTGAATAAATCTAGACTTCAAACACATTTGCTTTAATTTACAGTTCTTTTGCTTTCTTACAATTTTCTTTAAAAACAATAAACAAGAACAGCAAATTGTCACTTTCCCAAATTAGTAATTCCCAATTTTGAGTCACTCCAGCAAAGCTAACATTGCTATTTGTAGGTAAATTGAACAACCAAATTTCCAATCAAATGCTATCTCTTTCCTCGCTGTTTTCCCATTTATAACTTCAATGCATTTGTAGAGATAGTGGCTTTTCTGTTTGCATTTTCCTCATTTTTAGCAGGTTACAGATTTAGAAGCACTCCAGGAACCCTGAAATGTGTGATATTGCCCAGGCTACGTGCAGAGCAAGCAGCTGTGAATCTTAATTTCATTGCTACTAATCCAAATCTAGAGTTGAAGGGCTTTTCCAAATTTTGAGTCCGATGTCACTGTCAGTCTTCCTCCTTGAGCAGTATACTATTAATAAAGACAACACACTTGTATATTTCTGAAACTGAGTGCTATATAACATTTGCAGGGGGGGGAATCTTATTTTCAAAATGAGATAATCGTGCTGTAGGATCTTTGCCACATAAAAAATTGAAATGAGAAATATTCAAATCAAGATTAGCTAAACGCTTAGGGCGCTATAAATTAGATTGTAGAAAAACCAAGCTATATGCAAACGCTGGCTTAGAATTACCAAGACACCAAGGAAATACAGACTAGACTACTTAAAGCTATACAAAGCAAATGAAACACATCAGTCTTCTATGCCAGTATCCACTATCAATAGCAACAACACTTAGACTTATATATCATTTCATAGTGCTTTTACAGCCCTCTCTATGTGATTTACAGAGTTAGCATATTACCCCCAACAATCTGGGTCCTCATTTTACCAGCCTCAGAAGGATGGAAGGCTGAGTCAACCTTGAGCTGGTCAGGATCGAGTTCCTGGCAGTGAGCAAAATTAGCCTGCAATATGGCATTTTAACCACTGTGCCACCAGGGCTCTTCTGTCCTAACATTAGGACTTTTCAGATAGCAGATGCAAAAATCCAGATGAGTAGTAGCCTGCAGCAGAGTTAAAGCTTCTGCATCAGATGATTGTCATCTACTGCAGAGGATCTCAACTGAGAGCCACATAACTCCTTGGGGGCCCTAGGATGTTCCAAGAGGGCCACAGGTGAAAAACATGAAATGGAGGCCACAGGAGGCCAGGGGGAGGCATAGAAAAGCAAAGTGCATTATACTGTTAATACTGATTTGCCAATACTAGAACATGCACTTCGTATCTGATAATGGGACCTAGATGGATGGCCACAGGAGAAAAATAAGGTTGGAATGGGACAAGGTTTGTTGAGAAACTGATCTGCTGGTCAGCTGGATTTTTGCAGCCCACATCTGGCAGCTCTAACACCATTCACCCCCCTAAGTCATTTGGACAGTCAGGTGGATGGCATATACATTTAATAAATGGCATATACATTTAATAAATAATGCATGAAGAAGAAATGGGCTTATTTTTTTTCCACCTCAAGCACCAAGTCCAGAAGCAGTTTCCAAATAGAAACAAAAGCATTTGTGTTTTTTTCTTTAATCAAAGCAGTCAGTTCAGCTATCTCTGCTAACTCCATCAACTTTTGCAGCCATTCATCCATTGTGAGAATTGAAGTGTCCTTCCATTTTTGTCCATAAAGTAATCTTGCTGCCATCGACATGTATGATATCAAAGTTCCATTTTTATTCAAGTCTTTTTCCATTAAACCCAAAAGAAAATATTTTATCTTTAGATTCATTTTTAAGAAGCTTCTATATTAGAATATGAATCCTACGGTACTACAATATTTCTGTGCTTTATCGCATGTCCACTATAAATGATACAAAGTCCCTTCTTTACATTTGTATTTCCAACATTCATTTGAAATACCTTTATACATTCTTGATCACTTATCTGGTGCTAAATACCATTTGTAAGGATTGCAATTAGACAGCACACACACACACACACACACACACACACACACACACACACACACACACACAAAACCTTTCCATTGGTGGCATGCATCAAAATGTTGATGGCCAATATCCTTTTTCTATAAAGTTTCAATCAACTAGATATCCCAAAGGTGGTTTTTTTTTTTCTTCAAAAAGCAACTGGACTTTTTTCCCCCCTTGAAGATGTTTCACTTCTCATATTCTTGTCTTCAAGGAAATACAAACTCCAGTTGACTTTTGAAAAAAAGCACCTTTGGGACAACCATGACCAGGATGACTGAGAATCTCCATAGACAATCAACTGGATAAGTCACAATTCTGAAGAGGGCAAAAAAAGGGAAGGCTTTTTATTATTATTATTATTATTATTATTATTATTATTATTATTATTATTATTATTATTATTATTATTATTATTATTATTATTATTATTTAGATTTCTATGCCGCCCTATTCCAAGAACTCAGGGCGGCTCACAACATGAATACAAACATAAAGAAATCCAATATTAAAATACATTATAAAACCCATTAATTAAAAACAACCAATCATCCAGAAACAGACATACAAACATACATACACTGGCTGGGGCAAGGAGTTAACTGCCCCAGGCCTGCCGGCAAAGATGGGTCTTCAATAATTTGCGAAAGGCGGGAAGGGTGGGGGCAATACGGATCTCCGGGGGGACTTGGTTCCAGAGGGCCGGGGCCGCAATAGAGAAGGCTCTTCCCCTAGGCCCCGCCAGGCGACACTGTCTGGCTGACGGGACCTGGAGAAGGCCGACTCTGTGGGCCCTAACCGGTCGCTGGGTTTCATGGGGCAGCAGACGGTCCCGTAATGTAGCTCTTTGTTATATCTGAATGAGACTTTTCAGTTAAAAATAGTAGGCTCACCCTTCAGGACTCCAAAAGATAAAACCTAAATAAATGTTGACAACATCTTCTGAATTAGTACAGATTATTGGAGCAATGTACGCCAATACAAATGATATAGCAAGAAACTTGTTATTAAAAAAAAAACCCAAAGAAGCCAGAGGATCAGATGGGTATTACTTCCCCGTGTAATTTAGAACTAAAAGTTATGCACGGTAAACTAAATTCACTGGTATGTTTTATGGCAAGACTGTGTTCTTGGCTTCGATCCCATGCTCTGAATTTTCTAATCTTGATGGTACTTCAGAGTTAAGTAGTCTATATGAAATGAACCTGATTCCAGAAAGCCCACTTTATTCTGAAAAAGTAAAACAATAGACATTATCTTGGACTGAGTCTCAGCGGAGATTTATTTCAGTCTTCCCCAACCTGGAGCATTGAGTTTAATTTTAAGAATGTCCATGTTAACTAAGAAATTCTGGAAGTTATCAGAAATGATACCAAAGATGGGGACATTGATATATAGGACCACACTATGTAAAATGCCTTTACATGTCACATCAGTAAGCTACTATCTCTAGATCTTCCAGGTCATGAGGATCTGTTCTAATTGTCTAGTTTTGTATTTCAGGAAACAGAACCTGGAATCATTATCCTTCCACTTTAGGATCATTGTTTTTAACAGCCAGCTTAGTGCTTTCTTTCTTTCTTTCTTTCTTTCTTTCTTTCTTTCTTTCTTTCTTTCTTTCTTTCTTTCTTTCTTTCTTTCTTTCTTTCTTTCTTTCTTTCTTTCTTTCTTTCTTTCTTTCTTCCTTCCCTCCCTCCCTCCCTCCCTCCCTCCCTCCCTCCCTTCTTTCTTTCTTTCTTTCTTTCTTTCTTTCTTTCTTTCTTTCTTTCTTTCTTTCTTTCTTTCTTTCTTTTTTCTGCACCAGTTATTTAGTCCTCATCTGTCTGTGCACCATGTCAGCTTTTGAAGCGAATCCTTTATTTGCTTTAATTCTTTCTGGTAATTTCTTCCTTCCTAGCCTGTTTGTTAAATTAAAGGTACATTTTTCCAGCTTCTGAGTGCACTCCTCTTTCTATACGCACAGCTTTACTGTAGTCTCTTCCCAATCCTTCTCCTTCATCTGTATGCACTACAACCCTCTCTGTCTTCTACCGCAGACTAATTCTGTCATTGCAGCATTAGCGCAATTCCTTAGTTTTAAATGTGTCTGCAGACTTTTCTTTCCTCCTTGGAGCTGGTCAAATTGAATTACATACCTTCCCCCCCCCAAAAAAAATTATTGTCTACGAGAAGTTTTGAGCAAAGACACATGGACACATTTAGTGGATTTATTTAGCCAAGCAGGGTGGGTACTATCTCCTCCAGATAGCCACATAACTCTTGTATTAATAATTCACACAATACACAATACACTGAAAAGTGTATTTGTATTAAAAGATGTGGAACGATGAACAAGTGGGGAAAGTTGATGCTTTTCCCCCCTTCAACTGGAATAGATTATATCTGAGTTTCTCTCCAATTATTATGATAAAGGGACAGGGGGTGGAGTATTGTGCTCCTTTGGTACTCTTTTCCCTCTCATATCTTAATCATTTTGACCCTGGATACTTTCAGATTGAAGAGGGCCTTGCAATCTTAAAAAGACATAGCACTGCCTTTCTCTGCAAAAAGGTTGTTTTTTTTCCCTCTCATAAGAAAAATCATAGAAACACCAGTACCAAAAAACAAAGAAACATACAACCCAACATTCTTATCTTCTGAATATTAGTTCCCTAGAACTCTAGGGGTGTAGTGGAATGATTGCATACATTCCCTATCTAGAATATTCCTCTGCCTTCATTTACCCTGCTGATTCTCTCTTTAATTCACTGTTTAGCAGTTTGATGGCTAAAATTCCTAGAATTCCCATACCAAAAGTGCCCTAGTAATTTGGGCAGTTGAAATGCCAGTCTACCAAGAGAAGAGGTTATGGGCTGCTGTAGCATGTGGTTTTCAATGGGCATCCAACAGGTCAATGGCACTGATGGAAACTACATTCCCTAAGGAACTTTAGGTTACCTAGGCCAGGGGTTCTCAACCTTGGCAACTTTAAGACTTGTGGACTTCAACTCCCAGAATTCCTCAGCCAGCAAAGCTGGCTGAGGAATTCTGGGAGTTGAAGTCCACAAGTCTTAAAGTTGCCAAGGTTGAGAACCCCTGGCCTAGGCAAATAGGAAGATACAGATAAAGTGAAGAATCCTAATACATACTTGCTGGGTTTGGTGTCTCACCTAGCCTAGGGTTAGTTAATAGGTTTCTAGGAATATCTCTCTCTCTCTCTCTCTCTCTCTCTCTCTCTCTCTCTCTCTCTCTCTCTCTCTCTCTCTCTCTCTCTCTCTCTCTCTCTCTCTCTCTCTCTCATTTTTTCTCACTTTAAGTAGTAATTTAGAAGGAATTCAGGCTTTCCTATTCTATATTTTTCTTAACAAACCTACATTTCATTTCAAAAATATTGACTATCTCTGAGCATTCACAGATAGCAGTCTAAAATC
Organism: Bothrops alternatus; assembly: GCA_034064705.1. Taxonomy (NCBI): domain Eukaryota; kingdom Metazoa; phylum Chordata; class Lepidosauria; order Squamata; family Viperidae; genus Bothrops; species Bothrops alternatus. The sequence continues at coordinate 34,082,105 of JARGCV010000223.1, read as the reverse complement.
ATATTCTTCATTCACGACAACTATATTATGAGCTGTTTTATTTTTTGTGGGGGATCTGATTCTGCTTAATTTCTTGGCATCCTTTTAGCATTCTGAATAAGCTCAGGGATGAAGAAGGAATAAGAAGGGCTTCTACTGAATTCAAACCTCTATACCAGGCCAGAGAAGTCAGGATTGCTTAGGCTGGGCTCCATATGGGCGTTGAGAGTTCTTACTGGTTAATTCAATTGATTCGTCCTCCAAATAGATGGGAATGGTTATCTCATTTTCCCAATTGTGCTGCCTCAGATATCAACACCTGGAGATGCCAGAAGTTGATTCTAATGCTTAACATACCAAATATCTCCACCTATAAAGCCCTTTATGGCACTGGACCAGGATACTTACGGGACCGTCTTCTGCCACATACTTCCCTACGACCGGTGAGAGCGCACAGGGTCGGCCTCCTCCGGGTCCCCGTCAGCAAAACAATGTCATCTGGCGGGCCCTAGGGGGAGGGCTTTCTCTGTTGTGGCGCCCACCCTCTGGAACCAACTGCCTCCTGAAGTCCGCGTTTCTCCCACTCTCCCAGCCTTCCGAAAGAATCTTAAAACCTACCGGTATCTTTGCCGGCAGGCCTGGGGATGATTGTGGATTGTTGTGTGACTGATGAATATGTATGGGGTTTTATTTTTAAATATTTTTTGCTTGGACTCAGATTGTAATTGTTGTTTTATATATATGTTATAAGCCGCTCTGAATCTTCGGAGAGGAGCGGCATATAAGTCCAAACAAAATAAATAAATAAATAAATAAATAAATAAGGTACATTTCCTCCCTTAATTTGAGGGAGGGAGACAAAACTAACTAGCACATTATTTACTAGATTTTCTGTGAGTAAGTAGGGAAGAGGAATTTTGTTTGGGTGTTTTGGGAGGTCAGGTGTCACTTCACTAGCTATGAATCCCCAGATGCAAATGAGGGTGAGATTTGAGAGCAGACAGCAAGGCTGAATACTGTTGGATGATCTCTCTTCTGACTATATTTTCTTTATAGATTTCTGGCTGCTCAAATATTTTTTTAAAAGTTTCCTCTGTTAAAATTTAAATGGCTAATGGATAAATAAACATTGGGACCTAGGCAAGCTCTTCATTATTAATTGTCACAAATGAGGCTTGTTTGCAGATGAAATAGAATATAGCCTAGACAAGTTATATACCAGAAAAATTAAAAGAACCCACAATTTTATTTTATTTTTAGACATGTGTCATGTTCCTCCATCTATTGTGTTTCACAATGAAGCTAAATGCACTATAGCTACAGCCCAATCATGGAAAATAGTCAAAATAAATTAAATAAAAATAAAAATATAGGCTTTGTTATTTTGGAAAATATTCTGCATCAGAATAAAGCCCTACAGAATTAGGGAGTGGAAGAGCATATCCTTCATTCAAAAATACTGTAGTAGCTATAGAGAATAATCACTCTCCCTTGTTGATTCTGAGCTTCTTGAGAGTTCTCTGTGAAAGAGGAAAAAGGAACTTTATTCATTATTGAAAATTAGTTAGGACCTCCACTTGCTTTTCAATCTTGTCACCCTCTAAATCCAACTGTGCAGTAAAGCCAATGTTCTTGTACATCACGGTATGGATAATTACAACTGAATTCCCTCTGAAATTGATAGTGGTACTTCTTCTGGCTCTAGTAAGAAATACAACCCAATATGCCATTGTACAGGTCTCAAAAAAAACAACCCTTTACATCTAATCATGCACATGGTTTGTTTAATTAAAGGTTCCGTGAAGATTTGCCAGATTAGTATTCTAGTAACACATTGGAGCTGCAAAAACTGAAATTAAAGAAGTAAATGTTTATTTATCCGACAAATGGAACTCTGGGATTAAGCATATCCCATTCATATATTCATAAATTCATTTCTTCTTGTCACTTGCTCAAAGTAAAAAAAAAATAACAAGAAATGGTTACTTCCTCACCCTGATCTACAAACATGTTCTTTGAGCACAGCCTATGTCCATCTAGAGTGCTGGATTAACTGTTAAACAAAATACTGTAAGGAAGAGTTTAGGGTACCGCAAAGGCTTTCCTTATCATGCTCTTTTCCAGCCACACTCAATTTTAGTTTTCAGACTTATTAAATTTTAATGTTTATCAGTTAAGCAATGGAATGACTGAGTGGACCGTGATAGGGCTTAGAGCAGCGGTTCTCAACCTGTGGGTCGCGACGCCATTTGGGGTCGAACGACCGTTTCACGGGGGCCACCAAATGCCGCAGTCCGCCATTTTTTCCCCCATTTCCCCTTGGCCGTCGCGCGCGCGCCACACATGTGCGATTCTGCCCGTCGCGCCACGCATGCGCAGTTCGTGCCATCGCGCACACGCCGCGCATGCGTGGTTTGGCCCGCCGCGCCGCGCATGCGCGGTTCAGCCCGCCGCGCGCACACCGTGCATGCGTGGTTTGGGCTGTCGCGCCATGCATGCGCAGTCCGGGTCGTTGTGCGTGCCGCGCATGTGCGGTTCGAGCCATCGTGCGCGCGCCGCGCATGCACGGTTCGGGTCGTCGTGCCGCGCATGCGCGGTTCAGGCCATCACGCGTGCCGCGCATGTGTGGTTTGGGCCATCACGCCGCGCATGCGCGGTTCGGGTCATCGTGCGCACCACGCATGTGCGGTTCAGGCCATCGCGTGCATGCTGTGCATGCGCAGTTTGGGTTGTCGTGCCGCGCATGCACGGTTCGGCCCATCACGCGTGCACCGCGCATGCGCAGTTTGGGTCGTCGCGCTGCGCATGCCCGTCGTGCCGCACATGCGCAGCGCAGGTCGGGGTCACGCCGCACATGGGCGGCGCAGGTGGGGTCTCGGCCTGAAAAAGGTTGAGAACCGCTGACTTAGAGCCATCAGTTGGCCACAATTCCTTATCCATTTGGTGCCACTAGACCTAAATTCCAGGGTGCTGAAATTACAGGGACCACTTCTCCTGGTTGAGGTTCCTAAATTAGCCCTTAGAGAATGGCAGTTGACAGGGGCAGCTGCAAACAACAGTACCCAATCTGAAATTTTTTTATTCTTTTTTCTTCTTCTTCCACTTTTTAAGGGTGGTATCAATACACAATTGGCTGCATATACACATACGCACACACTACACTGTGTGTATGTGTGTAGTTCTTTCTATAATAAAACAATGCTTACTCACAAATATATATGATCATTTATACTAACAGCTTTAAATAAAACAAGCATGCCTGATGGGCCCAGAAGTAGTCATGTGACCCCAGAGACCCAACAAAAGAGAAGAAGGGAATTCTGTCAGTTTTGCAAGGAAAGATTGGGGGGCGTGTCTTTAAAGAGTTGGCTGAAGTCAGAGATGATGGGGTGAGGTCAGACAAGGTTGGAAACTGAGTTGTTTGGCTGTAGGTTGAATCGTGTTTTACCTCTTTTTAACTGTGCATTGTGGAACCTTCTCTTCTTTTGCCACCTTTAAGAAAGTTGCTCTTGGTTTAAATCTGAGGTTGATCAGAGGCCTCTTCTAGCACCTGCCTCAGCTTGGTTGAGCACCAAATTCCCAAAATTTTGTTGGGTTTCCCTTTCTAATTACAGCCAGATTTGGGGGACGGAATGTCAATCCTTTCCTGATTTCCAGAGGGCTGGTGGAAAAGGGAGAAACAGGTTGGTACCAATATGTGTGTGTGTGTGTGTGTGTGTGTGTGCGCGCGCGCACACACACACACGTGTGTGTGGCAGCAGAAGGACATAATATTCTACTTGCTGCTCATCCCTAGGCATGTGTGATCTTAGAACCAAGGGACCTCAGATAGAGGGATTGGTTTCACCCTGAGGTCATCTTCCTTTATTAGACCATCAAAAGAAAGACACCTCCTCCCCAATAAAACCAATAAATCCAGAGTCTAAAAATTAACAGTGACGTACGAGGGCAATTCAGAAATAAAGCTCCTTTTGATTATCAATGACAGACACTCGCAGATACGGAACTTTTATTATACACATTAGAAAACTACAACATTACATTACTTTTTGACATAATCACTTAAAATTGAGGCACTTGTCATAACGTCTTACAAGATTTGAAGCTCCTTACTAGTAGTTGCTTGGCACCAAATCTGGGTTATTCGGGGTGTGCATGATCAAAAACATCCCAACGGAACTGCTTCAAAAGTTATTGAGTATGTCTAGCTGTGTGCGGACGAGCATTATCGTGAACCAACACCACATCAGAAGTTAGCATGCCCCGACACTTGTTACGGATGGCTTGTCTGAGTTTTTGTAACATTTCACATTTCTGATTTGATGGTCGAACCACACTCCATGAACTTCACTAGCAGTACTCCTTTGGCATCTTCACATTTGGCGGGATTTTCTATGGCACCATTTCCGGTGTGGTGTTGGTTCATGATAAGGCTTGCCCGCACACCGCTAGACGCACCCAAGAACTTTTGAAGCACTTCCTTTGGAATGTTTTTGATCACCCCCCCCATAGTCCAGATTTGGCACTGAGTGATTACTACTAAGGAATTTCAAACCTTGTAAGACATTATGACAAGTGCCTCAATTTGAATAGCGATTACAAAATACAAAGACCTACAAACAGAAATAGAACGACTGTGTCAAAAGCAAGCAAGGATAGTACCAATAGTAATAGGCGCCTTGGGTGCAATCCCAAAACAACTGGAGCACCACTTGAACACCATTGGCATTGACAAATTTGCCATTAGTCAATTGCAAAAGGCGGCCTTACTAGGAACTGCTTCCATCCTGCGACGATATCTGTAATAACATCAAACATCCACATCTGCCTATCACAGGTCCTTGGGAAGGACTCGATAGGTAGACAAAATGCCAAATCCAGTCTGAACATCTGGCTGACTGTGCAATGATTCATAATAATAATAATAATAATAGTAATAATAATAATAAAGTTGGAAGGGACCTTTGAGGTCATCTAGTCCAACCCCCTGCTCAGGCAGGTAACCCTATACCATTTCGGACAAATGGCTGTCCAGTCTCTTCTTAAAAATTTCCAGTGTTGGAGCATTCACCACATCTGGAGGCAGGTTGTTCCACTGGTTAATTGTTCTAACTGTCAGGAAGTTTCTCCTTAGTTCTAGGTTGCTTTCTCTCCTTGATTAGTTTCCATCCGTTGCTTCTTGTCCTGCCTTCAGGCGCTTTGGAGAATAGCTTGACTCCCTCTTCTTTGTGGCATCCCCTGAGATATTGGAACACTGGTATCATATCCCCCCTTGTCCTTCTCTTCATTAAACTAGACATACCTAATTCCAGCAACCGTTCCTTATATGTTTTAGCCTCCAGTCCCCTAATCATCTTTGTTGCTCTTCTCTGTACTCTTTTCTAGAGTCTCAACATCTTTTTTACATCGTGGTGACCAAAACTGGATGCAGTATTCCAAGTGTGGCCTTACCAAGGCATTGTAAAGTGGTATTAATACTTCACATAATCTTGATTCTATCCCTCTGTTAATGCAGCCTAGCACTGTGTTGGCTTTTTTGGCAGCTGCAGCACACTGCTGGCTCATATTTAAGTGATTGTCCACTAGGACTCCAAGATCCCTGTCACAATTACTACTATTGAGCAAGGTACCATCTATACTATACCTGTACATTTGATTTTTCTTGACTAAATGTAGAACCTTACTTTTTTCACCATTGAATTTCATTTTGTTAGATAGTGCCCAGTGTTCAAATCTGTCCTCCTATATCTCAAGCCCATCTTCTGGAGCATTGGGTATTCCTGACGGCCTGGTGTCATCTGCAAATTTGATGAGTTCCCCATTTATCCCCTCATCCAAATTGTTGATGAAGATGTTGAAGAGCACTGGGCCTAGAACAGAGCCCTGGGGCACCCCACTACACACTTCCCTCCATATAGATGCAGTTCCATTGAGGACCACATGCTGAGTATGGCCAGCCAGTTACGAATCCATCTGGTGGTGATGCTGTCTAACCCACATTTTTCTATCTTTTTTTTTTTAAATCTTACGTAAGATCAAACTTTATTGCTGAAAACTAATATTTGTCAAGTAGTAGGTTGTGATTACTTTATCAAATGCCTTACTGAAGTCCAAGTAAATTATATCCACAGCATTCCTCTGGTCCACTATTTTTGTCACTTAGTCAAAGAATGCAATAAGATTTGTCTGGCATGATCTGTTTTTGACAAATCCATGTTAGCTTTTAGTAATGACTTTGTTTGCCTCTAAGTGTTTGCTAATTCGTTGTTTGATTATCTTTTCCAGAATCTTCTCAGGTATTGAGCTCAGGCTGATAGGTCTGTATTCTCCTGCATCTATTTTCCCCCTTTTTTGAAGATGGGAACTACATCAGCCCTTTTCCAGTCCTCTGGTAGTTCCCCAGTGCTCCAGGATTTTTGAAAAATATAGTTCAATGGTTCTGAGATCACATCTGCCAGTTCCTTAAGAACCTTGGGCTGTGATCCTGGTGATTTGAACTTGTCTAGGCTGGACAGGTGCTCACTTACCATTTTCTTGCCTATCTTAACTTGTGTTTCTAATCTGTTTTTTATAGTACTGTTTTTGATAGATTGGACTGTTTTTTCCCTTTGTGTAAAGACAGATGCAAAAAACGAGTTAAATAGTTCTGCTTTCTCCCTGTTGTTTGTCACCTTCTTGCAACTTCCCCCCACTAATGAACCAATCATTTCTTTAACTTTTTTTCTTGTTTTTTACATGTTGAAAGAAGCTTTTTTTGCTAAATAAACGATAAGCATGAGCGTTGATAAGCAGCAAAAAATATACTGACATTTGCCAGAATGACATTTGCCAGCACCTGACATTTGCCAGAAATCCTGGCAATGGGAATAAAAATGATAAATTTCCACAATTCTATTTAATTCATATTTATTCATTAATATTAAAGCTAGAAATGCATACCTGCAATTTGAAAGCCGAGTTTAATTATAAGAAATTTTGTGTGCTCTGGTATTTTCTGTATGAAAATACAGAAAATACTTCTTAATAGAAGTCTTATAGTTCAAACTCAAACTATGTCTCCAATAGCTATTATAGTGGTAGAAGAGTTCCATTTGCTGCAGGTACATGCTTTTAGCTACCTGTTTGCTAGATCTCAAACAACAGCTTAAATGTCAGCATCGGGCCTTTTTATACCATCATGCCATTATTCACAGCAAATTAACTTCCCATTCAATTATTATTACCTACAGTTTTCCTAATATGATGGAAGCATTCATGAAAGACCAATACCCTGTGTGTCACAGTGAATTGTACAGACAATCTACTCCCTTTATTCTGAATGTATTACTCTTGACTAAGGGAAAAAAATATTCTAAATTAAACATGTACTTTTTCACATGCTTTTAACAGAAATGATAAAATACTATTTTACACATCCTGGGTTCCAAAAGTAAGATATGGCTACATTCACATTAAGGACTGAAATCCTGTTCGTTTTCCATCTTTCCCAAGGCAAGTCTCTAGATGTCTCTTTAGACCAGGGGTCCCCAACCCCCGGTCCAAGGACCGGTACCGGGCTGCCGCATGCCAACAATCGGTGCGCAGAAACAAGCAAAACCCCATCCATGGGATGTAGGCAGCACACAAAACCACACACTCTCTGGTCCTTGGAAAAACCTTTCTCCATGGAACCGGTCCCTGGTGTCCAAAAGGTTGAGCACCACTGCTTTAGACATCTCTAAAACATGTCTAAGCCTTAAAAGCAGGGGCTGTAGAATATGTTTTGCATAAAAAAAAACCTGGCCTCACATCCTAGCATTCCTGATAAAAAAATATAGATGCAACCCAGCCCTATGTGTGAGGGAGGACATTGTCCCCATCTAACAGCACCTGCAAAGGGGGGGATCATGAATGCCAATATGATGAACAGAACTAATGTGCAACATTGATGCATATAGGGAATGAAAGGACTTGCATTGCAAAGCTCTGTCCATCTTCTGATTGATTTTTAACCTCCTTCTACTCATTATGCCACCCCCATCTCCTATCTCTCCTAGCACTTAAAGGACACTCCCCAAGATAAACAGGGTGGCATACTTGCTTCCTTACTAGCTTTCTTCCATCTCTTCCCTTTTCTGTCACATAATGATTGGCCTTTTCTAAGGACATGCAATAGCTGCACAAATTCAACATTTCTACAACCAGCCTTTACCTGGATTACTCTACAGAGGAGGCATGGGGCCCTTTCCCTCCCATCTCATAAATTTGGGACTCACACTCTATACAGTGCTTGTAGAAGACTGAAAATTTACCCCTGGAAATCATCCGAGCTTCTTAAAATTACATAATCTCTTTTGTAAGACCTTACCCCAACTGCCCCTGGAAATCTAGTGTTCTGTGTTTGCAAGCACAGGTCTCTCATTTTTTTATCAAAAAAAAAAAAATCAGAGGTGGGAGTCTCTAGTAACTAGCTCACCAGAATGAGGAATAAAAGTAGCTATGTTGGAATGTATTAAAAAGGTGAATTTCCCTGAGGGAGGTGGTGTATTACAGAGGAATGAGAGGCAAGTCATTCCAGATGTTACATGTAAAAGAACGAGGGTGAAGACAGCCCCTCCCTAATAGTTCACAGAATATATCGTAAATGCAGATGTTGTCTGCCAAGAATTTGTCAGTAGGTATGAAACAATAAAGAATGCAGCTTGGAAGAATTGTTATGTGTCATTCTTGATTTTGGCCCTGACAGCAACAGAACTATAAGAAGAAAAGAAGAAAGATATTTCTCTAAAATGCATGGGTGTCAAACTCTCGACGTCACGTGACATGTCGTGACGTATCACGACTTTTTTCCCATTGCCAGCAATAGAGTGGGCTCGGTTTTAGCGTGATGCATCCGGCCCGCGGGACGGCAGTTTGACACCCCTGCTCTAATGATTTGTGGTTATACATAATTTTCCATTTCCATTTTATTTTCCAGAGAATTTCTTTTCCTGCAGGAAATAAAAGCCATTCAAATTTATGGCTCAAATAAATGCTTTTAACCTTTGGTTTTGTTCATGATTTTAAAGTCACTTCTCTGAGTTTCTCTTTTTTGTGCAGATCAGGCTGGTCAAGTGGGCAGAGCACAGCTGGGAGTTGGTGAGCAAGTGAGCGGGAGCGCACAGGAGTGGCAGAAGAGCATAAGAAGAATATTAAGTAGGATTAAATTCAGTTTATTAATTTGGCCCTCCACAAGAGTTCCAGTTTCTCATGTGGCCCCTTGGGAAAAGTAATTGTCCACCCCTGATCTATGGCAACCTATAATGAGTCCCTTTACCTAACTCATTAGCAGTCTAGTTGTTAGGAAATATCTCTGCCCAAGGTTTTGGAGTATCACTGCCAGATAGACTTGACCACACTGATCTTATTAGCCTGACTCCATACAAGAAACCCAATGACTTAATCAAAATTTTCCTACTTTCCATGCAAGGGGTCCCAAGTCTAGCTTCTTCTACTCTCTGCTAATCATGGCAACCCTGAAAAGTCTCCATTTGTCAGTTTGACAATGCTAAGCTGAATACACTTATGGTAAAGGGCTATTTTGTCATAGCATGAAGGATGTACACTCTGCATATTCAGGAAAGGGTTGAAAAAGAAATACTTTTTTTTCCTGTACAGTATAGCCAGGTGTTCTACATGAAGAACAGTCCCCTTTATGAAGTCAGATTGTTAGATTGTCAGAAAATAAAGGACAATCAGAAGGGCAAGCCATGAATAATTAACACCAGGAGAGCAGATTGAGCTGTGTACAGATTTTCTAGTCATAAAGTTCCCTCCTATATTGAGCAGTATTTCTATTTGTGGGGCCTTTGTTGCTTTCTGATCTTAGTTGTTTTCTTGCAGATGTCTCATTACCTAACATCATCAATGCTAGAAGCAAGTGGAGTTTGCTCTCTTTTTATATACTAGTGACTTACCCTTTCAGTGTTGGTGAGAGTGTTCATGGCAGTGTTATTTTGTTTGTCTGAGTTAGTAGATCCTTGATTAGGGTATTGTTTACTTTTTCATTGTTGGTCTAGTATTAATCCTGGTGTTAATCTCTGCTTATTTGGGTGTTGATTGTTGGCGATTTTTGGCTTTTTGATTCTCTTTTGAATGGTATGCAGATATTGTTTATCTCTATGTGCCTGTTGATGGCTGAAATGTCTGCAAAAAAAAAACATCTGCAAGAAAACAACCAAGATCAGAGTGCATCAAGGACTCCGTAGTTCAACCCTAAGCTACAAATAGTCTCTTCTATTAGTATTTTTATTTAAATTATGATAACTATGACATACCCACAGTTCAACATTTTTAATGCAAATCAACTTTTTGTTTTTTTCCTCTTGTTGAGTGACTTCTACGGTAGCAGGATGCCTATGGTATCCATGTGAATGACCTCATTACCAGATTCTGAGTCCATGCAGACACAAATGAAGACAAATCATTGGTTTTAAAGAGGAGACAGTGTTGTTCTTGCTGAGCATGTACAGAAAATGGCCAAACCTTTGGAGCTTTTGAGCATCAGTGATCGTGATGATAATAATATTCACTATGCAATAGTGGCAAATATCTGTAGCTCGGGTGTAGGATGAGGGTGGAGGTTCGTTCTCCGAGCTTCTGGGTTGGTTTCTGAATGTTTCGTTACCAGGCTAGATGACATCTTCAGCGGTGTTTAGGGGATGTATAGTCAGTGTTTATCTATACTTCTTATATAATTACTTTAAACTAGGGGTGTCAAACTGCCGGCCCATGGGCCGGATGCATCATCCAGAAGCCACGCCCACCTCATTGCCAATAATGGCAAAACTGTCCCAATACATTGCGTGATGTCACGTAACGTTGCGAGTTTGACATTCTGCTTTAAACCCTAAAAACCAAAAGAAGGCTCTGAAAAATACTGACCAAAATTCCATCAATTGCTAAAATGAGGAATGGAACCAGTGGCACATGACTTCAAAAACATGTGTCCATGGATGTAGTAAATAAACACCCTTCAAGACATCCTAAGTGCCAAAGCAACTTACTTCCTTTGGACTGAAAGAGGTTCATGGGCTAATGTTTACAATTTAAGTTCAAGTCTATTTAACTGCAATAGGTCTGACTTTACTTATCTCACTACTGACCCCGATAAAAGCTCGTGCTGCAATTCTTCTTCTGTTAGAAGATTAACAATAATTTTCTGAAATTGGCAGAGCCTTGTACTGATTAAAGCACAGCCTCTAACACAGGGGTTCTCAACCTTGGCAACTTTAAGACTTGTGGACTTCAACTCCCAGAATTCCTCAGCCAGCAAAAGCGTGCTTCAACAAATTGATTTTAGCTTTACTCAGGTTCTTCCCTCCCCCTTTCTTCCCTATTAACTCTCCACCTCTAAACAATTAGGTTTCTTACTTCTCACTGAGGTATTTCCCATTTATTGGCATTTTTCTGTGATGCAAGTAAATAGCAGCGGAATGTCTATGTGATAGACTCTCCATTAAATGTGTTATTTAATAGAACAAATATTGAGAAGAAATTAGTCTGTGAGTGTAAAATAAAAGCAAGGATTACATGTTGATTGTACTTCTGCTGAGATACGGTGGACAAAAGACTGAAGATTCCCCCATACTGAGTGCACCCCAAATAGCCATTAAAAGACAGTTTAGCGATAGCAATTGGCACAAAATAGGCTTTTCAGCATATCTGTAAGGGTATATAATAGTCAACATCTTATATCAATTGTACATATGATTTATCCACTTCATTTCCAAGCTGAATTTACATGCCAAGGGAAAATTATTAAATCCATTAATGTATGTGGGAAACATAATTCCATGGATGTCCTTTGTGCCTGTGAACCTATCCAAGATAATGATGCTCATCCCATTATTATCAGGCATTTCTTTGATGCTGTCCAAGTTCAGTGCCTTTTCATTCCCAAGGAAATCTATCAAGTTCCCTTTGGTTGAACTTTTTTTTCCTATGGGGGAGGGAGGGCATTCATCACAGCTTTACCTCTGTGTTGACTTTGAGATTATGTTTCAAGACTCTAAATTCAAATCTTCTTAAGGACACTTTATCACATTTACACAATCCAGTATCTAGGAAATATCTTGGACAGAGACCACCTCCTTCTCAGATCAGAACTCTGTTTGGTGACTTCTTGTGCCACATCTCATTTAGAGAATATGTTTTTTCCAGACTGACCAGACTTACTAAGAACTCTTAAGAGCCACGATTTCTATTTCCTTCATTTACGTTTCAATCACTAACCTTGAAGTATAGCACACAAGGCTTTATGGCATGAGAAAGCCACTGAAGGGTTCAGAAGTGAGCTGAGGTGAACAGAGAATTACTGCCACCTGGGAGCAGACTGCACAGAACTTCTAAAGACCTACATTACTTTCAGGAAAAAGGCAACTGTTGGAGTGATTTCAATTATAACACAGTGGCAAAGCACACCTGATGACCTTGTGAAAAGTGGCACGTCCACTTCTGACTGCATGAAAGTACTTTAAGTGTCTGGCCTCTTGGCTTTGCTAGATCAGACACTTTGGTAACTTCATGGATTCCATCTGGATATAAATGTCTACAGTGTGGCCTCCATAGGCGCTCACCTATAACAGCTGCATCCCAGCCTTGCACCTTTCTGATGTGTAGGCTCTGAATCTGGCTAAGGATGTGGAGAGTTGCAATCTCTGTGCACTTGTTATAAGTTGAGAACTACCTGTACTTTATCACTTTTTTCCCTTTTTTTTGTCATCAAGTTTTTAATACCTTGTTAGGAGACTGGTGGTACTCGAATATTGCCATATCCTAAAAGTGGTACAATCTGTGAAAAGGTTGAAAAGCCCTGCAGTAAAACAGCTTATAGTATTGTTCAAGCTTTGCAGATATGATGTAAAATGTATTCAGAATAATAGTAAGACCTGTACTTGCATTGCTACCTTATCATTAAGCAGCTCTATGCATCCATCTCAGTGGGTGCAGAATTCTAGGATAATGACTAAACAATCAATTAAAAATTGTCACTGTGCTCCTCCAAGCTGACCAAATTAATTGTTGTCCTAGCTTCTTAACTGCAAATCTCCCCAACTGCATGTTGAGTGGACCTTTCGGGAACGACAAAAATGAGCTTGCTGGTGGTTTGCTTCTCCCTTATCCATCTGATTTGGTGTAGAGGATGCAACATGGAAAGCAGCTAAATTATTTCATGATTGAGTGCATAACTTGTAAACCAAAGCGATTAGAAATATGGTAACAAAAAATAGTACAAAGAAATAATAATCTGGATATTAATATAGGACCTAGCCAGGAATTTTACAGCTGGTTTTAAATGTATGAAAGCAGAGGAAATACGATCAAACAAATAACTGAATGAAATAAACTTCACAGAAAGCAAAACCTATATGGCAAAGACTAGCCCAGGGGTAGGCAACCTTGGCTCTTTTATGACTCGTGGACTTCAACTCCCAGAATTCCTGAGCCAGCCAAGCTCAATTCTGGGAGTTGAAGTCCACGAGTCATAAAAGAGCCAAGGTTGCCTACCCCTGTACTAGAGCATGGGTGTACTCGCCGTGTCACATGATGTGTCGTGACATATCGTGACTTTTTTTTCATTGCCGGAGCTGGGGTGGGCACGGCCTCTATATGATGCAACCGGCCCTCCGGCTGGCAGTTTGACACCCCCGGACTAGAGGAAGTATGCCCTTGCATGTAGAGGATGGTTGCTACAGAAATGTTCTGGAATAGCAAAAGGTTATGAAATTATTATTATTATTATTATTATTATTATTATTATTATTATTATTATTTAGATTTCTATGCCGCCCTATTTCAAGAACTCAGGGCGGCTCACAACATAAATACTACATGTAGAAATCTAATATATAAAAAAACATTGTAAAACCGTCAATTAAAAGACCAATCATCCAAACAGACATACAAACATACATACACTGGCTGGAGCAAGATGTCAACTGCCCCAGGCCTGTCGGCAAAGATGAGTCTTCAGTAATTTGTGAAAGGCGGAGAGGGTGGGGGCAATACGGATCTCCGGGGGGAGTTGATTCCAGAGGGCCGGGGCCGCAACAGAGAAGGCTCTTCCCCTAGGCCCCGCCAGGCGACACTGTCTGGCTGACGGGACCTGGAGAAGGCCAACTCTGTGGGCCCTAACCGGTCGCTGGGTTTCATGGGGCAGCAGACGGTCCCGTAAGTAACCTGGTCCGATGCCATGTAGGCATCGGACCAAAATCTCCCAAAATGTGAAAAGTTCTGCACATATGGTGGCTGCTTGAGGGGACCAATGAAAAAGTCCTTCTGTAGCATGGAAAGATAGACGGAACAGGCAAACAAATATTCTCTGTTGGAGAATAATGGCCTAATACTGTGCAAATGCAGCATTGTATGGAATAGTAATTTCAGAGACATCTGGTAAAGAATCAAGAGTTCTAAGCTGATTTATGCCTCTCCCCCACCCTCCTTTTCACTTATATTTATGAGAGGAAAAAATTTATTTCCTTGTTGATAATTAAGTGGCACATATTCTTAGAAGTGATTCAGAACGTCCATCTGAAATGAATTGCAGAGAGGTTAATTCATTTTGGCATGCTCCTGCCCTGCTGTGAATGAGTTTCTAGAAGTCTGATTGTTTACTTCAAATCTATTGCTTTTTAATGGACACCCTTACAGTCCCTGGAAAGTTACAAACTGCATTTTCTGTTCCATCCCATTAGTCTTTTACTGTTATGTCAGCACTTCTAACTTGGAAGGAAACAACACAAATAAAGAAGGCGATAGAAAATTTAGCTCATTTGAATACAAAGCAACTTCCTGAATTCTCTGCCATAAAGCATTTTTAAATGTTCTATATCAGGGCTCCCCAACCCCCGGTCCGTGGGCCAGTACTGGGCCATGGCATGCCAGCAACCAAGCTGCACAAACAAGCAAAGCCCCATCAGTGGGATGCAGGCAGCACACAAAACCATGCCCTGTCTGGTCTGCAGAAAAACCTCTCTCCACGTAACCGGTTCTGGTGCCCAAAAGGTTGGAGACCTCTGTTCTATACGAAATGCCAGATATCTATCACCTTAGTGTACACCTCATTAAAAATCTAGAATAAGTTTTAAAATGGATTTTTACACTTTTCTTTTAGTTGTTAGTTTCTTATTTCTGAATAAGGGGGCAAATTTAAAACCAAAATAAAAATGATTTTAACACAATCAAATATTACTTCAGTGGGTTCTGAAATAATAGTCATGCCCCAGTCATTCTACTTTTATTTGCAAATCTTTGTATTTTATGATTTTCTCCTTTCTCTTCCCTTCTGCTATCTCCAGATATTGCCACAACCACTATCCAGACTTCTTCTTTTTTGCCCCTCTTATCAACAATTGTTATGTCTACAATGTTATGTGGCAAGTGCTTGTCTATTTGAAGTCCAAAGTCCCAGAGCACTTTAACTTCTTCATTTTCTATTACTTTGTCTCTTTTGTGGTCCCACCAGTTCTTATTTACAGGCCAATGGTATTTCTTGCAGCAACCATTGTTGCTACTTTGTCACACCATTGTTTGTAGTCCATCTGTGCGATCTTCTTGTAGCCGCTAACCAGGTGATCCCCAATTTCTTCAATTTCTTTGCCGAGGCAGCATTTGCCATCTTTATGGATCTGCAACAGATCTGGCCCAAAAAAGTCCAATCATGATCTCTCTCCCATCCATACATCTATTAGCTACATTTTAATCAAGAGAATTGCTAGAAACCCACGTGCTGCTCCAAGAATTTCACATATTTTTTTATCTCCTTCAAAAAGGAACGAAAACCCATTTCTTTTCCATCAGATCAAATAAATATGGACAAGAAGTGCAAAATTTTCAGCACAACTCTACTAGTTGTGAATGGTACAAAATAATATGTCTCGCTTTTCTATAGCTGCAGAAATCATTTACAGTACATGAATAACCCACTCAGTACAATCTATTTCAGTTAAACTGGCTTTTATGGCTTCTTTTTTTCTTAACATATGAATTATGAAGGTCAGAAATTGAAGTGTTCAATGAAAAAAAAAACCTTTTCATCAATAGTATCAGTTTATAACTTTGGAGGCTTGAAAAAAAGGCCAAAAAAGAACAAGAAAGCCATATGGTTTTGGGAACTGTAGTAAATCATTCTCTCTCTTTTTTATTTTCCAGTTTAGAACATTATCTCTTTTCACTTGGGGAAACATTGTTTATGGATTATTTAAATAAAATCAATTATTCCAAAGAACTTTCACTGCTTCTTTTAATATGGGCTTTAAGTCTCTTTAGAGGCAGTCTGAGTGCTAGAAAGCTCTGCATGATTTGAATATCATAAGACAGGAAGAATGTATGCAGATGGAGAAGCATGCAGGAAAATAAGAAATCTGAAGGTCTTGTTCACCCTAGTTATTCTATATTGCCATCCTGAAATCTTCAGATTGAAGTTTAAAAATATTCAAATCAACAACAACAAAAATCTGTCAGTTCAACGTAATCACACGTTCAGCGTAGCCAACCGTTCTCTGTGGAAGGGAATCGAAAATAAGTCAGCAAGTGTTGTATTGCCTCTGTACAAATCGATGGTGAGACCACACTTGGAGTACTGTGTACAGTTCTGGTCACCGCACCTCAAGAAGGATATAATGGAACTGGAAAAGGTGCAAAAAAGGGCAACAAGAATGATCAAGGAAATGGAGTGCCTCCCTTATGAAACCAGATTGCAACGCCTTGGTCTCTTCAGCCTTGAAAGACGGCGTTTAAAGGGTGACTTGATCGAAGTGTATAAAATCATGCATGGGATAGAAAAGGTGGATAGAGAAAAATTCTTTTCTCTATCACACAATACCAGGACAAGGGGGCACTCCCTAAAGCTCATAGCTAAGAAAGTGAGGACAAATAAAGGGAAATATTTCTTCACCCAGAGGGTCGTTGATTTATGGAATTCACTTCCAGAAGGGGTCGTGACAGCTGTCAGCCTTGACAGCTTCAAGGCAGGGTTAGATAGATTCATGGATGCCAAGTGTATCGGTGGTTATTAAAACGGATGTCCATGTGCCGCCTCTATGTTGGTTGAGGCAGGCAGGATTCCCTTGACTACCATTTGTTGGGGGTCAAGGGAAAGGGAGGGTTTTGCCTTCTCTTTCTGCTCAAGATCCCCATGTACAATTGGTGGGCCACTGTGTGACACAGAATGCTGGACTCGATGGGCTTTGGCCTGATTCAGCATGGCTCTTCTTATGTTCTTATGTGGCATCTTTCCAAGGAATCCAACTGATCAATGGACAAAATGAGGCAGAGTATCCTTCTGTTTGTCAGTGGCTAATCTGCCATTGAGGAAGCACAAGTCAAGCCATCCTCAAAAAATAAGAAGACTGTAGTGTAGAGGAGGGCCACCAATAGGTGGCCTGCAGTTGCCCCCTCCCCACCTTTTTGTCCTGCTCCCAGGACCACCCAGAGTACGGGTGTCAAACTCTCAATGTCATGTGATGTGTCGTGATGTATCATGACTTTTTTTCATTGTCGGCAATGGGGTGGGTGTGGTTTCGGCATGACACATCTGGCCCGTGGGCCGGCAGTTTGACACCTCTGACCCAGAGCAGCCACAAAAATTTGGCAACAGGCTGCCAGACTAATGCTGCTAGGGAATTTTTGCCTATTTTAAACAAAAACTGAAGGAGAAAAGAAAAGCTATCGTGCTTTTTTTAAAAAACTAAACCTCTCAAAAATGATTTTTAACAAAACTTGGTGAACTATACCATTGCCTTTGCTGATTTATTTTTTTTTCTAAAAAAAACCTGTTGTTTTTTTAAAAAAGCAGCTAGCTCAGCATCATTATCAAAAGAATCAAATGATATAACTTTTCAAATCAAAGAAAAGGGTTGAATTCTTAATTGGCATTGCGATTAAAAGATACAACTATTGTTACTTGGATGGATTATCCATAACATAAAATAAACTGTGATCACATTTTGCTGATTACATAATTACTTCATTAATTATTCTCTTTTTTCAAGTAAAGAATAACCATTACCCTTTTTAAAATGCTACTCTGGGAAGGGAAAGGAGAGGGAAAAGGATAGAGAATCCTCTTTAGATTCTCAGTCTTTAAAATTTTGAAATCAGAAAAACCAATCAAAGCTGCTCCTTATTTTCTCCATTCATTATCTTCCTATCTCTACTTCATTTTGTTGTTTCTTAGAAAATGCTCACTGTGATCTGAAATGAAGAGAGACACAAACTCTGCAAAGAGCACCAGATTTTTCATACCTTCATAAATTTCTGGAGTGAGAAGTCATTGATCATGGGGGTTGAGGAACAACCAAGGGTCTCATGCAGACCATATATTGTTGAAATGTGTTTAGAATTAGTAGCTTGGGTTGGTAGTTGGGCTGTTAGTTTGAGCTCTGAACTTGGCAGTTTGGTTGCAAATATTTTGTCACCATTCAAGGAAACATCGTCAGTGCGCTTTGAATTGTGCTCATCTGTCAGAGCACTGGCCTTTAAATACCTTTTTATGTGATGCAAATTGTTATGAATGTTATTTGTTTGGCTATTTCTGAGTCATGGTCTGACCGTATATAGGACCTATAATTACGACCCTCATAACTTCCTAAGATATCCTTCATAAGAGGTTCAAATCACTAGTGTCAGGTGATCCTAACTAGCCATTAAAAATGTCCTAAAATGGATATGCTATACCTCCATTAAATTTGATGCATGTATTTTGATTAAAGCAGAGGTCTCCAACCTTTCCGGCTTTGCAGATTGGTGGGGAAGAGGGGATGGCAGGCAAGTGTGTGTACACACGCAGCTCCATTTGCACAAGGGACAAGCACGCACATATGCCTTTTACACAAATGGAGTAGTGCATGTGCTCTCTCATTGCTTCTGCGGCCTGGTTCTGAATGGGCCACAGTCTGGTAGTGGGCTGTGGCCCAGGGGTTGGGGATTAAGTGCTGCATCACAAATTTTAGGGAAATGTTCAGTCCAAAGGATAAGTCATTTGATTTTGTCGATTAAAAATTGTGACTGAACAATGTGCACATGATCCAGGAACTCCATAATATGGGCTTGAAAGAGATTAACGAAAGTTCTCTCAAACAACCCAAAAAGTTATATAATATCTTTATTGTTTATTACAGCTCCTATAATTTATTCATCTATCAAACTGAAAAATATTTAGAATCTCTATTCCCCTCTTCAAACATTGATCAATTCATGTAATCAAACATTGACCAACTCATTAATCAAACGTTTATGACCTGTTTATATGTCCATGTATACATACACAAATCTCCATACAATATATTTTTTACAGATGCCTTTAATTTCTATTTACAAATCCAACAAAAAGAGGTCCCTCCTTTTTGCTAACAGTCCATTTAAATGTGCTTTGGTTTTTTTCCTCTAAGGAGCATGCGCAAGATGGACGCTTCCCTGTGAGAGCAGCCGGGCCTCCGATGGGGAATGGCTAGAGACCTCCCCCCAGGGGCCGAGAAACATCTGGGACCCCTGGGATTTTGGCAGCGGAACATCTTAGTCTCCCTGAGATATGTCTGTCGGCTCCCTTCTTGCCGGGAATGGACGAAGCTGAGTGGTGGTAACAGCGTACTTCCCCCTGCGGCCTGCGGTGAGGTGAGAAGCCAGCTGGGAGTCGGGAGGCCACCGCGAAAGAGAAGAGCTTGGCGGCGGCTCCCCCCTCCCCCACCATGTGAACGAGTGACTCTTGAAAAGACTGCTGAGAGGCTCCTGGCTCTGAGAGGCCGCTGCGAGGGGGAACAGCTTGGCAGCTGGCCTCCCCCTCCCCCCTTCTACCATCATTATGCTCAGGTAGGCAGTCGAGAGGCGTTGGTGCTGGGAGGCTGCCGCAAAAGGGAAGATCAGCGGCGCCCCCCCCTACCATCATGTGAGCTAGTGGTTCGGGGAGACAGCTGAGAATTGCAGGGGATAGAGGGGGCAGCATGGACCTGGCAGTGAGGGAAACAACGTGGTCATGCTTCCCCCCCCTATGAACTGGTGAACGAGCGTCCAACGGTGAGGCCAAATGGGAGAACTGCAGTGGCCTCCCCCACCCCATGAGCTTCGTGCGGGAAGGAAAGTTGAACTGAGCACTATCAGGAGGGGCAGTAAGACAGCCCTGAAGAAAGAATCCCGGATTATGACTCTGGTGCTGCCCTTATGGACCCCTTTTCAGAGACCTGGTCCTTGCCCCTGGCAGCACATATGCGAATCTGTGGATCGTGGATTAAACGAAGCAGGATGGAACAACATAGGGGCTTTTCCTGCTCGGACCACTCAAAATCTACCTTCATTATTATTATTATTATTATTATTTTTACCATCACCCTGATAGAAACTTGGTACTTGGACCTTAATTCAGACTTGACTGCCTGGTTTCTTGCCGGACCCTATCGATTCATATTACTTGACTGGCTGCTTACTCGAAGTGGAAGCTTCTTGCATTGCGAGACTCCCCCCTCTCGCAATTATGGCCCTCTGTTCTATCAAGGGCCCATCTCGAGGATGGACTTTGGAGTCCTGAGAGATGGCATGCATCAAAAAAGGGGCTTTGGGGTTTTTTAATTAGGTACTTAGTCAAAGTTTTAAGGGTGGGGAGGGGTGGGGAAGGAGTGTTTAGGGCAGGGGAAGAAATTGTCAGAAGGGAACAAGAAGACAGGCCAGGCGACGGAAGGGGACGGAGTCCTGAGGGTGCGGACGGGGGGCTGATTAAGACTAGCTCAGTTCCAATAAGTACCGTTAGCGGGAGGGGCAGGTATGGTGGGAGCAGGGGGCCGTATCATAATAAGGGAGCGCGCACCCGCTGCTTACGAGCGGTCGTGCGCTCCGACCCCCAAGGCTCAACCTGTTCTCGGGGTTGTTCAGAACCACAGGGCCCTGGCTGTAGGCTGATGCTGTGCAATGCCAGGTCTGTGGTAAATAAGGCCCCCCTCATTCAAGATTTAATCTCAGAGGGGGGAGCAGACCTGGCGGGTATAACGGAGACCTGGTTGGGACCAGAGGGCGGTGTCCCTCTGGTGGAAATGTGCCCACCGGGTTTCCTTGCATTCCACCAGCCGAGAGCTCAAGGCAGGGGTGGGGGAGTGGCGGTCGTGATCAGGGAAAGTTTCAGGCCAAGGGAGGTCACTGTTCCTCAGACGGCAGGCTGTGAATCCCTTCTGGTGAAGTGGGACCTAGGGGGTCCGAGGGCGGTGTTGATTACGTACCTGGCGCCCTGCCACGTATCAACCTCCCTGCCCGAGCTCCTGAGCGTTGTCGCCGCGGTGGTGGTTGAGGTCCCCAGGCTAATAGTCATGGGTGACTTCAACCTGCCGTCCGGGGGCGGGGCGTCCGGGGAGGCTCGGGAGTTCATGGCTTCCATGACAGCCATGGACCTGACCCAGGTAATTCAAGGCCCCACACACACAGGGGGGAACACGCTTGACCTGGTTTTTGTCTCTGGACAGTGGCTGAGTGGTCAGAGTGTAGGGGATATAGTCATTGAACCCCTGTCATGGTCTGATCACTCTCTCCTATGCTTGGACTTTCGGACCGTTGCACCCCACCGCAGGGTGGCGGAACCGGTGAGATGGTACCGCCCCAGGCGGCTGATGGAACCCGAGCGGTTCCAGGGAGAGCTTGGGCCAATTCCTGAGGTTCTGACACACGACTCGGTTGGAGAGGTGGTGGCGGCCTGGGACAGGGCGGCTGCCGGTGCCCTGGATCGAGTTGTGCCTTTGCGGCCTCTGATTTGGCGTGGGTCTCGACCGGCCCCGTGGTATAACGAGGGGTTGAGAGAGATGAAACGCCGGAAAAGACGCCTAGAGAGCAGTTGGAGATCGAGCCGTGCCGAATCTGACCGAACATTGGTAAGAGACCATATTAGGTCCTACCTAATGGCGATAAGAGCAGAGAAGTGTTCCTACCTCACTGCTCTTATTGCGTCATCAGATAACCGCCCAGCCTCCTTGTTTAGGGTGACCCGCTCCCTCCTTCATCAGGAGGTGAGGGGAGACCCCTTAGAGGGTAGAGCTGAGGATTTCGGAAAATATCTGTATGATAAAATCGCTCAGATACGGGAAGGCTTCGACTTCAACTGGGTATGTCCAATGGGAGAGGCGGAGGCTGGTCTTGAGACTGTTACCTGGGTTGAGTTTGACCCCGTGACCCCCGAGGACGTGGACAGGTTGCTGGGGGGACTTAGGGCGACCACATGTTTACTGGACCCGTGCCCCTCCTGGTTGGTGCTGGCCTCCCGGGAGGTGGTACGAGGCTGGTTCCGAGCAATTATCAACGCTTCCTTGAGTGAGGGTGTCTTTCCCGCTGCCTTGAAAGAGGCAGTGGTGAGACCCCTCCTCAAGAAGCCTGCCCTGGATCCAGCTGTTTTATCAAACTACCGTCCCGTCTCCAACCTTCGCTTTCTTGCGAAGGTTGTTGAGAGTGTGGTTGCCCGACAGTTCCCGCAGCACCTGGAGGAATCGTCATATCTCGATCCGTTCCAGTCGGGCTTCAGGCCTGGCTACAGCACGGAAACAGCATTGGTCGCGTTGGTGGATGATCTCTGGCGGGCCCAAGACAGGGGTTGCTCCTCTGTTCTGGTGCTATTGGACCTCTCGGCGGCTTTTGATACCATCGATCATGGTATCATGCTGCAACGGTTGGAGGGGCTGGGCATAGGAGGCATTGTCTTGCAGTGGTTCTCCTCCTTCCTCTCTGGCCGGATGCAGTCTGTGTTGACAGGGGGCCAGAGGTCGACCCCGAGACCCCTCGTATGTGGGGTACCTCAGGGGTCGGTCCTCTCGCCTCTACTGTTCAACATTTATGTAAAGCCGCTGGGTGAGATCATCCGTGGTTTTGGCGTGGAGTACCACCAGTACGCTGATGATACCCAGCTGTACATTTCCACGCCAAACCACCCCAACGATGCCCTTGCCGTGCTGACCCAGTGCCTGGAGGCCGTGCGGGTATGGATGGGGAGAAACAGACTCAAGCTCAACCCCTCCAAGACCGAGTGGCTGTGGTTACCGTCGTCCCGGTACAGCCAGCTGATTCCATCGCTGTGTATTGGGGGCGAAACAGTGGCTCCCACAGGAAGGGTTCGCAACTTGGGAATCCTCCTGGACTCACGGCTGTCCTTAGAGGACCATCTGACGGCCGTGGCCGGGAGGATGTTCCACCAGGTTCGCCTGGTGCGCCAGTTGCGTCCCTTCCTAGACCGGGACTCGCTATGCACAGTCACTCATGCCCTCGTGACCTCCAGGCTGGACTACTGTAATGCTCTCTACATGGGGCTCCCCTTGAGGTGCATCCGGAAGCTCCAACTTGCCCAGAATGCAGCCGCGCGGGTAGTGATGGGAGCGTCGTGGCGCTCCCACGTAACACCGCTCCTGCGTGAGTTGCACTGGTTGCCGGTGGTCTTTCGGGTGCGGTTCAAGGTGTTAGTGACCACTTTTAAAGCGCTCCATGGCATCGGACCCGGATACTTACAGGACCGTCTACTGCCAGCAAATACCTCCCGCCGTCCGGTACGCTCCCACAGAGAGGGCCTCCTCAGGGAGCCGTCGGCCAGACAGTGCCGGCTGGCGACCCCCAGGGGGAGAGCCTTCTCTGTGGGAGCTCCCACGTTATGGAACGAGCTCCCCCCCGAACTCCGTATAATAACAGATTTACGCACCTTCCGTCGGGAACTAAAAACATTTCTTTTCCGACAGGCCGGCCTGGCATAGAAGCTTCGGTTCCAATAGGGTCAAAATGTTTTAAGGGGACTGAGTATTTTTTAAGATTTTAAATTTTGTATGTTTTGGGTTTTAGGATTTTGGCCAAATGATTTAATTTATTTTTAATTATTTTAAATTTTGTATATTTATATGTTTTTTTTTAAATTTTAGGCTGTACACCGCCCCGAGTCCTTCGGGAGAGGGGCGGTATAGAAATTTAATAAAATAAAATAATAAAATAAATATATTCACCTTCTCTCCCCCCCCCACTTGACAGTACAGATTTTAAGTGCATTGTTAACTGCACTGATTTTGTTGACCAGCAATAACTAGAAAACATGAAAGGAAAGAAATAAAAAAGGAAAATGCAGGATAATTAATCATACTCTGTCCTTTCCTTGAAACCCACTAGCTGCAACATAGACAGTAAGGCCATTACAGATCACTTTGTTATGAAATATGTCTACTGTAGATCTGCCCCAGTGGAAGGACAGCAGTAATGTTCAGAGCTTCCTGGCAATTTTTCATTCCTGGGGTATGGTACTGTAGCTACAAAACTTACCCTGAACCTACTCCATGAGAGTCTGTTCAACATCCCCAACTATGATGGAGAATCTGTTTCCCATAGAAGAAACACATCCAACTACAAACCCAATTACTTCATGGAACGTAGTGGACACCACCTTGTTCTTGTTTCAGGAAGCAAAACACCTCCGCCATAACCAACTTGGACAAGCATTTAAAAATGGGGAAATTCAGAGTAACAGATCTACTCTTAGCATATTCTGAGACTGGAATATTCTGAGTCGAGTATTTAAAAATCCTGCAAATACACAACTGTATGGTAATACAGGCAGATGCTGTTGAGGAATGGGTGATTTGAAATAATAGAGAGAAGAGGGAAGCTTCTCTTCAGTTCCTCTAAATAGGGTGCATGGTACGTGTGAAATAAGAAGCTGACATTTTGGCAGTAAACACTTTTAAAATGTCAGTGCTTTTAGAATGTAGATGCAGAGATTGCAGATCTAATTCTCAATCAGCTGTGCTATTCACACAGAGTAGGATAGCTCAGCAGGGCCAGCACAGGGCTGAAGAAGCCTTAGCCTTTTAACTGACTGACTCTGCTACGTTGACAGCTCTTCTGACATGCAGCTCCTTGATGGCATTGGCAGATGGATGCAAACCTGTCATTTTAATTTCCCAGAATGCCTGAAATGCCAGTAAAGGTAAAATAGTTATTGCCCTGAATCAGGAAAGTGTGATTGCCAGACCAAAGGTAGAAATATAACAAGTACTGAGTCCAGATTTGGAGATCATTATCTATGACTAATCTACCCATCATGGATATCTCCTGATTCTGCATCCTATTTCTTTCCTCCCAAAAATTTACAGAATATTCAAGTATTTTTTTAAAAAAAAATCTTTGTAAATATCAGTGGTGTTCATGCCAATCTCTCCCAGATTACTTCAAACAGAGCAATCTGTTTCAATGGAGGCAAAATTTGAAAAATGAGATGCTGCTTTCAAGGATATATATTCAATGGTTACTAAAAGAACATGTTTTTCCCCCTAGATGGTGAAAACTGAAACAACTTACATGTAAATCTGCACAGCTATATATTTCTTGGAATTTTAAGTCTGATTTTTTTTTTTAAAGCCAGTTAAACCAAGAGGGACAAATAGCTTACACATTTGCTGAAATACATTAATCAGAAGGACATGGCAATGGAAAAGACCTGCTAATAGAGTTTGGCAGATCATGAGAAATACATGAGGTTCAGAATAGAATAGAATAGAATAGAATAGAATAGAATAGAATAGAATAGAATAGAATAGAATAGAATAGAATAGAATAGAATAGAAATTTAAATTTCTATAGAATTTATTTATTTATTTAAACTTATATGCCGCCCTTCTCCTAGGACCCAGGGCGGCTTACAATAACAACACAATAAAAATCAATTACATTCACACAACATACAATCACTGTCAACACGCAGTCGCTGATGGAGGGACATTCCTAGGCCCAGGGGCAGAGTGCAGTTCATACGCCCCAAGCCTGTCGGCATAAATGCGTCTTCAACAATTTCCGGAAGGCTAGGAGGGAGGAAGCAGTACGAACCTCTGAGGGAAGTTGGTTCCAGAGGGCTGGGGCAGCAACGGAGAAGGCCCTTGCCCTAGGCCTCGCCAGATGACATTGCTTAACAGACGGGACTCGTAGGAGGCCAACCCTATGTGCCCTAACTGGTCGCTGGGATTCATGAGGCAGAATTTAAATTTAAATTCTATTAAATAGAATTTAGTAGAAATGCAACAAATCTCTTGTGGAGGGAAGACTGAGTCAGAAGATCTGATGAACTGCTTGATAGTGTTAAAGTTGTTCAAATCTGTTGCTGGGCAATTTCAAGACTTCTTTTTGCTCATACGTCCTACTTACAGCTCCTCATCTTTAAACCACCAGACTTGGATAGAAAAACCTTCAAACAGAGACCTAACTGTTGTAAATAGGACTTCTAGCTGTTGTATGTAGAGCTAACTGGCAAACATTTTATTGTGCTCTCAGCTTAAGTCTTTCTGAGTGTAACAGTGAGGGCTTTTTTGGCTCCACTGAGTGGCATGGACTTTCTATACAGGGAAATTACACCAGCTGTTTGAGACAATCAAACTGAAACTGGGGGTTAAGGTGTGTGGAATAAGCATAATGAACTCTACATTTTTAAATAAACCAGAGCTAGAAGACATTCAAACATTAGCCACTGAATAAAAACAGAATTTCCCTAAGGTCAGACTTGAACAAGCAGCCTTCACATTTAGGAGGCAGGCTCTTGTACTCTCCTCCCCATAAAAATTATTGACAGAAGAGAATTCACCAAGAAGAGGCAAGTGCAGCAGGCAAAAATAATTTACTCCCAGCTAGGTAAACAGTTACATACCAATGAAGATTTGTGGTTGCATCTAGTAAGTCGATTAGTTCCTAAGCTTTTATAAATGACTTCATCTGGTGCAGGTAGTCTTTCCTGGGATAGAATTATATATCTAGCCATTGTTCTAAGAGGGAAAAGAAAATTTGGGGGAGTTAGTAAAAGAAGAAATCAAAAATACTGAGAATTACTTATGTATCACGTCCATATAGTTCATGGGTATGTGCGTCTAAGCATCCGATGAGCTGGACTGTGAATCATGAAATCTTAGGTGATAATATAGTGGTTGATCTTTGAAATGCCACCTCTGTTGTTTTGAGTGTGTTTAGTAAACAAACACAGCTATATTTCTGGAGCTAATACAATGTTACCAAGCCAATAGGCTTCTTCTTATGAATACCATAATCCAGAAAACAGGTAAATAACACCCCAAAACACATATACTCCTGCAATGTCTAGGCTGCAACTCCCAAGGACTTCCAAAAGTACTTTTAACTATGACAGGGGTGTCAAAGTGCTGGCCCGTGGGCTGGATGTGTCAAGCCGAAACTGTGCCCACCCCAACTCCAGCAATGGGGAAAAAGCATATGTCACATGACGCGGCGAGTTTGACACCCCTGAACTATGACAAAAGAGAAAATGGATAAACATTTGACTAGAGACAATCATACTAGCTTCAAAGATGCAAGAGTCCTCTGAATTAGCTTGACTTTTAGCAACTTCATGCCCATACAGTTTCCTCTGCAATAGTGCAGAAGTGGTTTATCACTGGCATTTTTTTCTCCTTTTCTTTTTTTTCTTCTTCCCAATCCAGCCTACAGATTCTTCTAGCCAATAAGCAGCATTGCAGTATTGAAGGTCAGCTACCTGCTCCCAGAAAGATGAATGTATTAACTATTTGATTTTGTTTAATTTAAATGTTAAATGGAAATGCTCTCCTGTTCCCTCTCACGACTGTTTTGGATTGTATATCCCTCAAGCACTCCACTCATGAGTCATGGCAGAAGATATTGCACAACTCTATTCTAGAGGATGAGGCAAGCTTTGTCACAAGGATTGCCCATGAAAATAGCTGAGTGCAGAACTCAAAGCTCTTCAGTGATTCTTGTAAGGCCTCAAATGCCACCTGCATTTGTGTGACTGATAATGGGTGCCAGAGCAGAATATGAAAGCTAAGAATTTGCTGCTTGTACAGTTGCCTTTATCTTTACACCCTATTGATCAACTTCTAGTTAATTACATGTATGTAAATCAATATGGCTGTGCACATCTGGCTATATGTCTTTTCAATTTCACACATCGGCTTTATTAAAGAAAATATGCAATTTAAGCAACTAATCGGAAACGCTTACTACCCTGTCAGCAATGATAAGAGCTTTTTTGGTTCTTCATGTTTTCTGCTTCTGATCTGAATGACTCAGAGTAGTTAATCTCAGCTTTTGCTTCTATAGCTGGGCTGAATTAATTTCGCAAACACTTCCTCAGATTGAAAGATATCAGGATGGGGAGGTAGCTTTACGTGTGCAGTGGTGCAGCAAATATGCTGTTAAAAGCAGAAATAGCATTCTCATCCATCTATGATTCTCTGCAATAGTAAAGAGAAAATAAGACCCTTGAGCCTATGCAAAGCTGCAGATAATCTTGATCCTAATTAAATTCTATAACTTTACAATGACAGCTTCTGAGGAAAAAAAAATTTCAGGACCAGAATAACAAAATAACACAGTAGGAAGGGACTTTGAACGTCTTCCAGTCCAACCCCCTGCGCAGGCAGGAAACCCTATACCATTTTAGACAAATGGTTGTCCAATCTCTTCTTAAAAACTGTTGGAGAACCCACAACTTCTGGAGGCAAGTGTTCCACTGGTTAATTGTTCTAAGTGTCAGGAAATTTGTCCTTAGTTCTAGATTGGTTAGCTCCTTGATTATTTTCTGTTCATTGATTCTTATCTTTCCTTTAGGTGCTTTGGAGAATAGGTTGGCCCCCTCTTCTTTGTACTATCATGTCACCCCTAGTCCTTCTTTTTATTAAACTAGACATACCCAGTTCCTGCAACCGTTCTTCATATGTTTTATCCTCCAGTCCCTAATCATATATGTTGCTCTTCTCTGCACTCTTTATAGATATTGGTGACCAGAATTGGATGCAATATTTCAAGTGTGATCTTACTAAGGCATTATAAAGTGATATTAACCTTCACGTGATCTTGATTCTATCCCTCTCTTAATGCAGCTTAGGACTGCATTGGCTTTTTTGGCAGCTGCAGCACATGCCTGGCTTGTATTTAAGTGATTGTCCACTAGGACTCCAAGATCCCTCTCGCAGTTACTACGGTTGAGCCAGATACCACCTATACCATAGATGTCAAACTCGCCACGTCACGTGACGTCTCATGACATATCGCGATGTTTTTTGCATTGCCAGAGCTCGGGTGGGCGCGGTCTCTGTATGATGCAACCGGCCCATGGGCCGGCAGTTTGATACCCCTGACCTATACTATACCTGTGAATTTGGTTTTTCTTGCCTAAGTGTAGAACCTTACTTTTTTCACCATTGAATTTCACTTTGTTAGATAGCACCCAGTGTTCAAGTCTGTTCAGATTCTTCTGTATCTTGAGCCTACATCTGGAGTATTGGCTATTATTGCCAGGTTGGTGTCATCTGAAAATTTGATGAGTTCCCCATCTATTTCTTTTACCTAAATCATTGATGAAGATATTGAAGATTAGTGGGCCTAAGTCAGAGCCTTGGGGTACACCACTGCA
This sequence comes from Bothrops alternatus, assembly GCA_034064705.1. Lineage (NCBI taxonomy): Eukaryota > Metazoa > Chordata > Lepidosauria > Squamata > Viperidae > Bothrops > Bothrops alternatus. The sequence goes on along the minus strand of JARGCV010000223.1, from coordinate 34,052,728 downwards.
TACATCCCTCCATGTAGATGCAATTCTATTAAGGATTACACGTTGAGTGTAGTTGGTCAGCCAGTTACGAATTCATCTTGTGGTGATGCTGTCTAACCCACATTTTTCTATCTTATTAAGTAGTAGGCTGTGATCTACTTTATCAAATGCCTTACTGGAGTCCAAATAAATTATATCCTCAGCATATCTCTGGTCCGCTAATTTTGTCACTAAATGGATGCACTGTTCATTTGGATGCAGTATTCCAATTTATTATAAAGAGTATTCCAATTATATTACAAAGAGTGATCACACACAACTCATTCCCATCAGTCCAGCTGTATAAACAGAAAGGGATCCGATTTTAGGATTAGGTCTGAGTCCGAACTGTGCTCCATATTTAATGGAATAAAACACTGCAGAACCAATATGATGTAGTGATTGACATCAAGACCTGGAAGACTTTAGTTCAAGTGCCTTTATCAGCACAGAAGCTCACTGGGTGACTTTGAGCCAATTACTTATTGTTGTGGGAATCACTGTAAGTGGGCGTGATCTATACATCACTTTGAGGTCCTGGATCATTAGATATAAATCTAATAAATAATATGTATCTTTGATTTGGATGAATAGCTAAGTATCAATCTCCTTATTAAAAAGACAAGGTATTTACCTGTAAAGGAAAAAAAAATGAAAACACTGACCCAGATACGATCTCACTTTTCTGGGCATCAAACCATCCTGCATTTTTAAATCTAAATCGGACTACGCTACTATGATAACCAGTTTATCATAGTGGCATTTCTGAATGCAGATTAGCACTTTCTTCTTAGCCCGTCACAAGTATAGGCTATTCATCACTACCTGATTGCAAGAAGGAACATTGTTCCTTTTTCTAGTCTCAAATCATTGCCAATGCACTGCTCCAGCTTTGTATTTCAGTTTTGATTCAAAATTACTGATTTTAATGAGAGCCACTTTAAGACCTTCTGAGCAGTACAGCAAGGCTTCCTGTCCGTTTCCTTTTTAGAAACATCGTTAGGTTTCAATGTAAGAGTTATGTTTTCTTATTTCTGTGTAGGTAACCTGTCACTTTTTCCTAGTAGGTCCTTCAGTGGACCTACATAAGGAAGGTAGGAGCAGAAAAACAGGCTGTTCCCCATTGTTTGATTATTGTAGTATCAAAATAATGATGGAGGGAGGGAGGGAGGGAGGAAGGACCTATGTTAATATCAAATGAGATAATGTGGGAGGGAGCTATGATAACATTCATGTATGCAGACATCCAGAAAAGGAAAAGAATGAGGACAACGAGAAGGAAATATTCTTTAAATGGAAAAGGCAGCCATTGGTAGACCAGTCCACATAGGAGTCAGTCAGCAAGGTTGTCTTCCCTGAATGGCTAGGAAGGGTAAGAACAGAACATACAGAACAGAACAGAACAGAACAGAACAGAACAGAACAGAACAGAACAGAACAAAGGGAAGAAGAAAGGGAGGAACCAAACAGTGGCCATGTCACCAGGCCAGCCCCATTGCCAACCTACTGTAGTCTAGACTGGGAATTTCTGAAATTGGTTAGAGCAGCACAGGAGACAAGTAGCTTTGGCTGAAGAGCAGAAGTATTCTAAGTGAAAAGAAAAACAGGAAAGGGACATACTTTTTCTGCAAATGAACAGATTTCTAATCACCCCATCTACTAGCTATTACAAGATTCCCAATATTTTTGGACCAGTGGGCACATCTGGAATTTTGAAAGCATACAGAATGACACCTCAGTGGGCAGTGACTAATTACCTACTAAACTATATTTGCAATATAGTATCCAGGTGTACTGACTCTTTTTATCCTAATGTTTAGCTAACAAGAGGAATTTACTCTCTTATAATGTCATCATCTTTTATTTAACACTAAGTAAGGCTTGGCAGCATCTCACTAGAATTGGTTTGAATTGATTAAGCTTGACTTGATGCTTAGTGATAATAATTGTTAACCAATAACACCCTGTGTATTATTTCAATTTATAGCAGTCTATTTAAAAAGTTATACCTTTGCTAATTACATTTATTTATTGTATTTTTAATTTTATTTCTATCTTACAGTATATCCATGTTATTTTATGTTGCACAAAAGTGGTCAGCAGTTTAAATTAAGCTTTTTAACTTTGCTGATTTTTGGACTAAGCACAAAACACACTTTTACGTTTAACCAGAATGGAAAAATAGTGAAGCTTCTCTCCCACAGCCTTGTCATCTTGCAGGATGCTGGCTACCCTTTCCTCCCCCTTTCTCTCAAGTGAACATACTTCAAAAGAGAGTGCTACGGTAGATTGCAAGGATGCATCATCTTGCTAAGTCTGATATACAAACATATAAACAGACATATCTTATTATTCCAAATCTCCCTGGAGCATATGTGATACCCCAGAGATATTGCCATTAATAGCATTCATGTTTGGGGCTGGTGCTTTGCAACCTGCTTGTTTGTTGTTTCCAAAACCTAAAGGTCACTTAAAATTTTTTTTGGGGGGATAGGGCGTCCTGGTGCCCATAGGTGCCATATTGGTTGCCCAGGAGTTATTACAACTGCTAGATTGAATAAATCTAATCTTACACTGTACTACTAAATTTCACTTTACAATAACTGAACAAGGCTGATATAATATTCCCCAAAGTTATTTTTGATCATGAGAAGTACTTTTTCTATGGTAAGTTCCATTAAGCAATCCATATAATCTTGGAAATACGGTAAGAATCCATTGCAGCTTTAGAGCAATGTGCAAATTAACTCATTATTTCATAATTCCACAATCTTAACATAAAACTACCCAGACAAATTTTTATTAAAAAAAAAAACCTGACGGATGGCCATTTTCAAGCACATACATTCTTTGCTCTAGTGATGTGGCATAGTAACATCTTCTAAGACAGTGGTTCTCAACCTTTTTCAGGTTGAGACCCCACTTGCCCCGCCCATACGCGGCGCGACCCGACCCGCACCGCGTGCGCATGACGGGCCGATCCGCGCATGCGTGCGCGCGGGCCAATCCGTGCATGCGCGGCGCGCGCGACTGGCCGATCCGCGCATGCACGCGCGATGGGCCAACCCGCGCATGCGCGGCACGCGCAGCGCGATGGTCCGAACCGCACATGCATGGCGCAACGGGCCGATCCGTGCATGTGCGACATGCGCGTGATGGCCCGAACCATGCATGCACGGCGCGACGGGCTGATCCGTGCATGCACGGTGCACGTGTGACGGCCCGAACTGCGCATGCACGGTGCGCGTGACGGGGAAAAAAATGGCAGACCGTGGTGTCCGGCGACCCCCGCGAAATGGTCGTTCGACCCCAAATGGGGTCGCGACCCATAGGTTGAGAACCGCTGTTCTAAGAAATAGGTGTTCACTTGATTTGGCTGTTTCCATCCACTGTTCCTGAAACTTTTATATTGGAAGGTGGGGAGGAGAGAGATGAATAACATGAATAACATGAATAACATGCCAATGTAAATTGCCATCAGGCAGTGTCTGCAGGACTAATAAAAAATGTTGCATATGGATTCCTAATTAAAACAAAGCAATTGACTCCTCTGTAGCAGCTGTTTCTGAAATTAGTGGTTTTATTACAGCTATAATGTAGACAATTGAGAGAATTGATCATGATTTATTCACGTGCTGCAATATTGGATTTTTGCAATCTCTGCCACTAGCTCAGATGTACATGGGGACTAAGCACATGGTTGGAAAACCAAGAAGTTGCCCCAACACCAGTGGTAGGATTCAGCCATTTCGCACCACTTCAGCAGAACCGGTAGCTAATTTTTTGTTGCCCAGGCCCAGAATGGACTTCCAGAAGCAGCATCCACACAGAGAACCAGTTGTTCACATATTTGAATTTCACCACTATCCAACACTGTGCTCACTTCTGCATTACTGAAAAAGACAATAACGATAGGAAAACATTTACATATTTTAAGTTCACAGATGCAAATCTGAAAATAAGCACTTTGATTTGAGTTATTATATGAATTATATGAATACCACCTGTCATGCAAATCATCTCAAAATGGTATAGATTGTAATTCACTAAGATATATAAAATAAAATAATAAAATATAATTAGGTCCAAAATGAATAGACAATAGTGTTTCATTAGTCGGAACCATGACATTCAACATATTTCAGTACAATAAATAAATTCCATCTTCTGACCAAACTGTCTACAAATTATTAAGGCTCCCGCTTTCCTGCCCTGGGTATACTTTCTCTATAAACTGGGCACAAACTGGATAGCTCCACAAATCAAGGAGGTCTTCAAGTAGAGGTAGGTCTTTGTGTGGCATGAAATATGGTTTATGTAATTGTTATTCTTCATAACATTGTGTGCCATGCCACTACATAAAACAGTCAAAACCCAGATGAGCATAGATTAACACCAAGGTTAACATCAGACCAATAATCAAGAAGAAAATAATAACCCCAATCAAGGAAGCACCAAACAAACTAACAGAAAAACAGCACAACCAAAGAACCCCCAAGATCATCCCCCACCAACACTGGCAGGGCAAGCCACTAGAATAGGAGTGTCAAACTGCCGGCCTGCGGGCTGATTGCATCATGAGGAGGCCATGCCCACCCTAGCTCTGGCAATGCGAAAAAAGTCTCGATACGTCGTGACACGTCACATGACGTGGCGAGTTTGATACCCGTGCACTAGAACATAAACTGAGAGCAAACCTCACTCCTCACTAGTGCCGATGATGTTATCCAACTTGGATAATGAAACATCTGCAAGAAGACAACCAAGCTCAGAAAGCACCAAGGACCCCTCATTTCAACCCGGAATTACAAATATTCTCCTTTATTGGTACTACATAAAACAGCCTAACCCAGCGGTTCTCAACCTTTTCCGGGGCTCGACCCTGGCCCGCATCGTGCATGCGTGGCACGACGGGGTGCATCGCACATGCGTGGTGTGACGGGGCGCATCGCGCATGCACGGCACGATGGGGGCACATCACGCATGCATGGCACGACAGGGCGCATTGCGCATGCGCAGCGCGACGGGGTGCATTGCACATGTGCAGCGTGGCAGGGCGCATTGTGCATGCGCGGCACGACGGCCCGCATCGCGCATGCACGGCACGATGGCCCACATCGCACATGCGCAGCACGACGGTCCGCATAGGAAAGGGGAAAAAATGGCCGACCAAAAAAAAAATGGCCGACCAAAAAAATATGGTGGACTGCGGTGTTTGGCGACCCCCGTGAAATGATCGTTCGATCCCAAATGGGGTCGCGACCCACAGGTTGAGAACCGCTGGCCTAACCTCTAAACCAGAGAAGTGGCTTCAGTGAAAATCTCTGATGAGAAGTGTCGAAAAATATCTTGTCTGTGCTGCTGGGAGAATTTTATAAAGTGTTGTTTCTGGTAGTAACAAGCAGCTGCATTCAAAAACAAGTTAGAGTTAAAAAGCGAAATGCCTTTATTTAGCTTACCATCATTCCAGAGGCTACTTAGAGAAGTTATCCCAACTTGCATCTTGGATAGGGCAGGTAAGCAGAGGGACGTTTTGAAAAAAAAAACACCTAAAACTACAATGCATACATTTGAGAGTAGTAACAGATTTTCCTCTTCCCATCCCCACCCCACTGCCCTGACTTCAGGAATATACCTCTTTAGTCCAATCATGATTCAGTTGCTCTTCAGATGCCTACATGCACAAGCTACACTCTAGCCAATTGTTTAGATCTTAGTCAAGAACATATTTCATGGAGAAGGACAAGTCCAAAGAACTATTGGAAACAATGCTTATGTAGGGAAAAAAATGAATTTTCACTGAACAAAATTACTTTCATTCACACAGAAGGTAATGAATGTTCTTCCTGTTACCTAATGTCTTATTTCTAAGAAAGACCTATTTTTTTTAAAAAATAAATAAAATAAAAACCAATAGCATCAACTTCGAAACACTCTGGTTGGAACCTAACACTATTCTTTATATATTAGCAACAAATTTTTTTATCTTTGAAGGTATGCCGTGATTGCATTGTAATGCTGTAATCTGGGATAGATAGGGTCTTGACATCAACCACTCTTTTTTTAACCCTATCATGATTTTACACAATTTAGTTGGCTAATATATACATTTTTATATGAAGCTTTTGGATGTATTTGTCTGAGCAGTTTAGACAGCTTGGAAAAATCTATTTTTTCTTGATTCTACAACCGTTTGAATCTTGCCCTACATAGAGGCTCTGTGCTTTGTTAATCATCCACCTAATTCCACAAAGAAGTAACTGTTTAGAGCAGGATTTGACACCCTCAGTGCCTTTCAGATGGTGGGACTTTAGCTTCCAAATATCCAGAGAGAATGACCAGGGAGAAGGGGTTTGGGCAGTCCAATTCCCATTCCAAAACCTGGAATGCAGCTTTGCAAAGCATTCAGTAGGGTGCTTCACAAACCACCCTCTTCAATGCATTAGGCAGCCATGCCCACTGGATGTCTCAAATAAGGCCACTTCAGAGGTTCATGAAAATGATCTGTATGAACGAAGATGATTAGGGAGCTGGAGGCTAAAACATATGAAAGAATCAATTATGTCTAGTCTAGTGAAAAGAAGGACTAGAAGTGACATGATTTAATTTAATTTAATTTAATTTAATTTAATTTTTCGGATTTATATGCCGCTCCTCTCCGAAGACTCGGAGCGGCTTACAACATAAACAAAACAATACTTCAAAACTAAGTCCAAATCTAAAAATCATTAAAAAAAATACAACCCCAGACGCATTCATCATTCACTCAACATTCCACAGTCAACCCCAGGCCTGCCGGCAAAGATAGGTCTTAAGATTCCTCCGGAAGGCCGGGAGAGTGGGGGAAGCGCGGATAGCCATGTTCAAATATCTGAGGGGCTGCGACAAAGAAGAGGGGGGACAACCTATTTTCCAAAGCACCAGAAGGCAGGACAAGAAGCAATGGATGGGAATTAATCAAGGAGAGAAACAACCTAGAACTAAGGAGAAATTTCTTGACAATGAAAACAATTAACCAGTGCAATGGCTTGCCTTAGAAATGGTGGGCACTCCATCACTGGAGGTTTTTAAGATGACATTGGACAGGCATTTGTCCAGAATGGTATAGGATCTCCTGCTTGAACAGGGGGTTGGATTAAAAGACCTCCAAGGCCCCTTCCAACTCTGTTGTTCTGTTATGTATGTATACAGCCAAAACTCCATTGCTAGGAAAGCACTCAAAACAGTCACAACTTAATCTTCTGCTGCTCAACATTTCATACTCCATATACAACTTTTCTTTGACCATTCAGCGGAGAGGGCGGCAGCGGCCTCTTTCAATCCAGGCCACACCTTCCGTGTGCGAACAAAAGTCAGGGACGTTCAGCGGTATGATGTCACCACACTTTTCATGCGTCTGCTTGGGGATCTCAGACTATTGTCATCCAGTAAACCATGGTTAAACAAGCCATAGGACCAACAAGCCTGGCAGGCTCCCCAGTATCGACTGAAGGCGGAGACCATTGGTTGGAATGGCTTTAGAAGAACAGCACACGGTGTGGTGGCAGCCACTGGAACAGCATGTGCACAGCGGTGTAGAAAGCAAAGGGAAGACTACTACACTATATATTTCCCAGGAAAATCATGTTAATGGTGGCAAAACCTAACAATGGCCCCAAGTACGGGCACCCCTTTAATGGAGCAGGGGTGCTAAGAATCTCCCGGTCTGCTAGAAGCATGATAAACCTAAAACTACAAATTGGTACGTGGAATCTGAGACGCCTATATGAAGCTGGGAAAACACACAACATTACCCAAGAAATGTCCAAATACAATATCTCTATATTGAGAGTGAGTTAAATGCGCTGGCCTGAAAATGGAGTGTGTAGAATAGGAAATTATACTATCTACTACTCTTGTGAGAATAACAAACACCATCGAAATGGAGTAGCTATAATCATAAACAATCTTGTAAATAAATGCATCAAGTCCTTTATTCCTGTATCCAATAGAGTGATGATGATCCAGATAAATACAAATGTTATACAAGTTTATGCTCCCACAGCTGACAGTGATGAGGAGGATTTAGAGAAGTTCTATGAAGATATAAGCAGTGTACTGAAAACCCTAAAAAGTAACGATATCACAATACTCGTGGGGGACTTCAATGCAAAAGTGGGAGAAGGAAGTGATGCTCCTGTAGTTGGAAACTTTGGCTTAGGAACCAGAAATTGTAGAGGTAACAGATTTATAGACTTCTGTAAGGAATATAGGCAATGTGTGATAAATACTTTTTTCAAGTTGCCAAAAAGACGCCTCTACACTTGGAGATCACCAGCAGATACATGAAATAACGTAGTAAGGAACCAAATTTACTATTTTACAATAAACAAAAGATTTAGAAACTCTGTAAAATCAGTAAAGACATACCCAGGTGCAGATGTACCATCCAATCATAATCTACTACTTGCTGAAGTCCAGCTGAAACTAAAAAGGATGAAAAACCTGAATCCTGCTAAACCAAGAATTGACAGAGACTTCATCATTAAACATGGAGGTAAGATTAAAGAAGAACTAGAAAGTCATTTAAGAGAAACCAACAACCTGAATGATGAAGATGTAGAAGTGAACTGGAATAAATTTAAAAATGCAATAGTAGAGGTAACAAATTCAAAACACAGAGAGGGATACGATAAGAAACAACAGTGGATGACGGAGGAAATTCTTCATCTCATGAATGAAAGAAGATCTTATAAAAATAAAAACAAAGAAAAATACAATGAATTGCAGAAAACAATTAGAAGAAAAATTCGACTGGCAAAAGAAAAGTTGTTTGCAAAGAGATGCAAGGAAATAGAAGAGATAGAATGTATGCATGATAATTTCAATTTACACAAAAAAAGTGAAAGAAGCAGCAGGCCTCAAAAAAAAGAAAACCAACAACTTAGTTGAGAAAAATTATCTTAGATGAGGACGAAAAACTAAAAAGATGGAAGGAATATATTGAAGAACTTTTTGAGGACACTAGGGATGATATAGATATGGGAAGTATAACAACTGGACCAAACATCACTATGGAGGAGGTTGAACATGCAATAAAAATAGCAAAAATAAGAAAAGCCATAGGACCTGATGATATCCCAGTAGAAATTTTAAAATTGCTGGAAGACAATGGGAAGAATTTTTTACTGCAGCTCTTCAATTGAATATATGAAACAGGAAAGATACCAAATGATTGGCTAAAATCAACCTTTGTGACAATCGCCCGAAAAATAAACGCAAAGAAGTGTATCAAATACAGAATAATAAGCTTAATGAGTCATGCCCTGAAAATATTCCTGAGAATAATTCACACAAGAATATACAACAAAATTGAGGAGCGTCTAGGTAACACACAATTTGGTTTCAGAAACAATCTTGGTACACGAGATGCGCTATTCAGTATTCAAATTCTTATACAGCATTGTAGAGATGTCAATCACAGTGTTTACATGTGCTTCATTGATTTTGAAAAAGCATTTGATAAAATAAGACACAGCAAACTATTAGAAATCCTGAAACAAGGGGGACTAGATGACAAAGACATTTAGTCCAAATCATAAAGGTATTGGCATCAGGTAGCAAATGTGAGACTAGGCCAAAAATACTTAGCTGATGCAGAAATATGAAGAGGGGTCAGACAGAGATGTATTCTATCTCCACAGTTGTTCAATATCTATTCTGAGTCAATCTTCAACAAGGCACTGGAGAACATCAATGCTAGCATCAAAGTAAATGGTGTTTGGATCAACAACTTAAGATATGCTGACAATACAGTTCTGCTTGCCAGTAAGCGTGAAGACCTTCAGCACCTCATCAACAGAGTCACAGAAATATCTGAAAAATACGGCTTGAAGCTTAACACTTCAAAAACCAAGATCATGGTTGTCAGCAAATCCGTTAATTTACCACTAATAAATTCAGAAGGAATACCATTAGAAAAACCTGAAAGGATCACGCACCTTGGTTCTAATTTACATGAAAGCTGGGACATGACCACTGAAGTAACGACAAGGATAGAGAAAGCTTGAACAGCATTCTTCAAAACGAAAAAGGTCTTCTGCAATCAGGACCTAGGCCTAAGATTGAAAATCAAGCTTGTCAGATGTTATATTTTTTCTATCCTGCTCTATGGAATAGAGAGTTAGTCTCTGACAGAAGGTCACTGAAGAGACTAGAAGTATTTGAAATGTGGATTTACAGGCGGCTGTTACGTATAAGCTGGGTTGACAAGATCAGAAATGAGGAGGTGATAAGCTGCCTGGGAAAGCCAAGGGAAATCATCAAAACAAATAAAAAATGAAAGAATATTTCAGACATGTGATGTGACACCCAGAAAAATACGGCCTACTTCATTTAATCCTCCAGGGAAAGATTGAAGACAAACGAGGTCCAGGCAGAAGAATATCATGGTTTCAAAATCTAAGGGACTGGTTTGGACAAAACTCAGCAGCACTTTTTCATGCGGCTGCTGATAAAAACAGGATTGCCAACATGATCGCCAACATCCGATAATGGATATGGTACAAGAAGAAGAAGAAGAATACTCCATATACAAATGTCTATAAATAAAAATAGGTTTATAGTGACTTACTTGTTAATATTATTTTGAGGGCAAAGCAACATATCAATCCTGAGGTTCTGTTAAATATTTATAGCACCTTTGAAAGACAGATCTTTGCCACTTCTTTTAGTGTCATGTAAAGCTCTGCACACAAGACCTCCATAGGACTGCAAAAGGTTTATGACTTTTCTGGCATATTTTTAGCTCAACAAAGAACAAAAGAAATCAGCCATATTCTAAATGATCAAAGTGAGGTGTGGGAAGATGAGACTTTGATCTTTGTGGAAGATAAGATGTTCAAAGTTAAGGGCATTCATTCTATATCTTCCCCCTCAGTTCTCTTAATCATAACTCTGCTGTTTGCAGTTGTGTGGCAACTGTCAGAAAGACTTGTGCTCAAATGTATTCAGTGCTCCTTGTTTTTGCAAACATTGAAAAAGAATGAAAATCATCTGTCTGGAGGCACAAGGCACCAGGGATAAAATCTGCAACTCTTGTTTTACTTTCCAAAGGCTATTCAATTCCTCCAACATTAATGGAGACAATTTGTCAGGAAAGCTTTCAATTATTCTTAATTGCACAGAACTTTTATTCAAGTCTCTGAAGTACCACAGAGAAGTCAAATATAGGATGGGCTACTAAAGAAATATACTCCTTTGGCCCCACTCAACTTTAAAACCATCTTGCTTTTTTCTTCAATCTTATGAGTTTAAAAGCTATAATAAACATTATTTTATTTCTTACTCCATACTCTACTGGCATATCTTTTCTACTGAGCAAACAAAATTCTAGAGGCAGGAGTAAACTATTCTGCTATTTACTTTACTGAAATGTCTAGGACAGGGCTTTTCAACCTTTTCACCCATTGTACCACTTTTAGGATATGGCAATATCCGAGTACCACCAGTTGCCTAGCAAGGTGTCAAAAATTTGATGACCCCCCCCCAAAAAGGAAAAAAGTGATGAAGTACAGGTAGTCCTCGATTTACAACAGTTTGCTTAATGAGTGTTCGAAGTTACAGTGGCACTGGGAAAAGTGCCCCCCAATCCACAGCCGAGCAAGACACCTGCCTGCCCCCCCAGCGGCACTCTTCCTCCTGTCCGAGGTTTTCATTGTTGTGAGCATTTCTGTTGAGGATTGGCAGTGGGGGTGGGGTGGGGGATGTTTGGTTTTTATTCCCCATCTGCTGGGTGGTTGCAGTAGGTTTTGGTCACTTCACATGACCCTGGGACACTGTGACCGTCATAAATATGAATCAGTTGCCAAGCATCTGAATGTAAATCACAAGACCCTGGAGATGCTGCAACATTCCAGCTGATCGGCGCTTCTTCTGGGCTCAGCAGAAGTGCCAGGATCAGCGCTGAGCTCCAGCTGGAGCCTGGCGCTGATCCTGGCGCTTCCACTGAGCCCTGACAGCCTTGCAGCTCCAGCCATCTCTCACCCAGGCTTGTGCAGTGCTGCCACCGGTTCAGCTCATTCCCCTCCCCACTACCACTTTTCTAGGATGGTTGCGTACCACCACCTGCCAGGTGCCAATGTACCACAGGTGGTACCTGTACCACTGGTTGAAAAGCCTTGGTCTAGGAAAAATAAGCTCTGCTTAGTCTGCAAGAATTAAAGAATAAACAAGCAGCTCAAATTGAGCAGGATCTTAATAAATGAACAGCAAGAATCTTACAGCAACTCTTAATTTAAACAATCTTGTTTTAAAATCTTGTTCACAGCCAGAAGTGCTTTCTGAATAAAAATCACATTCCTGTTTTTTTTAATGAATTCCTTGTGATAATGAAACTACAGTAAAAGGATGAAATTTTAAATTTAATCCTTAACCAAATTTGAACTTTTATCCAGTATTTCTTCCAATGTGTTTTTGAGTATTCTTGTATATTTATAAGTCTGCCCATGGCCATGGAACTTAATTGTGCTTTCCAATTATGAAGCTTCTGCTGCTATGCCTACCAATAATTTGTAAATTCCTACATAGTAAACTAAGTATTCTATAATGCTTAAAGCAAAAAATTAAAATTATGGCTACTTTTAAATGCATATGACTCCCATTTAAAAAAAAACCAATAAAGGGAAAAAATTAATGTTATGTGATTGTTGTGCCTTGTTAATGCAGTTTGTTTTTTCCACAAAAACTAGCCCTGCTTTTCCTGCATTGATTCATCTGCATGGTCCACTCTATAACAGATCCACACAAAGAACTAGAACCAGAAATCACATGGTCAGTCAATCATTAGGTAACTCTGTGGTCTATTTGACCAGCTTGACAAGCCTGATTCTGTTTTAGAACCGCATAATATTAAACAGCAACTCCCAGCATAGTTGTTACTATAGATTGAGGTTCCTAAGCTTCTCAACATACCTTAGGCTTAGGGATTATAACTGAAGCCACTCCACCTTTGCATCTTACATCTACTGTTGAAGGAAAAGTCTTCATCATGGTTCAGTCCAAGCCGGGAATAAACAACATAGCGACTGGTTTAGAAAGAAGGTTGCAGTCTATTGAAGAGGAGAGCCAGACAGAAAGGTGGCTCTGGAAGAAAAGAGAGAGAGCACATGTAGGGAGTAGGTTTTTTATACCCTCTGGGGCTCTTGAGGTTGTTTCCTGTTCCTGTCTGAGGCTTTGTATTCTGGAGCACAGGGGAACTACCAGAGCTGATGTAGTTCCCATCCTCAAAAAAGGAAAAAAATGGACCCAGGAAATTACAGACCTATCAGCCTAACCTCAATACCTGGGAAGATTCTGGAAAAGATAATCAAACAACAAATCAATGAACACCTAGAGGCAAACAAAGTCATTACTAAAAGTCAACATGGGTTTGTCAAAAATAGATCATGCCAGACAAATCTTATTGCATTCTTTGACCAAGTGACAAAATTAGTAGATCAGAGGAATGCTGTGGACATAATTTACTTGAACTTCAGTAAGGCATTTGATAAAGTAGATCACAACCTCCTACTTGATAAGATAGAAAAATGTGGATTAGACAGCATCACCACCAGATGGATCCATAGCTGGCTGACTAGCCGTACTCAGCGTATGGTCCTCAATGGAACCGCATCTACATGGAGGGAAGTGTGTAGTGGGGTGCCTCAGGGCTCTGATCTGGGCCCAGTGCTCTTCAACATCTTCATCAACAATTGGAACGAGGGGATAGATGGGGAACTCATTAAATTTGCAGATGACACCAAGCTGGCAGGAATAGCCAACACTTCAGAAGACAGGCTTAAGATACAGAAGATCTGGATAGACTTGAACACTGGGCACTATCTAACAAAATGATAGTGGTGAAAAAAGCAAGGTTCTACATTTAGGCAAGAAAAACCAAATGCACAAGTACAGCATAGGTGGCACCTTGCTCAATAGTAGTAACTGTGAGAGGGACCTCGGAGTCCTAGTAGACAATTGCCTAAATATGAGCCAGCAGTGTGCTGCAGCTGCCAAAAGGGCTAACACAGTGCTAGGCTGCATTAACAGAGGGATAGACTCAAGATCACTTGAAGTGTTAATACTACTTTACAATGGCTTGGTAAGGCCACACTTGGAATACTGCATCCAGTTTTGGTCACCGTGATGTAAAAAAGATGTTGAGACTTTAGAAAGAGTACAGAGAAGAGCAACAAAGATGATCAGGGGACTGGAGGCTAAAGCATATAAGGAACAGCTGCTTGAACTGGGTATGTCTAGTTTAATGAAGAGAAGGACGAGGGGGGACATGATAGCAGTGTTCCAATATCTCAGGGGCTGCCACAAAGAAGAGGGAGTCAAGCTATTTTCCAAAGCACCTGAAGGCAGGACAAGAAGCAACGGGTGGAAACTATTCAAGGAGAGAAGCAACCTAGAACTAAGGAGAAACTTCCTGACAGTTAGAACAATTAACCAGTGGAACAACCTGCCTCCAGAAGTGGTGAATGCTCCAACACTGGAAGTTTTTAAGAAGAGACTGGACAGCCATTTGTCTGAAATGGTATAGGGTTTCCTGCCTGAGCAGGGGGTTGGACTAGATGACCTCCAAGGTCCCTTCCAACTTTATTATTATTATTATTATTATTATTATTATTATTATTATTATTATTATTATTATTATTAGTATTAGTATTCCTGTGTCATGTGTTTTGACCTGAGTCTGAGTGTGCCCCTTTGGCATCTGTGGGTTAATCCTATTATGTCCTGTTTTAGAGTTTGGGTGGGGTATGTAGATTTTAGGTGTCTTTGTCTTCTTAATCTTGTAGCTGGGGCCCTCCAACCTTCCTGGATTATTTACATCTGCATTTCTACAGAGCTGGTTTCTGCTTGGGGGAGGGAGATTTGGGGCTATTAAGAAAAACTGAGCATGCTTTTCTGCCTCTTTAAGTTCCTTTGAGGAAGTATATTTTTCTGCCCTTTTAATATTTTCTTCTCTGGGGGGCTGACTTCCCACACTACTTTGTCTTGAGGAACAGAGTTTCTCAGTCTCAGCAACATTAAGAAGTGTGGACCTCCACACCAAAAATTTCTCAGCCAGAAACTCACACTTCTACAGCTGCTGAGATTGAGAAATACTGATGTAAGATGAAGCCGCCTTCTTTTCCTCTAACTCAGGAGGGCAGAGAAACAGAATGGAGAGTGGTAAATTAAAGTGAGTGTCTTTGCAACATCATTCAGAGAGAAAAGGGAAGAATCTGCCTGCACTAGCAAGGCAACAGAGAGAAAAAAGCCACAGGTTTTTGCTAAAGCTGTACCTCTGCCTTCTCTGTTCTTTATGCAGCTCTGTGGAAGGGATGCACCAATTTACCTTTTTTTTGGGGGGGGGGAGAAAGGGCTGTCTTAATGATTTTTTTTCTGGAGACAGATTTGGAAACTGCTTCTTTTCTTGTTGGCTATGCAGCTCATAGTTGTGTAAAATGTGGGTAAGAGAGTAACATTATCATAGGCAGTTTGGTTTAGTGGTTAAAGCACCAGGCTGCAAACCAGAAGACTGTGAATTCTAACATCAAAGCCCGCTGGGTGACTTTGGACCAGTCACTCTCTCTCAGCCCAACCTACCTCACAGGGTTATTAGGGTAGGTCAAATAGGAGGAGGAAGTACATTAAGTACGGTATATTTGCCGCCTTGAGTTACTTATAAAACAGAAATGGTGAGATTAAAAAAAAATCTAATAAATAAAAAATCATATACTACTACTACTACTACTACTATTATTATTATTATTATTATTATTATTTACCAAATTTATTTGCCACTCATCTCACCACAAATATATTTAGAAAGCAGGAGTCCAGTCCCTCTCTTTCTCTCCCTGGTTTTAAAATGGATGAGTTGTGCTCCAAGAGGCAGGGAAATTATCCCATGGTTGAGACCTGTCATGTTTATTTTCTTACATACTGGAATCTGATTCTTTTTTTTACTTGAACCAATTCTCTTCCACAGAAGCTTTCTCAGCTGAGTTCAGTTATTACCAGACACAACCGACTGTTTTATTTTGCTTTACCCACTTCATGTCCTAGGAGATTCATATGAATATAGTTTAGATGATGGATAACTCTGATTGTTCCATTTTTCTCTGTCACCGGTGTGCTTGAGTTTCCAGAAGAAGCCTAAACATTGGGACTCTGAGCTTCTGCTTGAGTTTTCCTGTTGTTTTGTTCCTCAAGAAAAACAGACAAAAGACTTGCCTGTCTGGCTAGAACGGGTTAGCAGGAGCCATCATTGGAGAGCAGCCACAGAGCGTGTTGACTTGTTCTCACCTCTCAACATGACATGGGTGATTCTTGAGTGCATTTTCCGGCTCTGCTTTTAAAATGGCACTTTTCTACCTGTAATGCCACTAAGTCCTGTTGCCCAGTTCAGCTGGTGTACCTTTATCAAAGGCTGTGTTGATTGGCTATGCCCTGAGTTCCAAGAAAGCCCCTCCCCTTGGCCCCTGCTGATTGGCCCGGCCGTGCCATTTTGTGCTTTGAACCCCTCCTTTCCTTTTTTAAGACCTTCACCACCTGAATGCTAAGCCTTAGACACACACACACACGCACACACACCATTATCATTTCAGTCACGAATCAGTGCAGTGATTGGGTTCTTTTTTTAAAAAAAAAAAATTCCAGTTTATCGGTTCAGCAATTTAAAAAAGAGAAAGAAAGAAAAGAAAAGAGATAAGTCCCCTTTGAAATGTCAACACGAACAGCAGCTTATGTAACTGTGGTTCATTTAATGCTATGTGGACCATAAGAGTAAGATAACAACACGAATAGAGGGCACATCCATCTGGGCAAGAATGTAAAGCAATAAGGGATGGAGATGAACTTTAGCAAGGAAATTGTTCAAAGGATGCTTTAGTGTGGACTGAATCCTTTTCAAAATGTTGACAGATAACTTTAGTTCAGGCAGGTCTTTTTTATTGGTTATGGGTGCTCATCCATCTGAAAGTGGGACCATCATGCCACATTGTTCCAGATTATCAAGAAGGAGACTGTAGTTTATCAAATGCCATACTGAAGTCTAAATACCTCCAGCCACAGTCTTCTCTTAGTCCACTAATCTAGTCACATAATTAAAGAAAGCAATAATTGTCTAACATTTCCTGTTTTTGAGAAGTGCTTGGTAGCCTCTGGTCGATACCTTATTCATTTCATTTTTTCAGAATTTCCCAATTCTCTTAAACTGGTTTTCCCATCAGGATTTCCCACCATGGAACCCTTCCTCTTTTTTCTCTTAGCTTGTTGAAGTCAGCTCTCTTGAAATCTAGAACACCAATATGGTTGTCTTCAGTTCCCCATGGTGCAATATGGTTGATTTTAGGATTACCTTTTTGCACCAACTGCAACATCTGGACCCTGCCACCTGCACCGTGATCATTCTCTGTCTCCTTGTGCTATCAATGCACACATGAAACAGATGAGTCTGCTGTTTGGACTTTGGGGACCCCTCCTAGAGTTTACTGACTCTATGCCAATCACATTGTTTTTCACATGTTCTGTGAAGCCAGTTAGTCCAAGGAAAGCTCTTATCTTCCTTAAATGGAGAAAGTGCAGTAAAACCTTTGCTTTTATGAGATTCCATTTATCTTTGTAGTTTCTTGTGGCATAAGCCCATCAGGGATGAAAATAATCTGGTGTCCGCCTCTCGGTATCAGACACCAAAAAACATTGCTGCTTTACTCTGCCAAAAAACATCTTTTCTTTTGAGATATGAAATACTGAACAGGCACCATCAAACCTGCTAGAAAACAGATAAGTGGAAATGTTTCTGAAAAAAAGAAATTATATACGAGAGATTGAAAGTATAAGGGTGGAATGATCTAGGGATTTTTAGATGAAAAAATATAGAAATTCTATATTGTGATTTGAGACATTTCTCCCCTTGTAAAACTCAAGCAGCATGCCAGATGGACCTTTGTTTAACATCAGTAGTATAGGTAGTCCTCGACTTACGACCATAATTGAGCCCAACATTTCTGTTGTTAAGGAAGACATTTTTTAAGTGAGTTTTGCCCCATTTTATCACTTTTTTTGCCACTGTTGTTAAGTGAATCACTGCAGTTGATAAGTTAGGAAGCCGGTTGTTAAGTGAATCTGGCTTCCCCGTTAATTTTGTTTGTCAAAAGGGCACAAAGGGGGAATCACATGACCTTGGGAAGCAGCAACGGTCATAAGTGTGAACCAGTTGCCAAGCCTCTGAATTTTGATCACATGATCATGGGGAGGCTACAAAGGTCATAACTTGTAAAAAATGGTCGTGTCCCTTTTTTCAGTGCCGTTGTAACTTTGAACGGTCACTAAATGAACTGTTGTAAGTTGAGGACTACCTGTACTGATTCTAGTGCTCATTCAGGGTAGTCACACAAAATCAAAACAACAGCCAACTTAATGTCTCCCAGTAGCCCACATTTCCCCCCTACCAAATAAACAACCAATTTGGTCAGGTTATAAAATATAACAGATCGCACACTGATAGTAGTTAAGGTTTAGATCAGTGGTTCTCAACCTTGGGGTTGCGACCCCATTTGGGGTCGCGCGACCATTTCGCGGGGGTCGCCGGGCACCGCCGGTGCCATTTTGTTTTTTTTATTTTTATTTTTTTTATTTTTTTGGGCGCGCGCATGCCGCGCATGCTCAGATCCGCCCGTCGTGCCGGGAAAAAAAAATAAAAAAAAAATAAAAAAATAAAAAAAATTAAAAAAAATAAAATAAAAAAAAACAAAATGGCGGACCGCAACAAGCGGATCCGCGCATGTGTGGCGCGTGCGATGGGCCGATCCGTGAAGGCGCAGATCCGCCCGTCGCAGCCGCCATTTTGTTTTTGTTTTGTTTTTATTTTTTTTAAAATTTAAAAAAAAATAAAAAAAAAACAAAATGGCAGCCCGTGACGGGCGGATGCGCGCATGCGTGGTGCGTGCGACGGGCCGATCCGCGCATGCGCAGATCCGCCCATCTCGGCCGCCATTTTGTTTTTTTTGTTTTTTTTAAATTTTTTTTAAAAAAAAATAAAAAACAAAATGGCGGCCCGCGACGGGCGAATGCGCGCATGCGTGGCGCGTGCGATGGGCCGATCCGCGCATGCGCAGATTCACCCGTCACGGCCGCCATTTTTTAAATTTTTTTTTTAAAAAAATTTTTTGGGCGCGCGCACACGCCCGGGTCAGGGTCGCGGCACGCATGGGCGGGGCAAGTGGGGTCTCAACCTGAGAAAGGTTGAGAACCACTGGTTTAGATGAACTACAATTCCCACAGTCCCAAATAAAAGGAATATCCACAGGGCAGAATAAAGAATCAAGATTGTTTTGTGACTGTACAATCAAGACTCTATCAAGATTTCATGTATGTTACATACACAGACTTTTGCACATAAAACACGGGTAGACTTTTGGTCACACCATTGCAGTCACCATCTTTTTTTACATGACCCGAGGATGCTTCTGACAGCCAGCATAGCCAATGGTGAGGACCAATGGAAGCTGGAACAATATCTGCAGATCTGTAGATTGTTCATGATTGATCTTGTTTTGAATTGTCTGCCACGATTATAAAACAATTAAAAAGACCATCATGTCATTTCAGCCTAGACACTTTCATGACTTGGATACTAATTCCTCAAAGAAAACGGTGTCTTCTTGTTATGTAGACCCGCGGTTCTCAACCTATGGGTCGCGACCCCATTTGGGGTCGAATGACCGTTTCGCGGGGGTCGCTGGACACCGCGGTCCGCCATTTTTTTTCCCGTCACGCGTGCGCCGTGCATGTGCGGTTCGGGCCATCACGTGCATCCCGCGCATGCGCGGATTGGTCCATCACGCGTGCGCCACGCATGCGCGGATCGGCCTGTCGTGCGCGCATGTGCGGTTCGGCCCATCGTGCGCACGCCGCGCATGCACAGATCGGCCCACCGCGCACGCATGCGCAGATCGGCCCATCGCGCCGTGCGTGTGCGCCGTGGGTCAGGGTCGCACCACGCATGGGCGGCGCAAGTGGGGTCTCAACCTGAAAAAGGTTGAGAATCGCTGATGTAGACGGTCATAATCTTGATTCTTTTCCTATCAGGCCACATTTTGACTTTTGAAGAGAGAAAATGCTGAGCAATTGCTTTTTTTTCTTCAATACTGGATGTCATTCAGACTGTAATTCTAAAACTCCACAATTGTTCAGTGAAGATAATCTGGGTAATTATTGGCTTCCTCATTTTGCTTCTTCTCTTGGGGTGAGGAAAATCTAAAAGTTCTGGGTATGGCAAACAGTTATTTCCTGTTTTACCCAAATACAGGACAGTGTGGTTTCTATAAGGGGTAATTGCTTAACACTGATACAAATTTTGGCATGATATTTTTTCTTTGTGAATAGGCTATGATTTGTGCAAGCCTTAGGTTGCAATATTTGAATGAAATAGGAATTGTTCAACAAAGTGCAACTAAACTCCTTACCTGTGAGCTGGGCACAGGAGGAAGCTGTAAGACTCAGCATCACAGCAAATTCTCATAACACAGATGCCTGGTTCAGCTCAATTTCTAAACAAGGGCTGAGTTTTACTCTACTAGAAAAACACACACTTTGTTTTCTTTACTGCCCTAAGCATTTAATACCATTAAATAGAAGGAGTTTCCCCTTTTCTGAACTGAAGAGTGTTACACAAATTGGCATCGTGTTTTTGTTCTGGTAGTACAAAATGTTATTTTCGCATCCTATGTTCCATTTTTATAAAAGTACATTATGTGCAATGATTAAATGGCTGCTTAAGATACTTGCTGTTGGCTTTTCTATCCACAGTTGAATGAGCTTGTTTAATGATGCTTCTTTTTCACACTTTTTCATGCTGATATTTAAAGATATTTAACCAGTGCAGCTTTATTTAATTACAGCAACTAAATTCTGTTATTGCCTTGCAGAATCTATTTCCTGTTTTCCCTAATGCTAATTAAATAGATCTCTTTAAACCTTAGAAGAAGAGTTGATATAAATGTTTCCAATTGCAAATCTTGGAATGATAGAGTCAAAAATAAAATAAAATAATCAACCACGGTGTTTTAGTGTTTAAAGGAGCATATAAGGAAAACTGGTGGTGCTGTGGTCAGAATGCAGTATTGCAAGCAAACTCTGCCCACAGCCTGGAGTTCGATTTTCAAGGTTGACTCAGCCTTGGGAGGTGTTTATCCTAATATGCTAATCCTTGAAATTTAGCACTTCATCTTTGAATGCTGTGCAACTGCATTAATGCCTTCAACCATGGGTGCCTCTGGATATGATGAATGGATATGGAAAGATAAGAATCACCCCAAATAGTTATGTTACAGCATATACAATAACTGTATATTGTACACAATATACAATTGAAAACAGTCAATTGGGGGCAGTGGCAGGGATGGAGGGGTGGAGGCAGGGGGGGCACAAATAAATGCAGGCTGGTCACCAAGCACATGAATTTTGATTATGGGACCACAGAGGCACTGAGATGACCAAAACTTTGAAGACTAGTCATTAAGTCCATTTTTTTCATTGCTATTGTAACTAGTGTGTGGGTAGGTGCTTTTTAAATGTGAACATTTGTTCTGAAATTGCACTCAGAAAATTCAGCAGCATCCCTAACCTTATAGAAAATTATGATAGTAGTCTTCAGCTAGTGATCACAATTGGTTCCAGAGAAAGTGAACCAAATGAGGGAGTGAGGGAGTGAGGGAGTGAGGGAGAGAGAGAGAGAGAGAGAGAGAGAGAGAGAGAGAGAGAGAGAGAGAGAGAGAGAGAGAGAGAGAGAGAGAGAGAGAGAGAGAGAGAGAGAGAGAGAGAGATGCTGTGAAGATCATTGGGTGCTGCATAATAAAGGTCTCTTATGCAACAATGCGTGTTACTCCCATTGCGTGCATTGTTGTCTGCTCAGAAATGTGGATGTTAAATTCACACATTGCTCAGAAAAAAGTGTATTTTACTACTGTTGTTTATTATCATCACATGTGCAAACAGTCAATAATAGTTAACTAACTTTGGAAAGCTGAAAACTGGAAAGGCCCTTAGAATTAATGGAATTGCTGTGCTGTAGATATTAAAATTTAAGGAGAAAGTAGTGCCTATCTTTTTGGAAATATTGTGGACATCTTATGAAAATAAAGCCCTGCCAACTTCATATTATGAAGTTTGATTTGTCAGACATCACCCATTGTACTAACTACAGCCTGATTTCTCTGTTTAATATTGATGAGAAGATCTTAACAGCTTTGCTGGCAAGAAGCTCTGACCTGCAATAATTCATCATGCACAAGTCACTGAAATATATAACAGGTTTCTGTTATATAATAGTTACTGGGGTTTTTTCCCTTTAAAATATATTGTTCAGTCTATCATGGTTACATTTATTTATTTATTTTCTCTCCTTTGTAATTTATAAGTAACTCAAGGTGGCAAACCTACATAATGCTCCTTCCTTCTATTTTATTGCACAATTATACCAGATGCTTTTAAAATCATGTTTATGTTCATATTCTATTAATTGAATTCTGCCCAGTCACCTTTGGTGAGATGGGTGGCCATATAAATTCAAGAAATACATACATTTTCCAAAATCCAAATGGTATTTAAAAAATAGGATAATATAATGCCTTTATTTGCCCAGTAAGTAACTACCGGTAGTTGAAAAACAACATATTTAACAGTAGTGTCTGTAGAGCTGCCCTGGGTTACTGGGGTCAAAAAAGCTAAGATGGCTGCCACCACTAAAGAATTAAAGCCTCACTCATTTTTTACATGCATCATGACATACAAAAAAAGGTGGGGCTTAGATCACATAGTTGTGCTTGCCATCTTAGTTGTGTTTTTTTTCTTACTCCCCTGTGGACACACTCATTTGAGTGATATTATAAATTTAATTAAGGAATCTGTTGTGATGGAATTTTGGTTCAAGGCATAAAAAGCAATTAGAGGTATTCATAGAGATTATCCTTTCTGCTAGATTCTCATTTGAACACATTTGTTAATTCATAAATAGTGAATCATTTGTTTTTATCTACCTTTCTTTCTCTTTGAATAATTAGCACGAGTAGAGGAAACATGTGAATAGCAATGTACAATTACTGTAATCAAAGTAATTATACAGTTTTCACATGCATTTCTACAAGGTGGCATTTCAGAGTTGTGATGGAACTGCTCTGTAATATATGACATAAACTGTTGGGTCTCACTTCAGTAAATTGAAACAAACAATTTGGTATTAGTTTCGGATAAAAAAGAATTGCCTATTGTTTTGCTTTTTCTGTTTGTGTGTCTGAGCAGGAACGAGTCCAGTGACTTTTGAAATACCCATATCACTTTATTTTGTCTTTGTAAAACCAAATCAGAGTTAAGGAAGAAAAGGCTATTTTTATTTTGAAAAATGACTGCACTAACAGCATTGCTTATATACAAAGAGACATCTATATTTATTAAGCAGAAAATAGCCAGATAGCATAACAAATCACTTATAAGAATATTTCTGAAAAATGAATCAAACAAAACATGTAATCACTGAATTCTAAAGGAATTGTGAAGTTAAGCTAATTGAATACCTACTCTAGTTAAATGGTTACGCTGGGCCAGATTCACACATGCAATTATCACTTAATGATTAACCACTGGGTAAATTAATCTAAAGTGAAAATTGCTGTTCTTGATAAGTAGCTTGATCGAATGAGCCCATATATCAAGATGGACTGAACTATCTACTTGATGTTAGTCTTATCATTATCTATATATTTAATAGTGGTTGTCCATTATTTAGATACAATCTAAGGCTATCAGATTTGACCTGCAAAAATCCAGATGACCACTAGCTGGCAAAAAAGAGATATAACAACAACAACAACAACAACAACAACAACAACAACAACAACAACAATAATAATAATAATAATAATAATAATAATAATAATAAAGTTGGAAGGGATCTTGAAGGTCATCAAGTCCAACCCCCTGCTCAGGCAGGTAACCCTATACCATTTCGGACAAATGGCTGTCCGGTTTCCTCTCAAAAACTTCCAGTGTTGGAGCATTCACTGCTTCTGGAGGCAGGTTGTTCCACTGGTCAACCGTTCTAACCATCAAGAAGAAAACTTTGACTCTTTGCTCCCATCTAGAGATCATCCAGATTTTTATAGCCCTCATACAGCAGTCCTCTCATAGTCCCATGTTGAGAGGGAAAGATTGAAAGGGTGACCTTCTGCAGAATTTTATTCCACACATGGTTTTATATTATTGATTTGCATATCTTGTCATTGAAATGCATGTCATTGAAATTCAGCAACTTCTTGAAAGTCATAGTTTTGCTGCACTGTTTTTAGCAACACAAAAAAGTTTGTTAAGCATGGAAGGGGGACATGGGTTTATGGTCCTCTGAATTGCATAGCATGAGGACAATTTAGCATAACAAGTCTTGTACGCTGAGAATTCTTAAAAATAGGAATTAAGGGACAGGCAAACAGATTATTTTCAATTGTTTGCCTGTCCTTAATTCCCTTAACTAAAAATGTGAATTTTAAAAACCTCCCAGAATTAGAGAGAAAGAGAGAGAGAAGAGCTCTCCACCAAAAAATAGAATTTAGTTAATGTTCTCTTTAAAATTTGTTCTCAGAGGAAACTCTTTATCTTATTCAATAATCTATAAAGCAGATGATGCTGATTTAAAAAAAAAAGGACAAATGCCAATGTTTGTTACAGACTTTTCATAACATAAAGAGAAAAAGTGGTCATGTTTTTTCTTTTTTATAATTTGTATTTTATTTAAACTATAATATAAAATATAAATGAAAATAAAAATAAAAATAGGAAAAGGGGAAAGAGGAAGAAAGGGAGAAGAAAGAAAAAAAACATTGACTTTCAACTTTTTTTCATTGAGGAAAGTACAAATAAAACTACAGCCTCAACTTTTTACTTTATAACAAATGCTAGCCAATTCTACAACAACAAACAATCAGGAAAACCCAATGTCAAGAGTTCTTTGTTTTCTGCCTTGAGCAAAATCCAGAAGTGGTTTCCAAGTAGAAATAAAACTAGAGACATTATTTTCTCTAATTAAAGAAGTCCATTTTTCATTTCTGCAAGCTCCATCACTTTTTTCACCTATCCTTCTATTTTAGGGATTGATATATCTGAGATTGATGGTCTTTCCATTTCTGAGCATATAGGATTCTCACTATAATCAACATATACAATAACAAAGTCCCAAATCGTGTTTTTCTTAAAGTTCTTTGATCTGAAACAAGAGAGGTCAATGTAATAATTTCAGAATGGATTTACAAACACAGAAACAGCATAGGTGCTATTCAAGCCAATTGTTTGTCAATAGTACCACAGGAGAAGCACTGCTTTTTATAACTTAGAGATGTTGATATATCTGAAGGATTTTCTCTAAAAAAAATAAACTAGTATGGCCGTGCAATTTACCACCATCTCTGGTATGCATCTGAAGCCTCTGTCATTTTATTTCATTTAAACAAGGTCATTGTCATACCATTCAACAAATACATTTATTGACATTTTTCATGAAGCATAGCAAGAAAATTTCCAGCGCTAGACAACATAGAGAGATCTATGGAGTAGGACATAGCGGAACACAAATTGGTTTTATTTGCAGATGACATTCTTTTATTTCTAAACCTTATACTATTATGTCCATGTTCATGCAAAAACATATATGCTTTTAGTAAAATAGCAGAATGCCCTATTAATTAATCCAAATCAGAACGGATGCCTATAGGTGAAAATTTGGTTATCCATCCATTTAAGAGATATCAGTTCCATATTAGTACCAAATCCATTAAATATTTAGGTATGTCTATACCAAAACATATAAATCAGTAACATGTATCATAAAATAAAATACATAAGGAGGTTCCTTCAAGTATTGATAAACAGGAGTCATTAAAATTGTATCCTTTGAAGAAAGGTGAATGCTCTCAAAGTGAATATTATTCCCAGATTATTTTATATTATGAGCAGAATTGCAGTTTATAAATCTAGAAAATGTTTTTTTAAAAATAAATTATTTAGCAAAAGCAAAATGTTCCTACTAAGACAGGAGTGGGTAAAATCTTGTGGGTTGGTGAGGCCTTCTTGACTATTGGACACTGATCAATGGATATTATGTTTTTCTCTCTTTTCCTTTGCCATGGAAGTGCTTTGAATTCAGTATCCCTGATCCCTAGCTAAAATGGTTGATGGAGGACAGGGATTTCAGCTGGAGGGTCCCTTTTATGAAGCAAGAGGGAGCTTCTTTGTTCAGTAGCCAGCCACAAGATGAAGAATTTCTTCCTATGTTACCATGGTGACTGCCTTCAGCTGACTAAAGGGGCTGATTTTTATTAAGACCTATTCAGAGGAAGCGTGCAAATGTACAGTTTCCCCAAGGAACAGCACTTGATTCATGACTCCATGCTTGAATACCAGGCTTACAAGCGGCAACGCTTACAAGCCTTGGCACCCAGAGTTCCATAACAATAATCAAACAAATTATTGAAAACTACAATAGTGAATAAAAACAACTCCTAGCTTTCACGATCCTGTTTTGGATCCTGCTTCTACTGACATTTGGTCATACTTTAGATTGAGGATGTATTAGTCCAATCTTCTCTGTCCTATTTATATTGGCTGCTAACTTTATCGTCTCGTTTGTGAGTGTCTGTAAATGACCCCCACCAAAATATCATATTCCAAAAATTTATTTGATCTTCCAAAATGGTGCTCGTATTTTCAATGAAAATAGTATTCTGTTGCCACGTAAAATGTCCTACCGGCTCTGATGGAGAAGGATTGTTTAGAATGACAGCATTGCTTTGAAGAAAGCTTCATTAAAAAATCATCCTTAAAGCTCATGCAATTTTTTATTGGATGCACTGCTACAATAATTAGCTTTCACTTTAGCACATACACGTATGTCTCCTTTAAGGTTGCTGTTTGGAAACAGGAGGGAAGTAAAAAAGATCAGTGCTATTTCCCAAACTTTGCTTAAAAACTACCATTGCAATTGCAGTTGAGCAAATATTTTTACTTTCCTGCTCTTAGAGGTAAGGTTTTAGGATGTCCTGCTGTTGCCTGGTATTTCTCACAGATCATTCTTAGCTGTTGTAATGTTTGTGGTGGTTGTTTTTGTGTTGAGCCATTTTTAGATAAAGTAATATTATTATTATTATTATTATTATTATTATTATTATTATTATTATTATTATTATTATTATTATTATTATTATTATTATTATTATTATTATTATTATCTTTCAGAAATGTTGCCCTTTGTACCTTGCTAGGACTAAAGGAAAGTGACTGGCCCAAGGTCACCCAGCCTTAGGCTTTGTGACTAAGCTCGGATTCAAACTCATGGTCTCACAATTTCTAGCCTGATGCCTTAATCACTATACCTAACTGATCCTACAAAATACTACATATATTTTAATACATTAATTAGCTGGGGTTCAGAAAACATGGCTAGTTAACTAAGATTTGATCATTATCCCACTTTCCTAATGCAACCTGGTACAGGCATATGGGGGAGGGGAGGGAGGAGAGGTGTGACAAGAACAGATGCAAGTACTGAAGAAGTCACTGACTTTCTTCTCTTGTCATTCTCTTCCCCATCTTGAAACTTAAGAGGAGATACAATAGAAGGGTAGAGAAAGAAAGGCCCTGGTTTCCCTCACAGAGTAGAGGGAAGAATTTTCTTCAGGCTGATAGGATCAATCTTAAATGGAAAGGTTACCCTTTTGCACCTTGAGGGATGCATTTTTAATATTTTTGGTGTGGTCAAAAGCCATGGGGAAAGGCTTGAGTGGATGGGAGATTTTCTTTCTCTTTTTTTGAGCTATGCATCTTTTAAAAGCCTTTCAGATTATAAACCTCTCAGAGGCTAAAGGCATATATTCCTTTTCATGTTCCACCAAGAATTGATAGAAAACCTCTTCCCTATATTCCAGAGGTCCCAACCTTTTGGGCACCAGGGACCAGTTCCGTGGAAAAAGGTTTTTCCATGGACCGGAGAGTGTGTGTGCTCCCTGCATCCTGCAAATTGGGCTTGCTTGTTTGTGCAGACTGGTTGTTTGCATGCCGCGGCACAATACTGGTCCATGGACGGGGGGGTTGGGGGGACCCCTGCTATATTCCATATTTACCTGCCGTATTTTGGTCACATAATCTTGAATGGCTTCAGAAGAGTAAAACAAGAGTTAGACTGATAGGCTGATAGGCTATTAGTTGCCCGGGACTGCTCTAAATAAGAGAGATTAAAGATAAAACGCATAGTAATCCATGCATAACCACCACCAGAATAGGAATGGCTGTTACCACCCCAGAACAGTTTTCTCAGTATCAGTCTCTGAACTCAACCCTCAAAGAGAAATGATTTGTTGAGCTGCATCTTGTCCACTGAAGCCAATGGGTATTCTGTTTTAATTGGTTCAATCATTATCCATAAAGACATTTAGGAGGAAGATGTGTGTTTGTATGTGCAGAGCCATGTACACAAACATGTGTACCCACACATTGGACGATTAGAAGATTGCTCATTATTATTCAAACCATTTCCAAACAAAAAGAAAAGGGAAGAACAATAAAAAGGAAAAAAAAGAAGGCAACACTTCACATTTATTAGAAGAGCAAGCAAGAGGGGAGCCATTTTCCTTTCATATAAATGCAGCATTTTACAGTATCTGCTTTATGCTGTTTGGAGTTTGCTCGTTATGTGAAGTATCTACTCAAATGTGAAATGTGAAGTATCTACTCAAAGGTATTGAATTAGTTAACTTATTCACGGTTCTTCAAGGATGGTAAAAGACAAGAAGAATTCTGTGTGGGTCCTGGCTAAGCTCCGAGCCTACTGTGAACAAATTGGAGTTCAGAAATACCTGTATTAATTAAATTAAATTAATTAAATGGCATTGAATCCATTTATCTCCTTAGTTCACTCCTATCTGACAGTGCTTGAATAGGTTATTTGTGGAGGAAAAAAATAGCTTTCTGCTATCCATGATGAAGAACAAGCTAGAAGCCGCTTCTGTTGCATATTCAAAAAACCCAACTGCACTAGTTGTTGAAAATTCTTCATTACAACCTTATTCCATCTGCAAAAAAAGAGGCTAGCTTAGGCTTTGCAAGATAAGACTGCGTGATACTCTTCCTTCTCACTCTTTTTCAGCCATCTCAAATAACTGGCTAAAATTTTCTGAGTATTAGATTGGTCCACCCTGACAACATTTTAATTCCTCAGTAAATATACATTGACTGTAAAGCACTGGATAAACAAAGCTTTAGATGTGATTGGAGATCTTTAAGAAGTGAGTATTTCAAATAGTTAACAATGTGCTTATGAATATATGCACCTACATGAAATAGGAACTAGACCTTGCTGTAAATAACAGAGATAAGACTATATGTAATATAAGTGCCAGAGGTTGTAATAGCTGGTTTGATGTAGTGGTTAAGTCACCAGGTTAGAAAGCAAAACACTATGAGTTCTAGTCCTGCCCTAAGCACAAAGCCAGCTGGATGATCTTGGGCCAGTCCCCCTCTCTCAGCCCTAAAGAGCAGACAAGGGTAAATCACTTCTGAAAATCTTGCCAAGAACATTGCAGGGACTCATCCAAGCAGTTGCCAAGAGTCAAGACTGACTTGAAGACAAAAAACTAACAACCAAAGCTAAGGACTTTAACAACCTGTAGCTGAATTCATACATAACATTAACCTTATTATCCTTTAAAATACCTTCAGCTCTCTCCCTTCCCTCCTAGCTTACTCATGAATCAACTTATATTCCCTCCCATTTAAGGTAATAGTTTGCGCAGCTGGTTCCTTTTCTCCCTATCTCTTTGAGCCTCCTCTTTTAGGTTACCTCTTTCTCCCCCTTTCCCTCTTCCCCTCCTTAGCTTGCCATGACATCATCTGCTGGGCTAGACTCCTGCCCCACTTTGTTCTCCCTTTGGGTGTCTTTATTGCACCCCCAACACTCACCTACTCTTCTTCCCTCCTAACCGTTCTAAATTTTGTTTCCGCCTTTTTACTTCTTAGGAAGATAATTTCTCCCATGTTGACTTCTCTGACTCCATTAAGGCTGCAATGAACAGCTTAACTCTTTTAATCTCTGTTTCTCCGCCCCTGCCCCAAAGTCTGAGATTCCATTTTAACCCCTGAATCTTAACAATAAGCAGCAGCTTCTTAGCAGCCTCTGTTTACAGGCTTGAAAGTGTCTTTAAGTCTATTGATCAATCTGAGCAGACTCCTACCACTTTGTATCTAACTTCTTGACTCTAACCTAGATTCTCCTTCCTTCCTTCCTTCCTCCTTCCCTCCCTTCCCAGCTTTATTGAATTTTCTTTGTTCTGTTCCATTAAACAAATAAAGACTTTTCTTAAATTCATGAAATCTTTCTGTATTCTGTATTAATGGGGTTTGGAGGTTTTTTTTTCCCCAGTGATGAAATATTTTTACTTCCTGCACACAATCCTCTAAGGCAGGGGTGTCAAACTCAATTTCATTGAGGGCTGCATCAGCACTGCAGTTGCCCTTGGGGGGGGCGGGGGGCGGTCTACTGGGTGGGCGTGGCCAGCTCTACATCATTCGCGTCAATGGTGCCTGTGGAGGCCTGGGCAGGAGTGGGACAGATCTGAGGGTCTCTGGCAGAAGTGGGTGGGACCAAGGTAGAGCCCATCAAGCCGGATATGTGAAGTAGGCGAGGGCCATTTGCTGGCTACTTCCAGGTGATGGTGCATTTCTTCATTCCTCATAAAGGGTGACACCTCCCCAGCATATACCCAGGGTGCGGGGCCGACGCGGCAGGGGCTGGTTCCTCGCTGTTTCCAGACGGCCTTGTGGAGCTAAGACTGAATGCATTTCAGCATAGATGGCCACCACAAAATTGTACATTGGCTCCCACCGCCCTGTGCCAGGGCCAAGGCAGTGGGGGCCATTCCCTCACTGTTTCCAGGATGGCTTCACGGGCCACATGAAACCACTTCGCGGGCCGCATCCAGTCCCCGGGCCTTGTGTTTGACATGTCTGCTCTAAGGGTTGGTAGGGCCACAAAGTGGTTAATTATGACTTAAACCTAACAAAGAGTTTTTCCCCCCGTGATTAGAGTCTGCCTTCTGAAATATAAGCCGTAAGAAAGATTCAAATCTCCAAATAAATTTCTTTGCCATCTATTGCAAGTGAATGAGATGCCAACAGAAGCAAGCTGAGCCAAGCAGCAGTGCAATTCCTGCCGGCTCTGCAAGGAACATTAAAAATGCTATAATATGTCTTTTTCAATAGGCCTTTGAATTAATCCCTTTGGGACATTAAGTAATAGCAATAAGCTTATCTCAAACCAAATTATTTTCTGAATGTGCACTGTAAGTGGGAAGAAAGGGACTGCGTGCATAACAAAGACAGACACATCCATATAATGGTCTGCAACCCTGGTCTCAGCCTTTCTCCCTCTTCTTTAATTATTACATAAAAATGCCTTATGTTTTAGAGTTATTACTTATACAACTTTTCTTTTGGAACTGTGTGTCTGACTCTTAAGGCTGTGGCTGAAGGTCACCGGAGGACTGCAGGAGGGAAGGCCGAGAAAAAAACGGTTTTAGCTCACTGCTTTCTACCTGCAGTCCATGTCATGTGACTAAGACTTGCTGTATTGTACAATATAAAATGAAGTTGGGAAGAATTATTCTATTCAAAAGCAAAGCTGATCATTCAATGCTGAAATTCCTTTTACCTGTTCTAGGCCCGGGGCGGGTAAAATATGTGTTTCAGATGGGGCAACAAATTCCATTCCTACTTTCCAAAAATTGAAAGTGCTGCTACCTTTGTCAGGGCCCACAGTATTCAGGAACATCCCAATCCAAGTCTTAAGTACACTGAGGTTTAAAATCAAGGAAGTGTTTAGAGCTGTGGGAAAGGAATGAATGGAGGGAGGGAGGGAGGGAAGGAAGGAAGGAAAGGAAGGAAGGAAGGAAGGAAGGAAGGAAGGAAGGAAGGAAGGAAGGAAGGAAGGCCTTTTATGCATGTATATACATATATAACATTGTTATTCAAACATTTCAATGAAGCATTTTTAACTTTAAAATTTCATTGAACTCACACATTGATTGGTCATGTGCCATCAAGATAGATTTTCACCATGATTATCTATTTCTAATCTGAATTTCAAGTCTGGATTGTCTGAGTGTAACTACTGTATTCCTCTACTAATGCTGTCATCACCTGGTCTAGAACAGGGAGATGACCTCTTATCTGGAATCTTGAGGGGCAGGACAGGGAGTGTCTTTTTACAGAGATAAACTTTTACATACTGTAAAAATAGCTCTGGATTGTCTTTTTAACCCAGGATAGTCGGTTGAAGCAGTTTTGGAGTCCATGAGGGCTATACAAAAGTCCAACTCTGGAATAATAACACATATTTTTTTACTTTTAGTCTTTACGAAGAACCATATTAAGAACCACAGTATACATGTGAAAAAGTAGGCTATCTGCCTCAAGTTTCAAGAGACTGAGATTTGCATAGCAAAACTACCAATTGTTAAACTGTAAACCATCTCAGCAAACAAAGAAAGAATCAGAGAATATGAGCAGAAATAAGACTAGTCCTACTGAGCAAAGAAATACTGAAAAGAAACTACCTGTCCTTTTCTTGCCAACTCCCCCTAATTGGCTCCAATTCTTCCCTGGCTTTTCAGGTTTTTGCCCTAATCAGACTTCCTCTTCAACACAAATCTTGGCATATAATAAGTCAAAGATGGAACTTCTAACAGTTATTTAGCCAATTAATCACGTAGTTATCATTTGAATTAAATTGTAAATATAAAAAATGTTTGTTGTTGAAAATCTTAATTTTTGCTTTCTTGAGGAAGTACATGTTTTTCTGTATTGCATCCTTCTGGAAAGATTAACTCCTTTAAATCATGATGTCTTCATTTTATCTTCAGTAGGGTGATCTATCTGGCAATCCAAGCAAAAGCATCAAAATCTGTAATATATACTATCAAAGGAGGAGAAAACTCTCTAAACTGTAGGGCTTAATCAACATGCCCTTCTTCATAATAGTTCCTTTAGCATTTGAACAAACATATTTTTCAATGCAGTTATTGAGATTCTTTAAAAAAAAATAGTCCTTTCTGCTTCCTTCTAAACATTTGTCTTTTATTAGCAAGGTGCAAAGTGCCTGAAAAACCCAATACCCAATAAATACCTTTTGTCGATAGATTATTCTGAAATGACCCACAGCAAGCTGAAAAGGATTTACTCACTGAAAGATGCATAAAAGACTGCAGTACAGATTAATTTTATTTTGTTTGAATTGCAGATTGCCACATATGTATTTTTGTGGATCACAATCAGAGTCCACTTCAGTTCCCTGAGGGATCTCCATTGAACTTAAGTAGAATTTCCAAGCACAGAATTGAGCTGTAGACTCAGTATGCCACTAGGAGCCTCCATAGGCCAATAGAAGACGGGAAGATCTCTACCCCAGCTGCATCATTTCCAGGAAATTTTAGATTGTACAGCAAGATGTGTGTTGTGCGGAGAGAATGCCACTTGAATGGAAGAATAATCAAAGACAATGTTACAGCACATTCACAGTGGCTGAGGAAGAGTTGGGAGTAAAGTCATGAAGATAGGTGCCTTAAAAAAGGCCAGCAAGCCATCTTTATGCCATAGTAAGGAGGACGTGAGTCTTAAATTTGCTTTTAAAGAAATCAGTCACCCATCAGATTGACCAAAGTAAGAATTTGAGCAAACAAACAAAAAATGAGGTAATCATCAGAGGAATTTATAAATGCAGTACAGGTAATCCTGTAGAGCCTACCAATTACATTTGTAACCTAAGGATTCATTAATTGAAATTATTAATCAAATGTATAGGTCATTAACTGCCCATAAGATATTTGAGGGTGGGAAGACCATGGGGGGGGCTAATGCTGGAACAAGCCACCTGCTTCTGACCACTCAAGGCCTCCCCCCACCCAGAGATATCTCATGCTCCCTTGGGGTCCCCACAGTTGCTTCCCTCCCCCACATCCTGCCCCGTCGAGTCTCCACAGGCACTGGGCCTGTTTTGTTAGCCCCTCCCCAGATTCCACTTCTTCCTCCCCACTCCATTTCCGATCACTCACTTACCTTTATAAGTTCTCCAGATCCAGTTCCACAACAGGCTGACCCATGTGGCAGAAAAGCGGCCGCCTTTTACTCAGACCCTGGCGAAAGACCGCTGTGGTGCTGCAACATATGTAACTTTGGAACTGGTCATAGGTACTTTTTCTTGGGGGGGGGAAATGTCATAATTTCAAATTATCACTAAGTGAATTGTCGTAACCTGAGGAATACCTATATTCTTAAATTTTAGGGCCAATAAATAAGGTAGAGAAGTTATTTTGCTTATTATGGTTATTAACAAAGAAGGCCCTAGATGTTCTCTTGGGAAAGAGGAGCTGTTCCTTCTCAGTCTGTAGGATCAAACAGAGCCATAGACTGAGATATGCCATGAATCATGAATTAGATGTTCCAGGATAAGATAGTAATCAGGACAAAACAAAATCCTCCAGGCAGAGCACGATCAAGTCAGAAATCAATATTACAGTACAGGAACATACCAGATCTCAGGAAAAAAAAAATGTTGCTTGATCAAGGCTAGATTGAAGAAGGAAGTTTTTGTTTTCTTCCAGCCCAGATGAATCAAAAAGCCAATCTAGAGCCTGAATAAGTTTGGGGTTCTTGATACAGAGAAGTAAAAATAAAGATAGATACAGAGTAATATAAATTATGCGTGTTTGTGTGTCTGTGTGTGCAGTGTAGTTCAAGTCTGATCGATTTAGTGCTGGATAAAGATTATTTAGATAATTAAAGATGTTTGTGGTGATAGGATAATTCCAGATGTTCCACCTTGTGGAAAACGAAAATATTGGGTTTTTTCACGACAAACCTTTTGTTTCTCTATCACATCTAAAACTTTTTTAACCCATAATGTTTGTGCCTTAATGCACAAGTTCCCTATGCTAAGCAGAGGGAGCGATTTTATTTTTTTACAAGAAGCATATGTTTCTTTTTTTTGTAGTGTATTATCTGAGCTCCCATGAGAATCAGTGGATTGACCTGAACTTTCTATAAGTTTCAGTGTCTCTAGGCTATGGGTTGGTTGTGCATTATTACAAGGCAATATCTATTATCTCATTTTATTTGCATTGTTCTTTGAACCTCTAGTTTTTAAAGCTGTCTTGCTTTAATATACAGGGAAAATGAGAAAAAGGAGAGGGAAAAAAACCACACCAGATAAAAACCTATGAAGAAATAAAAAATGTGAGTATCCTGGAGCTTATAGGAAGGGTATGAGGCTTCTTCTAATTAATTGACGAGTCTGCTAGCTTAAAACTGTCTTGCATTAACATGCAGGAACAAAGAGAAAGGGAGAAAACAAGTAAACAAGCAGACAATCCACAAAGAATCAAAAATGTAAATACACTGGAGCGTATGAGAAGTATATGAGCCTTGTTCTAATTAACTGAGGAATCTGGTAGTTTACCATATTGCCATACTGTATATACAGAAGTTGGTATAAAATAGACAAAATTATCCATAAGATATAAAATGTTGCCAGCATGTAATAATATAATTGTACTGGTTGTCCATCTCCAGATATTTTTATGCATGCATTGTCTTTTGCTGGCCAGGCAAGATAGGCTTGTAATTATACATACTTACTCAACTCAATATCAAGATGATACAAGCCAAGTTATAGACAAATGCAAGGAGGATTGTAAAAACTATACATTTTTGCAATGGAAATTTTAAACTCATCATGTACGATATCCACTAAACTAAGCTGTAATAATATATAAACTTATAAGCATCATTTTCTTGGATGAGCAATTTATCTGGAAGAATGACACACTTTAACAAAGAGATGTCAAGCTAATCTGGACTTCTATTAATGCTGCCTTTAAAGAAATTGCTAGCAAATGGTCCCTCTTGCATTTTCAGATTATTTCATCATCCCTTCATATATTACTAATTCTTTTGTTGCACTTTCATACTGCTCAGTAACAGAACCTCTCCAGGTTGGGTAGAATCGTATAAAATCTATTCTTAAAAAATAAAACTGCACATAACAATACTACAGTTTGTTTAGTGACTGTTCAAAGTTACAGCCTTGAAAAAAGTGCCTTATGACCATTTTTCACACGAAAAATTGCAGCATCCCCATGGTCACGTGATCAAATTTCAAACACTTGGCAACTGACTCTTATTTACAACGGCTGCAATGTCCCGGGGTCATGCGATCACCTTTTGTGACCTTCCGACAAGCCAATTCAATAGGGAAGCCAGGTTCACTTAGCAACCAAGCTACTAAACAACTTCAGTGATTCCCTTGCCAACTGTGGCAAGAAAGGTTATAAAATGGGGCAGAAACTCATTTAACTGTCTTACTTAGCAACAGAAATTTTGAGCTCAATGGTGGTGGTAAATCGAGGACTACCTGTACCAAGACAAACAGTTTTTTAAAATAATATTCAATATTAACTCCGAGACCAGCACAAGAAAATAAGAACCAATAACAGTAACTAAGGAGAGTCGTGTATTTATTCATTCCTAAGCTTGCTGTACAGTCGAATATCAAGGCCTTGGTGGTTTACAATGAAATGACACACAACACATACGGGATAAAATTCAGACTCGTAAAGTAGCAACAAAATACTGATGTTCTAAAGCACTGAAATGCCTGGAAAAATAAACGTGATCTAGTGTTGAAAAGATTAAAGGAAGGAAATCCAGACATGGGGTCAGAGGAGATACTTACCGTAGGATCACAGACTGGTGTAGCTACTTGGATCATAAAATCACTGACTCTGAGACTTGAAAAGAGTCATATAGGCCTTTCATTTGAACTCTTAACAGTCAGTCCAGTTTAACTCATCCCTGACCCATAGCTGTGTAGCTCCCGTTTCAACATATTCAGGGGCGAGGAACTCATCAGATCTCTGGGTAATGGTTTCCCTGTCTGAATGGTTCTTATTGTTAGGATGTTTCTTCTGACATACAATTGGATTCAGCTTTCCTCTAAATTGAGTCCAGTATTCTATATTCTTTGCTCTCGCAAAAGAGAAGAGGTCCTGACCTTCTTCTGTGTGACCTCCTTTCAAGAATTTAAAGAATGCTATCATGTTCATCCCCTTTTCTCTTCTCTTCTTTTCGAGGCTTAACATGCTCAGCTTCTCCTATTCCTTTTGAACAGATTTTAATCCCTTGATTGTCCTTCCCTGAGCTTGCTGCAGGATACTGGACACAGTACTCAAGGTGGGATCTAAGGAAGAATAGAATAGAAGAATTGCTTCTCATGATTTGGAAATCTAGTTTTCTTGGTGCAAACTTAAATTCCATTTGCTCTTTTTTTTACAATTACATATACTGAATATTCACATTTCAATTGGCGGTTTCAACATCTTTTCCTCAAATACTATTTCTGAGGTATAGATACTATTGACTGTTTCCTAACTGGAGGATTTTGTACTGGTCTCTGTTAAATGGCAATTTTGTTACTTGCAACCAGTGCAAGTAACAAAAAGAAAAAAGAAAAAAGAAAAAAGAAAAAGGTGCGTGTCATACAACCCGCCTTGCCTACCCTACAAGGTTCCATCCCAAAAAGGTGCCGGAACTCCGTTCTGAGCGTTTTATGACAAAAAAAAAAAGCCCTGCTTGCAACCCATTTCTCTAACCTGTGTGAAAGACTGAGTAGGAAAGAGGATGACTTGTCCCATGGGTGCAGAAGCTAGATAGCTCATAATGTTGGAACTTTTTCCACTATTGGATCAGAAGACACAAGTGGTCAGTGGACAGAAGTAGGACAGTCCTCTTAAAACAACATGAAGATTTGAGGAAAAAAATGGGCCCTATTAGTAAGACCTCCAAATGTTGTTTTTTGTTTTGTTTTGCAGAATGTAATCTTTAATGTGGCAAAGGGAGACAATTGGTGAAGGCTGGTGTCTGATTGGAGGACTTGTGAAAACTTGCATCAGTATATTAGTCCTTCACTGTTTAATTAACCAAACCATTTCTAATCATTAGGGAAACATGTATGGAGTCTTTTTCCATTAAACCTCACTGTAAGGAGAAATGTCCTAACGGTGAAAGCAATCAACCAATGGAATAGCTTGCCTTCAGAAGTTGTGGCTGTTCCATCACTGGAAGCTTTCAAAAAGAGACTGGACCACCATTTGTGTGAAATGGTATAGGGTCTCCTGCTTGAGCAGGGGGTTGGATTAGAAGACCTCTGAGGTCACTTCCAACTCTATTATTCTAGGTTCTATGTGCTATTGTCCTTTAGCAGTTCTCTAGTGCTTTAATAGAAAAAGGTGCTTTCTCAGAAAAAGTTTTGTTTGCCTAATAATATACAAAGGGAAAGGGCTGCATCAGATCCCACAGATTAATATCAATGTGATATTATCCGAAATATTTAAAGCCAGCATGTTCCATCTATTTCTGTAAATAGAAATGTTTTAGCTTGAGAATGGAAGAATCTTTAAGCATAGAAAGCTGTAAAGTCCCTGACTAAAAACAAAACTTGATTACAGTCTAAATATATCAAGCAAACAAATCAAGGCAGA
This sequence comes from Bothrops alternatus, assembly GCA_034064705.1. Lineage (NCBI taxonomy): Eukaryota > Metazoa > Chordata > Lepidosauria > Squamata > Viperidae > Bothrops > Bothrops alternatus. The sequence continues at coordinate 34,014,074 of JARGCV010000223.1, read as the reverse complement.
TCCATCACAGTCATTGATAGAAACGAAACACAATGTGAAAGGATTTAATGAATGGGACAGGTATGTTCAGGCTTCAAAATGGCTATTAATACAGCCAAATTATACATCACTCAATTATTAGCATCACATAGAATTTGGCAGTTTAATAAGATCTTTGACCTTTATTTTTAAGGCATGAAGTGCTCAATTATGAGGCTTAAAAAGAGAATATAGGTGATGCTAAGTAGTACCTCTCTCTTTGTAAAAGGAAAGAGGAGAGAAAAGGGGAGGAAAAGAGACAGGCACGATGAACACCTTCTAGATTTGCAGAAGTTTTCTATTGTGTAACTCAGCCTTTTCAAAAGATATTTTTCAGATAGATTGGACTACAGTTCCCACAAATCCAAGACAATATGCACTTTTGGGTGCTTGGGTATAGAGGAAGGAAACAATAATCATGGTGTTTGTAGTAATAGTAGTAATTTTATTTAATGTTTGCTTATAATTAAGCACAGTATAAATAAACAAAATGTAATACACAATATCAAACAACACCTGAATTAAGGCAATGTAATAACCAATTTAACTTCTCAGAATCAAATCTGAAATTGCAAAACTGGTGGATTGGGACATGGTGGGACAAAATTTATGCAATTTCTTTCCCATAAACCTGATTATAGAATACAGGTAGCCCTCGACTTATGACTGCAATTGAGCCCAAAGTTTCTGTTGCGAAGTGAGACAGTTGTTAAGTGAGTTTTGCCCCCACTTTTTTTGCCACAATTGTTAAGTGTATCACTGCAGTTGTTCAGTTAGTAACACTTAAGTACTGTAACTCTGATTTCCCCATTGAATTTGCTTGTCAGAAGATGGCAAAAGGGGATCACATGATACCAAGACATTGCAGCCATCATAAATATGAGTCAATTGCCAAGCATCTCAGTTTTGATCACTTGACCATGGGGGTGCTGCAGTGTGAAAAATGGTCATAAGTCATGTTTTTCCATGCCTTTGAATGGTCACTAAATGAATGTTTGTAAGTCACAGACTATCTCTATGAAGCAGACAAGTCAGAGAAAGTCTCCCGTGGATCCATGCATAGGAAAGAATTTCAGAACCTGCAAGCAATGCTTTTTGTCATTTCTGGATGTCAAATGTAAGGCCTTCTCTGCTTCAGTGGACATGTGGGGTTGTGAATCTGAAGCCAATCCATCTCTAATACTGTAGGGCAATGTAGAGTCGAAGTTAAATAAAGTTGCAGAATTCTTGATTATCAGAATGGTAGAGTGAAGAGGGGGAAGCACCATTCAGAAATTGGTCTCAAGCACAGGAGACCGCCATCAATGATATCCATTCTAACCAGTGGCTCTTCTAACCAGTGGTTACTTACGGGACCGTCTGCTGCCCCATGAAACTCAGCGACCGGTTAGGGCCCACAGAGTCGGCCTTCTCCAGGTCCTGTCAGCCAGACAGTGTCGCCTGGTGGGGCCTAGGGGAAGAGCCTTCTCTGTTGCGGCCCCGGCCCTCTGGAATCAACTCCCCCCGGAGATCCGTATTGCCCCCACCTTCTCCGCCTTTCGCAAATTATTGAAGACACATCTTTGCCGACAGGCCTGGGGCAGTTAACACCTTGCCCCAGCCAGTGTATGTTTGTTGTAAGTTTGCCTTTGGATGATTGGTTTTTAATCTAGGGGTTTTATAATGTATTTAATGTCAGATTTCTATATGTTAGTATTTATGTTGTAAGCCGCCCTGAGTTTTTTGGAATAGGGCGGCATAGAAATCGAATTAAATAAATAAATAAATAAATAAATAATTGAACAAGCAAGGCATATTTGTGTGTGATTATTTGTGATGGCAGAATTCATCAGGGCTTAAAGATTTCTTGCAAAGTTAGTTGGAGCACAAAGGGTAATGTTTAATTGTTGGATGCCTCCCTCTTACTTGAGGAAAGGCGTAACTTGTTTCCCTACAAGTCTATTTTGAAACACATGGGATGTCTGCTTTGCAAGTTACATTCTTTTCTAGCTGTCCAATTTTGACATTGGAAGTCTCGGGTGAGAAGACAATAGGGGGAGGAAGACCGGAATGACAGAGAGAAATGGCATTTTTCATCCTAGTCTGTCACAATCCTTCAAGTCTTCCATTTATAAAGCTGCAAATATAATACTTTTAAGATATCACCAATTTCTGTCAAACAAGTTCTTTTCGTGTTTTATCCTTAAACTGATTTTATTTTTGAACTAGGTTTGAAGTCATAGATTTTTCTCTCCATCTTCCCATTAAAGGCCTTGTCTGGATTTTGGTGGCACTGAACTTCTGCAGTTATTGAGTGTTTGCCTAATTGCCCAGTAGCTCGAGAATGTCAGGCCATCTGCTTGCTTTTAATGAAGCTGGCACAGACCCTGTCATAGACATTCTCCAGTCTAGTCTCTATGAATATCTAGTATTTTATGTGCTGTTCAAAAGCCTAGGACTCTTGGAAGTAAAAATATAGACTCGCCAAGTTTAGAAGCTGGTGATGTTGTTTTTATGATTCCTTCTTTCCACCTAGTTACACACAATCAAGACTTTGTTGTTCCCAGGTAGTATGAAATCTAGGATGAATTTAGGGTGTTTTGCAAAATATGAATCTGGGGTCCAATATCTTTTGTCAGTTAGTTCTCAAAAGAACTGTGGTAATTTCATTGCCGCCTTTGTAGTTTTTGATCATAAGAGATGCAATATCTAGTTCGGTCACCATGTATGTAGATTTTTAGCCACTCTGTTAGAACAGGATGTTGCCCAGAGTATACCATCTTGGAGGTAGTCAACATTTCATACCCCAGGGTGTTGTCCTGAACAAACCCCAACATTTAATACCCTAGGGTGTTGTCTAGAACAGGGCTTTTCAACCAGTGGTACAGGTACCACCTGTGGTACATTGGCACCTGGCAGGTGGTATGCGACCATCCTAGAAAAGTGGTAGTGGGAGAGAGGAATGAGCTGAACCAGTGGTAGCACTGCACAAGCCTGAGCGAGAGATGGCTGGAGCTGCAGGGCTGTCAGGGCTCAGCGGAAGCGCCAAGATCAGTGCTTTTTCGGGGCTGTCAGGGCTCAGTGGAAGTGCCGGGATCAGTGCCAGGCTCCAGCTGGAGCTCAGCACTGATCCTGACACTTCTGCTGGGCCCAGAAGAAGTGCCGATCAGCTGGAATGTTGTAGCATCTCCACGGTCTTGTGATTTACATTCAGATGCTTGGCAACTGATTCATATTTATGATGGTCACAGTGTCCCAGGGTCATGCGAAGTGACCAAAACCTGCTGCAACCACCCAGCAGATGGGGGGGAATAAAAACCAAACACCCCCACCCCACCCCCACTGCCAATCCTCAACAGAAAAGCTCACAACAATGAAAACCTCGGAAAGGAGGAAGAGCATCGCTAGGTGGGCAGGCAGGTGTCTTGCTCGGCTGTGGCTTGGGGGGCACTTTTTTCAGTGCCATTGTAACTTCGAAAAGTCACTAAGTGAACTGTTGTAAGTTGAGGACTACCTGTACTTTATCACTTTTTTCCTTTTTTTTTTTTTTTTGGTCATCAAGTTTTTGACACCTTGCTAGGCGACTGATGGTACTCGGATATTGCCATATCCTAAAAGTGGTAAAATGGGTGAAAAGGTTGAAAAGCCCTGGTGTAGAATATAGATTGAATTTGTCACAAACATTAGAGGTAGAATAGAGCTGTGGTGGTGCAGTGGTTAGAATGCAGCATTGTAGGCTAATTCTGCTGACTGCCAGGAGTTCGATCCTCATCAGTTTAGTCAGCCTTCCATCCTTACAAAGTCTGTAAAATGAGGACCCAGATTGTTGGGGGCAATATGCTGACATTGTAAACTGCTTAGAGAGGACTGTAAAGCAATATGAAGCCATATATAAGTCTAAATGCTATTGCTATTGCTAGAATAGTCTGACCTTAGAACACATCAATATTGTGCGAACTCTTGCTGCTAAAAAACTGTCCAAGGGTCCATGTCCATTCCTTACAGACCAATTTCTTAAAAGTGTTAAATTGTGTTTGGATTTTGAATGCACAGAATCTGCTAGATGGAGCATTTAGTTGCTGGTTGTCTACTAATAAGAGACAGGCAAAATTGCTTTAAACACAGTAATTTGTAATTTGGCAGGAGGAGGGGGTGCTGCTTTGACGTTTAAAACACAGCCCCCAAAATTGAGAAGGAACTGCAGGAATCTCAAAATGGCAAATCTTTTCTTTAATAGTAATAAAAGGGAATTAAGCATGCTGTGAATCTGAGATGAGAAGTATAAATGGAACGGTTATTTAAAAGCTACCGTAGAACTTTATGAATGTTCAATTGACAAAAGATTTAAATCACCCGGGGATTTGGTCCAGCTAGTAATAACTGACATAAGATACTGATTTCAGATTACTTCCTAGATGACTTTTATTTAAACGCCACAGGGAAAAATCTATGAGGGGGAAATGGGAGGGCAATTTAATCCTATAAACCAGGAGTCCCCAACCCCCAGTCCGTGGACTGGCACTGGGCCGCGGCATGCCAGAAATCAGTCTGCGCAAGCAAGCAAAGCCCCATCCACGGGATGCAGGCAGTACATAAAACTACACCCCCTCCGGTCTGCAGAAAACCCTCTCTCCATAGAACCGGTCCCTGGTGCTCAAAAGGTTGGGGATCTCTGCTATAAGCCAAAGGAGATGAAGAAAGTTAGAGTTTGAGTGAAACGCATTTTGTTTTTAAAATCAATGGTCAGGATTGCATTTATATTTTCATTTGACAACTATTAAATAGAATTTCTGGATTTTCAGTTTACTTGTTGATCTACAGGTAGGCCAAGTCTTTTTTACAGAAGAGCAAAAGTGGTTTGAAGCCTGTGCAAGCTTCCCACATCAAAAATAAAATATTTGATTTCAATCCAGTTCAATAAATGCTTCACAAAATGTTATTAAGCTTAATGCTACATATCTTCAAATATGCTATCATCAGTCATTTCACTGAATATGGTTACTCTGTTCCCCAAGATAAATACTGGCTAACATTGCAAGTGGGGAAAACGCAGATTTTTCCAATTACACTGAAAATGATTAAAAACAGGAAAAATGGACAGGTCTAGAATTGCACGCCTGAGATTCATTTATCCAATGATTTTACTAACTGATTTTGGAAAAATATGACAACTTAAACAATGAAAAGAAATAGTTCCCTGTGTATACTCACAGTGCTATTTGTAATTATTTATGATTTTATCGGTCCAGCCATTGCTGACGTTTCTGTATGCATTTCTATCCAAACCTCCTACAGAGACCGTTTGCACACAGGGGCAAGCTCTACATACTGCAAAACAACAAACAAATAAAATATCTGTGCAAATTGGGCTGTGCTTGCCTCACAAATTGCTTTGGAATATACCCAGCCATGACACCTCTCTGCCATTCATTTTTTTTTCCAGATTTCTAAGCAATCCTGATAAAGATTAAGGCTACACATATCCACACTTACTGCTTAAGTTGTTCCTATTCTATGGTCACGCTAGCTTGATTTTAAACTGGCTTAAGAAAACCCTGCCAAGACTGAGATATACTTTGTTTATTTCTTTAATAGTTTGGCAACAGTCTATAAGCTATTCAGTGCCAAGAGTGAACTACCATGTGCTCCCACTAGACTACTCTCTTGCTGTGTCCTCTCACTCTTTCTTCCCTTCCCAAAAAGTGAATTTTTATTGTTCTCCTTTCTGGGGGACGGCTCACTGGACATGCATATTTTTACGTGAGCAGGTGTTTATATAATACCCACCCATACATACATTAAGATTTGCCCACAAGAAGGATAGCAACTGAATCTCTCTGTCTCTCTCTGAAAGAAACACACATCAAAAAATCAAAATGCACCTACATGCAGGCACAATAAAGAGGTTTTAAAAAGAAAAAAACCTTTTTATTGTCATGTTTTAGAGCTGTCTTTACAATCTATTTGTATAAAGTATAGTATTTTTATAGTGCATGACGTAAAATGTTAAGATGATGTACTTAAATGGGAAAATTTGGATAGTTAGATGACTAACATACAAAGAAATTATGACTGACAAGAATTGGATTGAATATAAGGGAAATTAAGCGTAAATAAAAACTGCGAAAATAGGATGCTGAACTAATGAGATGATAGTTATAAGAATAATATAAACTGAAAAAAAAGTCATACATAGAGCATTATTATTTGTATAAATATAAAAAATGCCCATATCTAATCATTTATATATTGAAAATACTAAGAATTATATTTTGGTTAAGGTTGAAGAAGGAGCATATAAATGGGAGAAGGGAAGACTGTTCTGGACCGTGGTAAACCTGACTAAAGCATGTATCTGTATGTTAGAATATCTGGCATTTATTGGGTTAAGTGCTGTCTCCCTAAGAGATGGCTTATGGGTAATGTAGTTTTAGCTAGTCAGCTATATCATGTTAGTAGGTTAGTGGGAGGAGTTTCCAAAGGGCATCACAGGATTTCCTGGACACAAGCCAGTTCGGAATGTTTTTGTCTGAGATAAGCATGGGCCATCGGAGGTCAGATGGCTCTGCTCCATGTGAGAGGTTGGTGTGGAGAAGTTAATGAATTTACCTAATGGAGATCAACAGATTGCTTTGTCCAGACAGAATCTACCAATAACAAGTATTATTTCTGACTGAATAAATATATATCTGTTTTGAAATCATCTTCATTTGAGTTTAATCTGTCTGTGATTGGATCATAATGGCATTTTGATTCATGATCAGAACAAAGACCAAAGAAATATATCATTAATTAATATACTAATTATGGAATTATCAAACTTAATCATTCTGATTTTTAATTATTATTGTCATTTTGTTTCTTGGTATAAACCAAGACAACATGCTGTACACCGGGCAGTGGAGATTGTTAGTTAAAATCAATAAAATGTTTATATATAAAAAAATCAAAATGCACCTACATGCAGACACAATAAAGAGGTTTTAAAAAGAAAAAAAACTTTTTATTGTCACGTTTTAGAGCGGTCTTTACAATCTATTTGTATACTATTAATATTCTGGTCATGAATTTTAACTGGATGAAACACTGCATCATAAGGCAACAATTTTTGAACCAAGGTACTTCAAATGGGCTAATGTACAGTATGTGTCCAAAATCCAGGACCCATGACTTCTGATGGAATGAAATTTGGGAAAGTTGTGGCAGCTTTCAGTGGCTACTGCCTGCTGCTGGGCTCCTGCTGTGGTCATGTGATCTTCATTTTAAATTTTCCATGACAGTTTCCCAGCCAGTCTCAAAATCTCTAACTCCCTTCCCCCTCCCAGCAGCAGCCATTTACTTGCCTGTTGGGAAGGGAAGGGATATTTTGGATACGCTATCTCGCTGCACACCTTTCCTAACCCATGTGGCACCTCTTTCATCCCATGTACCACTTCTCATGCACCCTCCCTGTCCATGCCACACCCTGAACCATCTTTGCCCTGCCATCCCCCAATGTCCTTCCCAATGCCTGCAACACCTCTTACATACCCATATGACTCCACACATCTTTCCTAACCTACACTCCCCCTCCCCCCACCCTACCCAACCTTTCCCTCTTGCACATCAACATGCACCCTTCCCAATTCATGTTGCAGGAGAAACTTTTTATTATTATTATTATAATTTTCCTTTCTCTGAACTTTCTTATTTTTCCTATGCTTGTTTCTAAATCATAATTTGAACTATTTGGAAGCCGGGAATGGAATGATTCTATTACAGGTGATTGGATATATGATGAGAAATTTTGTTGCTAGACTTATTTTTTAAAAAAAACAAAAAAAAAGCACAGGGAAAAAGTAGGAAGCTCAGGGAACAAAAACCAGGTGGTTTTTTTTTTTTAAGTAAATGATTGCACTCCAAGAATTGTACTGAGATTACCTTCCTACCTTTTAGAAGGGAGACAGTACGTATAAATCAGCATTTTCACATCTGCAGCAACAGTCAAATTGAGAACGTTCTGTACTACTACTACTTCATGCTATTACATTGATATTTTGACACATTTTATACCATCTGTCTTTTCCATGCAATTGCTCAACCATTTGCTTCACAAAAATCAAGCAGGGAATGTAACAGAATTCTGAATCCTGAATACTACTAAGGGAAATAATGGTGGTATAGACAATATATTTTCTGTAATTCAGCTTTTGTACAAACTGAACACTCTCTATGATTGATCTCACTTTTACAGACATTTTGTCCTGGAACTCAGTTGTGGAGAATATAACCTTTCAAAGCAATCAGCAAAATTATGAGACAAACCAAAATGAATCTCAAGGTTAGAAAATACCTCTATCAACATCTATTACCATAGTTTTTCTTCCCTATTTCAGTTTATGAATTCATACTGAACTAAACATAGTAAAACACCAATGTACTATTTCTCTAGCATCGCTCAGTGATTCTGACCACTGCTAAATGCATCCACGTTTGTATTTGTATAATGTTTGTATTTATCGTTCCTAGAAACAAGTAACTGGTTTTTTTATAGTAATGGAAGACGAGGTTCACGCTTACTAAAATGTATCCTCAATATGTATTGTGACAGATACCATCTATATTCAGTGTGATCAGTATGTTCCTATTAATAGATTTATGACAGATGAGAAGATAGGGACATGTTCTTTCTCTGTTTCTGCTTTTCACTTTCCAAAGATGAAGTCACCTTGTTGTTAAATAAGACACTTTTCTATTTCACCTAAACTTACCTGCTCTTAAGCTGCATTGGCCCATTTCTATTATTGAAGAAAGATTTGATAGTCCATGGTTAGGTGGGAAAGAGTTTCCTATTATTATTATTATTATTATTATTATTATTATTATTATTATTATTATTATTATTATTATTATTATTATTATTATTGCTTTAAACCAACAGAATATCCAAATATCCAGCATGTCCCCTATTGTGTGAATATCTGTTGATTTGTTTAGTTTTATTATATAGTGTATACAGTGTCAGAAGAAAAAACAGTGGAATCTCAGTCACCCGTTGAGGAGAGTCCAATACCTCTAGAGCCACAGCAGGTGGAGAGAAAGCTCTTTTATAATCTGAGCCTAATTCTGCTCCTAATGAATGCTGATTATCAAAATACCAGCAATTCTGTGTTGAGTGTTAAGAGTTGGCAGGAACAGGGCTGCCTTAACTAGTTAATCAGACCGCAAGCATCTGAAGGGAATTACCCAACTTGGCAAATAAAAACAAGCTTAGTGGCATATTCCCAGAGTTGTTTGCAGCTTGTCATCTCAGTTCTGTGCTCTGTGCACTTGCTCTCTCTGTCAGTAATGAGTCTGAGGAACCCCTCCTGGTCCTTGGACTGGACTGCTACCAGAAGGAGCTTGAAAAGTCAGGGTGTGTATGAGTACAGAATGCTTTTGCGAAGTCCTGTCTATGCTCCCTATTTTCCGTTTTTTTTTTTTTTGGGTATTGTAGGGAGAAAGCACCCTCCCCCAAGAGAAGGACATATTTTGGGGGATATTGAATAGGCAGAATATTATATTTCCCCAAAGGATCTTAAAGGCACAAAATCAGGCCCATTTTTTCTTAATAGCCCCAGGCAGAGGCCAAGTCTGTAAAAATGCAGATTTGATAATCCCATTCAGAAAGTCTGAGGCCTTATTCATGAGCAAATACTGCCTGAAAAAACCCATTCAAGACGGGGTCTTTCAAAATCCCTTGGAGCAAAAGTGACAGCTAAAAATAGCAGAGTGATAGGATTAGAACCAGCAACCCCTCACCCATCCAACACAGGACACAGCCATCAGCCACAACAGGACATGACCCTCAGGACATAATAGGATTAACCCACCACCATCAGAATACAAAAAGGACACACTCAAAAGCTCAGGTCAAAGTTCATCCCACAGGAACAACTCCAAACACAAAAGCCCAAGAAGGTATAAAAACCTACTACTCCCAGCAACATGTGGTCAGCTGCTCCAGAGCCACATGTCTTGTGGTTCTGCTCTTCAGTAAACTACAACCTTCTTTCTAAAGCAGTCTCCATTTTGTTTATTCCCGGCTAGGAATAGACCCTGATGAAGATTTTTCTTTCAACAGTATTTAGAAGCTGCTCACTTGGTGCAAAGGACTTTAGAGCTGTCCTGGTTATAAAACAGAATAATTGGGTGCCTAGTGAAGAAATATGAGCTACAAATGTAATCATAAACATATAACTTAATAGAAGGTCAGCATTTATGCATCTTTAATGAGGCTTTTCATAAACAGTTTTGTATTTAAGAAAACCAATTTTCCCTCCACTTAAACAAGGCACCAACCTTTCTTTGTCATGACTTTTTGAGCTCTTAAGCATGGATAAATTACAGGCTCAACTACTACAGAGAAGCAAAAGAAAAGACACTGCTGAACATTGCAAGTTGCTTTTTCCATGCAGTTTCTCATCTCCATCTTGGGTATTCCTGCATGACAAGGACTTAGAAGTGGGATGCATAATGACTTTTTTAAATAGGGCAGCAAAGTCTAATTCTGCAGATGTTGCTAACTGACAGTTCCCAATACAATTTACCATTAATTCAGCTGGCTGGAACTGTTCATCATTGTAGCTCATCAAATTCTGAAAGACTTTCTATTCCTGAACTGGGAAGTTTCATAAATGGAAAGTGAGCAAAGCACTCTGGTCATTTCCAGATTACTCTGTGTTTCATCTCAACAGATCATGGAAATTTGAGAAATATTATTTAGCATATGGCAACGATACATTATCCAGAAGACTTCAGTGTTAATACAGAATAGTTGTTTCACTAACTAAGACTGCTAGACCATTTGGTTTACACTGACACACTACGCAGAACTGCACCACAGAGGGCAAACTAGCTCTGTATTCAGAAATGGCTAATGGTGTTCTGCAGCATCATCTGGGACGTTTTCCCACAACCAATGTCACATTATGTTCACATTCGGACGGGTGCGGCACCACTTGAGTTTGTACTTCAGCACGAGGCACCATTATTTCCCCACCGAACTGGAACCTATTTATCTACTTGCATGCAGCTTGCTTTCAAACTGCTAGGTTGGCAGAAGCTGAGGCAAGTGATGGGAGTTCATCCCGTCACATGTTGCTAGGACTCGAACCGCCAGAGCACAGACTTTCTCCAGCATCTTCTAAGCCACTGAGCCACTGTGCCTGTACTTGAAAAATAAAATCAAATAAATAGAAGAAATATAACATTCTCTGCTCTGCAGTCCCAAAGATGCCTTCAAGGGTTGGGTAAAGGGGAAGCTCTAGTTGAGTGTTGGTCTCAAATGTGGCTTTTAATAAGAATATATAGAAACAATTTACTTAAATGAGAAGACATAAAGAGTTCACTTGGAATACATTTGGGGGATGGTATTTGTTCCAAGAGATTGTGAATCCAATCCAAGCTCTGCATCTCAGTCATAAAATATCCTTTTGTTTATAAATTAAAGTGTGTAAACATGTTTATACATTCCATGCATAGCACTCATTCACTATTCCTGAAATTAACCAATAATAATATGTTTCTGCAAAATTGTTGGAGAGGACCTCGTTGGTACAATATGCCATACCATATACCATATTATAAGAAGACCTGAAAGTTGTAATGGAAGAAGAGTTTTATTACCCACCAACTGACAAAATAGAAGCATAAGTATCCTTGGGTTCTATCAGGGTGTACAAATGAACTTAATCTGTTCTCTTTTTGGCAGACATGCTTCTCCTGGTCTTACAAAACAGTCGGTGCTATTATTATGAAAACTGCTAAATTCAAAAACTTCAAGGGACCAGTTTATGAGGACTGGTTGCATATTTTCAATAAAATGTGGACACTGGAATTTTTTTTTCTTTGTAGTTTTCCTGAAAGTGAAGGATCTACAGCAGGGGTCTTCAAACTTGGTCATTTTATGACTTGTGGACTTCAACTCCCAGAATTCCTCAGCCAGGCATGCCTGGCTAAGGAATTCTGGGAGTTGAAGTCCACAAGTCATAAAAGGGCCAAGTTTGAAGATCTCTGATCTACAAAATGACTAATCTTTTCTTTCTTCTAAATAAAAAATATAGTAGAGAGAGCGTTGGAAATCTTTTGCTACTTTAAATGATGAATAATGATAAGGACCAACCATTTGAAAGTGTGTTTCATTCTAAATCAGACATGTCAAACTCGCAACGTCACATGACGTCGCGCGATGTATCGGAGCTTTTTCCCCATTGCCGGCAATGGGGTGGGCACGGTTTTGTCGTGATGTGTCCGACACGTGGGCCAGCAGTTTGACACCCCTGTTCTAAATCACCCCCAAAATATTTGAAATGACACTGAAGATCCAATTATGTCAACTCTACTAACTAGGTTGCAAACTAGATACAGACAAATATCTATTTGGGTCCCTCTTTCCAAATGTGACAGAGTGCTTTATTGCAGCTTATATGATTACAAGCATTCTTTATTATTTCAGTAGTGCCATCTATGCATACAACTGAGGCTTTTCCCATGATGGTATATGGACACAGGTGTTAGTTTGATTTATTGTGCTCCCTCATAAATCAATACCACATGTTGTAGACAGAGAGTTTGATGCCTGTAGCACAGCTGCATCTATTTGTTTTTCTGGTTTACAGATAGTATTTAAATATAATCTCTTCATAAATACCATCCAGGCAAGCATATAGTTAATGATAATTGTGATGGAACATATGAAACATTCAAAGCATAGGAAAAGGCTTCCACCATATAAAAAGGTGAGTACACACAGGAATTATGCAAAGTTTTTGAAGGATACTAAAATGGCAGTAGGAAATATTGAAACAAACCCTTTGATTGAAACTAATCAACTCATTATAGCACAGCAACAATCCTAAACTCAGGGCTGGACTCCAATGCTGTAAAACAAAGTATCAAAAATGAATCATCAAAATGGAAAGTTGTATTGGAAAGAGAGATCAATAAATTATGAGCTGGTGTCAGCAATCTGAAGAATATGAGGGAAAGAAAATTTAAATATAATAAGTTCAAAAACACTTACAGAAAAAATATGATCTCGGCAATAAAATGCTTAAAAGAACTCACAACTATTTCAAAGAAAATTGAATGTATGAATCAGATCTGACAAAATCAGCATTTTGGAACAAACCAGCATTTGTTTTATAAAGCAATATTGGAAAATAGTACAAATATAGATGCTTGCCCTGATAAATATGAAAGATTAGAATTTTTGGTGGCATTTGAGATAATCCAAAAGAACACAATAAAGACTGAAAATGGCTAAAAGAAATTGAAAAGAACATTGGCTCAGTCAAAATGAATGATATGATCGTAACATCAGAAATTTATTAAACATTAAGATGCTTAAGAATCAGAGTGTACTAGTAAAAGCTGAAATGCATGCATTTTGGTTTAAGCATCTGAAAACCATCAGATTGGCTGCTCGATGTAATGAAATGTTACAAATTAGAAAAGCTGAAGAGTGGAAGAAAATTGGTAGAAGATTTTTAATAAAAACAGAAGAGTGTAATTGCAAGTAATCAGACTATAATTACTTGCTTGCCAGCTATATTCAAATTGCTAACTGGTGTATTAGCTAATGCAATTTTGAATTACATATTCAAAACTTCATTATATCCATTTGAACAAAAAGGTAAGTGTCAAAATTCACAAAGAACAAAAGAACAATTGTTTGATAGATAAAAGGGTACTAAAAAAAAAGCTAAGTGAAGAAAAACCTGTGTAGAAAGTGTAAGGATTGATTATAAAAAGCTGTTTAATTCTCTCCCACCTAGTTGTATTCAGAGATATTTGACATTAGTGCAAACATCTTAAATTTTGTAAAGGAAGCAGTGGAAAAATGGAAAACAGCTATGATGGTAAATACAAGGAAACTGGCTAAACAAAAATCAGAAGAGGAATTTTTCATTGCCTCTGCTGCTTTTTAACCATTTCAGTGATGCCCCACAATCATATCCTGATAAAACAAAACCTGAATATATCCTTCTTTGAAACAAAAGTGGAAACATGCTCTTCTGTTATACATGGATTTTGAAGCTACATGGGAAATCCCCCCCCAAAAGATGAATCCATATTTAATACTGCAAGGATATAGCATGAGGATATCAATATGGGATCTGGATTTGATAAATGTGTAATACTCATCATAAAGAAAGGAAAAGCTGAACAAAATGCAGGCTTACACCTCAACATGTAAATGTCATAAACGCTTTGCCTACAATAAAAATCTACAAATATATAGAAATACTCAAAGCAAATAACAGCTTGCTTGGTGATGTTAAAAAGGAAATTAGTTCAGAATGATGAACAAGAAGTGCCAAATATTCTTAATCAAACTCAAAGCCATAAACACATGGAGATTACCAGTAATAAGATACACTGCTAGTATAACCAATTGGACACTGCTTGAACTGGGTGGTTTAAAATTAGAAAACCCAAGATCAGATGAAAATACATCATGCATTGTACCCATAAAATGATGTTGATTGACTATACCCAGCAGAAAAAAATTAAAGCCCATAGTTTATCACAGGTCAACAGACAATTGAAGAAGAGCTACTGTATGCAGTTTAAATGATTATATCAAGGTAAGCCATGAGAAAATGGAAAATTTGGAGAATTTTCTAAACTGTTTTTCAACAGTTCACTATTGTGGTCATTTCTTTTCTTTTGGCTTGGATGAGCATTTTCTCTCAAACAATAAACCAGACATTACAAATAAAGTGAATATGACCAGGAATGGTAACGAACTATCACCCTCAAGAAGAAAACAGAAGGATTAATCTTTTTGCAGCTTGAGAATGAACTTTACAAACAAGTATGATGAAATCAACGGTTCAACATGCATCAAACAGCAGCAAAGGCAGATTTTGCAGGCAAAAAATATAAAATAAAATTGTGGATCATCATGGTTGCAGCGAAATTGCTCAGACTGATCCTTTTTATGTCACAACAGAGTAGCCACTACGATAGGTATGCTAAAACTATAATTTCTGAGTTTCCTAACTGATAAAGTTGTTGAAAAACTATTTTTTTAGGATTTTTGTTTAGTTATTCTTTTAGCATTTTGCATACCGAGTAAACACTATCTAGAACACAACATACTAGATATAACCATGTAGGTAGTCCTTGACCTATAAACACAACTGGGCTTGCAACTTCCAGCTAAGCAATGTGGTTATTAAGTGATTTGTGCCCGATATTAGAATCCTTTTGGCCATGGTTGTTAAGTAAGTCACACACAATTAACCAGTAGAACAACCTTACGGGGCCGCCTTCTGCCACATACTTCTCTACGACCGGTGAGAGCGCACAGGGTCGGCCTCCTCCGGGTCCCGTCAGCGAAACAATGTCGTCTGGTGGGCCCTAGGGGGAGGGCTTTCTCTGTTGTGGCGCCCACCCTCTGGAACCAACTGCCTCCTGAAGTCCGCGTTTCCCCGACTCTCCTGGCCTTCCGAAAGAATTTAAAAACCTACCTCTGCCGGCAGGCCTGGGGATGATTGTTGATTGTGGTGTGACTGATGAGTATGTATGGGGTTTTATTTTTTATGTTTTTTGTTCGGATTTAGTCGAAATTGTTTTTTATATATGCTGTGAGCCGCTCCGAGTCCTCGGAGAGGAGCGGCATACAAATCCGAATAAAATAAAAATAAATAAATAAACCTGCCTCCAGATGTGGTGAATGCTCCAACATTGGAAGTTTTTAAGAAGAGACTGGACAGCTATTTGTCCAAAATGGTATAGGGTTTCCTGCCTGAGCAGGGGGTTGGATGAGATGACCTCCAAGGTCCCTTCCAACATCATCATCATCATCATCATCATCATCATCATCATCATCATCATCATCATCATCATCATCATTATTATTATTATTATTATTATTATTATTATTATTATTATACTATTATAGTCTAGAAGTGAATCCTGCTCCCCTCTATTGATTTTGCTTGTTGAAAGCCTCCTGGGAAGACCATCAACGGTGATCATGTAACCTTAAGATGCTGTAGCTGTGATAATCCATGCTAGTTGCCAAGCCCCTGAATTTTGATCATGTGTCCATGGGGTGTGTGTATGTGCTGCAATGGTGGTAAGTGCAAGGACCCACTATAAGTCATTCTTTTTCAGTGCCATAACTCTGAACAATAAGCAAATGGTCATAAGTTGAGGAATATCTGTAACTGAAAAAAAAGTAATTTTTGTAGATGTGATATAACCTGGGGATATCATAATTGAGGGAAAAATATTGATTATAAAAGTTGAGCAGGAGCCCAGTGTCTTGAAAGGGTAACAAATGGTTGATAATGTAATTTATTATTGTTTTATAGGTAGTTCTCACCTAACAATCACAATCAGGGTTGGTAACTCCATTGCTAAGCAATACAGTTGTTAAGGGAAACATCACATGACCGCAACAGACTTATAACTTCACTTCCACCCAAGTTGTTAAGCAAATCACCTCAAACTTTAACAGCTGAATGTATTTTAAGATGTTTAAGACTTTTTAAAAGAACATTGCAGCTGACCTTGGAAAATAATTAATCAGTTAAAAAGGACAGAAGAAAGAAATAGGGAAAAATAATTAACATTTCTAGACTTGTTCATTTTTCTCAAGACAAAGGGGAAAAAAAACAGGAAAAATTATCCCCTCTGATTTTTTTTCTTTCTGAGCCTTCATATTACTGTATGGTTCATAATCCTATGCATATCAAAATGCATTATTGCATAGGTTGAAAGGATTCCTGCTCCAACACACACACACACACACACACACACAAATACACCTCAAATAATCATTAAAATAGAACCCAAAATAATGAGGGCGGTGCATAAAAATTTGTGATCTGCTTGAATTTTCAATATCTCCGCATAAATATTACCTAAAATGTGAACAGCTTTCCACACAAATCCTAACACTAGGTAAAAAGAACCCATTAAACAAATGAATCACACACAATGTATTTGTTCATTGATTTATTGAGGAAAAGGGCGTAGAGTGTCACATTTGTGTGAAAAATATATTAATCTCTAGGATTTTCCCTTTTGAGGGGGAAATTAGTCAGGTTTTTCAATCAATGGGATGATAATCAGGTGTGTGGGAGGTCCTGCCTTATTTAAATAACAGAATTGTGAGTATTCCCTACCAAAGTTTAATCTTCACAACACAGAGATATGACAGCACAGCTTAAACAAATGAGATTTCTGAGGTCCTCCCAAAAACAGTTGTTGATGCTCACCAGGCTGAACGTTCCACTGTTAGGCAGATAACGTACAAATGGAGGCAGTTCAACATCATTTGATTTCGTCCCCAGGAGTAGCTGATCAACCAGATCACACAAACATCAAGATGTATAATATTCCAGGAGGTCTCAAGGAAGCCCAAAGTAATATCTAAGGCAGAGGTCCCCAACCTTTTGGGCACCAGGGACCGGTTCTGTGGAGAAAGGTTTTTCTGCGAATCGGAGAATGTGTGGTTTTGTGTGCTGCCTGCATCCCATGGATGGGACTTTGCTTGTTTGTGCGGCCTGGTTGTTGGCATGCTGCGGCCCGGTACCGGTCCACAGACCGGGGTTTGGGGACCCCTGGTCTAAGGAAATAAAGGTCTTTCTGTAGCAGTGGCAAATATTAGTGTTCATGAGATCACTATCAAGGTTGTGAGGAGAAAGCCGCTATTCTCCAAAAGGAATATTGCTGCCCAGCTACAGTTTGAGAAAGACCACATTGATAAGTCACAAGGCCACCAGAAAATGTTCTGTGGATGGACGAGAGCAAAACTAAAAATTTGCACTTGAGTGAAAAGCATGTTTGACAAAAAGCAAATTCTACATTCCAGCCTAAGATTCATATCCTATCTGTGAAACCTGGTGGTGACAGCATCATGGTTTGGGTCTGTTTTGGACCAGGACAGTTTGCCATCATTGATGGAACTATGAATTTGGAATTCTACCAGCAACTCTGGGAGTTGAAATCCACAGGTCTTAAAGTTGCCAAGGTTGGACACCCCTGAGCTGAAGTATAAGGGCAGGTAAATTGTTTCTGAATAAATGGACACATGGTTCATAGCCAAATGCTTTTGACAACACTTGACTTCTGAGCCCATGGGATCTACTCTCCCAATGGTTAAAAAGCTTTTGTCAATAATCATTATTTAACTCTGCACAGCTATCCATGATCATTGAAAAGCATGGTGAATAACATACAAAAATGGATGTGACCCAAGCATAGGACATTATTATTCGCAGAAGTTATTTTCTGTTTCATTTTATTTCCTTTTCTTTCTCTCTCATTTAATGAACCCACTGGCATTGGCTGTCCTTTTGTAAAAGCTTTCTAAATAAAGATTTCCTCAGCTTTCTTAATAGCCAGAAGTCATTTCATGTTTCTTTAAAAAAAACTTTAAAAAGTGCTAGCATATAATTTTATTTCTGTCTATCAAACTGGAATTATGGTCTTCTGCAAACTGTATTCCTTTGCCCTCCGGTAGATTCAAGTTCCTGACAAGAACTACAGTTTAGCATAATTGTTTTTTTCCGATTCTCACACCAGGGGTGGATGTTAGTCACTTAGGAGAAGTGCCACCTACTTAAAGTGCCAATTTGCACAGTAGGACCTTGCGAAGCAATAGTAGCAAGGCAGGAAGTATTCAAAATGTGGTGTGTGGCTTTGTGTGTGTGTGTATGTGAAAATCAGCAAATCTAAAATAAAAGGCATGTATAAAGCAGGGGATAGAGGGTGGAATGATTGAGTTTCAAGCCAAGAAGAAAAATTGTTGTGCTGAATTACATGTCATAAAAGAAAACATTTTAGATATTTTTTTTATTGGAAGAAAAATATAGCACACAAAAAGGGAACACGGTGGGAAATAATACAGGAGTGGGACTGAATTTACTTACATTATGAGTGAGCATATCTCCCTATACATGGGGGGGAATAATCTCTCTGGGGAAAACACTAAATGAAAGGACAGATGTTGAGTCCACCATGTCCTGAAGCAGTTAAACATCAAGCCTTAATAAGACTGCCATGTCCATGTTGACTCAAAAAGAAGTTTACTATGTAATAAGAAGCTCACTGATAAATTTCTTTAGGAGCCTAAGAATATGATCTACAACCAAGACCAAAACCTGATTTTGACAAGCTCTCAAATATGATGGTGGTGCTGCCTCTCCCTCCCTGGTCGTGGTGAGGCTGGCTGGGCTCGCTTTTTCCAAGATCTCCACCAGCTTGGAAGGGGTCTCCTTAGCTCTAGCCCCACTCATCTCATGGATCCCCATCTCTTTCTCAGGAAAGCGGGTGTAGTGGCATTCTCAAAGCAAGATTTTTACTACCTATCACCCTGTTCTTCATTCATACAATTTTCTATGGAATTTGGATAATTTTGCCCTCCAGTTAAAACACTCCAGACTTTTCCCATCATGGGTTTTTGGTTTTGGTTTGTTTGTTTTTTTGTAGTCACAGAAAAGCTGTGAGGAAAAAGACAGCAAAATGGATATGGTTTGTCAAGTGCTGGGAAATCAGGAAATCCGGGCAGTTTAAATGAATATAAAGGTTTATTGCAAGCTCATGCTCTCTACAAGAATCTGGACTATTAACAATCAAAGCAAATTGACGATAGGTAAGAGTCGAACGAATTCAAGGTGGGCTGGACTACATCTCTTGTGTGCCCGAAGAGACTCAAGACTGATGAAGCATTTGGCCCCTCCCTTGGGCTCATCTCCTACAACACCCACCTCTAGGGTTTCCTGCTTGAGCAAGGGTTGGACTAGAAGACCTCCAATGTCTCTTCCAACTCTGTTCTGTTATCCAATTACTGTCGCCATCATCATTGATCTAGATGGCCTCCAGACATTATGGGCAGAAGCAAAGCATTAATTTATCAAGGTGGGCCTTTAGAGCATGTGGGCCAAACAACAGCCTATCTAAGCTGATCCTGGATATTACTAGCCACAACTGTGTACATTTAACAATCTCAGCTACAAATGGTCAGTATGGTCATACATACACATTTGAGAATTGGTCACATTTAACTTATTAGTACTTTTGGGAACATATGGATAGGAACATGCCGTAGATGGTTTTAGTATACAAAGTCCACACAAAATAGATGAAGTGCCATTGCGCCATGAAGATTTGTTAGAGGAATATCATATTTTAATGTTCTTTGCTGTAAAAAAAGTACTAGGATAAGTAAATAGGTTCTTTACTGAGTAGAATGTTAGAATGAGAATGTCTGTTTATGTATAAAATCTGCAGCAATCTCTGTTCTTATTCTTGTTAATTTTTTTCCCTTTGTTATTTTCTTAAATGCTTCCTATCATCAATAGAGAGGAGACCATTTTTATATCCTGGATGTCGTTTACATGCCAAGACCAACATAGAAGTCAACTTATCCTCTTTCCAAAATATTGTTCTCTGTGCAATAGTGGACAATGTCTCCACTTTCAGGCACTTAATTTTAGGGTCTTTATACCGAATAACAAAGATGCTAAAATATCAGGATACCAACTGATTTTTGGTTGGAGCATGCCTTTTAAACCATATTCGAGGAAATGAATTAAAGATTTTAACCCAAAAAATATGACAAGGTAAGCAGATGTAAAATAATCCATGGAAGAGTTTTCTTTATGAAAACTTAAAAGAGTCTACAATAGATTTTAGATTCAGAATAGAATAGAAATAGAAATGGAAATGGAAATAGAAATAGAAATCTTTATTGGCCACGGAATTTGTTTCCAGTGCAGAAGCTCTCAGTGTACATACAAAGAACAAAGTAATATAATCATAAGATACTAATAGAACAGGGGTTCTCAACCTTGGCAACTTTAAGACTTGTGGACTTCAACTCCCAGAATTCCTCAGCTTTGCTGGCTGAGGAATTCTGGGAGTTGAAGTCCACAAGTCTTAAAGTTGCCAAGGTTGAGAACCCCTGTAATAGAAGGTAGTAGAAGAGATGAGAAGGATAATAGTACATATAACATAGTACTGTATTCTATTCTAAAAGAATCTATTTTATTCTTAAAAAATCTAGGGCAGGTTTAAGATGAGTGGACTTCAAATCCCAGAATTTCCCAGCCAGCATACTGGTTGGGAAATACTGGAAATTGATGCCACACATTTTAAAGTTGCCAAGTTTGAAAAACAGCAATTTAAGGTACATTATCTGGGCTGATTTAATTACTGGAATGCTTTTTTTTCTTTTTGCCCAGCCAGTTGAAAGTATTACAGTTTTTAAAAAAATGTGCTCTGAGATATTTCAGAGCGAAATTGAACCACTAAATAGAGCAGGGGTGTCAAACGGCCAGCCCGTGGGCTGGTTGCATCATGCGGAGGCCACACCCACCCCAGCTCCAGCAATGCAAAAAAAGTCACGATACGTCATGGCACATCACGTGACACAGCGAGTTTGACATCAGGGGAATAGAGCCTCATTCTTATGATGTGGCTGTGTTTGGAGGTATTTTACTACTTTGAAATGTCTCTGTGCTATTTGATTTGGAGAAGCCAAGGAATCTACTTTTTTCTTGCTACTTTATTCTTGCCAGTGATACAAAACCAAAATTATCTGTCTGAGCTAGCCTGGATATTAAGTAAATGTATTTCTATCTTGTTATCGCTTCCATTCCCCAACTCATCCATTCCAATTCACAGCAACCTTGTTCACCTCTTTCCTTTTCCCAATCTTGAAATGTTAACATCATGCAAAGATCATTGTGAACTAATCAGTGCTCCTACCAATTGCCCAAGAACAGAAGGCAAAGAAAGTCATTTAGTCAGTCTAACAAAAATCTCTTTGTACTCATTCCATGCAAAAACAAGCTAAAAAGAATTAGTAGTGTCCTGTCCCTCCTCCCTCAGCAACTCCAACCAAAAGGCCAGCCTCTGCAAGAAAAGCTTATTGGTAAACTGCCAAACTGGCTTGCCACCAGTCAGCTTCCCACCACATTTAAAAACATTTGGAAATGATGTAATTGCATGATAGCAGATCAGCCCAGAAGAAGAAAATCCAGGCTATAGGTGGTAGAACGGGTAACAGATTTTGTGACTGTGGGAAAGCAGATGGCTTACAAGTTCTACAGAATCACAAGGTTGCAAGGAAAACATGTTTGCATTGATTTCAGATAACCTGCAGGGGAGACAGAAAAAAAAAATTCTGAAACCAGATTATGTGCACTGATGCCAATCCAGGACTTGCTCCAAAGAAGCACAAGGCCCTCACATGGAGATTCTAAGTTGGGCAGGGACTCAGGTGTCGTATGTATTAGAATAGAATAGAATAGAATAGAATAGAATAGAATAGAATAGAATAGAATAGAATAGAATAGAATAGAATAGAATAGAATAGAACTGGAAGGGACCTTGGAGGTCTTCTAGTCCAGCCCCCTGCTTGAGTAGGAGAACCTATACTATTTCAGACAAATGACTGTCTAGTCTCTTCTTAAAAACCTCCAGTGATGGAGCACCCACGATTTCTGGAGGCAAGCTGTTACACTGGTTAATTGTCCTCAGTGTTAGGAAATTTCTCCTTAATTCCAGGTTGCTTCTCTCTTTGGTCAGTTTCCAACCATTGTTTCTTGCCCTGCCCTCTGGTGCTTTGGAGAATAGTTTTATGCCCTCTTCTTTGTGGCAGCCCCTCAAATACTGGAATACTGCTAACATGTCGCCTCTGTTTCTTCTTTTCTTTAGACTAGCCCAGGGGTAGGCAACCCAAAACACTCAAAGAGCCACTTGGACCTGTTTCCCACCGAAAACAAAATACTGGGAGCCGCAAAACCTTTTTGATATCTAAAATGAAGATATATATCATAAAGGTAAAAAAAGGATAAATGCAGTGTTATCTTCCTTTTAGATGTCAAAAGAGTCTCTCTCTGTGTCTCTCTATCTCTCGGTCTCTCTCCATCTCTCTCTCTCTTTCCAACCGTCCTCCTTTAGGGAGGACAGGCCTCCTTTTGTGAGTTCTGTCCTCCCTCAAAAAGTGTCCTCCTACATGTCCTCCTTTTTGATATTTGAAGACTAATCTGCAGGGTTTTTTTTTTTCCTCATAGAACACTCAGAACGGCATTCCGGCACCTTTTTTTGATGGTTTTTTTTTTAACTTTTGCATGAACTGTGCTACTCCCCCTATTGGCTTTCGAAAGCCAATAGGAATTGCTGTTGAGTGCACCAAAACATCCGGCCAGTAAACTTTGCACATGTAAGTTGTCTGCAGCGAAGGCGAATTGGCAGGAACTTTGCACCCCTCCCTGCTACCCAACTACACCATCTCCTAGTTAGTCCCGAAGATACCTGGAGGAGACTGGAGTGGCAACGGCACAGTAACTTTCTCTTGCTCTTCGGCCTGTTAGGGCAATAATGGCTGCGGGCGCAAGAGGCAGGGGTGGCGGGGCTGCTGTGGGCGGGGTGTGAAGGGCGGCAGTGGGTGGCTGCCCCCCGTGCTGTGGGAGCCATAGGGCCTGCTCTACATGGGGCTGCATAGGGTGGGCGGTGGTGCTGGCGGGGCAGCTGCAGGAGGGGTGTGTCGACAGCAGGCTGTCCCCCGGGGCCGGAGCCAGCACAGCTGGTGCTTTGGGAACCGCAGGGCCCGCTCTACACGATGGGGCAGCAGTGCTGGCAGGGCGGCTGCGGGTGGGGGCGCGGCATGTAAGCATAATTACAATATAAAATGTTATTGTTACAAATGTTTTTTATTATGCATTTATCATATTATAGTGTATTCTGTATTATTGTTGCAATGAATAAAATGTTTATTTTATTTACAATATTTTTTTCTTCAATTTATTTGTGTCCTCCTTTTCATTGTAAAAAAGTTGGTCACCTTAATAAATTGCCAGGATAATATTAAACCACCATTGGGGAAAAAATGCATGTATACATTCTAATTCTTTTACTCTTAAGCTTCAGTGACTTTCAGAGTGCACCTCTGTGTTTTATTCCTGTCCCTGCAGTGTCCCAACCCTACCATACACTTGGAAATATCACTACAGGCATTAACGTGATGGATAGGAAATGAAAGATCAGCTCAGATCTGCTAATGGCTGGGAAAGGTCTGATATAATTATAGATATCTCCACCAATTTGTTCTTGCAATGAGAGCAGGATGTTCTTCTGTGTGTGCAACTCATTAATATTTATTGCAGAGAGAAACTAAGCAGAGAAAATTGGCCTAGTGGTGTCAGAGTAACAAGGGAGATATTTTCAGGCCACATCTAGAAAAATTCAGCACTATTACACACTTATATATGAAACGTGTATGGATCTACCTTATTCATGAGGCCACAATATCCAAGAGCTGGAAACATATACTGTACATTTCTATTTCTCCCAAATTTATTCAGATTCTCTAGTGTGGGATAATTCTATTTCATTATGTTAAACTAGAATCATAGAGCCTGGAAGTATCAGCTGACCTTCTTGCTGGTCCTGAATTTGACTGTTTCTTTCCAGATGTTTCATTATCAAGCTTTCCTAGATTATCAGTGATAAAGGGGAGAGTAGGGTTTGCTGGCTGTTTATATATAATAGCTTGCTTTGCCATTCTTTGGGGAATCCTTAGTGCCTTCTGAACCAGATTGTTTGCTTGCAGATGTTTCATTACCCCACTAGGTAACATTATCAGTACTAATGATTATAGGGTTTGTTGCTTGCTTATATAAAGTAACTTTGCCCTATCAATATTGGAGGAGATATGGTTTTCTTGTTAGTTCCATAACTGGGAATCAAGGTTTCTGCTTAATTATTTGTCTAGGGTTAATCCCTGCTTATCTGAGGTCGCTGGAGAGGATATCTTTTATTTCTTTTTTAGCTTTTTTATTGTCTCTTTTGAATGGAGTGTAAATTTCATTTATCTCTGTCTTTTTCATGGTCTGTTTATGTGAATACCAGACTTCCAGGAATTCCCTAGCATTTTTGGATTTAGCTAGTTTAAGATGCCCACTGGTGAAACTATGATCAAGTCTGCCCTAGTGTTGTGAGGTTAACAGTGTCCTGGGTATATCTAGTTTAACAAAGAGAAGGACTGGGGTGACATGATAGCAGTGTTCCAATATCTCAGGAGTTACCACAAAGAAGAGGGAGGCAAGCTATTCTCCAAAGCACCTGAAGGCAGGACAAGAAGCAATGGATGGAAATTAATCAAAGAGAGAAACAACCTAGAACTAAGGAGAAATTTCCTGACAGTTAGAATAATTAACCAGTGGAACAACCTGCCTCCAGAAGCGGTGAATGCTCCAACACTGGAAGTTTTTAAGAAGAGACTGGACAGCCTTTTGTCTGAAATGTTAGGGTTTCCTGCCTAAGCAGGAAACTAGAAGACTTCCAAGGTCCCTTGGACTAGAAGACCTCCAAGGTCCCTTCCAACATTATTATTATTATTATTGTTGTTGTTGTTATCTTTTATTCATCAAACATAAACCTCAGTAAACTGAACATTCAAATTGGCTGGTGCAGATAGTTGACATGGGTTGCTACCATCATCCTAGATGTCAACCAGGTACCTCCTTAAAATATAAGATGTTCCAAGTAGCACAGTTTTTTGTAACATTGCTGGAGTTATTGCAGGAAGCTGCAGTTTTTTGAGGTATTTTGCAAAGTTTTTGGACAAAGTTCCCAGTGCCTCGATGACAATGGATATTGCTGTTCTACGTTTCATCCATAATCATGCAGTTTCGATGGCCAGGTCGCGATATTTCATAATTTTTTCCAGTTCTTCTTCTTCGACTCTGGCATCTTCTGGTACAGCGATATCGATCAGCTGTGCACTTCGGTTCTCTACAACTGAGATATCTGGCATGTCATGTTCCAAATGGCAATCTGTCTGCATTATTATTATTGTTGTTGTTGTTGTTATTTCCTCCATAATATTTTAAACCAAGAGACCCAGGACCCAAAGAAGAAATAATTGGCATAATCTATAACAGGCAATGCAACAGTCGTACAAAGGACAGAAATGTAAAAGACAGGCATACTGAACTCTCTAGTCTAGTGTTTCTCTAGTCAAAAAACTTAACAAAAACTCAATCTCACAATACATGGACAGACTCAGTCATCGTTTCAACTCAAAGGCTTGTATCATTTTCAATAAAGCCAAATCCAACAGTGCTACAGAATTCCTGGAAGCCTAACATTTAGAAAAAATCAGCCAATAGACACGCAGAGATAAACCCTAATTATATATCATTTAAAAGCTACAATCAAAAGCCTAGGAAAGAAACAGCCCAGAACACATTCCTACCAGCAGCCAGATAAACAGAAAACATCACCAGATAAATAAATCCTAGAGGAGGGGGGAACTATTTCCAAATCAGAGAACCACCAAGAAGGATTCACAACCTTACCAAGATGGCCAGGGCAAGCTACTGTATATAAAACTGCCAGCAAACCCTACTTTTCATTGCTATTACCTAGCCCAGTAATGAAACATCTACAAGAAAACAACCAGGTGGTTGATCAATTAAAAACAGATCCCACCTCCCCTATCCTGCTCCCACCCTCCCCATCTTTTCATTGGGCTGCAATATTTGGTTATCTGTAGTATTTTATTTATGTTTTTATCTTTGAACAATCCTTGTTCTGTTTTTTTATGACTGTAAGCTGTCCAGAGTTACCCTGCAGTAAAATGGATGGCTAATACATTTTATAAATAAATAAAAAGCAAGCTCAGATAGCACCAAGCACTCAACAGGTCAGCCATGAGCTACAGATATTCTCTTCTATTTCAAACCCATATCCAGTTTGCTGTACTGTCATTTCCCCCTTTTAAATGGTTAAA
Source organism: Bothrops alternatus (assembly GCA_034064705.1). Lineage (NCBI taxonomy): Eukaryota > Metazoa > Chordata > Lepidosauria > Squamata > Viperidae > Bothrops > Bothrops alternatus. The sequence continues at coordinate 33,987,295 of JARGCV010000223.1, read as the reverse complement.
TGCAGCTGTTTTTTTTATATAAAAATTATTTTATTAAAACAATCAGCATTAAACATAAAATCTTAGTATGCATCAATCGTCATAGCACCTGATATACAACACTAAGTATTAATCTTTGTAAACGTCTGGTTTGGTAAACATTTTTCACTCCTCACATCAAGCCTCAACTAGACGCCTGTTACACTTTATTTGATTGGTGTTTCTCTTTTCTATAGTCTATCCACAGTTTCTAGTCTATCACATATTATTCATCTCAGTATTAGTACAATCTTTTATGGTCCCTAACCAAAAATCCTGAGGTAAAAGTTTAATAACCTGAGCTAAGTCTTATATATGGTCTATCTACTATTTCTGGTCTATCACCTATTTTGAGTGGTTGCAGGAGTAAGCACACTGTAATTCAGAATCTCTTGGCAGCCGTGGCTAAGGTGTAGAAATTTGGCAAGAGAAGACCTTCCAGATGTTTCTTAGTTCCAACTATTGGCCCCATTCAAATTAATAATTGTCCAAGGAAAATCAGAAGTGAATTGTTCTATAACAGGGCTTCTGTGTTTGGTTCTGGCAGTGATTATAAATGTTTTGGCTGAGAATAAGTTCAAGATTTTAACAATTAATCCTTAGTATGTGTCTGCTCATCTGAATATAGCAGCTGTTAGATCTCAGATTTATTCAAAGAAAATGTAGATTATGGTTCTGCAAGTGGTCTGCCCATAGCAAGTCATATTTCATTCCAGAATATCAAGATCACTCTGGGAAACTCTCACACATACAAATACAAACATTTATGTACTGTATACATTTTCTTTACCAAAAGTAGGGCAGAGAACTGAGACACATTTTATAAGGACCTGCAACAAAGAGGCATCGTTGTTTTTAATTGCAATCTTGGAATTCCCTGGTGACATCTTTTGACAGTTGCCATGGCCCTGCACAAAGGTATGGGCCCCCACAACAGCTTAAGACCCTTCACAATAATTTTTATCTCTGTTTCCAACAGTTCCTAGGCTGTAATGATTTAAAATAGGGTCAGTAGTAGAAATGATTGGACCAAAACACTTAGGCTTAACAACAATGAACTTAACCTGTAAGCTTTGGGGGTTTCTTTTATGTGTTTATTCATCCATTTATTTATTCTACGTATTTATATCTCATGTTTCTGCTCAGATAGGCATTCAGGGAAGATAAGAAACTTCAAAATCCACTTCCGACTTTTTCCCAATTTCCAATGGAAAAAAATAAATATTTAACACTAAAATCGTTCCACAATGGAAAGCCTGGCTAAAGAGACAATTTTCTAAGGGCTGAGAAGAAATGAGATCAGATAAGGAGCAGAGCATAAGGAGTCATAGAGGAGAAAGCAGAAGATACCATATAAGGGCATTCGAGAAGGACCTCTATGCAAAATGTAATGGCCAAACAGATTCATAATGGGAGGGAGAGTTCATCGTATAATCCTACACTGTTCAGTCTTTCAAAATCCCTATCTTGGATTACATACATTAACTGATAGCAAGTGCAGATCTTTAAGGACGAGCATGTACATATTTCTTGTAAGTGGAAGAGTATAAAAATACAATTTGAATAAGAAACCAAACTCATACAATAAGAAAGGAGATGCTGTTTCCTTATCTTTATCTGAAATACTTTGTCCACAGCTGGGGGAATAGAAGAAGGGATGGGCCTGCAAGCTGACATGCCTCAAGAGGCATAAGAGCCTCTTATAGGTCTCACGGACCATTTGCCCATCTCTTCTGAAATCAGGCTGTTTGAACAGATCACTGTTTTTATGAAGAGTGCCCTTCCCCATAGTTCTATTCATTGGAATACTTTCTAGTGCAGTCTTAAAACTGCATCACTACAGTGGAATAGCACACTCTCTTCAAGAAGATAGGATTATCCAGTGTTTGCAGACTGTAAGCATGTGACTACATCATACAGGGTAAAGTGAGCAAAAGTTGTCAGTGAAGGGACTTGAATATATTCTTTGATTTCTTTCACTAATCTGGATGAGAGGAACATTTTTGGTGCCAGACTGAGGGTCATGGGGAATTGGTCTATGAATGCAAGATAGTGTTCTGTCCCAGCCTACGTGAGTCCTTGTTAAGCTCACAAGGAGAGACCCCTCTTCCAACAAGCAGGCTGGAAACGCAGGAAAAAAACCAATCCCCTTTTATTATTCACAGACCTGAGTAAATGTCCAAGGCAAACAAAAACAGTTCACAGAAACTTGATTCCTTAACACGAACAGTTGCCGTTGGCAACCAGCACCTCCCACACCTTCCCTTTTATTATGCAGCCAAGGTGTCGCTTCCTAATGCCTTCTCCTTTGCTTTTGGAGCCGCCCCATTGCATTCCTCTGTCTGACTCTCTTTTCTTGCCAGTGGTTACGGGCGGTTACGTGCATCCTGGATATCTTCCAGCTGTGAGTTATCACTGTCCAACTCAGACTCCCAGAACAGTTGTGTCTCAGCCTGAGCGCAAGTAGAGGGGCCAGGCTCCTTGTCAGACTCTAAGTCTTGGAGCTCCTCAGAGCCTTCCTCTGACTCTGATGTCACTCCATGCCCCTCTTCCTCCTCTGATTCCTCTAACTCAGCTGCTGGGTCCACTGGCTGGCGAGGACTCACAATAGATAGGACTTCAGTGTAATTCATCCTCCTATTGCTGAGCTTAAGTTGGTCCATGAATGAAGCAGAAGCATTTTTGGTAACATTCTACTAGCCTATCTTAAGTAGCTGCTGCAAGGTCACCTGAGCTCCTGGTAACCCTCAGCCACTGTATTTGGATTATACTTCTTGCATTCCAAAACAAGCATGTCAAATTCCTGGAATTAACAGCTCTTCCAAATCATTTTCTTCAAGGGTAACTACAGCTGTCCTGTACTAACTGCACATTGTGAGAAGTTTTATATCAAAATATATTTTATTCTTTATACTGTTTCCATCTTCCCTTAAAACATTAGGAGAATTCTCAATGGAGTGAGAATCAGCATATCCACTAGATACTTGACAGTCAAGCTGAAACTAAGTTAAATAGCAAATGAGGGAAAATCTTTTACTCAAACTTCCTCAAATCCCCACATATCAAAGGATAAGGTCTGTAAACACTATAAATAGAATTTATTAAATTAGGTCTCCCAGCGGGACTGCATTTTACAAGAATAAACATACCAAATACACACACTCATGCACACACCTCAAGAGTCACCCTAGAATCAGCATGCACACTTCCGCATCCAGGACAAGCTCCCCTATATAACTACTGATATGTCGCTGTACCCCATTTCTCTGTAGCTGCCATTGAAGGCAAACTGTTTGCTTTTAGGAATAAATAGTTCTTCTTTCCTCACAGCTGTCTGGACCTCATTTTTATTTATTTTGTAAAACCCTAGCTCAAATTAGAACCCCAAATTATTATTCTGATAATGTATAGCTTGGATTTAAACTACAAGATTTCATAAAAGAAAGGCTGGTTACCACTTTAACTGGCTGTTAAGCATTTTCAGCTCAATAGACACAATTAACAAAAGAATTAGCAAAAAACTAATTTGAAAAACAAGGAGAATAGTGCCTATTGTAGCGTGAACAAATTAGATTCCTTATTAAGGGCATTCTGCCTCCCAGTTCTTTTAAGCTTTTCTGGGGGGAAGACTTTCCAGGAATAATATGATTTCTTCCTCCTCCCTTCCATCAGATACTGTGATTAGTATATTCCCGCTTTTTTCATTGTGCATTTAATTAACTGTATAGGATGTTGTATTTCCTTTAATTCCTTTATCAAATTAAATATTCCAATTAAAATTGAGTTCATTAGTGACCCAGATGTTTCTTCTTCCAGTATCAGAGAAGTGAGAAATTAAAATATATAAACTGTCTTGAGCATACATTTATCAAGAGTAGCATCAGCATTTCAAAACTAAAGACATTGGGTCTTTTGCTCCACTCTATTATCTACTTCCCAAACATAATTGATGTACTTGATCTATCTCCTTTTCTTTCTTTCTTTCTTTCTTTCTTTCTTTCTTTCTTTCTTTCTTTCTTTCTTTCTTTCTTTCTTTCTTTCTTTCTTTCTTTCTTTCTTTCTTTCTTTATCTTTCCTTCCTTCCTTCCTTCCTTCCTTCCTTCCTTCCTTCCTTCCTTCCTTCCTTCCTTCCTTTTTCTTTCTTTGTGCCTCAATACATCTCTCTTTCAGTTCAACTGTGTAATTATCATACAAACTGGCATGGTTTGGTTTTCACTAACTCTGCTAAGAGTGCAATCTGGATTGGCAGGGAAAAGAATTTTTTGGAATAACTTGCCATTGTCAGTAACTCCTTACAGAATAGAATACAAACTTTATTGATTTGGTCATTTGACCCTCTCAAATATATAAAACTGATAGAAATATAAAAGAGGTCCAAAGAAAGTAAGTAATCACCCTACAGTTAATTACGATCTTTCTAAATATTCTGTCTTCTTTGAAATGGCTATTGAAATTAAAGAGTGCAGTCTTACTAGTGATATAAAGGCTTGTTCCCTGAAAAAAGTAAGACAATTTCTCCTGGATGCCTCAATATTTTTTAGTTTTTAAATAAGAATCTAAGCAAGGAGCCCTTTCTGAAGAGTAGAGGTTGCAGTCAAAAAGAACATGTGGCTAATAGCTGGTGCTCTACTATACTGGACTTGCTAATCTGTAGCCCTGTGGCTACATGGAAAGCTATCCAAGTAATTAACCTTTCTTGTCATTCAACAAAGGAGACAGTATTTTACCATCTAATCTTTATTAAATGCTGCAAGTTCAGATAAAACTATAAAAAATAAGCAATGGCATATGATTACAAGACAAATAACAATTAGCAGTCATGCTCCATAAAAGAGACCATGTGCTCCCAAGTATAATGTGGCCTACCTACTGTTTAGGCTACAAAACATAACTACCCTTACACCCTACAGGACCTAAACTGCCTAAAAGGTGTGTAAGGATACGCTGCTCGCCTGGGATCCCTCCAGAATGGCCAAGATTTCAGCTGAAAAACTGTGATTGGTAAGGTGACCAACCGTCCTCCTTTAGGGAGGACAGTCCTCCTTTTGTGAGTTCTGTCCTCCCTCGAAAAGTGTCCTCCTACATGTCCTCCTTTTCGATATTTGAAGACTAATCTGCAGGGCTTTTTTTCCTCATAGAATGCTCAGAACGTTGTTCAGGCACCTTTTTTGATGGTTTTTTCCCAACTTTTGCATGAACTGTGCTACTCCCCCTATTGGCTTTCGAAAGCCAATAGGAATTGCTGCTGAGTGCGCCAAAACACCCGGCCAGTAAACTTTGCACATGTAAGTTGTCTGCAGCGAAGGCGAATTGGCAGGAACTTTGCACCCCTCCCTGCTACCCAACTACACCATCTCCTAGTTAGTCCCGAAGATACCTGGAGGAGACTGGAGTGGCAACGCCACAGTAACTTTCTCTTGATCTTCGGCCTGCTAGGGCAATAATGGCTGCGGGCGCAAGAGGTAGGGGCGGCGGGGCTGCTGTGGGCGGGGTGTGAGGGGTGGCGATGGGCGGCTTCCCCTGTGCTGTGGGAGCCGCAGGGCCTGCTCTACATGGGGCTGCACAGGGTGGGCGGTGGTGCTGGCAGGGTGGCTGCAGGCGGGGTGTGTTGATGGCAGGCTGCCCCCCTGGGCCAGAGCCGGCACAGCTGGTGCTTTGGGAGCCACGGGGCCCGCTCTACACAGTGGGGCAGCAGTGCTGGCGGGGCGGCTGCAGGAGGGGGCGTGGCATGTAAGCATAATTACAATATAAAATGTTATGTTTTATGTTATGTTTTTATTATGCATTTATCATATTATAGTGTATTGTGTATTATTGTTGCAATGAATAAAATGTTTCTTTTATTTACAATATTTTTTCTTCAATTTATTTGTGTCCTTCTTTTCATTGTAAAAAAGTTGGTCACCTTATGAGTGGCTTCTCTGAAGGGAAAATGGAGACTGGAATGGCCTCACTTCCCTTCACTTTCTCATCAATGCTTTGTAATAGGAAGTGACAAGACAGGAAAGGGGAAGTATGTAATAAACCCTGAACACTTCCTTGTGAAGGGAACATCTGCATCTACCGGTATTTTGGTCAGTCAGGTCAGGGCTGCTAAACCTTACCTATAAGCTTGCTAAATGCAAAACACATTACTGTTTTAAAGGCACAGAAAAATCAGAACCAACAGTCACAACAGAAAGAAATTAAACCTGTCCTTGCCACAGCAGCAAATTCTCTGGGGACCGAACATCCCCAAATGCAGTCTTTGTTCAAGTGGAATTCCATGAAACCTGTCATACCTTACCATGGAGTCCAATTGTTCAAAAAAAAAAAAAGCTTCTTAAAGAAGCCATGTCTTTTACAGCGCTACTGCAGCTCAGTGTAAAACTCGGGTTCCTGTGCTTCTTCTGAATTCAGCTTGTGCATCTGGCAGATTCTTCTTGCATCTGGACTGCAAAATCTTGAGCATGATCTTCAGGTATTCCATTCATCAAATCTAAGGAACTACAAAGATTCAAAATAGAAGGAAAGTAATCGTACAAATGTCCAGAAAGCCAACAAAGATGATCTTCAGAGCCTTTAATAAGAACTACAGATTAATCAGAACAGGTAAATCATTTTAACATTGCAGCATTGTTGAAATTCCAGCATATTTGGATTTTCTATTTAGAAAACACATCTTTCAGTATCTTCATCTCCAACTTAATAGTACTACACAAGGTTTATATTTCTATGTTAGGCTAAACTATAAGTTGTATCTATAGCCTGCGGTGTAAGTGATAGAGGCCTAGTTCATGAAAGACGTTATACCATAATTCATTGTTAACAAACAAGAAAGACTGGGTTTTAAGGTGACCAACTTTTTTACAATGAGAAGAAGGACACAAATAAATTGAAGAAAAAAAAGTGAGTCTAATGCGTGCGTGTGTGCCGTGTCGTGTTTCGGTAAGAAGTAAACAAAGCCACTTGCGTGCGGCGCACTCTTGCACGAGGTGCACTCTCTCAAAACAATTCTCCTGTGCGGAGCGGATGGGTCTCATAATCGCGCCTTGCCACACTGTACTGAGCCTTGACGAATCATCATGTCAAATACAAATATGTCACATTACATGCAACAGATCGGATCGGCATCGATAGAATGCGGAGATTTACAGATTAGTCTTCAAATATCGAAAAGGAGGACATGTAGGAGGACACTTTTCGAGAGAGGACAGAACTTACAAAAGGAGGACTGTCCTCCCTAAAGGAGGACGGTTGGTCACCTTACTGGGTTTATGCCAAAACCAAAGGTATGATGAATAAACTCATCCATTTGGCCATTTTATGAGACAAAGGAATCCTGCCTTCAAGTTTTTATTCAGTTACTGCTAATCAGGGCTCTTTTTCCTCATAGAACGCCCAGAACGGAGTTCCGGCACCTTTTTTGGATGGAACCTTGTAGGGTAGGCAAAGCAGGTTGTATGACGTGTGTGAGTTTGGGCACCTTTTTTTTTTTTTTTTTAGAAAAAAAGCACTGCTGCTAATACTTGAGAAACTGTCTCTCAATTATTCAGTCATGCTCACGAGAGAAAAACATGATATGCTTCTGCTCATCGGAAAATTATTCTGATCAATAAATATATTGTTATGAGAAAATTATAAGAGTAGCTAGAACAAGAACTAATCCAAAGATAGCAGGGAAAATGAATTTTCAGTCAGTTGAGGCAGGAACTGCATTATTGAATGGGGTGGTGGGAAAGATTAATTATAACTCTTACATAATATAGCTACATTAAATAGAAAGCATGTTTTTGACAAGGGATTATTATAGATGAATAACCTTCTGTTGAGCTTTCTAACTTTCTCATAGCTATAGTGTTTATTTTTGTGTGTCCTGCTCTGTAGATATCTATTTTCACACATCATATGGATTAATACACACACACACTCACACTAAATCCTTCTTCTGCCCTTGAATAAAACAGCTTGATGTTTTGGAGATGTCACCCCTGCTGCTTTAGCAAACAAACTCTTTGACTCAAATTGGTTTTTCTTTCTTTACTTAATTTCTGGTCTGGATGGGATTCCAAATGAGTGTCTCCTAAACAAAAGCCATCTTTTGGATATCCATCTTCGTTAATGAATTATGAGTGTGCCTGAGAAAGAAAAGGAAGATAGAACAAGACAATATAGTCTGGATTATTTACAATTTTCTGAGAGGGGGGGAGGAATTGAACAGGACTTTTCCTAAAAGCATAAGGAAGAAAAATCTTCTAAGTATGTCTGTTATGAAAGGGTTTCTGTCAGTGATGCTGGCCAGATTGGTAAAGAAACATGCCCAGAAACTGAGGAGAAAACATGAAGCCTTGGTTGCTTTGCCTCCCCCTCATTCTGTGAGGATAGATTCATTTTCAAAGATTGCCAGGGGGAAATTCTGATTGTGCCACGTTTGATGTAAGAAAAAGAGAAAATAGAAGCACTGGATCACTCATGTACTGCTGCAAGGTACAGTAGCAGATAAGTGACAATTTAAAAAAATAAAAATAGCCCAGAATGGTAAAGCCCCATGCTTCCCCCCCAACCCAAGGTTTGGGCTTATGGCTTAAGTAGGTGCATAGTAGCCTTCTGGTAATCTATCTTCTAAACAAGAGGCTTTGTAGTGTTGTGTTTGTGCATGTTTATATTTATTTTTAGATTTTTTTTAAATTTCTCTTGAATTCAGGAACATAGTATTCCCTTCTCCTATTTCATTTACTGAACAACAACTTGTGTGAAAACTGCAGAGGACTCTCACATCTTACCAAAAGGTCACCAATTTCGTCCCAATCCTAATTCAACTTTGTACTATTGCCCTTCACCCTAATAAGAATATTAGAGTATTGCTCAATGAATCTTACTGTATTCATCTAACTCAGGGGTGTCCAACTGCCAGCCTGTGGGCCGGATGCATCATAGCAATGGCAAAAAAGTCGCGATACGTCATGACACGTCACATGACATTTCGAGTTTGGCACCCCTGATCTAACCCTACTGCTAACATCACCCAGCCAGGTTCTTCACTGTGAACTAATCAGTGCTCCTTCCGGTTGCTTAAGAGGAGATTGCAAAGAAAGTCATTTAATCAGACTAGCAAAAATCTTTTTGTACTCATTCCATGCAAAAATAAGATAAAAGGAATTAGGGTGAAATAATGCTGGAGCGGTGAAAAGGAGAAGTACCAAAGGGTAAAAAACCACTGGCTCTATTGTATATGCATGTCTGAAAAGACAAGAGGTCAACAAGATGGACAATAAGTTCCCAAAGAGAAAGGGCCTCCAAGCCAGCTTGTGGACAGCATTGCTGCATATAAAAGGAATCAAAATCAGGAAGGAACCAGGAAGCCTCTGTAGCTTGACTTCCTCCAACCCCCTCGGATTCTGTTTTGCCAACAGTACCGTAGTTGTACTGAGTAGTTGTGCTGAGAATGGTGTATGTTTGAAGAACATATCTTTGCTTTAACAAAGAAATTGTCAATTGTTCAAACAACCTTCACTGGGAATCTTAATGCTAGGGGAGCATTTTACATAGAATCTCAGAAGCCCACTGAACGTGAGAATATATCTTTTCCAACAAATAAACTCACTGCATACTAGGACTAGGCATCTTTCCTCTTGTTGTCAACTTCTCATCTTTGGCTGGTCAAAAGCCTGTGACTCTTGGAGTAAAAAGAGCAAGTGAAAAGTAGTTAAAGAATAATAGAGTTGGTAGGGACCATAGGGGACTTGTAATCCAGCTCCCTGCTCAAGCAGGAGACCCTATACCAGTGATGGTGAACCTTTCAGAGACTGAAAAACTGGCCCTGCCCTGCTTCACTCCCTGCCCCGCCCCCACTCTGCCTTCACCCTGCCTGCCCGCAGGGCCACTCACCGCCTCCAGGGCCCACCGCAGATCGCCCAGGCAGCCCAGCAGCACCATGGTGGCCACACCCTCTGCCCGCGCCTTGCAGCATCAACTGTGCATGATGGGGCATGAGGGCAGAGTCTTGTCTACGCTGCCTGGCTGCCATGTCCCTGGCTGTGCTGCTCCGCGTGGGCCACGCTCGGGGGCGACTATCCTTCAGGGGGGCTGCTGGTGAGGAGGGGGGCATGAGGGGAGTGGAACTCGGGCAACAGCACGTGTACCCACAGAGAGGGCTCCGAGTGCTGCCTCTGGCACGCGTGCCATAGGTTCGCCACCACTGCCCTATACTCTATCATTTCAGACAAACGTTTGTCCAATCTCTTCTTAAAAACCTCCAATGCTGGAGATGACACTCTTGTATCTACAAAGAGTGAATGGTTTATGAATGGCCATGAATGGGACAGTAAAAATATTTGCAACACTTTCAAAGTGTTTTTACTTTCATATTTATCATTGTTCATCACCCTTGGCATTTCTGGTTGAGACAGATTACCTCCAAGGAAGTCTTTTTGCCATCAGCACGCTGCCTTGTAAACATACACGCTGGCAGATAGTAACGCTGGCAGATAGTAACTGTCCCATTCTGTAGAATATGTTTTAAGAAAAACTTAGTTGCATTCTCTTGCTTCATCAAAAAATTATAAAATGCTATAGGCCAGGGGTGTCAAACTCGCAACGTCATGTGACATGTCACGATGTATTGCAACTTTTTTTGCCATTGCCGGTAATGGGGTGGGCATGGTTTTGCTATGATGCATCCGGCCAGTGAGCCAGCAGTTTGACATCCCTGCTATAGACAGTATTAATCCATTCTGTACATTTTGGTAAGTGGCCTGGGACAAAATATTACTAATATTTTAAAAAATGTGGTCATGGTTTTGTTGGATGTGGACAAGGACTTTGAGAAGGTGCAGTTCAAAATCTGGAGTCAAGCTTTCATCAAATATAGATTTCTTTCTTTGTTAATGAATAGGATTTAAATCTATTAATTTAATTCTTTGAGGCACAATTATTACAAATGGAATTATTTCCTTACCTCTGAAGAGATCTCATGGACCTCAGCAAAGATGTCTGTTATTGACACATATTTAATTTGATACTGGACATTTTTCTGTAGACAATTAAAGGACATGAAGTGGTTATTATTTGCAAGAATGTTGGATAATGAGTTGGAATACCCAAATTAACAAATCAATCATTTCTAGACTGCCTCAGTTCCCAAATGAATTTGGGCAGTGAACAATAAAACATCAATAATAAAATTAAAACATACAATTCATACAATAAAATTCCTAATAAAAACACAGAAAAAATCTTTAAAATGGTTAAGAGTCTTGAAGAATACTAATATGATACCTATGACTTTAATATGACAATTAATTTAAGTTTAAAATTGTTCCTGGGCAATTCAGAGAATATTTTAAATCATATATTTGTAAATTTAATTCTGTTGGAAGTATAAAATGATGGAGGGAGCAGATGCATAAAATTTCAGCTTGCCTCTCTGTGCCCCATTTTGGTTAAATAACCATAAAATATTTAGTGTAACTTTTGGGAAGATAATGCAGTTTAAACATATGAATGTGATTCAGACCTACTGTATATATCCCAAATTTGAAATCTATTATTATACACACAGAGAACTATAGATCCACTGAGCATTTGCTATGATGAAATGACAAGATTTACAGTCTTGGATTAATTATATGTGTTCACCTTTTGTTTCTGAATTGATTCTCTTGACGTAATGGAAAGATAGATCAATATTCTTCCCTGTCATCAAGCTTAATGCTATTTAAAAACTGAGTTGTTTTCTGTATGGATAATGGTATATTTTCTCTCTCTAATCTTTTCCCTTTGATTTTCTCATAGTCTTGTTATTGTTTGATGTTGTTGCATTTTCAAATATAGTAAAACAAATTATTGCCGCACTCCCGGGCTTGGATCTCGTTCCTATGTATCTCTTATATGTTGTTGACTAAAGCATTAAATGCATTAAATGACTTACAACACACCAGTTACAGATCAATTAATACCCTTTGTTTCTTTCACCTTTAAAAGTTTTCAAAGAAAAGTTGATAGACTACACTAAAGGTTTGCTTCAGTGGCCTTTTAAGGAATGAATAAGCAACTGGCAGCAATTTTGGCATCTCTGTGCCAGGAGGGTTTTTTTTTTTTACCAGGCTGTGGTGATTTAAGTAAATAGTGATGGTTAAAATTGGGCTCCAGGAAGAAAAAAAAAAGATCTTCTTGTTTCATTCTATTTAACAAACTGATGATTATTGCCAAGAGGTCTGGGATATAGTAAATATATGGCTTCATACAGGACATGTTTATTTAGTTCAATTAAGTGCCTCTGAAAATATAGCAATTAAATTCAAATTAGTTCAAAGTTGCCTTTTATCATCATGCCAGGGCCTAAATGTACTGAAAGGAGAACCAGATTACAGCTTTATCACAGTGTCGCAGAGACAGGCTCTTCTTCTGAGGGTGCACCTTTTCTCAAAGCAGAAGGAAAGTCATAAGCTGGATAAGAAGCACAGATATCTGATGTGGTTATGCAATCCCTACCTTTTTTCCCCCCCAAAGCATTATTTCTCTCCCCCCCCTCCATCCCAACTGTAATCCATGCATTACACTTTTGACTTATCTCTTATCTCTTCCTACACCAAGGCTTTTCAACCAGTGGTACGGGTACCACCTGTGGTATATTGGCATCTGGCAGGTGGTACGTGACCATCCTAGAAAAGTGGGAGCAGGGGAAGGGAATGACCTGAACCGGTGGCAGCACCGCACAAGCCTGAGCGATACATGGCTGGAACTGCAGGGCTGTTAGAGCTCAGCGGAAGCACCAGGATCAGCGCTTCTTTGGGGCTGTCAGGGCTCAGTGGAAGCACGGACAGGATGAAGAGCGCCGCCAGGTGGACAGTCAGGTGTCTTGCTCAGCTGTGGCTTGGGGGGCACTTTTTTCAGTGCCATTGTAACTTCAAACAGTCACTAAGCAAATTGTAAGTCGAGGACTACCTGTACTTCATCACTTGTTTCCTTTTTTTTTTTTTGGGTCATCAAGTTTTTGACACCTTGCTAGGCGACTGGTGGTACTCGGATATTGCCATATCCTAAAAGTGGTTCAGTGGGTGAAAAGGTTGAAAAGCCCTGTCCTACACACATGATTCTAACCAATGCATATAAAAGCAATTCATTATTAGAACATCTACCCTTTGAGACTGGCAAATACGATTGTTGAGGAACCGAACAGAGGGCAGTCATTGCAGAGATTCTTTTAAGAGTCCTTGAAGCTTCACTAATAAAAAATAACCATTTGCATCAGCTGAAGAGAGGTAGCTAAGAAGGCAGTTGTAACTTGAAGCTTGTTGGTTTCTTCCTCACTCCTGTTGGTTTATCATAAATCTAGTCTTTTTCATTCTTCTGTGCCAATAGAAGAGAACTGTGGAGACCTTGGTGCTCTCTGACCTTGGTTGTTTTCTTGCAGATGTTTCATTACCCAACTGGATAACAGCATCATAACTCTTCTGTATTTGACAAGGTCTTGCAGAATTGGCATCCTCTTTCTCTTTCTTTCCCTGTCTCTCAAAAACTAAGCCTGGCCAAGCTACCTATAACTGGTGTACTCCCCTACCTACCCCTTCACCCCACATCAAGCTGCCATCAAAAACAATAGAACAAGCCAACCTACTTTTCCTTTCTTTCTTGCAAAACCTTGATATATGAAACCATAGCTTAGCAAGCTACAGTTTTCAGTATTTAAATAATTTACGGAAGTGAATTTCTCTTCCCATTATTATTTTTTTACAAGGGGGGGGAGCATCTCTGTTCACTGCAGAACAATATTTGGTCTTGATCCACACTGCTTGTGTATGTTGTTCTTAATCATTTAAATCAACCTTCCCCACCTTAGTCCCTTCCTGATAGCTTGTGTCTATAAATAAAAAATGCCCAGCCAGCACAGCCTTTGGGTCATCCGAGCACATTTTGTAGGCACTACACTGGAGAAGGCAGATATTGGTAATGATCATGGAATTACTCAAGCTTTTGAGCTAAAGCACTACTTTGGGTGGTATCCTATACTATCAATCAGCATTTTATAGCATAGGATAAGACAAATGGGAGACCAGAATTAAGCACTGGGATGTTCTTGCTTTCTTCTATCTCTCTTTTCACACACACATACACACACATTCTTAATTCTGCTAGAACCTTCTGGTTGGTATTTTCCCCTTTATATTTAAAAAAAAGCATGCTGCTTTTCAAAATAATTTTTCCCAGTAGTGCCTTAGACAAAAAATCAGTCACTAAAATTGTAAATAATTAGACTGTATAATAAAACACAATCATTATAAGGCACCATTCTAATAAAGCTACAAAACATTAAAAGCACATAACCCAAATCAAAATATTCTAAAGAGACATTTTTGTACTGGTAACTGAAAAAGACTACGTTCCTTAGGAAATATTTTCAACTTTTTCCCCCCACTGTGGATTATACAAAATCTTTCAATCACTTCAATTTAAAACATCTGCATAAATGTCTTCAGTGTAGCCTGGAAAAAAAAGAAGTCATAAGGCACTGAAACTTAGCTTACAAAGCTAAAACTATGCTAATAAAAACCATGCAAAGATAATTCTCTGCAATTTATCTAGACCTAATGGCACACATACAGCTCACTTCTGGACAATCAGACACAAGAGCAGGGCAAAAAGGAAACATAACATACTGAACAGAAAACATGAGTAAGCCTCTCAGGTTTTAACTCTTCTGAAAAATGCAATTGCTGTTTTGCTTTGTTGCTTACACATGGCCATTTATTATATATTTGCTGGCCAGTATAAAACAGAAAAGTCCTCCAAAACCTAGCTTATCAATCTTCCCCAAAGGTCAAAGCAGGGTTTAATTGCTTTCTAAGAAATTAAATCAGCACCCTTTGTATGATTGGGCTTTACTGCTGCAGTGTGACATTTGACTAATCTAAGATGAAGTCAAATTACTTTCATTTATATTGTTCAATATCTGCAGCTAAATTGCCGAGGACACTTGGCATTTCTGAGGCAATCCACAAGAAAGGGAGCATTTACCCCTTCAACTTAGGGTTTCCCCCTTTTCTTGACAATTGATTATGGCTTTCTTCAGAAATTCAAGGAATGTAGTTTCACCTCCTGTTGCCTTTTGAAATTAACATGTTGAGCTTTTGTTAGGTATGCAGTAAAAGTATTAAGATAACCCTGGTTGGATTCTTCAAGTTCATTCGCTGGAATCCATATTTAGTAAAGCAAATAGGTAGGAACAGAACCAAGCCTATGAGAGGAAACAGCTGGGTTTTTACTGCCTCTCTGATGGACAACCCAGTTGGGACCGACTACATCTTGTAGAGGGGTGCGGAGTAGTGAGATGAAGAGGAAGATCACACAACCAGAAATCACTTTATTTATTTATTTATTTATTTATTTATTTATTTATTTATTTATTTATTTATTTATTTATTCGGATTTGTATGCCGCTCCTCTCCGAAGACTCGGAGCGGCTTACAACATATATATATAAACAATTGAACAAATCCGAACAACATTAAAAATACAAACCCCATACATACTCATCAATCACACCACAATCAACAATCATCCCCAGGCCTGCCGGCAGAGGTAGGTTTTTAAATTCTTTCGGAAGGCCAGGAGGGTCGGAGAAACGTGGACTTCAGGAGGTAGTTGGTTCCAGAGGGTGGGCGCCGCAACAGAGAAAGCCCTCCCCCTAGGGCCCGCCAGACGACATTGTTTCGAGTAGCACAGGCAGGGCTGATGCCACGCAGCTGGGAGGCAGGTACGTAAGCAATAAGCCCACCTGGACCCCTAGGTCCAGCGTCATAAGGATGGACTCGCAACCCGGAATGGCCATTTTACCATAAAAGAATATATATTAAAGATCCCTGTTGTCTTGTAAACCTAGAAAAGTAATTAGCACTGATATATATTCATGCACATGCACACCACCTCTAAGTGATCCAGCTTCCCCCCCCCCCCGGACATTATATCAAGAATAGGAAGAAAAAAAAGGTTGGCATAGAAAGTGCACAAGAAAGTAGGCATATAAAGGAATGGTTGCTTGCTTAAACACATCTTTCTCATGTCTCCTTCTTGGGACAATGTCTTGGTCTTGTCTGATAAAGTCACCTCTCTAGAAGAAGCCAGCTAATTCTAGAGAGCTCCTGGCCCCAAGCAAATACAGAGCTTTGCACCGCTACTTGTCACGGTCTTATCTGCTGTTCTAAAGAGGAGACAAAATTCATGCTGATCTCGTTCTTGTTATTGGCTCCCTTCAAAAAAGGGCCATGCAGGAATGTCTACGTGTACAACCTATACTTTTACTTTTTTTTTCCTGTCTGCCTTCCCAAAGAATTAGTGCAAGATAGATAAATAGATGATAGACAGTGGATAGATAGATGATAGATAGATAAATGATAGATAGATAGACAATAGATTTATTGATAGATAGACAGATGAGAGAGAGAAAGAGAGAGAGATGATAGACAAATAGATGATATATAGATATAGATATAATAAATGATAATAATAAATAGATATTGTTAGATTTGTATGTGTGTTTGTGTGTGTGTGTGCGAGAGAGAGAGAGAGAGAGAGAGAGAAGATTTTTATCCTGCTTTATTTTTTATTTATGTACAGTATTTATAGGTTTGTATCCTGCCTTAATTACTTTATAAGTAATTGAAGGAAGTCAACATACTTAGTACTCCTTCCTCCCCCTATTTTCCCCACAACAACAACAATCCTGTGAAATAAATGAGTTGAGCTGAGTGAAAGTGACTGGCCCAAAGTCATCCAGCTGGCTTTCATGCCCAAGGTGGGACTATTGCTCACAGTCTCTACAGTTTCTAGCCAACGCGTTCACCATAACACCAAATGTTCAGGTAATCTACGTTCATTAGATTACAGGACCTTACTGCTTAGGTATGTTTCCCTTTTGGACCCTTTATTTTTTGTTTCAGAATGTCTACTAACATGTATATAATTATAGCTGTCCATCCACAGTGCGGAGACCACTGTTTAAAAAATCCCACTTAATGTTACAAGCTTTTAAATTTAATTTCAATGACCTTTTAAAATGTTTCAATTAGTATAAACATCCTGCCAGGCCATTATGCATTTGCTATGCCCTGCTAAATTCTTTTTTTTTTCTCTCCCTTTCCATCACCTCTTCTTTCCCCCACCCCTTAATTTTGCATTGGTTGAGACAGCATGGCTTAATGCTTTTCTCACTCCACAGCTATTCTGTTGTGGCATCTGAGGTATTATTGTAGAGGTTCTTGGAAGACCAGCAGGAGGCAGCCATTTGTATAAGAAGATAAGATGGCACTTAGGTCTCCTCTTCAACCACTAAGAATCCCCAAAACATTTTAAAAAATATCCAAACTATCATTTGCCTCATTTTTCCGAAACAAAGATTGTTGCCTGGCCTTTATATCCAAAAAGATTCTCTTTCAGAATCTGTATATGTTAAACAAAAAAGTATTCCAGGATTCTTCCAGAATGTTTCTTCATTTCTCCAGTTTAACCCGCCTCAGCCAACTCTGGCTCTTCTTAAAAAACCTACATGTCCCATCAGACCAAGAGGCAAATGAGGCAAAAGGGGAAGAGACAAGAAGATACCTGCATGACGAGCTTCATTCTCTTCAATGCTCCTGCAGTCTGGAGGCAGAATGGAACAACTTGCTGTGACCAACTCACTGCAGAACAACTCACTGTGACCAACTGACCATGGGATAACTCAACAATTCAACAATTCAATTTAAATATTTAAAAACAATTAAAAATTATTTAAATTTTTGTCATTCCCATTTCATTTTGTCCCTCCTTTTACATCCTTTTAAAATTATTCTGTTCCACCATTTCTTCAACATTATTGTAACTCTTGTCCCGCGACAAGTCCCTTTTCTGAGCTTCTATTTGCTTTGATCTCCTGGGATCCTGTGCTGCAAAACCACTTTCAACTCTGTTCATGTGTCTGAAATAGACATACGTCTTGGAGGATACCTTATCAACCCCTTTGGGATATTTTTTTAAAAAAAAGTTCATTCTTTTGATGGCAAAGGAAGAGAAGAAGCAAAGGTGTCCAGAGAGGCAGGGGCCCAAATGTAAAAAAGGCAAGATGGCAATCATGGGAGTGTAGCCAGCATCTTGATTCCTACCCCTCCCCAACACCCCTGAAAGCAAAGTCTCAAAGCAAACTGCATTAACTTCCATAATGAAAGGGAGGTAAATTAGTCTGAGGCATTTTCTATTATCCACCACTCCAGCAATTAAATAACTTTTTAAAGAAACTTGACTCATTAATATATCTCTGCATCTACCAATTCTGTATTAGAATCAATTATTTTTTTAAAAAAGCCAGGAAATTTACAAAGTTTACCCACAGTTTACAACATACATCTTTATTGTGCATTTTTAGAATACTTGGGCAGTTGAACTTGAGATGGGTTTGATTGCCCTCACAACTGCTGTTGCTTCCATTTTGTTTTATTTTTGCTTTTTGTTACTCACTCTTACGTGAATGATAAAATATTAACACTTAGAAGATTTCAAGATGTCAAAAGACTATTATTGGCTAAGAGTTTTATTCTAATCAATGAGAAATATTGAATAATTCATATATAAATCCATTCATCCCCATCATGTTCTTTCCTTTTGGGGTAAGCAACATTTGGCAGAGCACAGAAAAGAAATAAGAAACAATGCGCCCCAAATATCAAAAGCATAACAGGTATAGCAAAATTTATAATTATAAATTAATTATATGTTTATATAAAATCATTCCTTATATTTTCTTATGCTTTTCTGATCATCTAACCCTGATGCTGGGTTGCAGTCATAAACCAGTTCATAATATCAAACCATCACAGAGAGAGATTTTGAAGTTCCAAACTGAAACAAGACGAGGATGAAAAGTTTGACTTTCAAAAAAAATGTTGGTTTTTCTTTGAACCGAATTTTAATACAAATCAAAAGTTTAAGCTGATGGTAGACATTGGAAAATAGGGAATGATAGAAGTAATGCAACTAAGGCAATTTTAGAACATGGATTTAATAGCCATAAGGCAGTCTTATGATTTTGTTTTGCTGAAACCTGACTGAAATGATATTCAGAGGAGTCCAAGTGTCCAAGGACATTCAGAATTGAATCATTAGGTAAAAATATAGCCATAGTCGATTTAGTACTGAAATCTTAATGCCTCTAACAGCAATTAAGGTCCAGAAAATAGACCAGTTAGGTGCCACAAACTCCAGACAAAGATCAGGGTTTCTAAATAGCTGAGGCTTAAAATCCAGGTATAAATGATCCCAACATTTGTTCCGGAACTGTACTGCTTTCTAAGGGAGGCTTTTATGTTGGAGACTCCCAATTGTTACTCAAGTGTTCCTAGTACTGATCAGCTCTCATTGTCCAGAAGTAGTAGTAGGTCATACAAAAGTAGGCTGTCACTTGCAAGATGCTCTTCCAGGCAATCTATATCATTCTTTCAGGTGATATAGTTCTCTGTTGATCTAAGTGATCGTGTCTCTATACTGGGGCAAATTCCATGAAGTAGAATCAAGAGCACAGTTGCTTGGTTTTGTCATGTTTGGGATATCTAAACTGTCAGAATTGCGTCTCACTCAGATCCTGGGTACAACAGCCATAGGACTAAGAATTTAATTCTTTAGTTCTACAATTAAATTGTTCTGGCTAAACATTGTTTTTCTTCTTGAGATACATCTTGCCCTGAATTTCTACCCTACCAAAAATGTCACTAGTGAAAACATGTTGGGAGCAATCATGGAAGTTTTCCAACGAAAGGTGCTGTAATATATCTTTTCTTCACAGTGATGCGATACATCTTCTTCCCAAGAAATTCAGGCCAACAGAAGGTCTAGAAGCCCTCACTCCCTCTCTGTTGTTCCTTTTGTTTCTCTGTCTCTCTGTTGCAAACCTCTTTTGAGTATTTGTCAGGAGTGATAAATTAAGGAAAAGGGAGAGATTTGTCTATCAAAAAGGTGCTACAGGGGACCTCAAAGATAGTCTGCCAGCCTGGGTTGGTGACAAAGATACATTTTTTTCCATTTGGGGACTAGAACAAGCTATCTGAAAAGAGAGAGGGAGGTTTGAGCACTACGAAACCTCATGGCTCACTCAGTAGATCTATCCTGATCTCTTTGGTTCTTCTCCAAAACACTGAGAATGAGGAGCTCTCTCTCCAAGCACTTCCTTCTTTACTTCCTTTGACAATTACTAACTGTAATAGGGAGTTATAAAGGCATGGAAATGAAAAACAAAATTAAGCAACCTCCTGCTTTTCCCTTTTATTGACCTTTATCCAAGTTAACTTTAGTCTGCCAGCTGTTTTACTGTGCTCATACCACCATAGCTTTTTTGGGGGGGGGTCATATTCACTGTGATGTATATTTGAAAGAAAAGATATCAGAAGGATGCTATCTCACCACTATTAATTTTGCTCAATTTGGACAAGAAAATTTCATTGTCTGACTTCCGGTTCCGGATCGCAGCGCCTCTAGCCGAATGAGGAGACTTGTCTCCTCGTTTGGCTAGTTTCCCTCCGCCGGTAGACCCCTGCGGGAGTCGAAAGTCGCCCTGGAGGGTGCGACTACCATCAAGGAGGCTGTGCTCGGCTGCAAAGGAGCGGCGGCTCCTCTAGCTGTCCGAACTGACTCTGAGGGCTGACGGAGAAGATCGACCATAAAATGGCCGATCATCTAGCTGCACCAACCGCAAGTCACAAAAACAACTAAGCATGAAGAACCACCATGGTGAATCCGGGTGAGACCTTTCCTTCTCTCGCTATCCTGACCTTTCCTGTAAAGAGTTTCTATTTTCCTTTATTAAGAAAGTGGCGGCTGCCTATATGTGGAAAGAAGAGCTAAAAAGAAAAAGATTAATTTTTGTGTGTGTGGTTGGTTTTTTTTTTTACTATTTGACTTCTGTTGGATGAATTTCAGGGAAAAAGAAGGAAAAAAGGGACATTGTTACTTTCCTTTTTTAATCTGATAATGCAGGAGATGTTTTGTTGATTTTTTTTAAAAAAGAGAGAAAACTTTCCCTTTTTTTTCTTTCTTTAACTTGATTAACTTGGGGGGGAGAAAAAGACTTTATAGTCCACTGAGGACATCTGGTGGTGAAAAGTGAAACTCTAACTGTATTTCTCCCTGTTATTTGAAGAGGGATTGGATTTATGTGATAATAAAAGAGAAAAGATAACTGGACAGCTGGGTGGCGAAGCTGGCTATTAGATCTTTGGAGGCGGATATTTGTGGATCTTTCTTAAGTAGTCTCTAATAAAGGAATAGGCAAAGCTACCACCAAAATGGCTGAAAGTTATTCACATGTTGACTATGATTTAATACTGGAAAAAATATTAGAATTTACAGAAGATTTCAAAACTTATTGGAAATCTTGGAGAAAATCCAAAGATGCCACCTTGGAATCTTACATTGACCCTCTAATAATGAACCAAGTTATGGAACAAGGAACAGTAGAAGATGAACAGAATAGTTCTGAACAGACCTACATACAACTTAAAGAAACAGAGACACTATTCTTACAACCTAATTGTGAATCTGCATTGAGAGAAAATGTGGAAACCACTGAATCAACTAATGCTACACAACGTCACCTACAATTGATGGACAACTTTGATGACCAAGAAATAACTGTAATTGACTCAGCTCAACTATCAAAAATAACAAAGATTGATATCCAGACACAATTTTTCAGAAATTACAATAAAGAGGAAAGGGAAAGAAAATTTGTTCAGTTTAAACCGGTTAGGAATCCTCGTAATCAAATCTTGAGGTTTGATAACCGAAAAGCCTTATTATGGGAACCAAATTGGCATAGAAAGCTAGAGTCAGGTTTAAATGTGACATAAAATATTATTTGACGGGTTAAAAAGGCTTTAGAAATTGTGTCTGATTTAATGACGAATGAAGGATGTAAATTTACTGTTACTATGGTTGATAATTATTTGAGGGAGTAAATCTTTCTAGAGGACAAAAAGGCCTTATACATGTAGATTGATGAAATGGTTGAATATATTTTTTAAAAAGGAAAAAAAATGGAAATGTATTTTTTTCTTTTTTGACTTATATAGTAATTTTAAATTTGATAATTATGTTGTAATTGAGCAGCGGTTCTCAATCTGTGGGCCGCGACCCCATTTGGAGTCGAACGACCATTTCACGGGGGTCGCCAAACAACGCAGTCCGCCATTTTTTCCCCTTTCCCCTCGGCCAGTACAGGGGGCAGCACCGCACATGCACGGGGTAGCACCGTGCATGTGCGATGCGGGCTGTTGCGCCACGCATGTGCGATGCGCCGCGCATGCGTGGCGCAGGTCAGGGTCACAGCCTGAAAAAGGTTGAGAATCGCTGTAATAGAGAAAGAGAATATGTTTGATTTAATTAGGAATGAAAGATGAGAATTTCCTGATATTATAGTTGATAGGTATTTGAAGATATAAACTTTATTAAGGCCTTAAAAAGATTTTTTTATAGATGTAGATTGATGAAATTATAGAATATATTCTTAAAAATAGAACTGTATTCGTTGGACTTATATTATTATTTTAAATATGATAACTATGTTGTAATAGAGAGAGAGGAAGAGCTATTTGTAATAAGGAAAAAAATCTGTCTCAATGAATGATCTTGTATTAAGGATACCTAAAATCACAACTATATACTTACTAAAATGTAATTGGAGTATGACAACTGTAATTAGTATAGCCTAAAAACAGGATATAGATTATAATTGCAAGTGTTTGATAATTTTTGTTTGATTGAACTTTACTTAAAGTTGTATAAATTTTAATAAGCAATACCATATTCAAGAAATAGAGAGGAAAATTTTGATAATTAATTTGAGCTATATTTATATGACTTTGTCTTTGAATGATTGGACATCCTGATCACCACGTTGTGCCCTAAGCTTTTGGGGAAAGATGGAAAAAAAACAGTAAAAATTTCTTTTTTTTTCTTTTTTCTTTTAAAAGAAGTATATACTGAGAAGATTAGATAAAATAGAAGTATTAATGTTAGAGAAAATTAATCTTATTGTATATAATACAGATAGGGAAATTTGGAGACTGGAGTTGCTCAGACATTACCCCTGAATTGTATCTGAAGAGGGATGAGAGGGAAGAAAGGAGAGGGGAGAGAAAAGAGTAAAGGAGGGGAGAAGGAAGTAGGAAGGTTGGAGGAGAAGAGGAGAAGTGGAGAGAAAGGGAAGGAGAGTGGTGAAGAGGGGAAGAGGGAAGTAGGGAAGAGAAGAAAGGGAGAAAGAAGGTAGAGAAGAAGGAGTTTGGATACGGTGAAAGGGGAAATGGGCGAGCAACAGCAAAAGTCATGTGTAGGTATTTATCTCATTTCATTAAAAGTATTTTATATATGAATGTAAAAAGAATGTATGGTAACATCTCATAAATATCACAGTATATGTATCGGGGAGAGTTTGGGAAAAAAATGAAATTGACAAAGTTTTAAAATAGGGTTAGTAGTAACAGAAATTTATGATAGAAATGGAATATATTAAATTTATATGGTTTTTTTTTGAGGGAAATAGAAAGATGAAAGTGAATGTATTAAGTTGAGCTGTTTATGTATGTTTTTATTTTGGAATTTTTGTTTACCCAATCACCACGGTGTGCTTTAAGTACCTATTGTTAAAATCATAAAACCAACAAAATATTTTTCAAAAAAAAAGAAAGAAAGAAAATTTCATTGTCTGAGACACAGTTCTAGAAATCTACCTCTCAGTCAACATTCTTACTTCTGCTCCCCACTCTTCAATATTATTTGGCTCTTTTTACTAAAACAGCAATCTCTCTCTCTCTCTCTCTCTCTCTCTCTCTCTCTCTCTCTCTCTCTCTCTCTCTCTCTCTCTCTCTCTCTCTCTCTCTCTCTCTCTCTCTCTCTCTCTCTCTCTCTCTCTCTCTCTCTCTCTCTCTCTCTCTCTCTCTCTCTCTCTCTCTCTTTTGGCTCTGCATCTGGTTTCCAGTCTGCTTCTGTTTATTAATTAAACAGCTGTTGATTAAAAAAAAAATCAAGCTGAAGATTCTGCAGCTAAGAAAAATGAATACATTTTGAAGACAAAAATAAGCAAAGATAAAAAAATCAATAATATTCAGGAAGATTGTGGCCAGTTAAAATATTCTCTTTTATCCAAAAGTGCTTCCCTTTTAGCTAGCTGGATTTCTCATTGTTAGTAAGAGCTCTGCTGAAAAGAATCTGGAATAACCCACAATAGAAGAAGAAATCTGTTTATGTCCCATTTAGAGGATTTGATGCATCGTGCTCATCAAAGATCGTGCATCCAGATAAGGTTCTGATTCCCTGGGGATGTATTTTCTCTAAAATCAGCAAGTGGATTATATGATCACAAGATGAAAGGGAAGAGCCAGTATTTGAGAGGAGAAAGGTGGTCCAAGATGTATTTGCTAAGGCTATCATATTATAATATATCATATTATATAATATAATATATCATATTATAGTCTGTGGTCATGGGAAATATTCCGGGAAGTACCAAATGGTAATTCAAGCTCTTCCTTAATCTGAATGAATCAACTCAGGTTCAAACTACCATTTTTCTATGTGAGTTTAGGGATGAGAGATACGGAGAACTTGTCTACCAACAGCTACTAAGCCGATATTAGAGGAACACAGGAAATGACAAATCAACTTTATGTTCATGAACTTTTCGAGATGTGCAAAAGAATAAGCTCCAAATGCTTGAACCATCCTACTTTCAAGGTTTAATTATGGCAAAGCCTTCCCACAGGAGAGTTCACCAATTACCTTAGAAGAAAAAACTTTCTAAATGTAGCTGTTCTGCAAAAAATATTAGGTGCGAGAAACTCTTTCATTAACGAAGAATGCTCAAAGATCTCACAGCAGCAAAAAATTTACTTTATACCTTCTCTTGATGCTGACAATGCTAAGGTAATAGTCTATCAATATAAAACTCCTTTCTGAGATTCCTGCACATAAGAGATTTTAAAGGTTAGAATCAATCCCTTGAGTGATTCTGAAAGAATATTGAGAAGTAAAAAAATATATTTGGGGGTGGGGCTTTTTTATTCTTTTTGGTGCATAGAGTGAGAAGTCATGTCCTGAGGACCAAACTATTGTGAATAAGACACTATTTTTTTTCCTGCAAACACCCTGTTCAAAAATCAGGTGAGTCTTATACAAGTGCAGCGTCTTATACACGGAAAAATAATGGTAACCTCCGCAGCCCAGGGCATGCCTGTGTGGGTTCTTTACATGCCGCTGCCATGCTGCCTGATGCAGGTGTCAAGCCCCTGTGGGCTTGCCACTAACGGGAGGGGGAGAGGGCAAGATCGTTGGATGGTGGCATCCAGAGGCAGCGGATGGGACCAGCAGTATGGATGGCAGTAACAGCCCTTTCCCTCTCTCATACCTGTATGCTGGCCAGGAACCCTGTGGAACGCAGCTGCGAGGCCGTCCTGCTCGATAATAGCAGCCGGGCAAACCTCCGAATTTGCCAGCTCAGCTATTCAGCGCTCCACCAAACAGCTGATCAGCACAGAGAAACAGCACACAATTTAAAACCTGCCTTCGCTTCCCTAGCCTTGCTGTCATGCTGGTGCTCATGCTGGTTTGTTTACCAGGGTCGAAGGCTGCTGCTGTGAACTGACTATGCATGGTTATCGTGCCGGATGCTGGTTAGGTGGGTAGGAGGTGGTGCCGGCCAGGAGGTGTGTATTTAGAGCAGCGGTTCTCAACCTGTGGGTCGCGACCCCATTTGGGGTCGAACCACCATTTCATGGGGGTCGCCAAACACCGCAGTCTGCCATTTTTTCCCCTTTTCCCCTCGACTGGCGCAGGGGGCAGCACCGCGCATGCGCGGAGTAGCACCGCGCATGCGCGATGCGGGCGGTCGTGCCGTGCATGCGCGATGCGGGCGGTCGCGCCGCGCATGCGCGGTGCAGGTTGGGGTCGCGCCACGCATGCGTGGCACAGGTGGTGTCGCAGCCTGAAAAAGGTTGAGAACCGCTGATTTAGAGTGTTGGGAGGCGGTTGCTCCCAGTGCTGACTTTGTTTGCTGTAAGCTTGGAATTCACATGCCAGAGCATCTTATACACGGAAAAATACGGTAGTTTTCAGTTTTCATTTCAAAATGTCCATGCTCAACAACAGTTTTTTCACTCAGTATTTAAGTACATGAGCAGAAAAAAATGAATAGAAAAAGAATCTTCCCCTATATTTAAGTTCAAAAACAACACTGTTCTTTGTAACTCTGTTTCTTCAAATCAACAAAATGTGACTAGCAAAACCACATTGCCTGCACAACTCTGAACATTGTGGGTTTGTACGTGTATATGTTTAATCACTTGCTCTTTGACTTTCATTACTAGAACTTGCAGAACATTTGCATTTTCAGTTACCAAAATAGTGTGATCAGCATCATGACATTTATTGATATTTCTTCCTCCAGTTTTAAAACCACATTCATCTTCTTCCAATCCAGCTTTCCTCAGTATAGACTCAGCATGTAAGGTGCCTAAATGAGAACAGATACAGCCTTGTCTCACTCCCTTGTTAACCTGGAGCCAGTTTGTTTTGCCCATATGCTGTCTGAACTCTGGCTTCCTGTCCTCGGTATGAGTTAGCCTGGGATGCTGAAAAAGTCATAAATGTGAAAACTGGTCATAAGTGCTATTGTAACTTTGAACTGTCATTAAATGAATGGTTGTAAGTCAAGGAAGAGTTGAAGCTCTTTCAGAATATGAACGCTGTTTACAATGCAGCTAAATTGAAGCTTTCTGGAAGTCTAGTTGCTAACACTGCCATGCAGGAAAATAAAACCCAAGACATGCTCATATCACTCCAGCTCTCCGTGAGCTGCACTGGCTACCAATTGGTCTCCGAACACAATTCAAAGTGTTGGTTATGACCTATAAAGCCCTTTATGGCAATGGACCAGGATACTTGCGGGACCGTCTCCTGCCTCATGAATCCCAGCGACCGGTTAGGGCACATAGGGTTGGCCTCCTACGGGTCCCGTCTGTTAGGCAATGTCATCTGGCGGGGCCTAGGGCTAGGGCCTTCTCTGTTCCTGCCCCAGCCCTCTGGAACCAGCTTCCCTCAGAGGTTCGTACTGCTTCCTCCCTCCTAGCTTTCCGTAAATTGTTGAAGACGCATTTATGCCGACAGGCTTGGGGCGTATGAGCTGCGCTCTGCCCCTGGGCCTAGGAATGTCCCTCCATCAGCGACTGTGAGTTGAATGGGATTGTATGCTGTATGAATGTTATGAATTTTGTTGTATTCTTATTGTAAGCCGCCCTGGGTCCTAGGAGAAGGGCGGCATATAAGTTCAAACAAACAAACAAAAAATACAAATAAATAAATAAATAAATAAATAAATAAATAAAACCCAAAGCTGCAGAATTAGAGTAGGAATGTAGAATATAAGAACCATGAACACAGTAAAGCTCAACCCAGTGAAAGATGAAATGAAAGAACGGCAAATAGACATCATGAGTGAATTGAAATGGACTGTCGTCAGACACCTTCAGTCGGAAGATCTTCCTCAGGACATGAAAAACCAAGAAGGAATGGGGCTGTTTTTATAGTTATGAAAGATGGGGCAAAAACAATACTTAGCTACAATGCAGTCAGTGGCCAAAGGACATCAATTAGACTTTGTGGACAATCATTTAATGGACAATGACTATTACCCAAGCTGAAACTCTATCCCTTGATACAGAAGAAGAGGAGATTGGTGATTATTATAGTCAACTTCAATCAGAAATCAACAGAACAGGCAAGCACGATGTACGCTTGTGGTTGGAGACTGGAATTGGGCTAGTATGGGGAAATGCTATATTTATTAAATATTAACATTTAGGATTTCAGTGTATTACAGAGCTCCTGGGCTACCCTATAGGAAACCAGTTTTGGGAGCAAGGAAATTTATACAATCATTCCATTTTTCCTGACTATGTTCTTAGAAGCCCCCTGATTAGCATAATATTTTAAAAGATTTTTTAAAAAATTAATAATTCCAGACCCATGCAATATGAATATTGATAGGGAACTTGGATTGTTTGTCCAGCATATAAACTAGACAAAGGCTTAAATAAGGCATATGAACCGACTTTTCCTACAAATGAAATCATGTGCATTTTTGTGTAAAATGTTTCAGCTCAAAAAGATTATTGCTGCTGATGAATCTCATGAATCATGGCACAGATATTTTGCAGTCACAGCTTTTTGGTTCAAATTTATATACCCCCCCCCCCACCCAGAATACCTATACATAACATGCTCTGATGATCTTTAGAAGAGCCAATGTGAAGGGATTGACATGCTGAAAGAGGAATAGGGAGACTTACATTCTAGTTGTTCCATATGCCCAGAGGGGTGACTTTGGGCCAATCACTCTTAGACTGGGAAATTTAAAAACATCTACCTATTAGATTATGGTCTATATAGCCTTCAGTGGAAACACATTCATCCTCTACTGGATTGATTTGGATTGAGTATCATAATAATCTGAAGAAGAGATGATTAAACCTTGGATTAGTGTGGCCTTATTTCACCAACAAAGGGCAAAGCCAGTAAAAAAAAAAAAAAACCGGAGAAAGATACAGCTGATCATTAGTGTCTGACTAGCCAGAAGCAATGCAGTAGCCAAAATCATTCTAAATTAGGATATATAAGAATTTTTCCATGAATTTATCTGGAAAAGGATTTGGAACTGTTACCTCAGCAGAACCAAGGATTAAATGGATATCAGCTATAAGCAAAAGTCATCTAGTATTTGGATTTCCCTCTCAGCAAAAGTATCTTCCCTTTTCTAGCATTTCCTGAAATGACTACAAGTAGTCCTCAACGTACAACCATTTGTTTTGCGACTGTTTGAAATTACATCGGCACTGAAAATACTGACTTACAACCAGTCCTTCCACTCACAATTAGTGCAGCGTCCCCACAGTTACACGATCAGAATTCAGGTGCTTGGCAACCAGCCTGCACTGATAACTCTTGCAGCATCCCCGGGTCATGTGATCCCCATTGGCAACCTTCCCATCTGGCTTCCAACAAGCAAACTCAATGGGGAAAGTTGGATGTGCTCAATGGCCACACAATTCACTTAACAAATGCAGTGATTCACTTAACAACCATGGCCAAAAAAGGTTGTAAAAGTGAATGAGACTCACTTAACAACTGCTTTGCTTTGCAACCAAAATTCTGGTCCCAGTTGTAGTCGTAAGTCAAGGATTACAACAAAACCTGCTTGCTGTCAAGTTTCCGACTAATGAAACCAAATAAAACAGTAACTTCAGTAAGGCTTGAAGTTTCCTCAAAGTACATGTTTATTGGATACATATATCGGCATAGTCAAAAGTGAACCCAACTCTAAATTTTTTCCTAGAGATTCAGTGTAACTAAATGTAACAGTCTCCTCTCCTCTATTATGCTATAAATCAGAGGTCCCCAACCTTTTGGGCACCGGGGACCGGTTCAGTGGAGAAAGTTTTTTTCACAGATCGGAGAGTGCATGATTTTGTGTTCTGCCTGCATCCCATGGATGGGGCTTTGCTTGTTTGTGCAGACCGGTTGCTGGCATGCTGTGGCTTGGTACCGGTCCACGGACCGGGGGTTGGGGACCCCTGCTATATATCATGCTACCCAATGAAAGTAATTGGCAGGCTCTGCAACTCATCTTTGCTCCTCCTTCCAGCACCTGTGGGAGTGACTTTGTTTCCCATGCTGTCTGTTTA
This sequence comes from Bothrops alternatus, assembly GCA_034064705.1. Taxonomy (NCBI): domain Eukaryota; kingdom Metazoa; phylum Chordata; class Lepidosauria; order Squamata; family Viperidae; genus Bothrops; species Bothrops alternatus. The sequence goes on along the minus strand of JARGCV010000223.1, from coordinate 33,957,548 downwards.
GTCTAGTATACTTTCATTTTCTTTCCCCCTCCCCCCCAACCTATGTGGCAATTTAGAACAATAAAGATGGCTTCAGCCAGGCTCGTTTCAGAAGTTGACACTTGCATTATAAGCTCCTTCTTGCAACAACCCTGGGATGTTTAAAAATTGACCAAGATGAGTCGACATCTTTCAATCCCCTCTTATTTTAAAACGTTCTCATAACGAAAACTCGAAGAGTGCAGTAGAGCGAAGCAGATTTTTTGAAAATCCACACAATGCTTTGCCCAAGTTACTGGCTTCTCAAATAACATTCAAAAAAGGCTTTACCTTGAAATTCTGTAGGTTATTCACTTGTCTCTCGTCCTTCACTCCATCAAGGACTTTCAGACTTTTTGGCAGGAGCTGAAAAAGGGGAAGAGAGATTTGTGAGACAGGGCGACACCAAGGGAAGGGTCGGGAGTGGATGGCATTGATGGACTGCAGCTGACCTGGAAGACCCGACTAGAACAAAACTCAGAGAAAAAGAACATTGTGTTTAATGTTGTGGATAAACCATCAAATTAACCCAGCACTGCAGCAGTCCAACAGATGCCCAGCAATCAAATTCCCCTGTAATCATGGCCCAACTACCAATAGCACTAATAAAAATACACACACACACACACACACACACACACACACACACAAATTTAACACCTTGAGGGATAAACCGTAAAACAAAACAATTCCACAGATCCCTTCTCTATTGCAAGAGGTTTTGTTAATCTGTTTGGGCCTAAAGCCAGATATCAAACATTTCTACAATAATGTCTTCTTTGTGAGAAAATTGCCACTGTTAAACACAAGTTTTTAGAAAGATTGAACTCAAATGGACAGCTTAAAAGGCAGTGGCGGGATTCAGCCAGTTCGCACCACTTCGGCAGAACCGGTAGCTAATTTTTGGTTGCCCAGGCCCAGAATGGACTTCTGGAAGGGCATCCACACAGAGAACCGGTTGTTCACATATTTGAATCCCACCTCTGTTAAAAGGTGATTGTCAACTGAAAATAGAGAAGACGTTGGCTTTTTATTTTATAGATGCATATTATACTGTGAACTAACAGGAACACAATGCTAAGATTCAAACAGGAAAGTTTGAAAGGTATTAGAGGAATAAGAGTCAATTTATTTAAACCAATGTTCCAACAACTTTAAGTTGCATGGAATTCCACACCCACAATTCTCCAGGGAATTGAGGTTGGGGGATTCTAGGTGTACAAATTCACATATCTTAAATTGCCGAGATTCAGAAACATCGATTTAAACCATAGTTTTAATCATTTTCTTTTCCTTTCCACAATTAATATTCACTATGATACCAGAGTTTTTGGCTAGGATTTGGATGGATCAGATTCATATAAGCAGAAACTCAAAAATAGCTGGAAGAATGGCAATAAGACTTAAGAAAACTTCACTGTATAGCTGAATAAAAAAAATTGAATAGAATTTTGTATAACTTTATTGGCTAGTCCTGGAGATAAATGGATTAACTTGGATAAATTTTGGGAATATAATTAGAGACAAGCCTGGTATTTTGTATACCTGCGTTGCAAATGTGTATGGCTCATGTGTGAACCAAATAACTAGTTAGGAATTTTAATTTAATCTTGGATTAGATAATCTTCTTTTAAAATTGGTCAAATTTGTTTTTCTCTCTGCTAGTATATGGGAGTCTAGTTGATATTTGGAAATACTTAGGTGTAACTAAAGAGAAATCTGTTTTTTTGTCAATTCCATAGAGCATTTCTTTAGACTATTATTTTTATATCCCAAGCTGTTGTTTAACTCAGTTGGGAAGTCTTATTTATTTCTTCACAATTTCTAATCATATTCTAGTAAGAAACAGTATTAGTCAGCTGAAAAATCCATGTTGGCTACGCAATCCACAGTTTGTTAATGAACAAAAAATGTTTGTGGGGTGGTGTTTCCTAATAAATTGAGAATCAGTAAATGTGAGGTTTTTGTTTCTTTGAATTATATTCCCAAATTTGGGAGGGGGATGTTATTTTCATTTTGTAAGAAAATAGAGAGAAAGCAAGAAAAGCATACCAAGATTTTTTTTAATATATCTCTTTGCTTCCACTTTATTATTGCCTGGTTTTCTGCAAGCCCAGAGATGACAAGTCCAATAAATCCACATAAAGTTAGAATATATATCTGGGATAGGGAGAAGCAGCTTGATGCCCTTTAGAGGTTTTTAACCTCAGTTCGAATGTGTCTTGTTAGAGAATTTTAATTTCTCTGTTGGTGAAAAATAAATCAGAAGCTCTCACAGTTGACTGCATTTAGCTGATTCAAAATAACCTTTTTATATTCATATCAAAATATTTACAATACCATACATTCTTCTTTACAGCAACATAGCTCAATGAAGACTTCTTACAGAGAGATAGAGACAAAAAACTGAAAATTCAACTCCTAACTCAATACCCTTTTGCACAAACTCAGTAGCACTTTCTTCACATTGGCTGACTGAGTTACCACATGACACTTCCTGCTCATGAATATTCCAACATGTCTCATCTAGCATGGCAAATGGTAAAGCAATAAGGAAATTATACATTAGTCCAACTAACAAGTTGCTTAGAATGCGTAGATAGATGAAGATTTTTTTCTGCGTATTTATTTATTAAAGACGTCATATGGCTACCTATTTCATATAATGATTCTTGACAGCTCACAACAACTGATAAAAAGAGGAATAAAAGCAAAGTCGCTCTTCCCACTAGGTGCCAGACCAATTAGCATGTTTGTGCATAACCCGTTTATGTTAATATGAATTTCTGGGAACTGGCCTTTACAAACATAGAAGGCTTGGAGTTCCACTTTTTCTATCCAGCACAAAGAAATGTGCTTTTTCTCTTCAGACCATTGGAAGTTAACCTCCCCTGTTTAACTGAGCATTCATTTGAGTAGGCATTTGTATTGAGCACATCCATACCTGACCATTATCGTTCCAATTATTTATTTAAAACACTCATTTCTCTCAAAATGCATATGAGAATGAATATTGTTACCTTTTAAACAGAAACTGCGTTGCAACTTTGCAGATGTGCCAACTCCAAGGATATCGAGAACTCATCTTGATGGCAATGCAGAAATGTATATTTGTTGTTGCGTTATTTCTATACTGCCAACTCCAAGTGCAATTGGCAAACAGCAAATTTATCACACACTCCTACTTCTGAGACATCATGTAATTACAGGGGTTGTGTAAGCCATCCATTATGATTAGTACAGGTTTTTCCACTTGTCAATGTCTAACATTTTTGTTTAGCATTTCCTCTTCTGATGACAAAAAAATAAAAGATATTAATAATTAGTCAAGGATTTCAAAAATATCAGTAATGAAGATATATACTTGAGTGGAGTGCTGACATTCAAATTACGATTGCATTGTACAAAACCCACTTATTGTGTTTGACATGCTATTTATAATACTTAAAATGTCAAGGAAGAAATTCTGACTTTTGCTGAATAATTACATTGACATGTAGTACCAAATGTTTGTTAAAGAGAAATAAAATCCATATATGTGGAAAACTTATGTACCCAATTCTCTATGGCAGTATTTTTCAACCTTGACAAGTTGAAGAAGTTTGGACTTCAGCTCCCAGAATTCTCCATGCTACAGCTACTTAAAATAAGTAACTGTAGCCTAAAAATAAATGCCACTGAATGTTCAGAGGCTGTCTTCACCCAAAGTCTTTCCATTGCACAATTAAACATCCTGTTCAATTCCGCATTTGGTTATCCCCTATAATGTCATTGTTTTGCTACAAGGTACAAAAGTGCAAGCTGAATTCACAGCATTTTTTTTCTGTAACAATACTTGCAATTACTTTCTAAATAGCAAATTGTAACAACAACAAAAAATCTGTAAAATGATTAATTCAACATTTCCATCTTGTTCAGGATTTTTAATTCACACCCCTTTTTAATTATTTTGAAAGTGACTATCTCTTTTCTTTCTTCTAAGGTATAATTTATGAAATGTAATTCTTGTTATTATTCCTGGGATGAGTAGGTAGGTCAACATCACAAGCATACTTAAACCCATTTCAAGTATTTGTATGATAATCCTATTTTAAATTATCTGTATAGTCCCAACTTCATTTGCGCACAATAGCTTTTAATTTCATTTGCACACAGATTCTTTTAATAGCTTACAAATTACAATGAACTTAAGATAAATACCAATCAAAACAACTTGGCAACCTCCTTATTAACTTATCAGCATGGGAGTTTCACACTAAGCACATCTTTAAGATAGCTAAGAAGGGCCAACAAAGAATGTGATTATATTTAAGAATGGGGGAACCTATTAGCCCCTTTCTATTGGTCAAAATTCTATAGAAATCCTGCACAATTTGCTAGAGGTTAATATGGGCTGTTAACAACAGGATGTTTTCCCAGGGCAAAAATATTTCTATGGAAAGATCACTACAATTCTTCACTTCCCATTCACTTAGATCAGGGGTGTCAAACTGAATTTCACTGAGGGCTGCATCAGCATTGCAGTTGCCCTTGGGGGGCTGGGTGTGGCCAGGGTGGGTGCGGCCTACTGGGTGGGTATGGATGGAGTGGGTGTGGCCTACTGGGTGGGCATGGCCAGCTCTACATTGTTTGTGTCAAGGGTGCCTATGGGGGCCTGGGCAGGAGTGGGACAGATCTGAGGATCTTTGGCAGAAGGGGATGGGACCAGGGCAAGTACCAAGGCACGGTCCATTGGAGGAGCCTCACTGTTCCTCTCAGGCCATGGATGGTGGTGCGGGCTGCCCAGAGCCCTGGGCAGCAGAGGTCAAATGCCCAGCCTGGCCCTCGAGCACCTGCAGTACCAAGCCCCGCCCCACTTCCCCAAGGGGGTGCCCAGCTGCACTTATCTCCTCTTCAAGGCTGCTGCTGTTGTGCTTGCTCTCCTTAGCCAGGTTGCTCATGATGGTGATGGAAGCTGGACACCCCCTCCCCACTCAAATGAAGGAATAACCTGGAAAAAACCCCAGGCAAACTGACCTGAGTCAATAGCAGCCTAAAGCTAAAAGGACAAACACTTGACACACACAATGAGGAACCAGCTAACAGCAATCAGGATTAACAAACACACAACAATAAAAGTAATTAATACCTTTTAGGTAAGATTAGAGAAGAAATCTGACCAACAATAGTCACTGACCAACAAACCAGGAGGGACAGATTCAAACACACCAATCAGAATTGACAAGTTTGAAAACCACAAAAAGGTATAAAAACCCCTGTTTAAAGATCCTTCTGTCTAGCTAGCCGGGGACACGAGCTGAATTGTCACTCAACTTTGTTCCTCAAAATTAAACTTCTTTCCGGTAGCTGGCTTCACGATCTATTTCTTCCATGCCGCGCTGTCAAGGAGAATCCCGGCTGGAAGAACCGCACGGGGGAATTCCTCCCAACAATCGGTAACAGGGCAAAGTCAGAGGGAGGCCCATTCCTTCTCCGTGGGAGGAGACCCGGCTTTGTATCCAAAGCTTCCTTAGCAATAGGATGAGAGACCCCCAGGATAGGCCAGGAGGAGGGGGCAAGGGTGAAAGGCAGGGCAGGACTAAGGCAGGAGTTCCGTCAGACCCTCCCTCTCCTTCTTTCCTCCTTTCTTCATTCCTTCCTAAGTACAGAGTGGTGGGAAAATATTTGAGATGAGGGAGGGAGAAAAACAGGCAAGAAATGCAGTTGGGGAGATGTCATCCTTCGTGAGGAATGAAGAAATGCACCATCACCTGGAAGTAGCCAGCACATGGCCCTCACCTACTTCACATATCTGGCTTGGTGGGCTCTGGGAGAGGGGATGCCATGAGCAGTGTGAGAATCAACATTACCTGCACAATGCCGCCCAGCCTCTAGCCTGCCCGATCTCAATAGGCAGCAGGGTGCTCTCCTCACAGCACGGAGAGGTTGAGCTGGGCAGTGCGAAGCTCACCAGCTTTGTACCTTGCTGTTTGCTGAAACTGGGCAGACTGGAGGCTAGGCAGCATTGCACTTCTCATCAGATTTGCACCACCCGGCTCAGCTCTTGACGCTATGAGGAGAGTGCTCTGCTGCCTGCCAAAACCGGGCAGGCTGGGGGCTGGGTGGCATCTGTTTCTTTTTGGATTCGTGCCGCCCAGCTCAGCTTCTTGGTGGTGTGAGGAGAGCGCCCCGCTGCCTGCCGAAAGCCCTCCCCCGGAGCCATCAAGCCAGATAGGTGAAGTAGGCGAGGGCCATTTGCTGGCCACTTCCAGGCGATGGTGCATTTCTTCATTCCTCACAAAGGGTGATACCTCCCCAGAATGCACCCAGGGGGCAGGGCCGACGTGGCAGGGGCTGGTTCCTCGCTGTTTCCAGATGGCCTTGTGGAGTAAGACTGAATGCATTTCAGCATAGATGGCCACCACAAAATTGTACATTGGCTCCCAACCGGCCTGGGCCAGGGCCAAGGCAGAGGGGGCCGTTCCCTCACTGTTTCCAGAATGGCTTCGCGGGCCACATGAAACCACTTTGCGGGCAGTATCTGGCCCCCGGGCCTTGTGTTTGACATGTCTGACTTAGACCATACCAGGAAGTTCACATATAGTTGCCATTTCAATGATCTCTGGAATACATTCCTTCCTTCGTCTTACTTTGAGGCAGCTTCTTAACCACCTGGTGGTTGAGACTCTAGAAAAAGTACAGAGAAGAGCAACAAAGATGATTAGGGGGCTGGAGGCTCAAACATCAGGAATTGGATATGTCTGGTTTAATGAAAAGAAGGACTAGGGGTGACATGATAGCAGTGTTCCAATATCTAAGGCACTAGCACAAAGAGGAGGCATCAATCTATTCTCCAAAGCACCAGAAAGCAGGACAAGAGGCAAAAGATGGAAACTAATCCAGGAGAGAACCAACCTAGAACTGAGGTGAAATTTCCTGACAGAACAATTAATCAGTGGAACAATTTGCTTCCAAAAGTTATGAATGCTCTAACACTGGAGGTTTTCAAGAAGAGATGGGACAACCACTTGTCTGAAATTGTATAGGGTTTCCTGCCTGAGCAGGGGGTTGGACTAGATGACCTCCAGGGTCCCTTCCACCTCTGTTATTCTGGTATTTCAACAGATTAAATGAATAGAAGGGGCCCATGACATCAGTCTATGCCAGGATTTTGATGAATCTCTTTGTGTCCAGATAGCACTGGGGGAATTTCTCCTGGAATTATGGAATGGTGGAAGCCTTGGGCAACTTCTTTGAATATACTGACTTGAGTGGGCCCTTTATTTTCTGAGGTGTTCTTGGAGTAAAACATTAGAAGAGATGCCTAAATCATTACTGGAGGAAAATTAATCCAACCAAACTCTTATATGAACCCCTTATAGCAGAGGTTCCCAACCTTTTGGGGACCAGGGACTGGTTCCGTGGAGAAAGGTTTTTCCACTGACCGGAGGGGGCATGGTTTTGTGTCCTGCCTGCATCCATGGATGGGGCTTTGCTTGTGTAGCATTAGCCCCTCAGAGGCCGCCAAAGCCCAGGCCCTCCCAACCCCCCTCCCCTCCGTCGGACTCTGCAGCTGAGCTCTCAAGGTGTTGGTAAAGTGTCCTTTCTAGCAGAAGCTCATGCGAAGTGAAGATGTGGCAGACTCCCATCGTCAAATAGGAGGGCTTTCAGGAACAAAGCCTTGATAGTCAATGTGTGACAGTGTTTAACAGCCCCAGACTGTCATAGCAGCAATAGTCAATGATTTCACAGCGATCGTTTGGAAACAAGTGGGGTGGGGAAAACCCTGGCTTCAGGCAGCAATAGGAACACAAATGAAGGTAGTCAGCATTCTGCAGTAACAGTTCGCCCCACAAGGACAACTCCCCACCATGTCTATAATTTGCACAAATAACAATAATTAAAGTTCGGATAGCCGCTGGTCTCCAAAGCAGTAACAACCAGCCTGTCCTTCTCTTCTGTCAGCACTCGCAGTCTCAGGTTTCTTCGGTGTCAAAACCCCTTCCCCCTTTCCTTTATTGTTAAAATCTGAATTTAGCAACCCCAGCAACTTTCTCTCTCCTCACTCTCTCTCTTGCCTCCACTCGAGATATCCCCCCTGCGAAAGAAAGCAGTAAAATTCCACCTTCTCACTCTCTCTCTCTCCCTCCTTCCTTCTCCTTCACAGAAAGGGATCAGCTAAAACCTCAAATCCCTCTTTGACTTCACCTGGTCTCTCTCCAACAACAGCAACCACCATCACCCCCTTTCTTTCCTCTTTTTTCTTTCCTTCCGCCCGATCCACGCCCACCGTACCCAAACCCGGCAGCAGCTGTCTAAGCTTCCTTCTCTCCGGTCAGACCCCTGCAAAGCCTTTCAGCCAGCCCCGCTTCACTTATTTGTGTGGACCGGTTGTTGGCATGCCACGGCCCGGTACAGATCCACGGACCAGGGGTTGGGGAACCCTGCCTTATAGAGCCTACATGGTGGCGATAAATTTAGCAAAACAATTATGTTTTTGCCTTTATCATATCTGCAAAACGTTACTTAACAGCTCTTTTTAATATAACCTGGACCAAGATAGGAAAGACATAATGAACTTCTCATGGGTACACAAGGTATCTCATGGATAAAATCATTAGGTTTTGTTCAGTGTTGGGCTGGCCCTAACGAGATGTTTAATGACATTGTTTTATTTTGTTTAAAAAGGAAGGTAACACACACAAACACGCTAAAGTTTTTTTTTCCAGTAACAATGTGCCCTACCAAGAAATTTGACTCTCTCATTTGCTTCCAGAAACATTTTAAAATACCCTAATTATCTGGTTCTTTATGTCTCTCTCCTTTTACTAATTAATTTGAAATTGATGCTAGTTTTTAAATAGAAATTTCTCTCTTCCTTTCTTTTCATTTCCCTCCATTTTTATTCTCTCATTAGCTTTAGAAGATAGGCATTTCTGATGGTAGACACTTGGATTATTGATAGGATTTTATTATGAATCTTTTTAATAGATTAACAAATTTTAGAGGGGTGTATTGGTCCCTAAGGCAGTATAGAAATATTTTAAACACAATATACAAAGGATTCCATATACTGTATGTAATATACTTTTGACTGATTTATCTCTGATAGCATGTAATAAAAAGAGGAAAAAGCATAAATTGCTGATCTGAAGTTCTTGTTATTTGAGTTGATATTTTTAAATTGTGATGGCTTCCCAGGGTTGCTGTTGAGAGACACATCACCATATAAATGAAGCAAATATATAAATAAAAATGTGCTGGATAAATTTTCAAAAGGCACATAGGTCTTTGAATGAAGATTTATGTGGAGATATATTTAACAAGGTCCAAAGCAGGCCTGTTTGAGGCGCAATGCATTTATCTCTGGATATGTGAATGCAGCAGCTTTAAGCATCTCTACTTAGCTCATCAGCTACCTGGAAATTACCTTGCTTGATAATTGAGATGAGATTGCCAATTCTGCTTGTAGGCTATGTGGAAGGCAGATAGCTAATGCTTAGAAAACAGCTACCTTCGGCTTTTTGAATTCTGGAATGTTATTAATTTTGCTGAAATGCCTTTGCAGCCATGTTTCTTCAGTTGTGTGGGAAGCCTGTCAGTTTGGAGAGAAGACATTTTTTTTCCCTCTGTCCTTCAAGGAAAATGTTATTGGACTCTTCAAAGATTCCATTTGAATATCTTCAACAGAGATCTGTTCAAAACAGCCGCGTGAATCAGATTCCCACTTAAAAGGGGAAACTGATGCAATTCAACAAATTGAACTGGATACTTCCAAATCTATCTGAAACTTTCTAAACTGATTTGAAGATTTTGGGGCTTAAGTGGTATTCCTGAAATTATAACAAGACAATGCTGAATGATGTATTTCCAGTACTACCGGTATATACCAGTGTATATATGGAAAACACTGAAAAGGGCTTTATGTTCTTTTTGACTTTGGTCTGGTAGGTCAATAAACTCTGCCTATCATGGTATGGTGTGCATGTGTTTAAAGATAATGATCATGATCCGAATACAATCATGATTAGGCCCCTCATACACAGGCTGTTATTATTATTATTTAGCATATGGCACACAAGATCTGGGGGGGGGCTACAATTTTATGCATTGACATAAATGTCAGTCCTTACCGCTGACAGTTGCTAGCTTGTTTGTTGCACCAGTGCACCACAAGAGGGCAAACTAGCTTCACACAGGCTGGCCTGTAGCATTCTCAGAAGTCGTCAGCTTATCCGTGACTTTCTTCCACCACTCCTCCGCCGATCATGTCCTGGCAGATCCAGCGCCATTTCCAGTTCCCTCTACAGAACACAGCCAGAAGTTTCTCACCATCGAAATGGTAGTATCTACTACCGCTATCTGTCTACCTGCAAACAATGCTTTCAAACTGATAGTTCGGAAGGCGCTAAGGACAAGAGATGGGAGCTCACTCTGTTCTGTGAAGCTGGACTTGAATCACGGGAGTGCTGGCAATTGCTCAGAACATTCAGCGTTGTTAAGGCTCTGTGTCACCAAGTCCCCAGACATGGGCTGTAAAATTTTGAACCTAGCAGTTCAAAAGCATGCAAATGTGAGTAGATAAATAGGTACCACTTCCATGGAAAGGTAACAGCACTCCATGACATCATACTTGCTACTTGACTGCAGAAATATTTTCGGACAGTGGCCCTTGAAATGAAGATGAGCACCATCCCCTACAGTCTGTAATGACCAGTGGAGCAAAAATCACAGGGACTCCTTTAATTTACCTTTACTACATGGCAGTAACTTGTACATTTTTGCTACATCTAGCTGCCTGCTCAGATATGATAGATATTATTGTCAGTGTTGTTGGCTGATCATACATGTCTGTACAATATGGGATATATACAACTTTGACACCATTAATTTTAGACTATATGGTTTAACTTGGGCTGCATCGATTTCTCAGCCAAGTTTATGAACTGGGGTATCTAGTTCCTAAAGTTCATTCCTGGGAATGGAGCAGATGGAGGGACCAGCTTCCCTGCAGGACTTGTGCCTAGTTGACTCCAAAACCCAGCATTAGACAATGTGGAAGCTTATGATGTCCTTCCATTCTGCCCTCAAAGAATTTTGACAGATTCAGGGATTTTTTCCAAGAATGACTGAGATAAAATCTTCAAAGTTGTCTGGCTGAAACTTAGCCAGATTCATGTTTTTGAAAGCAGCTACTGTCCCTGCTATTTTTATTCCTTTCAGCCAAGAAATGAACAATTTTTAAAAGCTCAGATCCTTTGAAATTTTTCCTGTTATAGTAAAAAATTAGTTCTCTGCATTTCTTTGCTGCCATATAGTGGCTATCTGGATTTTTATAAATCCAAGAATACCATGGGTAGCCAAGGACATATCAATCCAGAGTTTTCATGCAAGGTTCAAAGTATCCTAATTTGGACACATTACATGTAATCCTTACTTAACAATTATGATTGCGATTGGCAACTCTGTCACTAAGCGACTGCAGTTATTAAGCGAGACATCAGTAATTGTTGAATGGGATGAGTTTGACCTGGTAACTCCTGATGATGTGGACAAGGCCATTGGAGCTGTGAGTTCTGCCACCTGTTTATTGGACCCGTGCCCCTCCTAGCTGGTTTCGGCTAGCAGGGAGGTGACACAGAGCTGGGTCCAGGCTGTTGCTAATGCTTCATTGAGGGAGGGGTCCTTTCCGGCTCCCTTAAAGGAGGCACTTGTGCGCCCCCTTCTCAAGAAGCCTTCCCTGGACCCAGCAGTCTTAAGTAATTATTGTCCAGTCTCCAATCTTCCCTTTTTAGGGAAGGTTGTTGAGAAGGTGGTGGCACTCCAACTCCAACGGTCCTTGAATGAAGCTGATTATCTGGGCCCTCAGCAGTCTGGGTTCAGGTCCGGTTACAGCACAGAAACTGCTTTGGTCGCGCTGACCGATGATCTCTGGCGGGCCCGGGATAGAGGTTATTCCACTATCCTGGTACTTCTTGACCTCTCAGTGGCATTCGATACCATCGACCATGGTATCCTTCTGCGCTGATTGGAGGGCTTGGAGTGCGGGGCACCGTTTTATGGTGGTTCACCTCCTATCTCTCTGGCCGGTCGCAGTCGGTGTTCGTAGGAGGTCAGAGGTCGGCTCCGAGGCTTCTTCCATGTGGAGTCCCTCAGGGGTCTGTTCTCTCACCTCTGCTTTTTAACATCTACATGAAGCCGTTGGGTGAGATCATCCATCGACACGGGGTGAGTTATCATCAATATGCTGATGATACTCAGCTCTATATCTCTACCCCGTGTCATTACAGCAAAGCAGTGGAAGTGATGAACCGGTGCCTGGAGGCTGTTGAGGTCTGGATGGGTGCCAACAGGCTCAGACTCAATCTCGACAAGACGGAGTGGCTATGGGCTCTGCCTCCCAAGGACAATTCCAACTGTCCATCTAATACCCTGGGGGGAGACGTTTTGTCGCCCTCGGAGACGGTTCGCAACTTGGGTGTCCTCCTTGATCCACAGCTAAGTCTAGAACATCATTTTTCGGCTGTGGCGAGTGGAGCATTCGCCCAGGTTCACCTGGTGCACCAGTTGCGGCCCTATTTGGATCGGGAGTCACTCCTCACAGTCACCCATGCCCTTGTCACCTCGAGATTCAACTACTGTAATGCTCTCTACGTGGGGCAACCTTTGAAGAATGTCCGGAGACTGCAAGTAGTCCAGAATGCGGCCGCGCGAGCCGTCTTGGGTCTCCCAAGACATGCTCATATCACTCCAGCTCTCCGTGAGCTGCACTGGCTACCAATTGGTCTCCGAACACAATTCAAAGTGTTGGTTATTACCTATAAAGCCCTTTATGGCAATGGACCAGGATACTTGCGGGACCGTCTTCTGCCTCATGAATCCCAGCGACCGGTCAGGGCACATAGGGTTGGCCTCCTACGAGTCCCGTCTGTTAATCAATGTCATCTGGTGGTGCCTAGGGCTAGGGCCTTCTCTGTTGCTGCCCCAGCCCTCTGGAACCAACTTCCCACAGAGGTTCATACTGCTTCCTCCCTCCTAGCCTTCCGGAAAATGCTGAAGACGCATTTATGCAGACAGGCTTGGGGCGTGTGAGCTACACTCTGCCCCTGGGCCTTTGACTGTGATTGTGTGTTGTATGAGTGTAATAAATTTATCTAGTTTTTATATAGCATTGTAATTAGTAATTTTAATTGATTTTATGTTTATGTTTTTACTTGTATTGTTATTGTGAGCCGCCCTGGGTCCTGGGAGAAGGGCGGCATATAAGTTTAAATATAAATAAATAAATAAAAATAAACTGTGAGTCTTTAGACTCTGCTTGTCTGAAGCCAGCTGTGCACAAATGTTAAACACATGACACTGCAATGGTTGTAAATGCCCACTGGTTGCGAAGCACCCAAATCTTTATCACAGGGCCACAGAGAGTGCAAGGAGGTGTCATAAAGTTATTTTTTCATAATTTTGAACAGTCTTTCTTAAGCAAGGAATCATTCTCAGCCATTCAGTTGTGTCCAACACTTGGCCATTCTATGGATCAACACTCTCCATGCCCCTCTGTCTCGTACTGCTTCCTTTAGATCCACCATGGTCATCCCACTGTCATCCTTCATAGTGTCCAGCCAGTGGGTATTAGGGCAGCCCTTTCTTCTTTTTTGGCTGGTCCCTCCCAATATGATTGACTTTTTGAGTGAGTCAACTCTCATGACATGACCAAAGCATGACAGCCTATATTTGGAGATCTTGGCCTCACGTGATATTATTGGTGAGGACTTCGTTTGTTATTTTTGCACTGCATGGGATGTGTAATAGTCACCTCCAACACCACAGTTCAAAGGAGTCCACCCTTCTCCTATCTGCCTTTTTCAGAGTCCAAGTTTCTCAGCCATAAGTAGCATTACTGGAAAAATTATTGTGTTAACTAATCTGCTGTGAGGCTGATGTCTTTACTCTTCCAGATGTTATTCATGCCAGGCATTGCAGTTCTCCCAAGTGCTATACACTTTCTGATCTCAGGACTTCAGTCATCACTTTTGGTCCATGAATTCCTTTACTGTTTCATTGTCGATTTGCACTCTGACTTGTTCTCCGCAATAGTTATTATCTTTTCTTGATGTTAAGGTGCAGTTCAAATTTTTCACTTTCATGTTTGACTCTCAGGATTAGCCACTCCAGATCCTCCTTGCTTTCTGCAACCAATGTTGTATCATCTGCGTATGGGAGGTTTATGATGTTACTACCACCATTTTTAACCCCAACTGTAGATACCTCCAAATGTGCACTTCTCATAACTATGTCTGTGTATATGTTGAATAGTATAGGTGATAGGATACAACCTTGCTGAGTGTCTTTCTCAGTTCTGAACCTTTTGTGTCTCCATATTCTATTCTTACAGTGGCTCGTGATCAGAGTACGATGACGGAATGAGCTGGATGTGGTGGGTTGATATACACAGTTCTTTCAGGCAGGTCCAGAGCTTGTCATGGTCAACACAGTCGAAAGCAAGCAATACCTGCATGCAAAGCTCTCTGGAGAAGGCTCTAATGCTGGGAAAGGTGGAAAGAAAGAGAAGAGAATGAACACCAGCAAGGGAGATGGACTCAGCTGCAATTGTGATTGGTTCACCATTAGAAGACCTGAAGAACCAAGTTGGGGAAAGATCTTCATGCACAATAATCTATCTGTGTGGTCACTAGGAATCAAAAACAACTTGAGGGCACACAATCAATCAATAATAAACAAAGTAACCTGTAATTTTAATCAATCAATAATAAACATAGTAACCTGTAACTTTAAAGGTAGTCTCTCGGCCCAGTGGGACAGGTCCACCTCACCCATGGCAGCAGAGGAGGCATACTGCAGATCCTGTCAGTCAAGGAATTCTGCCTGGCAGGGTCCAGGATAACAGCCTTCTTTGCCATGGCACCAGCCCTTGGGAGCATCTTGGCCCTCAGGGTGAGATATGCTCCACCCTCCTAATCTTTTATAAGACCCTGAAGACCTGGCTCTGACAATTAATATGGAGTCCCAGTGGGAATATCACACTGGAGGTGCTGGATGGGCCAATAATAGATCCCACACACCCCTCTTGCATCCTGCTCCCTCCCCTCCCATTTTTAACCATATTTTGTATTTTTATTGTCTGTCTGTCTGTGTGTGTGTGTGTGTGTGTGTGTGTGTGTGTGTATAGGATAGATGGATAGATAGATAGACAGACAGACAGATAGACAGACAAATAATAGAACTGTTTTATAAATGAATGTATGAATGAATGAATGAATGAAGGAAGGAAGGAAGGAAAGAAGGAAGGAAGGAAGGAAGGAAGGAAGGAAGGAAGGAAGGAAGGAAGGAAGGAAGGAAGGAAGGAAGGAAGGAAGGAAGGAAGGAAGGAAGGAAGGAAGGAAGATTGTTTCTGATATCAAATCTATAATCTTGTGCCAGGTATAACAGAATCAGGTTGCTGACAAATCTAGAACCTGACACTGAATCATGCCCTCTTGGATACTTCAGTCTCCAAACTGATTTAGTGAACACTTATTCACATGGCCATAGAGAATGTTCTGGACTTCCCACCATTCAAAGGAAGAAAACAGAAAGCATAAGCTGCCCCACTACCTCATTAGCAATCTTTTCTTTTGGTTTAGTCTTCTGTTGCCCAACAACCTGATTTAGTATCTGAGTAAGCAATCATGATACTTGCCCAAACAATTTTCTTCTTCTTTAAATATGATCTTTTCCCCCCTTGCTTAATCATGGGTGCATATGCCATGAAGAGGCATTCATCGTTCATAGCTTTCCCATTGCGTAGATGTGTAGGATGTAGATTTTCTCTCAGGAAACCAGCTGGTTTGAAAATATGTTGGATGTCAAAATGATGCTAGTGTTAGACTCGTTTTTTTGAAATCAAAGGGATAAGTAAAATGGTAATATATACAATATGTATATATACAATCTGGAATGACTAAATCTTGTACTTTCAAGCTATTCCTTCCACCCATGTTCAATAATACCAAGAGGATATCATGATATTTAGCCTGCTCATGTCCAATTTAAATGTTACAAAGTCATACAAATTATTTTAAAGTAAGTCAATTAATCTAAGAACGTACAGAAATGAACCCAGTCTCTTATTGTTTATGATTTTTTAAAAAAAGGAACAGAGAATAGATTGAATATATATGCCTGATACAAAGACGTCTACACACACACATGCAAATTCAGCTTTATATCTGGTTTGCCAATTGACACTCAACAGCTTGGAAATACAAAGCATCCTAAATCCTGATCGTGCGAACAAATCTCCTCAGCTTTCAAAAAGCTTCATTTTTACTTCATTTCTGTTCTTGCTATGCGTGAGAACAGTAGAATTTATACCAGAATCTGGAGCTTTTCTTATTCTACTGAATGACAGCCTTTAGTAGAACTATTTAGCATGGCCAAAGCTGGGAGCTGAACTTCAGCAACATGCGAAGGGCCATAGATTCTCTACCTCTCATTTATTTTCTGCACTCAAGGGTTTACTGCTGATGCCATATAATATACATTAAAATGTGTGTGCCAAGCAAATTATTTTTTGGGGTGTGTGCAAAAAGCTAGTCGGAAAGAGACAATATAGAATGAATTGCCATAGGAGCGAAAGCTCAGGGCAAAACTTTCTATGAAGATTTTGCTCAAGCTAGAGATCTGCATCCATGTCCTTTGCTACAACCTACAAGTTCCAGCGTCATGCATGGCTTCCAGGAATACTAAATTAATAGAACCCTAAAGCAGGGGTCCCCAAACCCCGGGCTGCCTCCTGGTACCAAGCCACAGGCCGTTCAGAACCAGGCCACAAAAGTGGCCGGCGAGGAACCATCCCCTCTCCCCCCCCCCAGCTGCCAATCTGCCAAGCCGCCGTAAAGGATGGGCCTTTTTGGATGACTACCTGCAGGTTTTCAGAGTCCAAATAAAGTTCTCTTCTATTTTCCAGCGTTCTAAAAAAGATACCATTATTTGTTTGCTTGTTTGTTTGTTTTACTGCCCAACTTACCACAAGGTGACAGACTTTACTATGACAAAGTTTGTAGCCATCAATATCACATTAGAGACTGGATCAAACCCTTTAGGAACTATAAACACAATAACATTTGTGATCTATGGAGCTTCTACAATATGTCCTGGAAATTTGTAAAAAAAATCACTACATAAAACATTAAACATACCTGTATTAGAAATAGTTTAAATATAGAAAGCTTCTTCTTGATTAATGGTAGGAGATGGCTTTCTTTTCCATACTGTAGGTAATCTTCACTGCATAGCTCTAAATTGTCTCCATAAAAATTTGATTGAACTTAATGATGTGAATAAAAAAAGAACTGCAAATCCATCATTGTTTTTCATTATCCAAATATAGTTTCCACTTGAGATATTGTGCCTAAGGGAATCCTGGCAGTCAAGGTCCTCTACCGAAACATTGCGTGATCTCATCATCCTGCTGAAGAATTAACCAGAGGCCCTAGCAAAGAGATTAAAGAAAACTTTTAATTGGAATGGGTATTACATCAAAAACATTTTTCTGAGTTGTAATTTCTAGACTTTTCATACATCTTGAATATTATTTAGGATTTCAATTAATATTAATTTAATCATTATTAATTTATGAATGACTGCATAATTTAGCTCTAGGATTAAAATAGAGGCTATTTAATGACTGATTTTATTTTCAGTGGTTGATAACTATATTTAGTGCTTACAAGCATGTGAGAAATATTTTTCAGGTGACATATTTTATTTATCTATCCAATTTATTGGCTGCCCACATTGACTCTAGGCCAGGGGTTCTCAACCTTGGCAACTTCAAGACTTGTGGGCTTCAACTCCCAGAATTCCTCAGCCAGCTTTGCTGGCTGAGGAATTCTGGGAGTTGAAGTCCACAAGTCTTGAAGTTGCCAAGGTTGAGAACCCCTGCTGTAGGCAATGATAGACAAAAACTGATTTTCTCAGTCCTGTTCAGTATGCATTGAGAATTGGTTTTAGAGGGGAAAATGATCATGGTTACTCTTCTGGAAGACCTGTGCTGGGATAGAAATGGAGAGAAGATGGTTCGATTGGTTTTTTTTAAAAAACTGCTTCCCATTTGTGATCAATCTAACAGACCATGGTATCCTATCGGATAGGCTGTGTGAATTAAGATGTCAAGATACTGGATTGTAATGGCTCTCTTTCTATTCTGATCGCCAGTTCCAGGATGAAAGAATGCTGAATGGTTATTACTCTTCCCCATGGCAATTTTACTATGGGGTTCTTCAGAGCTCTACTTTATTCCTTGTGATTTTCAGATCGACATCAAATTCCTGATAGAATAGGAATGTCTAGCGATGCGGGTTGAGTTAGCACCAATTTGATGATGACACCTAGTTTTACCTTCCTTTTAATTGAATGCTGGTGAAATAGTTGGTGTTCTATTCCTGTGTCTGATCATACTAATTAATTGGATTTGGCCAATGAACTGGACTCACTGCAGATACCATGGAGAATTTGGCAATCTTTGTCTGATTAAATGGCATTCACCTTATCTTTGATGTGACAGTAGTATACTTGGTATGCCAGTTCCTTTCTAAATCAAGGTACTGGTTTTAACATTTAAAGCTGGATATAACCTCTGGTCAGATCATCTGAAGCAGCAGATTCCCTTTTATTTGTTTGTTTGGACGCTAAAATCACTGGTCCTATTGCTGGTCTCCTTTCTAAATGAACTCAGCTGTAGAGCTATAAAACACAAGGGTTTTCTGAATGACAGAACTCTATTTAGGCCTGTCCTCCCCACGGAGTGTCATCTGGTCTACCCGGTTACTTTTTCAGGCAGGAAGGGAAAAAAAAATGCCTTTTGACTTTTGCAGCATTTCCTAGCCTTTTCAGGGCTTTCAGGTCTTTATCTTAGTCAATTTACTGCTTATTTTACTTTTGACTGCATATCTGGCATTGTCTTCAGCCCTGACAGATGGTTTTATTTATGCTTTATTATGTGCTTTTGAAATATTGTACGTTATATTTTTTTAATGTACCTGTACACTACCCAGATAACCTGAAGTACAGGACTCTATCAATGTATACAAGTAAACAAATACTGTATATCAATATTGTTTTTCCCAAGGTATGTACAGGTTTATATTGCATATTTTTCTGGCTAAGAAACTGGCAAGAAACTAGAGAAATGAAAGCCATTATGCTTAAAGTGTATAGCTACCTACATAAGTTTTGAAAAAATAAAAAGTGCAAGTAAATAAGCCTATAAATCTAAACTCTATGAACTATTCAATTTTATGTTGGTCTATGAACACATAGACATTTATGTTGATTTGTTTACAGTTATATATTACAGTGTATTTCTTTACAAATAACAATACAAAATATCTACATTATTGTGTTGCTTATTACAAAGCACCCAATGCAAACAAGAATTGTATGACGCTCCACTGTCAGATAATGTCTCTTGTCAAATCTTCATGCAATCACACAAAGTTTTGCCACATTATATCTGACAGAATTAAAGAAGCGTAAAATTGTTCTGAACAGCCTGGAAATTGCAGCAAAAGAATGTAATATACTTAGTGTTGTGTCCTGAGCCTGCAAAAGCAGGCTCGGGTGTTGAATTGGTCCCGGGCATTCCAAAAGCTGCCCAGGACCAGACAGAACAAAAACGTTCTGTTCCAATTGGTTGACACTGTCCGGGCTTCGGGCCATATAAAAAGGCCTGCGTGCCTTTTGCTTTTGCTTGGTTGTTGTAGTAGGAGAATAAAGTGTTTGTTCAGCATTCGCCATGTGTCTTCATCATTCGCACGTGAACGAGGTACACAGCACTTAGCATGGCGCTCTTCATAAGAGGTAGAGTATAATAAAACATGCCTAACATTCTCTATTGATCTTAACCCACAAGAACAGAGATGCTTCTTATACAGTGTATTCTAAATCTGCCATGTAATTCTGCTGATGGAAGCAAATCAATTCTTATGTTTATGAACAACTTTCTACATTTTGGGAGAAGACATGAGAGAAGGCATCTGTCAGGTTTCCTTCCAAGATGGTTTTAGTTGATTTCCTCTTTTCCCAAAATATCCTCTTTTGCAAACACTGAGTTAACACAATTATTATTGTTTTGATAGATAACAATTAAATATATATTTTCCCAATATTCCTAAAAATAATAATCATATCAATATAATATTTCTTTTCTATCCAATCGTTCTGGTTGCCTATCATAGATCCTGTTGCAGTCCTTATTTTAATTTGTTTCTCCCACCAAATTCTAGGTATTCTTACTGGTGAAGTTTTTCTCAAAAATTAACTCTATTTTTCCATACGAACCATCTCACACTTTTACATTTCTTAAGGAATAGACAAAACAATGAAAAAAGAAGAAGAAAGGAGAGCAAGAGTAAAGAAACATAAAAAATAACATGCTACTTAAATATATATATTCCTTCTAAACTAATATATATTTATTTCCTAAATTTCTTATTCTTTTTAACCATAATTAAAATATGTTTAATCTTTAAACATTCCATTTAATACATCTAGTCATCTAGTCCTTTAACTCTTATTCAAAATATTTTTAATCCAGTATAATTTTCTTAAATTCAATCACATTTAAGTATCTAAAACATTTCTTTTATCTAAGTCATTTCAACTTTTTTATATTATTCATATCAAGAAAGAGAACAAAAAAGGGGAAAAAGCATACTATATTATTTAGGGAATTCATCCCTCTTAGAATGACATATATATTCCAAACCTTTTCTGTTTCTTTAACCATATTCAAACAAATGTTTCTCTTTAAAGTATTCTCTCTGGTAAGTCCCATCATCTATTTTCTTGGTTTCCATTTTAGTCTTTTTCCTTTGCCCACTATCTTTCTTAATCAATGTATTTTGCTGAATCAAAAAGGTTTTCTGCATGTTCATAAATGTTGCTGTAGATATAAAAAGTAAATCAGGTGAAGTGTCTTTGTAGGGGCTTCTGCCTTTCCACATTTGTTGAAAATCTTTTTCTTTTTCTTTCTCTCCACTTTGCTTATAATTTCCTTTCTCTCCAATGTTCCTGACATCTCTACAGTCCATTTTATCCAATCTATTTTCTTGTCCTCAGATTTATTTTATAGTCTTAAGGGATAAATTGTTTTTTCCAATTCTTGTGAATTTTTTTTCACTAGGATTAAATCATGTTTCCTTGTTTTGTTAAGTTCCATCTTTAAGTTTCTATTCTAAATTCTATATCCATTTATCTGTTTTATCTGCTCCTTCTCTGTTGTTGTTTTCTAGGAATTTTTTTGTTGTAGAGTTATCTTAGAAATAGATTGATTTATATTTTCAAAGTTATTTTGGATTTCTTTGTGGTTTAAAGTCATTGTTATTTGAATTAGTTGCAGTATGCTGTATATCTCCTCCTGTGAAGTATTTATGTTTTCTTGATATGTTCTTTCTACATGTCTCTGATCCATGATGGCCAAGAATTTGAGTTTCTCTCTTCCTTCCTTTTCTCTGCAAATAGCTTTAGAGTCCCGATTAAATAGATATTTTAATCCAAATAGTTCAAAAAAGAGTATAATCCTTGTTGGCCATTGTGAAGGGAGAAAATAGTGGACTGATAGCCATCCCTCATGCTCCTTCCTCTCCCTTTTGGTGGTTTTCCCCAGTGGCAGGAAGTTGGCCAGGCTCAAAGCACCAAGGCAAGGAGAAGCAGCACTTGGAGACAGAGCTTAGATGAAGGGAGACCATCAGGCAGACCCACAGAGAGAAGCCCCATAGAAAAGGCAACCCTAGAGAGAGAAAAAGAAACAGAAACAAAATAAAACAACCTGGGGAATGAAGATTTCTTTTCAGCCCTGGGGGAACCAGCAGCATTGAAGAGCAATAAGAAGGAAGAAGGGCAGGAAAACTGAAGCCACACTGGGAAGAAACAACTTGGGAAATTGGAATGGACAGAAATAAGAGTTTTCATGACAACCATCAGTATTCAAGAAAGCTAAACCCAACCACAGCTACAGTCTTTAAGAAGCAAGAAAACAGAACACATCAGCCTTCATTGAGTACTTGACCTAATGAAGCCACACACCAAATGAAGCCATGGGCAGAATGAGTGGGAGAGTCTGGGGACAGTTGAAGGGGTCAAGGGAAGCAAGTCTGAGTGAAAAGAGAAAATAGACCGGGCTAGGTAAGATAGAATGATGAGAGGGGGGTGAGGGAGAGAAGGAGAGAGAAATAATACCAATAATAATAATAATAATAACAATAATAATAATAATAATAATAATAATGAGGAGGAGGAGGAGGAGGAAGAAGAAGGAGAAGGAGGAGGAGGAAGAAGGAGGAGGAGGAGGAGGAGGAGGAGGAGGAGGAGGAGAAGAGAGAGGAGGAGGAGGAGGAGGAAGGAGGAGGAGGAGGAAGAAGGAGGAGGAGGAGGAGGAGGAGGAGGAAGAAGAAGAAGAAGAAGAAGAAGAAGAAGAAGAAGAAGAAGAAGAAGAAGAAGAAGGAAGAAGAAGAATATATCTAATATCTCTAATGCAGAGCCATTATAAGCAGATGTATAATGATAATTAAACAGAATTAGAGAGTGAAATATGATGTGAAATATAACCCCAAAATAAAAATAAGAAAACAAAACAACCTCTTAAGTAGAATTGGGTATAGAGTGGAATATAACAACATAAGATAAAATAAGAAAAACTCTTGGGAATGATAAAGACAAAGCATCGTCTTCCTATTCTAGAAAAATCTTTTATTTTAAAGCATATCTTTGTAACAAAATCTTTTTCAGCCTGTTTTCTGGTGTGAAACCATCTCCCCAGAAGATCCCATAACAGTGGTCTGTATGCCGAATTCATTGCCTCTTTGCTACTCCAGCCTGCTCATAACTTAAAAAGAATAAATATTCAGGAAGAGACAGAGAAAAATGAAAATGTAAAAATCTGGCCTGCTCCTCCTGGATGGAAAATTATCATGAAATATATGAGGAAGTAATCCCACTGGAAAGCATTTATTTTTCAGTCAGTAATTGGCAATTGCTAATCATATACTGGCTTCTACAAGGTTGCTTTGGGGATACATGCAGAAAGCTTTCAGATTACTCCTAGGAATTCAGTTTGTACCATTCCAAGCACTTGATAGAGCCCAGTTGTACACCATATAAAAGCTGTGCTGATGATTTTGTCTGACGTAATTTAATAGCAGCATCTACCAGCCCATCCCCTTCCATACAAGAGAAATTACAGAATGGCTGACGAATTTGTCTGGGCAATCAGTGTTGCATAATTTATTTTTGTTTTCGCTGAGGAGTGAAATACCACACTCAGCAATCCAGTTGTGCACCATGGGCCATTTGGCAAAGGCCATTATCTTGGGCTTTTAATAGTTTCTTTGTAGATGTCATTGTAGTATAGGGAAAGAAGCTTCAAAGCTTCCCAAGACTCATTATGGCTTATGATAAATGCATATTGTCAACGTACAGTAATATTAGAAAGTTCCACTCTCCCAACCTAGGTGGATCTTGATGCACTATATGTGGAATACTGGGTGGTGTGTAGTATGTTTATGGAGTGTATGAAAGATGTAAAGTTTCCAATAACTGACACTTCTTTGCACTGAAAATTGGATTAAAAGTAAACTGCTTGGATAGCACCTCTCAAATAACTTTGGAATATAACATGCTGACTGAGCATGATTTCCATAAGGTCTTCTCGAAAACACAAATATTGCCATTTCTATACTGATCTGGCAGCTCAGTTATTTGATTTTCCTCTTCAATAATGGCCATCATTATTCAATGGGGCATCATGTACAAGTTCAGTTGTAAAAAAAAAAATCAATGCACCATAGAAAATAAAAATCACTTTAACATGACCCTTAAGACAAATTCAGAAGCAATGACAATTCTAGCATAGGGGTGCTCAGGAAACTAATATTTCATCAAAATGGGGACATAATACAAGTTCCGCACATGTGTTCTCGTATTATGTCCCCATTTTGATGGAGACATAAGTCATAGTTTTTGCATCATGACATCAAGGCACATGATTTATTGTTTGCATGCACACCCTCACAGAAATCTATGAACTCTAGTGTGGGATAATACCAGTTGGAACTTAGTTATCTACTCAAAGTGGAAGAGACAGAAGGCATGCTGGATCAAATGACTGGTCTGTTGTTTTTAAAGGACAACAGCAATAATGTAATGTTTTGATATCCACAAAATCTTGCCATTTGTCAACAATTAAGTTGTAATCAGTCTTGCTTATAAAACGAAGATTGCCAAGGGATTTACTTGTATACTCTCATTTTTTATTATCCATATTCTTGCTTTATTCAAAAATGCACTTAGTTCACTGGGCTTGCTAGACCATCATATAGTTGGTTGGTTTGTGCCTTTGCTTTAAGTGAGAATCAGACAGCTTTGGCTCACCCCATAAACCATAGTTGTAAAACTCCTAGGTTAGGTGGTTCCATGAAGTCTTTTCCTCAGATTAGAATGGTCAACTACGTAGTGGTATATAAGTAGTCCTTGTTTAGTGACAATTGGAACTGGCAACTCAGTTGTTAGCGAAGCAGTTGCTAATGTGACTCTGCTTATGATCTTACTCCAGCTTTCCTTTACTTTACAGACCTGCAAAGGTCATAAATGCAAGGACAGATCATAAGGTTACTTTTTAATCACTGTTGTAACTGCAACCAGTCACTGGTATGAGGCAGTTGCTAACTGAAGACTATCTGTAACACCCATTTCCTATTTTACCTACCTTCTTCAGTAGAAAATGGAAGCAGCTGTATCTCATAAAAGTCAAATGTAATCAATAAAAAGTGCAATAAAAAATAAAATCAATTTATAGCTATTACATTTGGAATCAGTTCTTTCCCCCAATTATTTGAACCAAATTGCAGATCCAATGATACCATCACTGCATAGCATCAGGAGATTGTGCCAATCTCTACTAACTCCAAATCAGAGTTCTCAAAGACTCACAGATGTAGCATGGTCAAATTTGACCATGTGAATGTCTGCAGGACAGGCAAGAAGAACAAGTGATAGAATGAGTGTACAGCATGCATACACAAAAGATATGAATTATATAATTCGTATCTGTTGCACCTGAGACAAATTACACCAGCCAAACTATTTGATCTAATGATAATATGATGATAACACGATAACATGATGCCCGTGACAACTTTTCAGCTTTTACTAGAGGCCTCTGGTCAAACCATGGCTCTTTTTTGAAATATGTTCTCCAATCTCATGCTGTTTTTTCCTCTCTTGCACACATACTCCCACGTGTGCAGACAGAGATTCCATCTGGCATTACTAAATCAGTTGTGAAATAAGCAGAAAGTAGACACAATTTTAGGTGACTATGTTGAATACACTTACTGGATAATAAGCCCAATTTAAAAAAATAGAAGATCTACTTTTATGAGAATGTACAAAATACATGGATTGTGGCCAGAATCTTTGCCCAGCGAGATTTCTCTGAAAATACATCAAAAGCTAGTGAAGAAAATTCATAGCAGTTCATCACCACAAATTCCTGTTTCTCTCTATATATAAGATTTATAATTGAAGTGAAACTGATAATGTTAATTGTCTTATGGACCAGTGGTCTTAATTGCGCCCTACATTGGCATCCCCCTCTTGACAAGTGCTTTACTTTTGCTCATTCCTCATTTATTGCTGAGGTGAGAGATACGTGGCTCTTTAGACATGGTGGATTGACCTCTTTGTTTTCCTCATTGTTGGCTATGTTGAATAGGGCTGAAGGGAGTTGTACTAAATCAACATATGGAGGGCCACAGCTTTCCCAGCTTTGGGGTATAAGGAGAGCATGCTATAGAGAGAAAGCAAGTAAAAAGTTTGTGGAATCTAGATTGGATAAGAAACAATCTGAACCCCAGTGGGTCCCTAAACGGCAAATGGAGAACTATTTTCACTATAAAAAACATCGATGTATTTTTTTTTTGTTTTTCATCCCAGTATTTTTTTAATGAGTCATGTAGAGTTAACTTGCTGGGAACTAAGAAAGCATTCTCTCAAGGAACTAGCAACATTTTGAAACTATATCCCATCTCTGTTTTACTTGGGTGGTTTTTCTGGCATCAGGCTTGTAGGATTCCTTTGCCATCTACTTTGAATATTTTGCTCATGGAAAGCATTTCAGGACTCTTACAATAGATTAAGCTGTCTGCATAGAAAATATAGGGAGAAGCAGATGAAGGGCAATTTCCAAAATCTAATTTTACAGTACACAAATTAATAGTCCAATGTTGGCTGCTCCTGCCCTTCTCTCTGCAGTCTGTCTTTTTTTATTTTTTATTTTTTTTTATGAACAATTAAGGTAGGGATCTGCAATGCAGCAGAGTTGCTTTCTTCAGCCTGCAATTTTTTCCACAATCAGTTTCTAACACTCTCAGTACAGCACTGGATTTTGCCAAAGCTAAAGCAATTCTACTTGGTGATGAAAAAAAAGGTTCATGAAAGCATCCATGCTTATCTTTTTAATGATACTGAAACTCTCCCCAGACACACGCCTTTCTCGATACCCATCCAAACATGGAGCATTGGTTTCTTTAAATACCAAAACACAATAGGTTTGGTTTTATCTGATATGATCCCGGACGTGACGATGAATTCTCTGAAAACTTCCACCAAGAAAATAGAGAAGAAACAATATTTCCTCTCTCTCAAATATCAGCATTTTCCTTAGAAGAAATGATCTTTTAGAATGTTCACCGGTTCTCTGGCACAAACCAGAAATATGAGCTTGCATGGAAGAAAAACAGAAGAAAAATCTCTTTTGGTTGAGTTTGACTTCTGGTGGCAACATGGACAAATCCATGTAATTTTCTTAAAAACTTCTGAAATAGTTTGTTATTGCTTTTCTTAGGGATGTTTTTTTTTGTTCACCTTGCCAGCCTAGTCAATAGATTTGTAAATCTAGTCAATAGATTTACAACAGATGTACAGTCTTCACAACCAACTTTACTTAGTTTTCAAGAACATCCACTATGATAGAGATGCAGAATGAAAAGGTAAATTCTGTAAACAGAAGGCCACTGATACAGTCATGAAGCAATCTGGTGATGCTGTTATACCACAAAAGTTTTGAATGTATAGTTACATCACAGAGATGATGCAGAATGAGCACAGAAAATGTTGCCCTCATTTTGAGTTTCCTCATGAGGATATACAACTTAACAGATTTGACTAGATGATATCTGAAAGCAGAATTCAAATGAGGGCTAGGCCAAGTATTCTGGATTTATTTTGACTTTAACACAGCAAGTCCCTGAGTTAAGAAAGCCCTGGTTTAAGGATGGCCTGTAATTAAGAGCAGAGCCTATTGCAGCAAAATTTGAGTTAAATATACAATGTCATGTTATATACACTGGTTCAAGTGCATTGCACAATACTACTTATACGGTATTATACAATAATACTATTTTGTCCTACATAAAAATTTGATTTAAGGACAGATCTTGGGAATAGAACTCATTCTTAAACTGGGGGCCATCTGAACAGATAGACCTTTACAGGTAATCCTCAACTTATGACAATTGAACCCAACATTTCTGTTGCTAAGTGAGACATGTGTTAAGGAAGTTTTGCCCCATTTTATGACCTTCTTGCCACAATTGTTAAGTGAATCACAGCAATTATTAATTTAGTAAGTGGATCTGTCTTCCTCATTGACTTTGCTTGTTAGAAGGTTGCAAAAGGTGATCCCATGACCCCAGAAGATTGCAACCGTCATAAATATGAATCAGTTGCCAAGCATCTGAATTTTGATCACATGACCATGGGAAGGCTGCAAAAGTCATAAGCGTGAAAAATGGTCATAAATCACTTTTTCCAGTGCATTGTAACTTTGAACAGTCACTAAATGTACGGTGGTAAGTTGCGGACTACCTGTATTCATTTTTGTACTTGTCCTTGAAAACACATTGAGGGTTCACTTCACCAAATTCTTATGAGATTTAAAAAATGTCCACTTTGCAGATCTAATTGAGGGAGAGGTAATTATATACTTTTCATATTTTTGTCTTCAAATGTTAACACTTAACGTCCAATCTGATTTTAACATTCATGAAGAGACTGTAAAAATGAGTTGGTAAATAATTTATGTTGTTAAAATAACCATTTATCATAGTGATTTCAAAAAGATTGTCATTCTTCTAATGTCTGCTAAGGAACCGTTAAGCAGCTTTTGCCAAGCAGCTTTTACTATTGAAATACTGAACAGACATGATCTTGACAATTTGCACCTATGGTAATAATTTATACTACAATAGGAATGTTTCACTATTGTAAGTAATTAATGTTGGTCTATTTGATTCAGAACGTATTTCCATTTCTTTCTATAAAGAAAGAAGGAAATAAAAGCCAATTGCTTTACACATTAGATTAAAAGAGAAATTGTTTTAGTCCCTGGAGGGATCATATTGCAGTCATATTTAATCATAATTTTATCCCCCAATCTATGACAGTCCAGAGCAGTTTTCATGAAGAAATGGGCCTGATAGACGCCAAATATAATTGAACCCATAACATTCGGTAATAAATATATTTCATTAGGTTTATGGGAGGAGCTACAAATTC
The DNA here is from genome assembly GCA_034064705.1 of Bothrops alternatus. Taxonomy (NCBI): domain Eukaryota; kingdom Metazoa; phylum Chordata; class Lepidosauria; order Squamata; family Viperidae; genus Bothrops; species Bothrops alternatus. The sequence goes on along the minus strand of JARGCV010000223.1, from coordinate 33,928,937 downwards.
AATGCTCTGAAAAGTACTTGGTTAGGGAATGTTGCTGTAGAAAATTATTGGAAACTACTTGCATCAGATGGAGATCGCTTCATTTTGAAAGTAACTGGTCCATGAGGCTTTTGAGGCAGCTTTACGACTCAAAAAAGTTCTTCATTTTCTTCCTGCTCTTCCTCTTAGAAGAACACCACACTCTGAAGGCCCAAAGCCTCCTATTTGTTATCTATTCCAGTATCGAAATTCTGTAGGGCTTTTACCTTAGCCAGGCTAGAAGTGCTGCCCTTAACAACCCACTTTGGACACTGCAAGACACCAAAGAAACAGATAGAGAACAGTTATGATTTAGGGGAGATTTGACCTCACTGACTTTCTTCAAATGTTCTCAGTATTGTTGACTAGGGAATCCAAGAGGTCTCCCTAGCAATCCTTCCTCCAATTTTCCCCACAAAAAAATAAATAAAGAAAGAAAGAATGACTGGCCTGAAATCAAATGGTCTGGAGTGGAGCTGAACTGCAGTCTGTCCAAGTCTATTTTAGTTATTCAATTTCTATAGCTGCTCACCTCAGTCAAGTGATTCTCGGTGATTACCGTTATACCACACTGGCTCAAAACTCATTTATCTTGTCCTCTCATAGGAAGCAGTGGGGATCTCAAGGGCACGTAGATCATTTCATAGAGCTGTATAAATTCAAGCAGGTATATTGTTCTTCCCATTAATTCCAGCGAAAAAGGTAATTCCACCTATGGAAATAGGTAACTCATGAAATTCCTCCATCCCATTACCGCCATCTTCAAGGGAATGAGAAAAGACTTGTTAATTTTTTAAAAAAATGAAAAATTAGAATTAGAGTTAAATCCCTATATCATACTTTTTAAATTTTATTTTTATCATGTAATTTTTAAAAAAGAAATTAGTTCATATGTCTGAAGCTATTAATGTTTACATTCTTTTTATGAGGTTTTGCCTCGCATTTCATTCTTTTTTCCTTGACCTTTCCACAGGTATTCTTTTATTTCTTTTCAGTCTAAAAAAAGGTGGCCATAAAAATTCTCAGGCTTTCAGTATATAATGTTGAATCTTTGATTCTTTTTTTAAAAAGCAGACAATGGGCTCTGTAAATATCAAAAGCCAGAGCTTGGTTGAATAATGCCATGATTTCAAAATTAAGATCTGGCTTTACATTTGAAAAGCAAATGCCATCAAGGCTGAATGACAATGGAGACAGATATAAAACAGACAAATGTCACCTCTGAATGAAGGGGTGATGGAATTGCTAATGAGCCTCCCTTCAATACCTCCTAAAATGTGCAGGTTATCTAGTAACATATAACTGGCCCTGCATAATTTTTTTTAAGGATGGTGGGAAAAGGAGTGTATTTCAAAATCTAATAAAGACACCTCAACTTATAGATACACACAAACACATACAAAGACATCTGTGTGTATACAGATAGTCTAATTAATGACTGGACATTTAGTGACCATGGACCCTGAAAAAGTTACCTACAACCCAGATTCAAAGTTCTGATGTCTGCTTCCCTTTCAGGTCACATGACCACATTATGAGGGCTATATTTGCAGCCATTTGCAGCATCTCATGGTCACATGACTGCAATTTAAGACAACTGGCATTTACTTCCTGTTTTTATCAAAATATACCCCATAGCGAATAATGGGTTAGTTCAGGGGTAGACAACCTTGGCTCTTTTATGACTCGTGGACTTCAACTCCCAGAATTCCTGAGCCAGCCATGCTGAAGTCCACGAGTCATAAAACAGACACAGTTGCCTACTTCTGGGTTAGTTTAATGATCAAGGCATTCACTTAACAACTGTGTTCACTTAATGATCACTGCAAAAAAGGTCATAAAATTGAGTGCGGACTTGTGGTTGACCTGCTTTACAACCATCATGACTTACAATTGAAATTGCAGGCTGCGTGCCTGTATATCATTTAATGTGTTTCCAATAAGTGGAATAATACTGATCTGTATTGTAGACATTTGGTGAAATTTTGCAGGAAATCTTCATAATTGGTGCATAATAATAATAGTAATAGTAATAGTAATAATAATAATAATAATAATAGTAGTAATAGTAATAGTAATGATGATGATGATGATGATGATGATGATGATGATGATGATGATAGTAAAGTTGGAAGGGACCTTGGAGGCATCTAGTCCAACCCCCTGCTCAGGCAGGAAACCCTATACCATTTCGGACAAATGGCTGTCCAGTCTCTTCTTAAAAACTTCCAGTGTTGGAGCATTCACCACTTCTGGAGACAGGTTGTTCCACTGGTTAATTATTCTAACTGTCAGGAAGTTTCTCCTTAGTTCTAGGTTGCTTCTCTCCTTGATCAGTTTCCACCCGTTGCTTCTTGTCCTGCCTTCAGGCGCCTTGGAAAATAACTTGACTCCCTCTTCTTTGTGGCAGCCCCTGAGATATTGGAACACTGTTATCATGTCCCCCCCTCATTCTTCTCTTCATTAAACTAGACATACCCAGTTCCAGCAGCCGTTCCTTATATGCTTTAGCCTCCAGTCCCCTAATCATTTCATTTCATTTTCATTTTCATTTCATTTAATTTATATGCCGCCCTTCTCACAAGACTCAGGGCGGCTCACAACAACAACACAATTAAAAAACACAATTAAATTAAAAAATTAAAAATTAGTTTCATTCACACAACATACAAACACATTCAGCTCACAGCCGCTGATGGCGGGACACTCTTAGGGCCGAGGGGCAGAGCACAGCTCATATGCCCCAAGCCTGTCGGCATAGATGTGTCTTCAGTGCTTTCTGGAAAGCTAGGAGGGAGGAAGCAGTATGAACCACTGAGGGAAACTGGTTCCAGAGGGCTGAGGCAGCAACGGAGAAGGCCCTTGCCCTAGGCCCTGCCAGACGACATTGTCTAACAGATGGGACCCGTAGGAGGCCAACCCTATGCGCCCTATGCGCCCTAACCGGTCGCTGGGATTCATGAGGCAGAAGACGGTCCCGCAAGTATCCTGGTCCATTGCCATAAAGGGCTTTATAGGTCATAACCAACACTTTGAATTGTGTTCAGAGACCAATAGGTAGCCAGTGCAGCTCGCGGAGAGCTGGAGTGATATGAGCATGTCTTGGGAGACCCAAGACAGCTTGCACGGCCGCATTCTGGACTACTTGCAGTCTCCGGACATTCTTCAAAGGCTGCCCCATGTAAAGAGCATTACAGTAGTCGAATCTCGAGGTGACAAGGGCATGGGTGACTGTGAGGAGTGACTCCTGGTCCAAATAGGGCCGCAACTGGCACACCAGGCGAACCTGGGTGAATGTTCCCCTCGCCACAGCCGAAAAAATGATGTTCCAAACTTAGCTGTGGATCGAGGACACCGAAGTTGTGAACCCTCTCCGAGGGGGACAAAACTTCTCCCCCCAGGGTAATGGACGGACAGTTATAATTGTCCTTGGGAGGCAGAGCCCATAGCCACTGCGTCTTGTCGGGATTGAGTCTGAGCCTGTTGGCACCCATCCAGACCTCAACAGCCTCCAGGCACCGGTTCATCACTTCCACTGCTTCGCTGTAGTGACACGGGGTAGAGATATAAAGCTGGGTGTCATCAGCATATTGATGATAACTTACCCCGTGTCGATGGATGATCTCACCCAACGGCTTCATGTAGATGTTAAAAAGCAGAGGTGAGAGAATGGACCCCTGAGGGACTCCACACGGAAGAGGCCTCGGAGCCGATCTCTGACCTCCTGCGAACACCGACTGCGACCGGCCAGAGAGGTAGGAGGTGAACCACCGTAGAACGGTGCCCCGCACTCCAAGCCCCTCCAACCGGCGCAGAAGGATACCATGGTCGATGGTATCGAATGCCGCTGAGAGGTTAAGAAGCACCAGGATAGTGGAATAACCTCTATCCCGGGCCCGCCAGAGATCATCGGTCAGCGCGACCAAAGCAGTTTCCGTGCTGTAACCGGACCTGAACCCAGACTGCTGAGGGCCCAGGTAATCAGTTTCATTCAAGGACCGTTGGAGTTGGAGTGCCACCACCTTCTCAACAACCTTCCCCAAAAAGGAAAGGTTGGAGACTGGACGATAATTATTTAGAACTGCCGGGTCCAGGGAAGGCTTCTTGAGGAGGGGGCGCATGAGTGCCTCCTTTAAGGGAGCCAGAAAGGACCCCTCCCTCAATGAAGCGATAACAACCGCCAGGACCCAGCTCTGTGTCACCTCCCTACTAGCCAAAACCAGCCAGTAGGGGCACAGATCCAATAAACAGGTGGCAGAACTCACGGCTCCAATGGCCTTGTCCACATCATCAGGAGTTACCAGGTCAAACTCATCCCATACAACAGGACTAAGACGGGCCTCTGTCATCTCGACTGACTCATTGTCAGCCGACACTGCACTGCCGACACTAATAATTTTTGATGCTCTTCTCTGTACTCTTTCTAGAGTCTCAACATCTTTTTTACATCGCGGTGACCAAAACTGGATGCAGTATTCCAAGTGTGGCCTTACCAAGGCATTTTAAAGTGGTATTAACACTTCACATGATCTTGATTCTATCCCTCTGTTAATACAGCCTAGCACTGTGTTGGCCTTTTTGGCAGCTGCAGCACACTGCTGGCTCATATTTAGGTGATTGTCCACTAGGACTCCGAGGTCCCTCTCTCAGTTACTACTATTGAGCAAGGTACCCCCTATACTATACCTGTGCATTTGGTTTTTCTTACCTAAATGTAGAACCTTGCTTTTTTCACCACTGAATTTCATTTTGTTAGATAGCACCCCAGTGTTTAAGTCTGTCCAGATCCTTTTGTATCTTAAACCTGTCTTCTGGAGTGTTGGCTATTCCTGCCAGCTTGGTGTTGTCTGCAAATTTGATGAGTTCCCCATCTATCCCCTCGTCCAAATAATTGATGAAGATGTTGAAGAGCACTGGGCCCAGATCAGAGCCCTGGGGCACCCCACTACATACTTCCCTCCATGTAGATGCGGTTCCATTGAGGACCACACATTGAGTACGGCTGGTCAGCCAGCTCCGGATCCATCTGGTGGTGATGCTGTCTACCCCACATTTTTCTATCTTGTCAAGTAGTAGGTTGTGATCTACTTTATCAAATGCCTTACTGAATTATGTCCACAGCATTCCTCTTATCCATTAATTTTGTCACTTGGTCAAAGAATGCAATAAGATTTGTCTGGCATGATCTATTTTTGACAAACCCATGTTGGCTTTTAGTAATGACTTTGTTTGCCTCTATGTGTTCGCTGATTCATTGTTTGATTATCTTTTCCAGGATCTTCCCAGGTATTGAGGTCAGGCTGATAGGTCTGTAATTTCTTGGGCCCATTTTTTTTCCTTTTTTGTAGATGGGAACTACATCAGCTCTTTTCCAATCCTCTGGTAGTTCCCCTGTGCTCCAGGATCTTTGAAAAATATAGTTCAGTGGTTCTGAGATCACATCTGCCAGTTCCTTGAGAACCTTGGGATGTAATCCATCTGGTCCTGGTGATTTGAACTCGTCTAGGCTGGACAGGTACTCACTTACCATTTTCTTGCCTATCTTAACTTGTGTTTCTATTGTTTTTTATGGCACTATTTTTGATAGGTTGGTCTGTTTTTTCCCTTTGTGTAAAGACAGATGCAAAAAACGAGTTAAATAGTTCTGTTTTCTCCCTGTTGCTTGTCACCTTCTTGCCACTTTCACCCACTAATGGACCAATCATTTCCTTCACTTTTTCTTGTTTTTTTACATATTGAGAAAAGCTTTTTTTTGTTATTTTTGACTTTGGTCGCAAGCCTTAGTTCATTTTGAGCCTTGGCTTTCCTCACTTCATCTTTGGAGGCTTGGGCTATTTGCTGATATTCTGACTTAGTTATGTGCCCCTCTTTCCACTTTCTATACTTGTCCTTTTTATGTTTCAATTTGTCAGAGAGTTCTTTATGCAGCCATTCTGGTTTCTTTTGAGAGCTGTTATTTTTCCTCTTTGTTCGTATTGTGCTAGACTGGGCTTTTATTATCTCATTTTTCAAAATTTCCCAAGCTTCTTAAGTTGTTTTCCCCTTGAGGATTCTCATCCATGGAATCCTTCCCAAGCCCTCTCTAAGTTTACTGAAATTAGCTCTCCTGAAGTCCAAGACTCTAGTTTGACTGTGTTCTATTGCTTGTGCTTCCATAATGTTGAATTCCAATATTGTATGATCACTTCATCCCAGGGTTCTTATGGCTTCAACACCTTCTATCATTTCATCTCTGTTAGTGAGAATTAGATCCAAAATGGCTAATCCCCTAGTTTTCTTCTCTACTTTTTGGAAGACAAACTTGTCTGCTAGGTTTGCCAGGAACCTGTTTGATCTTCCACTTGGTGCAGAGTTTGTCTCCCAATTGATGTCAGGGTAGTTAAAGTCCCCCATTACTATTGTGATGTGCTTCCTACATACCTTAGTTAGCTGACTAGCAAAAAGTTCATCTATTTCCTCTGTTTGGTTGGGTGGCCTGTAGTATACACCTATGGCAATGTCATTTTTCCCCCTTTTATATTGACCCAAATGCATTTGTTCTAATTTTCATTTGTGGAACATTTTAGTTGGGAAACTGTTGACATTTTTTTGGTTTTGCATTGACTGTGACTGTTTCTTTCTTAGGTATACCAAGTTAGTTGGGCTCTGCTCTGAAAGAGAGTTTAATTATTATGCTAAATTAATGAAAGAATTGATCCAGTACACCATTTCTACTTCCCCTTCTTTAAAAAAATGGATTTATTGGAAGAATAGCCCATTATATGCAGACCTATTCAATATGTAGACCTTTGTACTCTGACTCATTTGTTCTCTAATTTGACTTTGGTACATGCAGATGTTTGAAGGACAAATGCGTGTCTTTTCAGGCCCTTGTGAGTTTTCATCAGTCAAGGTTGCATAGGTAATAGTAAAGTACTTAATGGATAAACCCATTCTTACCTGTCTTAAATGATGTATTTCCATTTCTCATGAATGACTGTACAATTCAACTCATGACTCAATTCACTACAATATTAATCAAATTAAAGCAAATATTCTTGAGTCAGATTTTCCACTAAGGATGAACTCCATTTCTGCTTTCATAAGCATGTGGCTTTTATTTCATGGACATGCTGAAATAGCAATGAGGCAATTCAAGTAATTTCATGGAAAAAATCCCATAAGTGTAAAAACTGATTTAGTGTTAGGGTTAGGTGTCCTTGAGTTAAGATTTCCCTAATGGGATTTTCTCACATATTTTACCAGGACATTTAAAACAGAGCAGGTTCACAAAGTGAGGTGTCTGCTAAGCATTACAATGTGCTACAAATCTTTTGAAGATGTCCATTTTGCTGTCAGTATTCATAGAGACCTAATCCTAGTCCTAAATGAATTTGACCGCGATGGGATTTTCCCATGTATTTTACCAGGTAATATAAATAGTGCAGGATCGAAAAGTCAGCCCCCTCCTAATGATGCAACACATATCCCTTGCTCTCTGAATTCATGGAGAACTGACCTTAATTCCAAATGGGTTTGTCCCCCCAAAGGGATTTTCCAGGATAAAGAGATAGGGTGCACTTAGGTAGTCAGCACACTCCTAAGAATAGCGATGCACTACAAATCTATTGGTGATATCCATTTTGCTCTCCAGATTCATGGAGATCTTATCCTAACCCTAAGTGGGTTTGCCCCTAGGGGATTTCCCCATGAATTTTACCAAGAAAAGAGATTTTTCCAAGTGTTTTACTAAGAAATATAGATAGGGCATACTTGAAAAGTGAGCATCCTCCTAAGCATACCAATGTGCTACAAATCCTTCTGTGACATTCATTTGTCTCTCGGAATTCCTGGAGACCTAACCCTAACCCCAGGTGTGTTTGCCCTCAAGTGGTATTTTTCAATGTATTTACAAGGAACATAAGATAGCCCCTTCTAAGCATAAAAAAAGCACTAGAAATCCATTGACAACATCCGTTTTGCTCACCGAATTCATGGAGACCTAACCCTAAGTCAGTTTGCCCCCAGTGGGATTTTTCTATGCATTTTATAAGGAAAAGCAGATAGAGAGGGCTCACAAAGTCAGCACCCTGCTAAGCTTCTTGGATGAGAAATGAAACGTCTTTAAAAAAAAAATCAAGAAAGTCCAGCTGCCTCTTGAAAAAGCACCTTTGGGACAACCATGACTTGGATGACTGTCTCCATGGATATTTGGCTATGCACTTTGGGATGGTTCGGGAATGTGAATGGATTTCCAGAGAACGTTGTAGATTGTAGGAACAGGGCAGAGGGCATCCTGCGGCCAGAGGGCTCCACACCCATTTGCACTGCTTGGGTGACCCTGAAGACACAGATAAATCTCCAGGTGGTCTCAATGACTCTCTAAAAGAATGCAAATGACCAGCTGTCTGCAAGGAATATAAATCCTTCCATTCCCCACCATCCCATCAGAGCTGAAGAAGCTTTTCTTTCTTCAAAGAAAAACAAGAAAGTCCAGTTGCCTCCTAAAAAAGCACCTTTGGGACAACCATGACCTAGATGACTGAGAGTCTCCATGGACACCGTGCTAAGTATACCAATGTGCTAGGAATCCATTGATGACACTCATTTTGTTCACCGAATTCAAGAAAGCCTAACCCTAACCATAAGTGGGTTTGCCTCTCAATGGAATTTTTCTATGTATTTTATCAGGAAAACTAGATAGGGCAGGCTTGCAAAGTCAGCACCCTCCTAAGAATAAAAATGTAATACACATCCATTGGTGACGTCCACTTTGCTTTCCAAATTCATGGAGACCTAACCCTAAGTGGGTTTGCCCACAGTGGGATTTTCCCATGTATTTTACCAAGTAACGTATATAGGCGGACTTGAACAGCGAGTGACCTCCTAAGCATGCCAATGCACTACATCCAGTTTGCTCTCTGAATTAATCGAGACTAACCCTAGCCCTAAGTAGGTTTACCCCCCCCCATGAGATTTTTCTATATGTTTTATCAAGAAACATAGGTAGGGAAGGATCGAAAAGTGAACATCCCCGTAGACATAACAATATGTTACAAATCCATTGGTGACATCCATTTTGATCTTTGAATTTAGCTTCTCTCCTGGCTTTTAACTCTGGGAAACATTCAGATCTAAAGCTTTAACAAAAACCACATTTAACATAGAACAAGTGTTTCAGTATTTTTTTTTAAAAAAAGAAATAAGCAGCAATTTAATTATCACAATATAAACATCACAATATGATTTGTTATTAAATCACTCTTACTGCAGTTTGCTTTGTAATGTTTAAAACAATTTGAATACTTCCTACTTTCCAAAACAAACTAGAAACAAACAAACAAAAAGCCAGAGGAACAGGAAATTTTATAAAAATTATAGAAAATACAGGATGAATAAATACCTTAAAGATTCCAGTCTGGTTCTTCACATAAGAAACTAGAAAAAATATCCATGGGAAGGAGAGCTGATGTAATAAGAGCAATTGCCAAAGCAAAAATAGATGTTATGGTAGAAATTACTTTATTTTCCCATCTACTCTGTTACTTGCAGACATATACCCAGCAAAACACCAAAATGACCTAAAAAAATAAGGCAAGTTATTATAACAAAATATAATTTTATTCTTTATATACACACTGAAAATAATTCTGCTCTTTCATATTATGCTTATTATTTGGAGAAATTTATTCTCTAACATACTTGTTAGAAAAATTACATAAAAATTATTGAAGCGCAGTTTCCACCTATCAATTGCCACATCTCTGAAGTAGACCACATCATCTTCTCACTGCACTTGTTTAATCAATCATCATTACTGTAAACATAATATATTGACTGTTTTGTATGTAGCACTATATTTCCTTATATAAAATGTTGATATATATAATATATGTCTGAGGCAATAACAATGACATAATGATACAGCATCTCCTCTTGTAGTACAAAGAAACTCTTGGCTAATCTTAAAAAGTTAAGGCCTGAATAATATTTGAGGGGAAGACACTCAAAAGCCCAGAGATGTATATTTGACTAGGAAGATTTGAAAAAAATCTTAGCTGACCTTAAAAAAAGGTCAGTTCTATAATTTTGTTATGAGAAGTGCATAGCTAATGAAGCTAGCAAGCGACAAATGCTATCTGAAATAAATGTTATCTTTTTAAGTTAACTGAAATTAACTGTCATCAAATACAGTTAATATAAAAAGTTCAATTTTATTGTTAATTACCACATCAGAGGAAACTGTTCGCTGCAGATATTAGTTTAATAAACAAGTTTCATGCAACATATTATGAAATCATCTAACTTTTGGCTTTGGCCTAATTTTGTAAGAACACTACTACAGGTAATCCTCGACTTACGACCACAATTGAGCTGAAAATTTAGGTGCTAAGTGAGACATTTGTTAAGTGAGTTTTGCTCTTTTTTATGACCTTTCTTGCCACAGTTGTTAAATGAATCACTGCAATTGTTAAGTTAGTAACATGGTTATTAAGTGAATCTGGTTACCCCACTGACTTTCTTGTCAGAAGGTCGGAAAAAGGCATAGCATGACCCAAGACATTGCAATTATCATAAATAGGAAATAGTTGCCAGGAGTCTGAATTTTGATCATGTAAATGTGAAAAGCGATCATAAGTCACATTTTTTAGTGCCATTGTAACTTTGGTCCCTAAATGAACAGTTGTTAAATCAAGGACTGCCTGTAATTAGATTTAACAAATAGTTATGTCCAGATTTGCCCAAGCATGTATGAGCTCCTACTGTCTGACCAGAAAGTTTGTCCCAAATTGTCCAGGATGGAAGCAATGAAATTATAGGCATTAATCAGGAAAAAGAAGCAGTAGCATTTCCTAGCTGTGTTTTCCATAAAAAAATATCCTGCCTGTATGGACCTGAGGTTCAGATGGTTAGGGGGTTTTTTGGTGGCTTTTTTTTTTTTGTAAAAAAACCAGATGTATTAATGTTGGCTTAGCTTATACAGAGTTATGAAAATTCTACATTGGTGTGGCAAACGTTGGTACATTCCAACGACTGTCTGACTCTCTGCCTAACTATTTTTTTTTTTGACTGATGAATTTACTTGGATGAGTAACGAGAACGTCTCAGATTAACAAGCTTTGGTCCAGTTGCCATGATTTAACCTTTTTAAGATACTTTTGGTCGGGATGATTGAGTTTTCATTGACATATTTCAATACATTTTGAAGAGAAACCCCTGCAGTTGGTTTGGAAAGAGTTGGTACATTCCAACGACTGTCTGATTCTCTGCCTAACTGATTCCTTTTTATTTTGACTGATGAATTTACTTGGATGAGTAATGAAATGTCGCAGATTAACAAACTTTGGTCCAATAGCCATGATTTAACCTTTTTTTAGAGACTAGGCCTGAAGCAGTCTTGAAAAATCAAAAGCCTCCGCCATTTTTAAAGCACTGGGCCCTGTATGAAATTGCAAACTGGTGACACTGCACCAGTATTTGAGGTATGAAATCATATATTTCTGTAATATCCTAAGTCTGCATAAGCTAAACCAGCATTAATACATCTATTGTTGTTGGGTGGTTTTTTTTTTACAAAAAAAATATTGAAATATAATGATTGAGTTTTCATTGACATATTTCAGGCCTAGTCAGTTCTAGTGGGCATAACCAAAATAACTGATTTAATGAGTTGCTCTGTGCTAGAGGAGCATAGCTTAAGTTGTGTACTGTATATTGCGTTTTGCTAAGTAAAAAGAAACCAATTGGGTTCCAGTGCTACGCAGCTCACCCTGTTGACCCACAACAGAGCCAGTGAGTTTCCTAACAGCTGCAATGAATGAATTCCTGTCTCAGCAAAGGCATTTTCCAATACAACCTTGATTACTACAGCTTTAGTCTTAGCTAAATTTACGTGAGGATTTAGCCTTCTTGGGCAAAGTGTAGCTCATTGCCAGATTAAGCTCCGGGCCGGTGCTCGGCATGAACTTAACCGCCTCTCCAGAAACTATTTTGGCCCATAACCGCTGAGAGTACAGGTAGTCTTCTATTTACAACAGTTCGCTTAGTGACCAAAGTTACGTCAGTGAAAAAAATGACTTATGACCATTTTTCACACTTACGACCGTTGCAGCATCCCCGGGTCATGTGATCAAAATTCAGATGCTTGGCAATTGGCATGTATTTATGACAGCTGCAGTATCCCAGGGTCATGTGATCCCCTTTTGTGACCTTCTGATAAGCAAAGTCAATGGGGAAGCCAGGTTCACTTAACAATCGTGTTACTAACTTAACAACTGCAATGTTTCACTTAACAACGGTGCCAAGAAAGGTCGTAAAATGGGTCCAAACTCACTGAACAAATGTCTTGCTTAGCAACAAACATTTTGGGCTCATTTGTGGTCGTAAGTCGAGGACTGCCTGTGCTAGCTTTGTCAGTGGCCAGGAAAGGTATAAATGAATGAAATAAATTAAAAGCCAGAGCCCTCGTTTATTTCTCCTATCAGTAAAGCAAGGCCGAAGGGATACCATCCCATCACCAAATCCACCTCAGTGATGAAGGCCACCATCTTTATTTCTGGCAACAACACTAACGCAAAGAGCAGCAGTGATGGAAACATTGCGGTGAGTGTGAAGCAGTTACCATAGGAACTGCCAAACCACGCTTTCGCTGGAAGGCCCCAACAGCAGTTGGAAGTTTCCAACTGCCTTATGTCATGAAGCAGCAGCCAGTGAGGGAAAGTGAGCTCATCAAGGTTCATATAAGAACTGTGCTGAGGCTTTTGGATGAAGAAATTGTGCAAATCAGTCTCAGGGTGGGAAGTGGCATTGCAAAGGGCTTGTGATTCAAGGTCAGAACTTTATTTATTTTTTACATATGCTTTTTTTTTTTACACAATCACCTGAATATTTGGTAAACATCGCGTTGTCTGGGTTTATATTTAAAAAACAATAACAATCAGTTTCTATAATTCTCTAGTCCACATAATAGCTTTGCTTGACGTTCTCATCTTCCAGAAATGTTCTCTTTTGCCATCCTTGAATAAATACAATTCTTATTATTTGGATAAATAACAATTAAATATAGACATTTGTTCTAATATTTCTGTCAATAATACTGACACTGATATAAAATTTCTTTTCTAACTGATCATCTTGATTGCCTTATACCTAGAGGCCATGTAGATCTTTGAAAGAAGCAGGAGGTACAAGAAGAGTTCTGCCTTAATCTCAGAAACAGGAAACATTGACATCTATGAGAGAATTGCAATTGAGTTTGGAAATCAGAAGTTTTACTTCTATGGAACAGAGAACTGGACCAAGACAAAGGTGCTATAGTTCAGATAAAAGCTTTTGTGGTATACAGCACTAGGTGTACAAGTGTTCAATGTTGAGGATGTTCAACTGCATCCATCAGGAGGTAAGTCATGGCCATTGATCCAATAGTCAAACATGTTGTGAAGCATCTGTGCAATCCAGTGGTAAAAAGGCTGGCCTCAGTGAATTAATAGCTTGCATTTCAGGGCTCCTATCATGAGGTGTTTAGGGAGATTCTCAGTCATCCAGGTCATAGTTGTCCCAAAGATGGTTTTTCATGAGGCAACTTTCTTGTTTTTCTTTGAAGACGTTTCGCTTCTCATCCAAGAAGCTTCTTCAGCTTTGACCAGTCTCCATCATCCAGTCAGAGCTGCAAAAACTTCTTGGATGAGAAGTCTTCAAAGAAAAATAAGAAAATCCAAGTGACTCATGAATTTGGCTTGGGAGACTTGATGGGAGATATATCTGCAAAACTGTGTCTGGCAATATAACCCCTGCTCTATACGTTGGCAACTACAGGTAAATGAGAAGCCAGATCCAATCTTCATCCACTACATGTTAAAATGTTTATTTTTTTCCCTCCCAAAGGTTATGGGAAATGCAGCTAACAATAGTCCATTTTAGGAAAGTGGTTTTTATCAATCACATTAATTTTGAAGATGAATACTAATTGTTCTCACATGTACTTAAGTTCTATTTACAGTATTGTTATCTATTCTCTTTACAGCCTGATGTTACTGCATTTGATTGCATCAGACACATTCATCGCTTGTTTTGTATGAAAATCAGGCACACATCAACCACGAATGAAGGCAAATATACGTGTCCCAGAATAAAGTTGCAGGATCCAATCTGGGTTGGTCACTGGGACCAGAGGTTTAGTCTTCTGAGCTTTCAGACTTTTGCTGGTGCCCATCTTCAAGGAACTTCTCTCTAGTAGAGTGTGTGTAGTATTTATAGTATCTGTTGTAAGTGGCTTTTTTTTAAAAAAGATGTTGATTGGGGTGCGTTGATGGCTGGCTTTTAAGTCATTAGCTGTCTTTTACTTGTGATGCCCAGCCTTCGCCTTGTAAGTACTTGATAGGCTGGTGGTAAATCAGCACTCCTGTCATTCAACACCAGCCTATTTACCACCAGCTTATCAAGTACTTACAAAGCAATGGATGGATGGATAAATAGATGGATGGACAAAATAAGATAGACAGATCTCTGAATTCAAAATTGTGTCATCTACCAAGTTTAGAGAGAAAATTCAAATATAAGAAAGCTGAGGGGAAGTAGTAAAGCAGTAGAAGACTACTAGGAAAGGAGAACAGAGACAGGGAGAAATAGAACTGAAATTGTATTGACATGCAAATGTAAAGGAAGCAAAGTGGTGTGGGGACAAACAAAGCCATACCACATCAAGCTAAGCCAGGGTATTGAGAAAACCACAAGTTTCTATTTTTTCCCCACTTTTTGTTACTACTATTTATAATCTTTTAAAATTCTGCCTCATCCATACTCCTATATTAATATGTTTTTGAGGTTTCAAATATTGAATGTTAAATACTTTTTAGGAGTGAAAAAAAGGTGGACCTGTCAGGTCTCACAAAGAATAGTTGTAAATTTCAGTTTTCCAGACATTAAATCCTCATTCTGGCAGAAACATTCTGGCAGATACTAGGCAGAGGTCTGGCTGACAGAACTTTTTCTGAATTAATTTCTCTATTACAGACAAGGATGAAGTTATACTCAGGTGACCTTGTTTAACAACCACAATTGGGACCGGCAACTCAGTTGCTAAGTAAAGCAGTCACTAAGTGAAACCACCACTGGGCTTATGATCTTACTTTAGCTTTCTTTTGCTTTGCAGATGTGCGAAGATTGGCAATGTGAGGATTGGCCACAAAGCTACTGTTTCATCAGTGTCATAACCACGAATGAATTGCTAAATGAGTCAGTCACTAAGCAAGGGATACATATACACATATGCAAACAGAATTTTTTTTACTGCAGTTCACTAAAATTAAAGAAACTAGATAGACAGATTTTCTAGAATTTCAATTCTAATACATTTCCCACTGTTTTTGCAAATCAATGAACCTTTTTTTTCACAGCCTTGAAATTGGGAGCACCTGTTCAAAACTGACATAACTTTAGTCCTGTCTCACATGACAATAGGTTTATGCCAGTTTAATCCTTTACAAATACGAACATCGTGTTCGCAGAAAAGGGGATGGAGGTATACTTTTTCTAGGAGAGGTATCAAAGAAGAAGGCTTTGATCTCTAAAGGAACAGTCCAGTCAAATGGAATTTTGCAGTCTAAGGTGACAAAAAAAAAGTGCAAAAGCTTTTTGTTAACATGCAATTTATAGCAGGGTGACTTTGGACAGGATCAGGACAGAGTCACTTTCTCAGCCCAACCCACCTGACAGGGGTGTTGCTGTGGGGAAAATAGAAGTATTAGGTATGTTTGCTGCTTTGAATTGAACCAAAAATATTTTTAAAGTCAAAATACTTTTTTTTATTATGGTTAGCTTACTGATTTTGTATGCATCAGTAAGCCTTCATATTATATTAGCTTAGTTCTTCACTGTCCTTCAGATATTCTTAAGTGCCTTTTTTTTCTTTAACCTTTGGTGTACTTGCAACATTCCACATCCACCCATTTTCCTTCGTAAGTAGAGTCTGTCATCATTGCTGCCTGGATGAAGGGCATGATTTGTTGTCATATTTTTCTGGTTTTCCCATTCAGGGCCTGCTTGAGTCCAGTCACTGTTCCAGCTTTGTATCTAATGATGGGAATTGCCCAGAGGCTAATCGCTTCGATAGTATTTCCTCCACTGAGTTTAGACTTTGGGATCTTCTTCACTCTTTTGATGTATTTACTTCCAACCTTTTTCTTGAATTCAGAATGCTTGATGTTATCACCTTGAAGGATGCTCACATATTTATAGTGATCATCTTCATCCAGACTCTTGATGTCGTTTCCACAGGGCATCTTGATTCCTTCAGTTTTCACTATTTTTCTCCGTTTGATAGTGAGGGTGGCACATTTGTCCAGTCCAAACTCTACTGCAATATCTTGGCTGTATATACGGACAGCGTTGACCTGCGATTCTATTTCAGCTGGTGTTTTTCCACACAGCTTCAGATTGCCCATGTAAAGAAGGTAGAATAGTTGGAAGATATTTCTGATGTTTGAGAGACATGGCCTGAGTTATTCAGTGTTTTTGATAGAGGAATCAGTGCGGTGATAACAAATCTCCTTGAAATATTCCTACCTTGATATTAGCCTCTCCCAGTCTCTCATCACTGACCAACAATGTCTTCCATTTTGCCATAGATCTTGAACAAAGCTTCTCCTCAATCACTATTCTCAATCTCTATTTTTAAATGGCAGAGAAATATTAGGACTCATACTCCATTTGTTTTAACAGCAACAATATTAAACACATGGCATATAAAAATCATGGTGCCAAGATTACTGCAAGTTCTGATGACTTTCTTTTAAAAAAGCAACGATACAGTATTATTTTCTGCATTATTGTTTTATCAATTTAAGTTTAAATAGTATAAATCTGACCTTAGCAGTCAGAATCACAGAAATATTGACCATATTCAGAATGAAACAAAAACATATCAAAACACTTACTCTGTCTCCACTACGATCCATGGTTGGGAATTGTCACTTTCTTGACCACAATACCAAGTGACCTTCTTGCACTTCACACCTAGATGCTGCAAAAGAATAAACACTGTGTTGCAAAATTGATTTGATTTTTACTACCAAATGTTGTATGATAACTTTTCTATGGAAAAAAATATGTAATGTCTTAAAAACTGTATCATTTACCTTCTTGCCGCAATCATCCATCTCCTTCTATTTGCTTCTTGCAGAGGCTGAAAATGGTTAAACAAATATTTTAGAAGGAGGTAGTCATCAACTGAAACATGTCTATTTCTCTCCCAGAAGCAGAAGGACAAAACTCACCGACAATCTTCTCTCCGAGTAAGGTATAGAAAGCAGCTGGGAGCAGATGGCATCGATTGCCCGGTCCCGAGCTCTCATGAGGTCTCTTGTCCTCTCCCTCTCTCTTGAGACCTCCTGTTAAAAGAAATTGAGCAAGTACAATTAATACATTATAAAATCTGGCTTACAGAGGTTGTTCTAATTTCTTACTATCATGTAAGATACTTACAGCAGTGAGTCGGCTGATTGCCTTCTGCTCCTTTTCCAATTTCTTCTTCAGTATTGCAACCTGCAACTTCTTTCTGTTAGCGTCTCCTGGCAAAAAAAGGAACAAAAAATTAGAACTCGTACAGCCAAGATGACTAAATCACTTTTGTTTTAAAAATGAAAACAATTAAAATGTTGTTAAGTTAAAATAATACTCACTTTCTGGATCGAGATTTATTAAGTGCTTCAGTTCCTCATTCTGCTTCAGAAGCTGGGCCAGTTCGCTGGCTAAGCGCTCGTTCTCCTCTTCCAACTAAGATGCAGAAATTAAAGGAAGCATGCATCAGTCATCGCATATAGATACACAGACAAAAAGAGGGGGCTTAAACCAGGATTGTAAGGAAAATGAATGACTTACAGCTCTTATGGTGGCATCTTTTTCAGCCAGCTCCTTCTCCTGTGAGGATGTCACCTCGTCTATCTGTTTCTGTTCTGTATTTTTATGGAAAAACACTTGTGCTGTTAAACAATATTCCCAAAAGACATTACGTATTAACCCACCAATGCTGAAATTTAAGACTGGTCATTTCTTACTATCACATAGGATATTTACTGTATTCACTCTGCTGATTGCTTTCCGGTATTTTTCATATTTCTTTTTTAGCTCCTCATAGTCCCTCTGCCATAGTCAAAATAGACAGGCCCTGGCAAAAAAAATAATAAAAGAACTAGAACTTGTACAATGAAACCTGAGGATGAAGAGATGACATTCTCAATTTTGACTTCCCGAAGTAGACAGCCATTAACTGAAACATGTCTATTTCTCTCCCAGAAATGGAAGGACAAATCCTACCGCCATGGTCAGCCATTTTTCTTCCTTGGAAGGGAAGGTCTTGTTTCTTGTTTCAAGACCTATAAAAAGAAATTGAGGAAGCCCTGGGGAAAAAAACCAGGAAAAGTTGAGTGGGGAAGAAACAGTTTTTCCCATTTGTTTCCAAAGCAGTTTTCCGGTTTTTTTCTAGGCCTCCCCATCTCTAACCCTCAATGCCTAACCCCAACCCTAACCCACACTCCACCCAGGGCAACCAAAACCACAATGGTGATGTACAACAACCATTTATTTATTCAGTTTATTCAAAAACAGTCATGTCATCTTCTTCTGAAACATCTTCACACTCTCCCAAACCCCAAATACTGGCCTTCACCTCTTGCGACTCCAGTTCCTTTAGAACCATTGGCTCCAATCTCTCATGTCCAGCAATCGCGGTCTCCCTAAATGAACACTTCTCGTCCATGTAGCCTGCTTGTAGTGCATTGCCAGTGGTTTATCCCACGAATGCTTTGCCCAAGTTATGAACTCTGGCAGGCTAGGCTTCACAAAGTTCCCATGCTGATGTTCAGTGTAGTCACTGATTTCCCTGTGCAAGTCCTTGAATGGCTTGTTTATGGCAATATCCAGAATCTGGAGATAGGCAGCCATTCCTGCAGGAATCATTACTTGGTCGATTCTTCTCTCTGCAAGAAACTTCATATCTTTTGCACGGTGAGTGCTGGTTGAATCCCAGACCAGCAGACCTCTTTGCCCGCCTCACAAAACAAGTGGCAGCATTAAATCAACCCACTTCCTTATCACAGCTTGTGCGCACAGGCTTTTTCAGTTTCAAGAACAGAAATCCCTGAAACATGTTCAATTTTATCTCTCTTGCCCTTAGAAATGATTAGAGGTGGGGCTTTTGTTCCATCCAGAATGAATTGCCAACATGCAGGTAACATATGCCCTTTCATAACGAGGGGAAGGAATGTAGATTGATGAGGAAATAATGGCTGCCTACCTGCTCCACACTTTCGCTTCTTGGCATTTCCCTCATCCGCCTGTTGGCTGAAGTTACTGTACTCTGCTCGCCATTTTCAACCTTACGGAGATCCAACTTGTTCTCTTTGCAGAAAGCTATAAGATTCTTGCCCTGAGAGTCCTCCACGATAACTTTCTTGAACTCGACAGAATAGCTCTTTCTTTTTGAACACATCTTGTCTGGGGGGGGCAAAATATTACAGCAGTCCCTTAAAATCTTCGTTACCGCCATCCAGCTTGTTCCATGGCCGGTTTCCGCTGCCACCAGCTGTCTGCTGCCTCAGGCATTGTGTCCAATGCCACTGCCATGAGGCTTGGCAGATTCCCCCCATCTGACCCATATGCCAGTATACCGCTTCCTTACCACCACCCGCCTTGTTCCGCGGCCTGATAGCTGCATCGGGTGTGATGCGCGAGGCGGCAACAAGCCGGGCAGCGGTAGGGAACCGGTATACCATGGGTCAGATCCCCCTTCCCCCATCAACTTCGTCTTGTTGCAGAGGAACTAGGAGCTCCCCCTACTTATCTTGTGTCTCCCCCGCTTACCTTGTGTCTATGGTGAAACCAGATATAATCAGCGACCAGCCGTCTGCGTAGGCTCTTAAGTAGGGCTTACTTTTGGAGGAGGGCTTATATTAGGCTCACCTCCCAAAAACTAGCTGAGGCTTACTTTTGGGAGAGGGCTTGGTTTTGGAGAAAAACAGTTTATATTTTCCAGTCTATTTTTCCACACCAACCTATTGTGATTTACAGCCTTTGGAGTGCCAATCCTCCTTATTATCCAAAGTCTCTTAGTCACCAGCAGGTAAAGCTCACAAGAATTTGAGGGGTAGTTAGGAAAGTGGATATATATATTTTTCCGCACACAACCTACTGTGATTTATATATATATGGAGGGACCCGTAGCTTTTTAATAAAAAGGAGCTCCTGAGTGAGGAGTTTTATTCAAAAATAAAAAAAATAGATGGGAAGAAGTGCCCATACTACTCCAAATATAGCAGTCCTCCCACGTGAAAGGCTTGAAAACTGAACAGCGGGTAAAGATAGGAGAGCTACATACCTCTCTTAGGTCATCTCCTGGATATACACGTACATCCCAAACCGATTGGGACACACATGTAAGGTAGGGACAAGAAAATAGGAAACTTCAGCTTTGCATGTTTCCCCACCGTCTCCATTAGGAAGGTTGCTGGACACCTGGATTTAGGCAGGTGGATCCCTGGTTTAGACAGGAATGAAAAAGTAAAATGCACAGGATTTATATAAAAAAATGTGGACTAAGATATGGGACGAGACTAGTAGTTTAATTTAATCTGGCAAAACAACTTTCAATTGTAATAAAAGACAAAACAAAGAAAAAAGCCTTAAAAGAGCTATTTTCTTGAAAAGTTAAGTTGTTACTGAGTTTATGTATGTTTCTTGAAGTTTAAATTGAAAGACTATTTTACTATCATTGTATAGGTATGCATATTGAAATTTTATGTTTGAAAAGTTTAAAAAATGCCTTAATTATGCTGTTTTGATGATCTATGAAAATAGCAAAGAAAGCAATATATTTCTGTCTGTTTCTTCAGTTTACCTGCATTTACCAGCCTCCAAGTAAAAGCTGAAGGCTGAGAAAAAAAAGGGGAGGGGAAGACTCTTTAATCCCTCTCCACTTTGCAGCCTATTTTGACCTTTTTGCAACTGCTAAACATTTCTTCCCTCTAAATCTCTTTATGAAAACCAAGCTTTGAGGAATAATCTTTTCATCTTGGCTTGCCTGACTAGCAAGGCAATGTGGAGAGAAATCTTTTTCTCCTTTTCCTTCCTTTTCTTATTCTTTCCCCACAAGCAATGAGTCAAGAGTTCTGTTTTGAAAAATCTTGTCTTAGTGTCTTGGTCAAATATGTTTTCTTGTCTGTAATTCGTTTGTCAATGCTGCAAGGACAGTCCGATAGATAATTTAATCAGTCCCAACTTTAGTCAGCTGGTTTCTTCAATTAATTCCTGGTTAATTTACTGTTTTAGTTATCACATGTGCTAATTCAGAGGAAGAAATTGCAAGCAAAAGCTTGTTTTTCAGTCAGTCTATTAAAAGTCATATTAGCCCCATCTGCCTTTGTCTGTGTAAAATGCATTATAAGAGATGAGTGGAATTCATGATAAGCATAACTGCCATGTTTACAGCTTTGATTTTCATAAATGTATATGCTTTGCGTATAAGAAAGTTAATGATTTGTAACTGTAGAACAGGGAGTTTGAAAAAGGAATGCCATGTTCTAGAAGAGTAGGTAGGATGTAGAGAAGAAGCAAGAGAAAAGCTTATACTGTATATATGATCAGTAATAAGAAAGTTTAAGAAATGTGATTCAGAAGATCCGAAGCTAACATACGTTGTGTAGTAAAATTTATATGATTTTTGCATTTTAATCCATGCAAGAGGAAGACTGGCTGTTGCTAAATGTGTGCTAAACTTGTTTTCCTTTCTCTTAAAACCAAGGAAAAGAAGGTAAACAAATTTGTGATGAAAGCCAGTTTGGTCCAGTGGTTAAGGCACCAAGCTAGAAAATAGAAGAATCTGAATTCAAGTCTTACCTTAGCCATGAAAGCGGTCTGGGTGATTTTGGGCAAGTCATTTTCTCTCAGCCATAGGAAAAAGACACATTTTTGCTTTCCCAACTGTTATTACCTTATTATACTATATCTGAAACATGAAAAATGCTTCCAACTCTTGGCTTTGAAAACAATACAAGAAATAAATATATTCTCATGTACTTGGCCAGCTTTGCCGGATCTTATTCTGGGTAATTATTACAAATTGGGAATGTATTAGACAGCTTTACAATTCAAGTGAAGGACAGCCCAATTCTTGCCTTAGGATATTGGTGACTAAAAATAGTTCTATCCCAGTATGGGGGGCAACAGAGCTAAGACCCAAGACAGGAGACCTATCAGATTCTAAGGTTGCAAACAGCCCAAATTACTTAATTGCACTGATCATTTTTAAAGTAGTCTTTTAACTAATCTGTGTCCTGCTGACAATGGGAGTGGAAGCCACTTTGAAATTAAGCCATCTTTTACCTGAACCTATGATTTGTTGACCCTCACCCAGTCCAAGCCCAGCAAGAGAACCTTTCCCCAAGAGAGAAGGTTTGCATAAGGTGTGGAAAGAAGAACCTGCTTTCCTCCTGGTGGACATAATTGAGAACTACAGAAATACATCTGGGAAAATGCCCAAGGCTATCAATATGGATCCTGAATGGGCACTCAGTAACAGACTTGGCTCTCCTGGGTGTAAATGTACGGTGAGTGTTAATGGAATCCTGGCTCCCCCACGGTAATGCTAACGATTGTCTTTCGATTCAGTAGACTTCAGTAGGAGAAACTGCAGTCACTTCAGGAAGACTTCTCCAAGCTACTGAAAATTAAACAGCATTGGACTTGGTTAGCTTCGTCAACCAAAGTGCCTGCCTGATGTTTTATTGCATCTCTTCTGGATGATCAACATAGATGCCAAGACCATCCTACCAGATTGTCATTACAGAATAACAATAGAATTGATTGAATCTATACTGGGACTCATGGAACGGGGTGGGGGTTAGTGGGAAAAATTGGATATTCATTTGTTTGCTTGTAATTATTGGCATGTTCTAATAGATGCAGTTATTATTGATGTACTATGTATCCATAATGCATATGGGCAAAACAAAGACCTTAAATCAGACATGTCAAACTCGTGACATTGCGCAACATATTGGAGCTTTCCCCCCATTGCCGGCAATGGGGTGGGCGCGGTTTTGTCATGATGTGTCCGGCCCGTGAGCCGGCAGTTTGACACCTCTGCCTTAAATGAACCTCCATCAAGTGAAACTCCAGGGGAAAACATGCGGAAGACTGGGCGTGGCAGATTGTGAGGGTTGTCACTTGTTGCCTTGTATTGACACTTTTAAATTAGTTTCCTCCCAGAACATAGGACTGCATAGCTTAAAACACTATATCATTGTATTCCTTCTAACAATGTTAATGAACTCTTTTTCCTAAAGATGTTTCCCTTATGATATTACAAATAGAGAAAAGGTATGGTTATAAACTATACCCATTAATAGTGTGTGTGTATATATAAACTATACCCATTAATAGTGTGTGTGTGTGTGTGTATATGTACAAGGGACAATTGTGAGAAGTTTTATAACAAAATACATTTTATTTTGTTAAAACATTAAAAGAATCCACAATGGTCTGAGAATCAGTGTCTCCACTAATTGAGAATCAAATTGAAACTAAATTAATCAAGTAAAAATAGCAAATGGGGCAAAATCCTTTACCTAAACTTCCTCAAACTCTCAAATAAGTTAACCAGACTTAATCCACATATCAAAGGATAAACACAAATAGAGTTAATTACCGTAAATTAGGTCTCCCAGTGGAACTGCATGTTTACAAGAATATATGCTTACTCTCTCTCACACACACACACAAACACACCTCAAGTGTCACCCTAGAATCAGTACATGAACACTTCCACATCCGGGACAAGCTCCCCCATAAAAATCTCCTGTTGTATCCCATCTTCCAGCAGCTGCCCCTAAAGGCAAACTGTTTGCTTTTAGGAATAAGTATTTCTTTCCTCACAGCTGTGTAGATCTCATTTTTATTTATTCTTATGCTCAAATTGGAACCCCAAATTATTCTTCTGACATTGTCAAGAGTTCAAATGGAATCAGTGATATAAAAATACTATTAAATCTATACCGGTTTCTATCCATAGTTTCTCGGATACGGTTCTGGGCTGATTATCAGAGAAGACATTGCCACATCTATCGTTCTGGTTCCACTGCTATGTGTATTCATGTTAAATTTAAAGGAGTTTTTTTTTTGACAAACAACATAGGATTCAATTGTTTAGAGCCTAACTGCCCCAAATTCTAGGTCAAGACTTTCATCATATCCTTGGCCCATCCCAGGGATATGCACTTTGTTTTCATCAGTATATCAGTGATCCTACATCCGAAACTGATGGATGATCTCCCCTCAGCAGCTTCATGTTCACCTCTCCTCCCTTATTTCTAATAATTGCTACCACCCACTCAGGAAGTAAACAGTCCAGGATACTTTGCTTAATAATACTGAAGCCCTTAGAAATGTAAAAGAACCTAGAAAGGTGCACTTCCCCAACCAGGTCCAGAGACTGTCATCCACCAGGGGCAACCAATTGCTGTTTCTGCGCAAGTCAGAATCCTGACTGGAGAGGGTGCAAAAAATAATAATAATCCTTGTCTCTTAAAGTAGTCTTGAGGCCCACCACTCTTTCAACAACTGAAAAAATTGCCAAAGAAACTGATAGGGCAGTAATGGCGAATCTTTTAGAGACTGAGTGCCCAAAACCTGGCTCTACCCCCCTGCCCCGCTCCCACTCTGCTCCCCTATCCCCCACCCCGCCTACCCACAGGACCACTCACCGCCTCCAGGGCCTGCCGCATATCGCCCAGGAAGCCCAGCAGCACTATGGCGACCACATCCTCTGCCCACGCCCTGCAGCATCAACTGCATGATGGGGTGTGAGGGCAGAGTCTTGACTATGCTGCCTGTCTGCCATGTCCTTCACTGCGCTGCTCCGTGTGGGCCACGCTCGGGGGCAACTCTCCTTCAGGGGGGCTGCTGGAGAGGAGGAGGTTGCAGGGGGAGGCAAGGCTGGGGCAATGGCACGTGTGCCCACAGGGAGGGCTCCAAGTGCCGCCTCTGGCATCCATGTCATAGGTTCGCCACCACTGCGATAGGGAATGTGTCTGGCCTATACCTGGTGGAGCTGATATAGTGTGCTCCACGTATTTCCTCAGAGGCAAGAAGCTGAAACAAATCCCTGGTAACATCATATGAAACTATCTCAATTACTTCTTCTGACTCCATGGAGGCAGTAGATGTGCCGTCCTGCGTGACCATAACCATGGGATCAACCCCATGGTTTGACATGCTAATGTTTGTTCTGCCATTTTCCTTCTCAATTCAAAGGCCTTTTCCAACCCACAGTCAACTGTAATGGAGTGAGATACTGCCTTTATGAAAGTTGCTGTTTTTTCCTCAGGTGTTTTGTTTGGGCAGAGGGAGCAGTCAGTGATATCAGCAAATGGATTGATTGTCATGAGAACAGGTATTTGGGGAGGAGATAACACCCATGCATTGCAGCAGTTGTCTCCATCCATCACAACCAAAACCAGTAGGAAGTGGTGGTGGGGACCCTCTCCACTCCCCCACTACTTGGGGCCATCGACATATTCACTAATTGTCTGCTGGGTGTTTAACCAGGACTTATGGCCAATGCACTTTAGCATATCGTGAGAACAGAACATATACTATTTATTTGTTAATTTAACATATTTAAGAATTGCCCATCTTCACAGAGGGACTCTAGGTATTGTACAAATGAAATATTAAAAAGATGAGCCCCATATATAAAGTTTAAAAGAGATGAGCGATGTTAAAACGTAATTAGGAAGAGGGATTTGAGGGCTCCAGGTAGCCCCATGACTGCCTACATCTCTTTGTGCCCCAAGCAAGGCTGCGGAGTCCTGTTTCCCAGCCTTTCTGGAAGGCTGTCCTGTGGATGTGTTTAAATTGAAGATATTAACACAATTCACCAAGAAAGGGTCTGAAAAGTGTACAGATAGTTTTAAAATATTCAAGTTTAAAAAGTATTCTAAAACAACTTTTGCTT
This sequence comes from Bothrops alternatus, assembly GCA_034064705.1. Taxonomy (NCBI): domain Eukaryota; kingdom Metazoa; phylum Chordata; class Lepidosauria; order Squamata; family Viperidae; genus Bothrops; species Bothrops alternatus. The sequence goes on along the minus strand of JARGCV010000223.1, from coordinate 33,902,935 downwards.
ATTCCTAGATTACTTTGAATTATATTTCATTATTATAATATATTCTTCATTATTATTATTTTGTCATGTTATCTGTTGTGTTATTTCTTTGACTCCTAAACTAATGCTAGAGTTGCACATGCAAGTTGACAAGTAAATAAATAAAAAAGAGAATCTCTTACCTCAGACAGGAGTTTCCCCAAATAGTATAGGAACATCTCCATCCTTAATTCAATGTTCTAAATTAAATTAAATTAAACTAATCCTAAACTAAAGAAATATATTAAATATGATAAATAAATAGTGTGTGTAAACTAAACTAAGTAAACAAGTGTAATATTAAATAAGATAAATACTGTAAAAAAAGCAAATACTGTAAAGTAAACTGAAGCTAAGCTATGTAAATGCAGTTAAATCAGGGCTTTTTTCCTCATAGAACACCCAGAATGGAGTTCTGGCACCTTTTTTTTGATGGAACCTTGTAGGGTAGGCAAGGCGGGTTGTATGACATGCGTGAGTTCTGGCACCTTTTTTTTTTTTTTTTAAGAAAAAAAGCACTGAGTTAAATAAAAACGAAACCTGATCTAAGCTACCAGTACTCAACAAGTAAGGAGCGGTACACTCAGCCACACACAGAGGCAAAACTCTGAGTGAAGAGCTTTCTTTCAGCCCACCAAAAAGTTTCATTTACTTCTGCTTTGACCTCAAAAGGAAAAGCAAATGGCTGAATGAATGCTATTCAGAACTGTATTTATTTTTCAATATTGGGAGAAATGTGAGTGCAAAATCCTTTTGATGTGTTTGGTAGAATCAGAGGATGGACTAACAAAAAAAAAATGCCATAGAAAAATTAGTGCTACTAAAAAAAGCAGGAAGAGTTCTGAGAAATATGCATAGTTTAGACTGAAAAAGTGGTGCAGGGGTGAGTGAGCAGAATTGGAAAGATTCTTGCTTTTGTTCCACCATATTGTACTTGCCTACTTCTCTTGGAAAAATACTTCAAGCACAGTATTCATACTTAATTCAGTACCTGCCCTTTATTTTCTACTTGAGCTGTTGGTATACATATTGCAATATCTTGCATGACCATTATTATTGTGATACAGTGTACTTTTCTTACTCTTCTCCTATCCAGAACAAAGCCTTTTTTTATTATTAGAATGACTGAAAATCTATTACATTTGGGGAGCATGTGTGCATTGAGCAATTAAACAGAAAGTATTCATATGATAAGCTGAGTCATGATGATGTCATTATTTAATTCAGACAACACACTGAATCTTAATTACAAAGGGTGTGTTTATGCAACAATCTAAATGTATCTTTATTAGCTAGTTCAGGGGTGTCAAACTGCCGGCCCGCGGGCCGGATGCGTCATGCCAAAACCGCGCCCACCCCATTGCTGGCAATGGAAAAAAAGATGCGATATGTAGCAACGTGACGTTGCGAGTTTGACACCCCTGAGCTAGTTTGTGGTACAGAATGTGATACCTATTCATTGTCGCAAGATCTCACAATGAAAATGCTGCCCAATCAATACCAAACTAGGGAAGTTTGGATGACCAACCATAGCCTGATCAGCTTTTTAAAAAGAAGCTGAATGCAAAAAGAAAAAACAAAATTATAAAAGGGAGAAAAAAGTAAAAAAAAAGAAACAGAAATATACAAAATGCACATTTACAAACATATGTATTTCAATAAATTAATGCCATAATTCACTGCAGACTTCCATAGCTGATCTATAATAATCAATTCTATAAATGGTTTGGAGCCATATGTTTGTCTTTCTAACGTTGAACCATAATTTTTTTCACTCTAAGTCTATTTTCTTTGTCCAAAAGTCAAAGAAAAGGCTGTAATACAACATCTGTTGATATTTTTTTTAAAAAAATCTATTATTTAAGACATGCAAGCAAAACAAAGCCAAAAAAGAATTGCATGTACATATTTAAAGAATATCTAAAAAAATTAAAAAGCAAAGCAAACAAAAGGGAATTTAAAAAATCAAATAAAAAGTGCACTTTACAAGCACTTCTCCCTTTCTCCCCCCCTCCCCATTTCCTCAGCTACTAATTGTTACTTGCATATTTTAATCCTACTTTGGACATTATTAACTCATATCTATTTGGATCATTTGAATTGTAGGAGGCGGTGGCTCAGTGGCTTAATGATGCTGGAAATGGTCTCAGCTCTGGCGGTCTGAGTCCTAGCTCTGCATGGCAGGGTGAGGTCCTGTCACTTGCGTCACTTTCTGTCCAGCTAACAGTTCGAAACTTAATTTATCTGATGAATAATTTCTCAGCAAAAATTAGCAAGCAGAATATTAGCAAATTTTTTCATCACATTTGCCTTTGGAACAATTCAGCCAAGCATATCAAGAAAAGCCATCTACATTCTATTTCTAATGCCACAAGAGAGGGCATTCTGTCTAAAATCTCCTATTTCATGGCTGAATGTTATAGCTGATCTGAATGTGAAAAATCTCAGAAAAATTCATGGTAAAATTCAGACCAGAAGGCAATTACCAGTGTAAGATACTTACAATTACCACTGTAAGTATCTTACATGATACTTGCATGACTCCTATGTAAATCTCCTAGGAAACAATTACTTCTCAGTGTGATTATTTCACATTTATTCAATAAACATGGGATCTCATCTTTGTCTATGTTATATTTGGTTCAACATTTTTGAATAGGTATACCTGAGAAATCCTGGGAATATCCCTAGACTCTAACTGCTCTAACTGTAAAAGAATAAACGTTGTATTGTGAATTTGATTTGATTTTTACTACCAAATGTTATATGATAACTTTTCTACGGAAAAAAAATCGAATGTCTTAAAAATTGTGTCATTTGCCTTTTACACACAATCAGTTTTTTCTTCAGATTGGCTTCTCGCAGAGTCTGAAAAGTGTTAAACAAATATTTTAGAACGAAGTAGAGAGTCATCCATTGAAACATACCTATTTCTCTCCCAGGAAGGGAAGGACAAAACTTACCACAATGGACAGCCATTTTTCTCCCCGAAAAGGGTAGAGACTGGAGGTGGGAGCAGAAGTTGTCGATTCCCTGCTCCCGAGCTGTTATAAGGTCTCTGTTTCTGAGAGTCTCTTTTGAGACCTCCTGTAGAAGGAAATTGAGGAAATACAATTAATACATTATAAAATCTCACTTACAGAAGTTGTTCTAATTTCTCACTATCATGTAAGATACTTATAGCAGTGAGTCAGCTGATTGCCTTCTGGTACTTTTCACATTTGTTTTTTAATATTTCAATCTGCAACTCCTTTCTGTCAGCATCTCCTGGCAAAAAAAGTAACAAAAGAATTAGAACTCGTACAACCAAGATGAATAAGTCGCTTTTGTTTTTAAAATGAAAACAATTAAAAGGTTGTTAAGTTAAAATAATACTCACTTTCTGGATCAAGATTTATTAAGTGCTTCAGTTCCTCATTCTGCTTCAGAAGCTGGGCCAGTTCGCTGGCTAAGCTCTCGTTCTCCTCTTCCAACTAAGATGCAGAAATTAAAGGAAGCATGCATCAGTCATCGCATATAGATACGCAGACAAAAAAAGAGGCTTAAATCAGGATTGTAAGGGAAATGAATGACTCACAGTTCTTATGGTGGCATCTTTTTCTGCCAGCTCCATCTCCTGTGAGGATTTCACCTCTTCTATCTGCTTCTGTTCTGTATTTTTATGGAAAAACACTTGTGTTGTTAAGCAATATTCCCAAAAGACATTACGTATTAACCCACAAATAAGACTGAAATTTAAGACTGGTCATTAAATAGGAAGGGTCAGGTGTGGTGCAGAGGGAGGGTTGCCTCTGTATCCCCACTCCTGCCACAGGTTCTCACACAAACAAAAGAGTTGGTTACTCACTTTGTTCTCTTTGGTGGTCTCTGTATTTCTGCAGACAGACCTGCCGAAAGAAGACATTTGGAACAGCTCAGGACAAACCAACTGGAGGAGGAGAATTTACTAAGTATTATAAATCATAGTGTGGATACAATCATAGTAGCTGCAGTCATATCCAGTTACAATGCGCGTTGGCTGCATGCTGACTGTTTGTTCTAAAGCACTTTGCAGTAGTTCTGGCAAAATGCTTTGACCAAAAAGCCACATTTTGAAAAGCAAAGTAACTAAATCAATCTATTATCAGTCTTACATTGTAGCATCGTTTACTAGTTTTCAATGGAATTTATATATGCTTCCTCTAAGCAAAATGTTAATACTTGTAGTTGAGACAAAATTCAGATCATTAAAAATAATATCAACCTTGGATATAATTCATATAATTCTTCTATGATACCTCAAAACTGTTATCTGGAAGGAAATATATTACAATTTTATTTGGATTCTAAATATATATAAATTTCTGGAAATGTTGCTGCTTGGAAATAATCATCGCTTGGATTAGTGAAAAGGCTTCATATTTACCTGCTGTGCCTCTGCATCTTAGAACCTATTAGACAGTTTTCTGTAACGCTAAATCAAGCTAATAGTATAGGAGCTAAAACTAAATTTGCTTGGGATTTTAATTATATCTTTGTTTATTTATGGGGCGGGGACATATCTCTATTGAAGTCAATGTGAGAGAAGAATAGCTTATTTCCATAGCATACACAATTTGGCAGATTGAACCCATTTTTTAAAGTATATTGTTTCTAACTCTCTACACCAATGGTGGCGAACCTATGGCAAGCGTGCCAGAGGCGGTACTCAGAGCCCTCTCTGTTGGCACACATACCCCCACTGCCAGCAGCAGGGCCATCAGGCCGCCACTGCCACCCAGAGCAGGAGCCCCACCCAGCACAAAGGAGGGGAAGTGGCCGACTAGCAAGCTCGAGTAAAGGTGATAGAGCAGAGGTCACCAACCATTGTCGATTGGTGGACTGGAAGAAAAGGGAGGGGGAAGCATTTTACATGCGTGCATGTGCGCACGGGGCCGCGAGCACACACGCGCTGCAAATGGGATGGGGCTAGTGCCTGCGTGATACTCACTAGCTTGCATGTTGCAGCCTTGTATCTGCACCCTGTGGTGCGGCGATGGCCGTTTTTGCACCTTGTAGCATGGTAGCCCATTTTTGTGCCCCGGGTTTTGTGTGCCAGAGGGGGCACTCAGAGGCGCCTCCCTGTCCCCCTGAGGGCACCACAATGCTGATGTGGCCCTGGCACTTTGCGATAAATAAGTGGGTTTTGGGTTGCGGTTTGGGCACTCGGTGTCTAAAAGGTTCGCCATCACTGCTCTACACAATGGATTAAAAAAAAGTATTTCGAGATGTAATCCTGGAATTTGTTTTCAATTTGCAATGCTACATCAGGTAAATATGGTGGGGCCCACATGTCAAGGGGTCAATGTCCTGGGATTAGGTTTTCCAAAAAGCTGATCATTTTTGCTTACTTGCTTTGCCACCTTTCCAGAAGTCAAACTGACTAAAAATCAACCTGACTCCTCATTTATGTTGAACAAAATGTTTCAAGCATTGCCCCATAACCTTTCTTTTTCTTATAAAAACCTATCTCATAATTAGGGCCAAATTTAGTGTTACTAGCTCAGTGTTTCTCAACCATGAGCACCTGGAGATGTGCAGACTTAAATGCCCAGAATTCATGCTGGCGAGAGAATTCTGGTAGTTGAAATCCACATATCTTCAAGCGGTCAAGGTTGAGAAACACTGTCCTAGTTAGTTTATACTGGGGCAAATCCAGCATCTAAAGCCCATGGTCAGGGTCAGGAAGCTCAATGCTAGGCACCAAAATGTACGCGTTCTTCCCAATGATGCTTCCTCCTGCTGCTGTGCTAAATAGCCAGTGCCTGATGCAGCCCATCAAGAGGGGTGAGACTACCGCCTCATGAGTAGCTAGGCTGACCGCCATTGCTCCTGCCTCTTCTTCACCCTATGTCAGTGATGGCGAACCTTTTAGAGACTGAGTGCCCAAACTGCAACTCAAAACCCACTTATTTATCGCTGGGTGCCAGGTGGGCATGGCCCACTGGGTGGGCATGGCTGCAGTGGTCATGGCAGAGTGAGTGGGTATGGCCAGGGTGGGTGCGACCACCTCATTGTTGCTTGTGGGAGGGACGCCTGTGGGGGCCGGGCAGGGTTTGGGGAGATCCAGGGGGTCTCTGGCAGGTGGGGTGATGGGCAGGGGGCTCATCCTGCGGGGGTGCCAATTGCTGCGGAGCAAGGCAACGTGAGGCAGGGGCCAGGGCAGCTGCTGCCTGACACCATCGGCCCCCGCAAAGAGAGAGAAACAGAAAGAGAGAGAGAGAGAGAGACTGCTAGCAAGGTTGTTAGAAAGTTGAGAAAGGGGCCATTGAGGACAAGAGGATCTTTTCAGAATACAAGAAAAAGAGATGGCAATGCTGATAGTTAATCAAGTCAGCCCATTCTCTCATAGAGCAACTCAGGGTTAAAAGCAATGATCATGAGGATGAAGAGCTGCTTCCGAACCCTTTGAATCTAAGTCTACAGCTGCTGGTGGTGGTAAACTCAAACCACCATCAAATTAGCTACCATCACAGTGCAGGCATGTCATGAGCTTGAGGGCAGCTTATTCCAGAAGCAGAAAAGCTTCAGCATTTCAAGATTCATATTCTGCTGAACAATACAATTTCTTTCAATTGTAAGAAAGTTTCACTTCGGCATTCTTCTTCAGAGGTTACAAGTACATATATAGCTCAAGCTGAACCTCAAAACGCTGTCTGTAGAGCAAAAGCATTTCTCAGTTATAAGTGATGCCAATTCACCTAGAATTCAGGAACAAAAAAAAAATGTCACCTTAGGAACAAAAAAAGCAGGCTCATGGGCTACCATAAATTCAACTAAGAAATAATTACACGGAGAATGAGAGATTAAGCCCAATTTTCAGGCTGTGAGGAAAGCTGCAATATTATGATGACATTTTCTATAGAGTCATAATTTAAATATTAGCTTTACTGAGGAGACATCAGAGAGATTTTTTTCTTTTATTGTATTTAGCTCACTTCTTCAGTGACACAATTCCATCTGAGTTGCTATTATTATATTTATATTATATATACACATATTTATAGCATCCAATACATAATAACTTGCAAATAAAAATCCTTTGACATTTGCTAATGTGTCATTAAAACTTAGAGATTTATTTTCTAAAACTTAAAATATTTTCCATAACACATTATCCTCCTTAAGGATTAGATATTTAATTAAATCATTAATGATATGTAATTATTCTTACTTGACTTTCTGTTCCATTCAAACTTTAAGCTTTTGATACATTGGGTGTGTTCAGATAGATCTGTCCTTTTTAATTGTTAATCGTGCACCTAGGGTCATTTCCTAAGGCAGGGGTCTTCAAACTTGGCTCTTTTATGATTTGTGGACTTCAACTCCCAGAATTCCTCAGCCAGGCTCACAAAATGGTGTTTGGGAAGGGTGAACAGAAGCAACTGAAGACAGGAACTTCTTTATCATAGACTCCTTCAATAGCAAACTAGTTTTCCATGTAATCTTTAGTTTTTTGGATGTAGGTACAACCAGCTGCTATAGTAAACCATACTTACAGCAAAATAAAGACGTGAGTCTTATCAACACACAAAAGATACAACTTAATATTTTTGTCACAATATCTGGTGCAAATGTTCAAGATGTTATTTGTGTCATGAAGTGATGATAGACTTGTTCTTCTCATGACAAGCTATGGTTCACTACATATAGCTTAGCTTTTGGTAGATTACAATCGGAACATTGCCCAAAGTATTAACCAATTTGAAACATTCCATCCTGTTGGAGAGATTTGGCAACCATTGGTCATATTAACGCTTTGAAGTCCCTTTGTCACCCAGGATCTTGTTAGGTTTTTTTCCTGGTCTATACACTATCCATTATTATGCAGCTTCCCTAGCTGTGTCAAAACATGTAGTCCTCAACTCACAACCATTCGTTTAGTGACCATTCAAAGTTACAAAGGCCCTGAAAAAAGTGACTCATGACCATTTTTCACACAACCGTTGCAGCATCTCCATGGTCACATGATCAAAATTCAGATGTTTGGCAAGCAGTTTGTATTTATGATTGTTGCTGTGTCCCAAGGTCAAGTGATCCCTTTTTGTAACCTTCTGACAAGCAAAGTCAATGGGAAAGGCAGATTCACTTAACAGCCAGATTACTAACTTAACAGCTGCAGTGATTCACCTACCGTGTTTTCCTGAAAGTAAGGCCTACTCTGAAAATAAGCCCTAGCTTGATTTTTGGGGATGGACCTAAAGCAGCGGTTCTCAATCTGTGGGTCGCGACCCCTTTGGGGGTCGAACGACCCTTTCACAGGGGTCGCCTAAGACCATCGGAAAACACATATTTCCGATGGTCTTAGAAACCGAGATACCACTCCTCTATCCATCTCCAGGTGGATAAAAACAACACAGAGAATGGTAAGACTTAAAGCATCAAAGGAGCAACTCCCCGCCTCTCAGGTAGAGCTAGCAAGAGCCAACAACTCAGCCTGCCTTCACCCAGCCTTTTCACCAATCAGAAGCTGCGGCCCGGACATTGGTGTCCATGACGTATCTTCCCAGGGAATCTTTGAAGCCCGCGGAGCTGCTCCAGATCGTGCTTGCATGCAGTCGCTTGCGCCTCGGTGGAAGAGGGGAGACGGGCTGGCGGGGAGTTGAGGGGGGATGAGGCAGGAGGAGGAGGAGGAAGGAGGGAGGGAGGGAGGGAAGGAAGGGTTGTTAGCTGTGGAATCAGCATGCCGGAGGGCTTTGCCATGGGGGTGGGTTCCTTTTGTATTTTGATTCCCTCCCTTTTGGAGGGAGGAATGGGACGTTTTATGATCTGGGGGGGGAAATCTGGTGTCTGTAAATAAAAGCACCGGCGATCATCTTTTCTTTCTGCCAGTTCACCTTGATGCATTCAGTGCAATTGCTTTTTTAAATAGTACTTTTAGATTGTATTCTTTTTTAAATCTTAACTTTAAAAAAAACCTGGGAAGCGCATTCTTAGAGCAAGGCACAGACTTGGTACTTCTCTCCCCCCCACGCCCCCCCAATCCCCGGGTATTTTTATTTTTATTTTTTGTTGGCAAAATCGGATCCGCAGCTGCTAAAAATGAATAGTGGCTTGCGAGGGAGGGGGCTGCTGTGAGCAGCAGAAGACAGGCTGGTGCATCCGAGGTGTTGTTCACTTGCTCGCCTCCTTTCTGTTGACCCCCACCCGGTCTAGATCAGAGTTGCTGCTTTGCGCGGGCATGAGCTAGGATGGCCATTCATCGGGTTGGTAAAAATGTTGGAAGGAGAGAATGAAATAGCTGGAATCTGGGAGAGCTGTAAAGTTGTATCCTTCTGTTTTGGGAAACTTCCATGAAAAAGCATTAAGCATCCCACCCACCCAACCCCTTCTTGTTCTCCTTTCACAGCCTCCTCACAGGCAGAGGAGGTCATTTTCTGGGGGGGGGGTGGAGGGAAGGAGAGGATGCTTTGGAAGTTTGCCCCCCCAACCCTCCCTTCCTCAAATAATTTGGCTCCTCTTAGCTCATGGGGAGGGAAAGGGGAGGCGCGTGTGCACGTGCCACAAAACGTGCTTCCTCGCCAAATACGTAATCCATTTTGGGGAAAGAGGGGGGAGAAGGAAGCCATTGGATTTACTTGTGAGTAAGCATCCCAGAGGCTCCTTCTCCTCACCTCCTCCGACCTTAAACGGCTCCCTCCTGAAGAAGTTCGCTTTCTAGATTTTTCCCCATCCTAAAAAGGGTCTTTGGTGGCGCAAGAGAAGGCGAGGGAGAAGGGTTGGGGGGAAAAACAAACAAACCCGGGGATCCCGTTAATCAACTCACAGCCTTAGCGGGGTAAAGGGCTGAGCCGGGACTGACTCTCACCCTTATTCATGAGTAAACCCTGCGGGGTATCCGCTGATGGGAGGGGAGTGACCCTCCGGGATCCCGACCGCCAGCTGGATCAGGCGCTTGGAGAAGCAGATCCCAGAGAGGGAATAAAAGTTGGAGCAGGTGAGGCTTTGACCCCCTCCAGTCTTTGAGGACCCACCCTCCGATTGTCCCTCTCCCCAGCTGGGGACCCTCCGGAGCAAGATGGGGTTTTTTGGGGGGCATCCAGATCTTGTGGATCTGGGCGACATCCTTTTGCCTGCAGACCCTGGAGTCAGCCCGCAGGTTTGAGTCTTCCCCTCACAAAAGTGCTTCGGTTCGCAGCTTCGAACGGCCCCCAAAGTTGGCCCTGAAAGTTGGGGGCAAGGATTTTTCATCAGGGCCAAAGAGACGAACCATCCCCCCTAAAAAAAATATTGCAAGACCATCTCTCCAAACTCGGATGCAGGACTAAATATTCGGAGTGGAGTGACATTCATTCTCTCACACCCACTCGCCAAACATACATTTAATTCCCCCTTAATCCCCACCGTAGCCACCTCCAATCTTCAGCACACAACTGAATCAAACCGGTCTGTTATTAAGAGATATTTACATTATGATTATCAGATGTTTACATTATGATTCATAACAGTAGCGAAATTACTGTTATGAAGTAGCAATGAAAATAATTTTATGGTTGGGGGTCACCACAACATGAGGAACTGTATTAAAGGGTCACGGCATTAGGAAGGTTGAGAACCACTGACCTAAAATAAGTCCTACCCCAAAAAATAAGCCCTAGTTTGGGGGTGAGGCACACACTTAAAAATCAAGCTAGGGTAGGGTGGGGGTGTGGATCTGCCCTACGCGCCCTGTACCCACTTACCTTGCAGCCAGGCCTCTCCTTGCCAGCCCACTTCTGAGGTGTCTTCTGCAGCCAGGACTGCATTTCTCAGTCACAGGCCTTTCTGGAAGGCACTGCAGCCAAGAACTGAGCTATGGATTCAATCCATAGTTCGGTTCTGCAAGATCTCTGCAGCCGAGGATTGAGCTATGGACTGAATTGGCTGCATAGGCCTTTCGGAAAGGTCTGACTGCAAAATGCAGGCCGAAATGCATTTGCAGAATGAAGCTGTTCCTTTAGCCCTAGAAGAAGTGGACCAGCTGGGTGGGGCTGTTGGTGCCAGAGGTGAGTAAGACATCCCCTGAAAATAAGACCTGGTGCCTCTTCTGGAGAGAAAAAAAGACCCGGTCTTATTTTTGGGGAAACACGAGTAGCAGCTGTGGCAAGAAAGATCATAAAATGGAGCAAAACTCACTTAACAAATGTCTTGCTTAACATAAACTTTGGGCTCAATTGTTGTCATAAATTGAGGACTACCTGTATCAGATTTGAAAACACCCCATGAGAGAAATTCTAAGGATTGATAGATAGGAATCCAAATGGTCTGCAAATTGTGGAGGAAAAGAATCCTCATGGGCAGCTGTAGATTATTACAACACAGGGGTACAGGGTCTTCCTTCTCTTTCCAGTGTTTCTGCAACGTTGGCCATTTTAAGATATGTGGACTTCAACTCCCAGAATTCCCTAGCCAGCCATGTTGGCTGGGGAATTTTGGGAGTTGAAGTCAACACATCTTAAAATGGCCAAGGTTGAGAAACACTGCAAGACCATCCTATTTATATTTTGTCTAAGGATTATGTGGAAGAAGAGAATACCTAGTAAACATCTTTCTTTCTTTGCCCCACCCATCCGTTGTTTCTTACCATGATAGCATTTTTATTAATGTAATCCTCCAGCTCTTTGTGAAGGGACAAAGCATAAATGGGAAGATAATTCAATTTTATGCCAGATGAACACACACACAAAATTATTTATTTTGCTCTGATAGATAACTGACTGCTAAAAAGAATCCATGGCATATCAGGGAGAAAACAACTGGGCTTAGTTTAAATGTTGCTAGAAGACTGCAAACTGCAAACAAATAGCAGAAGTGAAGGCTTCCTTTTGTGACATATGGAGAATTAATCTCAGATGGATTAATTTAAGTAAATATTTTAAACACAAAGATCCTTTAGTTTCAGCTTTTAATATTGACAGCAGCAAGATATCAGGGAAGAAAAGCATTTGTTAAAAACTTGAGTTCTTTTAAGTACTATAGGTTTTTTTATTTATAGCTCCTTGACGCATCTCTCTCTCTCTCTCTCTCTCTCTCTCTCTCTCTCTCTCTCTCTCTCTCTCTCTCTCTCTCTCTCTCTCTCTCTCTCTCTCTCTCTCTCTCTCTCTCTCTCTGTGTGTGTGTGTGTGTGTGTGAGAGAGAGAGAGAGCATATACATATACATACACATACACACAAATATATATTCCCTTCTCACACATGTCTTTCTCAATCTCAGGTCTGGGAGTTTGAGGGCTCTGCTTAGGATCTTAACTCTCCCTAGCACTGCACTCTTCTGGACAAAGAGCTCTGAAGTTGTTCCTGGGATCTGGTGGAGCCATTCTCCTTTAGGAGCCCAATTGATCCTGCCACCACCAGGACAGAGACAGAGACAGAGAGAGGGAGGGAGGGAGGCAGAGAGAGACAGAGAATATCATATTGTATGTTCAATGGAACCATTAGTTCTATGAAGTGCACTCTCTCTGGTCATTTCTTTTAAATGCTTTCTGAACATATACCAATAAAGGAGAATATTTGCAGCTCAGGGTTGAAATGAAGGGTTCTTGGTACTCTCTAACCTTGGTTGTTTTGTTGCAGATGCAACATCACCAGTGCACTGACCAAGTTACCTAGTTTAAGTAAAGAAATGTCTGCAAGAAAACAATCAAGCTCAGAGAGCACCAAGGGCTTTTAATACATTTTTCAACTACAGACACTTGAAAAAGGGCCTTTGGGTTAGTTGGAAATGCATTGGGCCAAACAATCAATATTGCAGGGACGCTTTAAGGACCATATTTATCCTTCTTTGTGCTATCCCCTTGCATTTCATTTCTGTGGTCATGAGTTTTTCAAATGTCTTTCATTATATTTAATGCTATTATAGTTGGGCTGCAAAAGTCCAGACATCCATGTGATGGCATAAAGTGTTATAGAAAGTCTTTTCAGACTTTCAGTGGATGTCCACATTTCTGCAGCTCAGGTAACTTTGCCCTTTTATATTTATCTCTAATGTTAGAATGTTATTTTGTCTCTCACAGTGATAATAAGATTCCAAAAATGGTCCTCAAGAGGAAACATCAATGGTTCCCCTGCAGAGATGCTATTTCAAGTTCCATAGACTTGTCAAAAAAGGTGTTTCAGCTTGGGAGGAGAAAGAGCTATCAAAGTTCAAAAATCTATTTTTGTATGGAAGAGGAGGCTGCAATTCTACCACCACTCTTTAATATGAGTCATTCAATTCAACATCATTTATTCCTGAATGGTAATTAGTAGGATTTTATAGTAATTCGCCAAAAAGTGCAATATATTTTTACAATGTACATTGGCTTCCAAATATCTAGCTGTAGAGGTAGACAGACATTTTTTATTGTATAGAGTTGCAATTGGAAAGAGACATTTTGAACTAGGAATGCTCTGTTGATGCAAAGCTTCTGTCTGTAATTTTAGGTGAACTCCCTTGCTATTATAGTCACAAATCCAATATCCCAACTGTACCTGGAATAGAAGATATACCTCTTAGAGGTGAATAGTTCCAAAAAGGTTAAATTGTATAACCCACCTACATCCTTTCGAATCTAGATATACTCTTACAAGGAAAGGAAGGTAAAACGAGCATGATTAGGAACTTTTGCAGAGTACATCACAATATCCAATATTTATTCAAACCAGTAGTGGGATTCAAATATGTGAACAACCAGTTCTCTGTGTGGATGCCACTTCTGGAAGTCCATTCCGGGTGTGGGCAAAAAAAAAATTAGCTACCGGTTCTGCTGAAGTGGTGCGAACTGGCTGAATCCCACCACTGATTCAAACCCATATTGCATAGATCAGGGGTCTTCAAACTTGGCCCTTTTATGACTTCTGGACTTCAACTCCCAGAATTCCTCAGCCAGGTATACTGGCTGAAGAATTTTGGGAGTTGAAGTCCACAAGTCATAAAAGGGTCAGGTTTGAAGACCCCTGTCATAGATCAAAGGCCAGAAAGTCAGGACTTCTGTAGCAAGATATAGGGCCAAATGTTCTCCTTGTTGGATTGTATCTAATGGAGCAAAGTGAAGTGCCATTTCACTCTGCTTGGCTGATAAGATAGGAAGATGTCAGTGATCCACCATGCTGAGTCTACTTTCAGAACCTCACAAATTATTACCAGTGTTATTATATGATTTAACATAAAGCTGATTCCCTTTCAGCTGTTCTGTTGGATGTACACAGCTCTTAACTATCTTTTAACTTGGCTGTTGGGATCATAGATTGTAAGATTACACAATGGATCGTGAATAATAGCACACCATTTTTTGTGTCCATCTCTCACTGATATTCTTGCATTCTTTATTTACTGTCTTGCTGAAGTTATACTAGAGCTGTAAAATTTAGCTGATCATCTTGTCCATGGCTTCAGCATATCAACAACATTGGAGCGAAACTTTGTGTGATGTTGTTTTGCCCTTTCCCAAATGCTTGTATTCTGCTGAGAGACACCTCAATATGAGCCTACAATTTATACATCATTTATGTTGCTTTGCTTCTCTAATAAAGTTCCACAGCTACAATTCTGTCAAATGACACCTCGGTACAAATCCCAGATGGACCCAATCTGTTCTGCTTCCTCATCCAAGGACAGATATAATTGACTAAAATTCCTGCTCAGATGAGATTATTAGACATCAGACTAGCATAGCCAACTGGGATTTCACAGTTCTTTGGTTAGAGTAGCTACTGCATCTCCATTTAAAATGCAAATAGGCATAAGTGTGTATTGTACTGAGTTCAAATAAATGTTTGTCTGTTGCTATGAAAATTCCTTTCAGAAACAAATAACTAGGTCATGTCCTCCAATCTAAGCTTAAATGCAGGTAGTTCTTGACTTACGATGACAATTGAGCCCCAAAATTTCCTTCACTAAGCAAGACAGTGAGTTTTGCCCCATTTTAGGACAGTTCTTCTCACAGTTGTTAAGTGAATCACTGCAGTGGTTAATAACATGAATGTTAAGTGAATCTGGCTTCCTCATTGACTTGGCTTGTCCAAAAGTTGCAAAAGGGGATCACATGGTTGTGGGCCTGCCCCGTCGTGCCCACATTTCGTCAACTCTCCGCATGCTGCACTGGCTGCCTATTGGTCTCCGAGCGCAATTCAAAGTGTTGGTTATTACCTATAAAGCCCTTTATGGCATTGGACCAGGATACTTACGGGACCGTCTTCTGCCACATACTTCCCTTCAACCGGTGAGAGCGCACAGGGTCGGCCTCCTCCGGGTCCCGTCAGCGAAACAATGCCGTCTGGTGGGTCCTAGGGGGAGGGCCTTCTCTGTTGTGGCGCCCACCCTCTGGAACCAACTGCCCCCTGAAGTCCACGTTTCCCCCACTCTCCCGGCCTTCCGGAAGAATTTGAAAACTTATCTATGCCGGCAGGCCTGGGGATGACTGTGATTGTGTCTGTATGATGAATGTGTTTGGGGGGTCTTTTAAATGTTTTGTCGACTCGGTTTTTGGTTTTTAAATGCTGTGATGTTGTTTTTTTGTTCATGTTGTTAGCCGCTCCGAGTCCTTTGGAGAGGAGCGGCATAAAAATCCAATTAATAATAATAATAATGATGATGCCAGGACACTGCAACCATCATAACTACATGCTAGTTGCCAAGCGGTCAACTTTGTGTGACCGTAGGAACTCTGCAACAGTTGTTAGCATGAAAAACAGTAATAAGTCACTTTTCACAGTGGCATAGCTATAATTTTGAACAGTCACTAAATGAATGGTTGTAAATTGACGTAATTGGTTGTAAATTGACGTAATGACGTCTAGAAGAAAAAGGACATCAGAAGTGGGAACAACAAAAGTGAAAGAGCAGCAACCATGCTTCAGGATGAGATGGGGGGGGGTGGGGAAGGCTGAGAAAGATATTACAGATCAAGGACTGAAGCTTAAATATCTTTATTTAAAATACGGTCAGGCCACAATTTGCTCCTTAAAGGAAAATACATTATTTTCAGTTATCTAAAGAAGAAAAAGATGTAGGTGCAATTGTCATGAGTCACCTTCTTAAATGTTCCCAAATGGGGCAAAATATTTTATTTATCTAGCCTGTGGCAATCAAATGGCAAAATAAACAAAGAGTGTAGAGAAAGGTCCCATGACCTTCTTTTCCACAGTTTGCAGTATCTGATTTCCCACCTGTCAGTCAACTGCTTTTCTCTCAAGGGCCTTTTTCAAGATCAGCTATCAGCACAGCAGATCCAGGTACCTGCAGCACAGGCTGCAGAATAAGGGACAGGGATATGTAGTAGGAGAAAACCACAAGAGAAGCATCTTCTGCCTCTTTGCAAGAAAAAACTATATGGGTTATTTTCATCCTTGAATGGGGTCCAGTGATGGATGGCGGTGGGGGGGAGGAGAAGAAACCAGAAGCTTCTTTTGCAGAGGAAATAAATGTTCAGGGAAGTGGACAATGGATTTAGGCCACCAACACAAATTTTTTTCCAAAGCATTGATATAACAAAGTGCAAATTGCTTCCAGATGGCTCTCTACTATCATCAAGTCGTTGATGAAGAAGGGATCACAACTGTTTGATGCTCTACTTAAGTTATGTTCACTTATTGCTCCTTTGCAAAACTTTGGGCTTATGAGTTGAAAGGATTTATATAATATCTAAGAGGGGGGAGAGAGACTATACAAATGCAATTATCTCTGGAAAAAGTCAGAGTTCATTGTGTCTCTTAACTTGGGGTTTTTTATTTCTTTTTGTTTCTTTTAATGTGACTTAGAATTTTTAAAAATAAATATAAACAAAACAAAACAAAAACCTCTAATTAAATCCCTTTCATTTCCCCAACTTTTTAATAAAAACCCTTTGATTGATTTTAGTCTTCTGTAAGATCTTAATATTATGCTCAGTTCTGCATAAGATTTAATCATTTTATTGAAAGTTAATGATGTTTCGGTGTTTTCCCTCTGCGATTGCCTACAACTTCCCCATACAATTTAAAAACAGAATATGAGTAATATAAATAATTAAAGAAACAGGATTATTAGATTTTAAAAAATGAAATACCATAAATAGAGATTGCTATTCTAAACATACTAACCAGGTAGAAGGTCTTAGTAAACTGAGTGAGGTTGACTTCAGAAGGGAAGTTGTGTGTATATTGTAAATATGTGATATGAGGATCCACAGGGTATCAAAAGCAGATGAGTAATGTCAACAGTATCCCTTTGTATCAAATGAGATATTATGCTCACTGTAGACAACTTAATCTAAAGACCCAAGGCCTTATGAAGATTTCATGGAGATATCGATTTTATTTGCATACTTCTCTCCAGTCAAGTTTTCAGGCCTCTGGAAAAGTTGAGCCATTCTGTCTCTGATTGTCTGCTGTGTTGTGAGGGAGAAAAGAAGAGAAGATATTGTAGAGAATGAATACATCAGAGTGGAGAAAAAAAAGAAGAGTGCTATAGAGCAGGGCTTTTCAACCTTTTCAGAGATTGTACCACTTTTAGGATACGGCAATATTCGAGTACCACTAATCGCCTAGCCGATGGGCATGGCCTGCTCGACACCACTCACTGGACACAGCTTTACTCAAGACAGCTGAGTCTGAATGGAACAAGTTGCACTGGCTAACTCGATGTGGGGACAACTCGGTGCCCCACAAACTCACCTCCCCAAACTACTAGCAGCCAAGCGCATGCTCGCACACACACACCACATTCCAGGTTTGGGGACTTTTATCCACAGAGGATGGAGAAGGCCTTCTCCCCAAGCCCAGGCATGATTGTCAATTTGCTAGCTCAGATGTGTAATGCAAGCTTGGAATGTTGTGTGTGTGTGTGTGTGTGTGTGTGTGTGTGTGTGTGTGTGTGTGTGTGTGCGTGCGTGTGTGTATAGCAAACTAAAGAGATGTTCTTTTCCCAATCCCAGACGTCGTTGGTGTTTCCCTGTCCGGTGGCCCCTCCCGGCAAAGCAGGAGGTGGAGGACGTTTGCAGGAAGCAATTCCCTCCAAGTCCAACTTCTGTCTTGACAGATCTCTAGAGAGCAAGAGGAGGCTGCAGGAGAGCAGCGCACCTGGGTCCTGCACAAGGAAGGCTGGCCCTTCTCGAAAGGGAATTCCCATTTCCAATCATGCGTGGTAAGGATGCTGGATTGTTGAGGCAGCCTTCCCTCACACAGCTCCCCTGCCACCCCCTCCTCCTCTCCAGAGATCTGCAGGGGAGATAGAGATCTGGACGGTAAGGTGCAGCCTCCATATTGGCCACTTCTACCTCTCCAAGCCCTCCTCGATTAAACAAACATTATATATAAATTAAAGCACAGCCAAAGAGAAAACATAGTTCAATCACTAATTACAGCTCTTCACATATCTTTGGGAAAAACCACCTTTATTGATGTTAGGAAGGAAGAGTAAATCTTAATAAGGAACTCTTAACAGGAAGGGAATTAAAGACACCAACATGTCTTGTTCTTTCTAATCTGCCTTCCCTTTAGTTCTCATTTTATTATTATGTATTTTATTATTATGTATGGCATAGGACCCAGTTATTTACAAGACCGCCTTCTGCCAGTAAATACCTCCCATCGACCAGTTCGCTCCCACAGAGAGGGCCTCCTCAGGGTGCCATCGGCTAAGCAGTGTCAGCTGGTGGAGCCCAGGGGGAGAGCCTTTTCTGTGGGGGCACTGACGATGTGGAACGAGCTCCCCCCAGAACTCCGGACGTGTCATGATCTCCGCATCTTCAGAAGAGAATTGAAGACTCATCTCTTCAATCAAGCTGGCCTGGCCTAGACCTCCTCAGGTTTTTATGTAAATCTATATGTAAATTTTTTAAACAAGGTTGTTCGGGTTTTAGAATTGGGATTTTAACAGGTTTTAGTAACAGCCATGTATTAATTTAATTTATTTTTAAATATTTATTATTATTATCTGTTTTAATTGGGCTGTAAACTGCCCCGAGTCCTACGGGAGAGGGGCGGTATAGAAATTTAAGAAATAAAATAAATAAATAAATAAATAAATGTATTTAAGAAGAAGATCAAAGGCCTCCATAGCTCAGGATACACACCTTAAAACCAGAAAAACTTAGTTAATCCACAATACCGCCCTGTGAAGAATGAAGATAATCTTTGGGCCCTGAGAGCATGCAGGTGTCCAGTAAGAATATTAGTGGCACACCCGTCAGCAACTGGAAATGCATAAGTCCATGTACTTCTCTTCCCTGTCTCACAACTCAATCCATACATCCTTTAATTTTCAGACACATCTTTTACTCATAAGGTCCTTTAAAAACCCACAAATTAATTTCCTGTAATTAGCAGGAAAAATAAAAATAAATCTAGCTCTCCTGAATTCTTTCCCTAATGGGAAAAGGAAAGTTCACAACCTGCAGGTTGCTAGCAAAGTCATCAAATAATGTAGTTATTGCTGCTAAAGGCAAGAATAAATAATGAATCAATTTTGCAGCTCTCTCCTGTTACTATATCCTCTTACCTCCAGAACGTGGCCTGGGATTGCACAAGGGGCTAGGCTAAACTCCAGTTGAGTAGTTTGCAGTCAGGTGTTCAGTACAGACCTTGCCAATGTGATTTTAATAGCCAAGAAAGAGATAGGAAAACTTGAGGAAAATTTTGCAATCAATAAACCATGGTGGACTCCTCTTGTTTTGCTCTATTTTGATTTTCCTCCTCAGCAGCAGCCCATCGATTTCAGAACTGCATGACCACAAGATAGAGGCCGTCAGCCTCCCAATCCCTGCTTAGAGAGGGATTAGCATTTTGGCCAGGGTCAGGCCATACACCCCCAATTAAAGGAAAAACCTGAATCCAGCAGACCAGAAGGCAGTCCAGCCACTGCACCCCTCCGTTTCCTTCTCCTCACCCCCTGGGCATAGAGACAGTCGCTGATCCTCGCTATAGCTGGGTCAGGACTTGCAAGTACCTCCGTCCTGCAAAGTGGTGCTCCTCGGCCCTCCCGCCCACTGCCATGCCATCAGCCCCAACTAAAGGCCGCGTGCTCCAGGCTCACCCTCCCAAGGAAGGGGGCGGCAGCCGAAGCTATATCAGATCTGCAGCTTGTCAGCAGTGCTCAAAGGCTGCCCAACTTTACTCCGGGATTTCGTAGTTGGAAAGCAGAGGGGCAGCACCGCATTTGCCAGCCTGATGGCACCTGCTGGAAAACCTCCTGCTTCCCCTCCCCCAATGGCTACCTCCTTCGGAGCCTTCCTGATCCCAATGGGCCTGCCGGCATAGATCCGCCTGCTTCGTCCTGCAAAGCACGGCTCACCCATCGTTCCCACCCACCGCCATGCTGGCAGACACACACACACACAACTTGCATTCAAGTTATCAGATACTTTAGTTGTCCTTTATGTCCACAGTTGGCCTTCTAAGAAATGGGCATTTGTTCACTATAGCAGTAAATGTGTAAACTCCCAATTTTCTCAATGCCCCAGAAGATTGTAGGTGATGGTGGAGACCTTAATGCTAGCTGTATTTAAGTTGCTACCAATAGCCCAAAAGGAAAAAGAAACTTATAAATTTTAGATGCTTACAGAAAACGAGCTATATACTAAGAATGGGTCACTAGCTGGCCCTTAGTGAACAGAGGACAAAATCAAACCAGTTATTATTATACATTGCCTCCATTTGTTCTGCTGATAAGGAAATAAATGGATGTTGTGGTCTCCTTTGATTCTAACACATTAAATATGACTATAAAAACAGATACCTTTAGAATTAAATGCTATAGAAATACTGTCTTTGTGCTCACTGATTATGTTGTTGATGCTAATATGCTACACTTCTTGTTCCCCTGTAAATAGTCTTTACATATCAAAGGCATGCAATTTGACTTACAACTTGGCAGCATCTGAAAACCTCTGGTCAAATTTATTCTGGAATTCTGTGTACCTGTTGCTTCCAAAAAAAGGTAAGGCAGAATTTCCTCCTGATCTGACAGCACATTGACAACTATATTCTGCAGGGTAAGAACTAGCATCTTGATTGGGAAAATTGTCCTCTAACAAGGCATAGAATTTACAAAGTTTAAATTCATAAACAGGAAATGAAGCAGTGAACTTAATAAAGCTATTCTTTTGTGTTATTATGTTGGTCAAAGACCAGGACAAATATAATCATACATATTATTTGCTCTCTTCTCTTAGTTCTAGCTAAATCAGATCCTACTTGAGTAATCGGGGGGGGGGAATCATGGTAAAGGGAATAATTACAAGTAGTCCTTGATTTACAACAGTTTATTTATTTATTTATTTATTTGTTTGTTTGTTTGTTGGATTTATATGTGGCCTGGCGTCATGTGATCCCCTTTTGTCATCTTTTGATAAGCAAAGTCAGTGGGGAAGGCAGATTCACTTAACAGACAAGGTTACTAACTTAACAGCAACTGCAGTGAATCACTTAACAACTATACCAAGCAAGGTCGTAAAATGGGGCAAAAATCACTTAGCAAATATCTTGCTTAACAACAGAAATGTTGGGCTCAATTGAGGTCGTAAGTCGAGGACTACCTGTATTAGGCATTGTAATGCTGCAGTCTGCTTCAAGACCTCCCTTGGGGTGACTTTTTCTACTGAAATGCTATTTCATGGTCTGCTGGCATTCAGTAGAAGAAACTTACTGTAATGAGCAATTCCATTCACCGTCCTTTTGATATGAATTGGCCTTCCCCTATCAGCTTTCCATTGTTCTACTGGCTGCGTATCTTCTCTTATGCTACAGCGCAAGGAAAGTGTAGTTTGGTCTTAGGAACATTACCCACAGTGGCCAGTCCTTTTATGAAAGAATATTTCAAAAGCTTTCTTAACTGGAAGAAGTATATTTATTTATCCTGCCCTCCTTTAGAAGTGTAGCACATTTAGTGGCATGGATGGGGGTTTTTTTCCTTTCCTTTCACAGGACTGCTCATTGTTTGACTTGATAAATATAATTTGAATCCAACCCTCAGAGATATAGACAAAGTTAACAGGCTAATTTTCAAACTCTCACTCCCATAGTGTAAAGCACTGAGCTTCCCTTTGTTCATAGTCATCAGGCTAAAAGATGTTGTGATGCTAGGCAATAAATTCTCAAGTTTTATCACGGCAACAAAATAAAATTGCAGGAGAAAAAGTGAAAAGGAAACAATCTGCTCTTCTTAAGCTGCATACATTTTTAATACGCAATGTTCAATTCTCTTTTTGAAAAGTGTCTGGCAGCACGATTATGACTGTGTACTTTGTCAGGTATAATACTGTAATTTAAAAAGAAAAGAAAAATGTATTTTTTTTTTAAAAAAAAGCTTCTGCTAAGTTTCAAGCCAAGAACCTTCTCTATGATAAATAAAGGTTTTAACCAGTATGCTATTTTATCAATACTATTAAACTGAGATATAGCCTTAAATCAGTGGTTCTCAACCTTTCTGAGGTTGAGACCCCACTTGCCCTGCCCATGCGCGCCGCAACCCCGACCTGGGGGCGCGCGCGTGTGCGCGCGCGGGCAAAATTTTTTTTTTAATTATTTAAAAAAATAAAAAAAACAAAAAAACAAAATGGCGGCCGGGACAGGCGGATCTGCGCATGCGCGGATCGGCCCGTCGCACGCGCCATGCATGCACGCATCCGCCCGTCGCGGGCTGCCATTTTGTTTTGTTTTTTTAAATGTAAACAAAAAACAAAACAAAAAAAAAATGGCGGCCGCAACAGGCGGATCTGCGCATGCGCGGATCGGCCCATCGCACGCGCCACATATGCACACATCCACCCGTCGCGGGCCACCATTTTGTTTTTTTTATTTTTTATTTAAAATTTTTTTTAAAAAATAAAAAAACAAACAAAATGGCGGCCGCGATGGGCGGATCTGCACCTGCGTGGATCGGCCCATCGCACGCACCGTGCATGCATGGATCCGCCCATTGCGGTCCGCCATTTTGCTTTTATTTTATTTTATTTTATTTTATTTTTTTTAATTTTTTTTAATTTTTTTTAATTTTTTTTAATTTTTTTAATTTTTTTTAATTTTTTTTAATTTTTTTTAATTTTTTTTTAATTTTTTTTCCGGCGCGACGGGCGGATCTGAGTGTGCGCGGTGCGCGCGTGCCAAAAAAAAAATTTTTTTTTAAAAAAATTAAAAAAAATTAAAAAAAATTAAAATAAAAAAACAAAATGGCGGCCGGCGGTGCCCGGAGATCCCCGCAAAATGGTTTCGCGACCACCCCAAGGTTGAGAACCACTGCCTTAAATGAAAAGGCTTCTCTTATTCTGTAGTCAATGAACTGCTGAGACTATCCAGAAACAAAACTGAAGTGCTGTAGCCCAAATGGATAGGAACCCTCAAGGGAAAAGTGTTTTACTTTAAAAGTAAAACAGAAAAACAATTCCTGAGGTATCTTTATAACAGCAGTTCTCAACCTGTGGGTCGCGACCCCATTTGGGGTCGAACGACCATTTCACAGGGGTCGCCAAACACCGCAGTCCGCCTTTTTTTTCCCTCGACCGGCGCAGGGGGCAGCACTGCGCATGCGCGGGGAAGCACCGTGCATGCACGATGCGGGCGTCGCGCGCACTCCGTGCATGCGCAATGTGGGCTTTCGCGCCGTGCATGCGCAATGCGGGCTGTCGCGCCACACATGCGCGGTGCAGGCCGTCGCGCCGGGCATGCGTGGTGCAGGTCGGGGTCGCGCCGGGCATGCGTGGTGCAGGTCGGGGTCTCAACCTGAAAAAGGTTGAGAACCGCTGCTTTATAAGAAAGTGGGGGTTTAGTAGAGTTGCCTGTTTCTATCCTGAAATTGTTGCCTATTCATTCTAATGATAGGGCAGTGAGTAGCGTGTGAATAAAACCTTGGAGCTAATTGTATCTTTGATAATTCCATTATTTATGAGCCCCATCAGTTAATATAATGCCACGTTCATGCTTACATTTATTAAAAATAGATATTAAACAAAAAGAGAGGAATCCAATTGCTGGGATGGAAATAACATTTTACTAGTTTGCAAGATTTGGGACTGTAGCTTATACCAAATAGCATGGAGGTTGCTTGATTTAAAACTGGACTTTGCTTGTGCTTTTGATATATTGCCCAGAATATGTGTATAATAAAGTAAAGACTTGAATTATAGATTTTTTTCCACAATATGGAAGTTAAAGGTTGGTTATTGGATAGGACAGTGGTGGCGAACCTATGGCACACATGCTGGAGGTGGCAATCAGAGCCCTCTCTGTGAGCACGTGCAGTCACCCCAGCCACGTCCCCCTTCTCACCAGCAGCCCCCCTGGAGCAGAGTTGCCCTTGAGCGTGGTCCGCACGGAGCAGCCGGGCAGCAGGGACAGGACTCCACCCTCATGTCCCGTCGCGCGCAGATGATGCTGCGGGGCATGGGTGGAGGATGTGGCTGCCACAGCGCTTCTGCACTTCTTCGGCAATCTACTGCAGTGGGCCATGGAGGCAGTGGGTGGTCTTGCGGGGGAGCGGGGGCGGAGCAGGTGGGAAGGCAGGGGCGGGTTTTGGGCACTCAGTCTCTAAAAGGTTCGCCATCACTGGGATAGGAGATAAAGCATTGAATGCTCTATTCTTGGTTTATTTAGGGATAAGTGCATAAGAAATGTTGATGTTGATGTTGATGTGTCATGGATACAGCCAGGAATATGTATAAGTTTTTGTATGCAAGCAAAGCTACATTGCTGGGCCGAGAACCACAACTGTTTGCAGGAAATTTTACAGAGATTTTATGATGCACCAAAAAGTACATATCTAAAACATAATGTATATGAAGAACAGAGTAGCTGTGTTTTACAGACAAAATAGAGTGCCCAATTGCAAGCTATATATAAATGGCAAAAAAAACAAAACAAAACCCAGAGCGAGCAAATGTAAAACAATGCATAAAGAAATCTTAAGAGGTACAAATGCTGGTAGAAAGTTAGTGTCAAAACAAGTAAAAACAATTGTATATAAGAGCATGAATTCTGTCCATTTTATTATATGAAAGTGAAAGGAGAAACGTAAAAGTAATTTGAATTCAAGTGAATGGGTTACAGAAGAACTGATGTGGTAAAACACAAAGTAAAAATGAACAGGTGATAGAATACAAAGGCGAGCAACCATTATGAAAGCCATATCTACAACTGGCTTCATCAAAGGACGAGAATAAATTAGAATCAGTTTGATAACAAATATGTTATTACTATTATTCATTAGATAATCAGTTTGATAACAAATATGTTATTACTATTATTCATTAGATTTACATTCTGCCTTTGTTTTGTACAACTCAAAGTGAAATATAAAGCATATGAAGAAATGGTGAATGAGTCTAAGGAAAGGGAAAGAAAGATTTGATTAGATGGAGTTGATGATTACCACGATCAGTTTTGGTCACCACGATTTAAAAAAGCTCTAGAAAGAATACAGAGAAGAGCAACAAAAATAATTAGGGGCTTGGAGGCTCAAACATATGAAGAACAGTGGCAAAAATTGCTTATGTCTAGTTTAATGAAAAGAAGGATTAGGGATGACATGATAGCAGTGTTCCAATAGCTAAGGCACTGCCACAAAGAAGAAGGAGTCAAGCTGTTCTCCAAAGCGCCTGAGGGCAGAACAAGAAGCAGTGGATGGAAACTAACTAAAGAGAGAAGCAACCTAGAACTGAGGAGAAATTTCCTGACAGTGAGAACAATTAACCAGTGGAACAACCTGCCTCCAGAAACTGTGAATGCTCCAACACTGGAAGTTTTTAAGAAGAGACTGGACAGCCATTTGTCTGAAATGGTATAGGGTTTCCTATCTCAGCAGGAGGTTGGACTAGAAGACCTCCAACGTCCCTTCCAACTCTATTATTATTATTGTTGTTGTTGTTGTTGTTATAGATCTCTGAAATGAGAGCAAACACCCAAAGGCAATGTATGATTTGGTGGAAGCAAAGGGCTTTGCAACAATAGAAAACTAAAGAGAAAATGTTGCTGGTATAAAGTAGCTTTATTTACATTTCCTTTTCCTCATTTTCAATCAGCTTTTTCTTTGACTTTCCTTTTTCCTATTATCTATATTTTCCATAATATTTCTTATGTTAAAGGAAACAGCATAGAGTATATGTTATGTTCCAATAATTACAGGTAATCCTCAACTTACAACAGTTCATTTAGTGACCATTCAAAGTTACAATGGCACGGATTGTAACTTACAACCATTGCAGCATCACCATGGTCATGTGATACAAAATTCATATGTTTTGCAACTGACTCATATTTATAACGGTTGCAGTGCCCTGGGGTTATGCAATCCCCATTTGTGATCTTCTGACAAGCAAAATCAATGGGGAAGCCAGATTCACTTTACAACTGTGTCACTAACTTAACAACTGCAACTGATTCACTTAACAACTGTGGCAAGAAAGGTCATAAAATGGGACCAAAATTCACTTAACAAATGTCTCACTTAGCAATAAAAATTCTGAGCTCAATTGAAGTCGTAAGTCGAGGACTCCCTATATAATTATCAATATATTTAAATAACCATACCCATATAAAACAAGCAGGCACTTTGGTTAAAAGTGCCTGAAAAAAATTGTTCATAAGCAGTGAACAAATACTACTTATACACACGTCCCCTAGTATCCATAAAATATAATTTTTAGTACACCTATTTCCCTTATGTGTACATTTCATGCATATTATTTTTTTTTAAAAGACAAAAACTGCAGGAAGAGCAACAGGATATTCAAGGTCACAATTTGTTGACTCTAGAAATGTGAATTAACATACATATCAACCAGCCCAATTCTGGTCATTCAGTTTGAATGTATATTGCAGTTTACAGATGTTAGCATTAACTTGCAGTTATGTCCACCAACACCTTTTATGAGTTTGCACTTGGCAAAGAAGAAAAGAGAACCATTTTAGTTTCTTGGTTTGGGAATAGATAAAAATGAGCAGTGTGCTAGTGAAGTAAAAAGGAGATTGACCCTAAAGAATGAGCAATGATAAACCTGTAAGAAATAAACCCTGTTTCTTAGACAACAAAGATCAGAACCGGTAAAGCAAATGGCTTTTCCAGTGATAACATAAAACAGGGAAAGCTGGATGTTTTTTTTTTTAAAAAAGATAAACAGCTTAGCATTCTGGACATCCTTGCTAAGAGTGCCATGCAAGAAGAAACAGCTGGTCAGTCCTGGACCCGATAAAGGATGATCACACCCTCCAGGTAGTAAGAAGACACACATGCTTTGAGCATGTGAGGGGAGTGAATGATATACAATAACTATACTTGACAAGGTTGAGGGAAGTAGAAGTAGCAGAAGGCAGGTAGATCAATGAAGACATGGTTCTGTCATAGGGCCTGGGGAACCCAGAGCAGGATGGAGTCCATTACATGAACGTGTGTTGTTGCCAGGGTGGAGGGGGTGAGGGGGTTATTATTTTATTGTTTTTATTTTTTATTATTTTGTTATTTATTATTTTAATTTTATTTCTTTCATATTGCGCTCTTTCATATTGTCCTGTAAGCTGCTTTGAGTCGCCATGTGCAAGTAGGCAGCAATATAAATTTTCATAGATAGATAGATAGATAGATAGATAGATAGATAGATAGATAGATAGATAGATAGATAGGTAGGTAGGTAGGTAGGTAGGTAGGTAGGTAGGTAGGTAGGTAGGTAGGTAGGACTGGTCAAGATGACGGGCGCCAGATTTACATACAATCTTCCGGGGTTAAGCTCACCTGAAAGGTTCCCATTTCACCTTTTGAGAGCTAGACGGGTACAATAATCTCTGCCAATCGCACACCCTTCAAAAGGCAACTGAACAAATACGATTTATTGATTTATTATATAGACCTCTGAAAGGGAATGTAAATTTAAATTTAATCCTTTTTGCTTCAGAGCTACAGTCCATTAGAAGGAAGGAAGTTTCCCGTTTACAATGTTAAAAAAAATAGAGTAAAAGCCACATTAAAGAAAATAAGAATGTATCTTCTGCGCTGAAATTTTTAATCATCGGGGATATTTAGGGGGGAGTAATTTTACTGCGTCTGCTAGGTCCTCCTCAACAGCTGTCATTTTAGCATGATCAAAGAATGCAGATGTCATATGAAATATAAATGTGTCTCTTTTTTAAAAAAAATCCTCCCATTAGAGGAGAAAATGAAATAAGCTTATAGTTTGACAGAGAGACAGAGTTGATACATGTGATGTCTGTTATCTTCCATTTGTCCTTGTTTTGATGAATTGTAACATCCATGGTTAGCATAGGGATGTATTAATTGGTGTTTGACATGGGGGAGTGATGGCTCTCATTTTTAGCCAGACAGAAAGATGTTATGTGCAGCATAGAAGCTCTGATCTGATAATGATACAGAAGGTGGCAATTTCATTGTAGTGCAGATGGATGTGTCCTTTGCTTGCTGAGAGGAACTGAATGCATATAATGTTTATTTGGTGGTTAAAATGCCTACCCTGTTATTTGCTGCAGCTTCTGGGCAACCAACTAAATATCAAAGCAAGGACAGTTCAGTAATGCTTTGGGTGAAACTGAAGGGAGGGCAGGAAGGGAGGGAGGGAGGGGGAGAGAGAAGAGGGGAAGGGAGAGGGAGAAGATATAAACATTTCTTCTTCTATTAACTGTGTTGTACTAAAAAATATTCAGGATTAATTATTTATTTTGCGTAAGTGCTACCAAATAAACTCAATTGCTATAATGAAACAAATATTTATTTATTACTATTTATTATTATTTATTAATTAATATTTCTGATGGAGTGGCTCAGATTGACAGGATAATTTTTCATGTTGTCCCAGGAGCACGCCTATACATGGATATCCATGGCAAGAAATGATGGCAACCAAAATGACAACATGCCTTAAGACATCGTCACACCAGACATTCCATTATATCACCATATGGTGACTTCTGAGGCAAGCATGTAAACTATTTCATTTGCATGATATCACAATGAATTGTGTCCTCATTTCCCCATCCCTCCTCTGGACAACTCTATATCCATGGCAACAAAACTTATCGGCTGCGAAAATCTTTGGATAGCTGATTAAGGGTGATATACCTTCTTGGGCTTTTGACCTTGAATGTTATGAAAAAAGTCACAGTTCCAATAGGAAGTGGGAACCAGGATAAACCTTACATTTGATTATCATCATTTAAATTAAATAAAGCACAATCAATATTGATTTGCATTTGTATCCTTCTGTATTAAACCCATAATTCAACAGTGATTTTAGCTCTAAGGGCTGCATCTGAAGCTTGGTGGAATTGCATACAGTTATGCAATCATTTACGCAGTCCTGAATTAGATGCTAGTGGAAGGCTTGGAATGAACATATATTCTGGAATATCATTTTAGACTCATTTGAAGTCCTAAATTAAAAATATTAAATTATGGGAATGAAACATTTCAAAAAGGTACTTTTCAAGTTGCAAAATTAAGTTGCAGTTAGGGGAAATAGTCAACAATAATAAATAACAGAGAAAAACTTTGGGAAGGAAGGAAGGAAGGAAGGAAGGAAGGAAGGAAGGAAGGAAGGAAGGAAGGAAGGAAGGAAGGAAGGAAGGAAGGAAGGTTCAAAAAAGTACCTTATTAGTATTGATTGGTGATCACCTGCAGAGGTTGCTGCATTGCTATCTTTTGTACTGGCCATGCTTCTATTAACATTTTTATTTTTAAAAAGAAAAGAAAACAACCACATGTATGGAAAAAACCCCTCACATTTGCAATTAATTTGTAAAACAATTCAGTTTTCATACAACAAATTAAACTCACCATACACATATATTGATCAGGGGTTTTTTTAGTTTTATTTTTTCAATATCATACATGTTCTTCAAAGTAGATTGTAGTCTGATATGAAATGGTCTGTAATCTTTCATTCAAAAGCCAAACACAGCCAACTTGGCTGTGCTGAAATATGGAGATTGAATTTCTCTTGCAATAAAGTGTCCATTGCATACCCAATGAAAATTGAGATTCATAGATTCAATTGTCACTCATTTTAATTGTTCTTTTGATTATGAGATTGCTGCTCTTCTTTCCTGTGATAAAAAGTCAGGAACCTTTAAGAAGGTTGCTGAATTCCTATTGATTGCCATGGCTTTTAAATCGGTCTAGTGTCTCTTTCACATTATTAAGTGTTCCAAGTTTTTATTTCATTTTATTATTTTATTTTATTTATATAACAAATAAAAAGGAGACAAATTCCTTGTGTGTCTCGTCACACTTGCCCAAATAAAGTATTACATTTGCTGTACTTCCCTTTTTTTCTTTTTTTTTTAAATCTGGGTTCATATTAATAAGCTGTCCTCATAGGACCTGAAAATACGCTCTTATATATGGTCTATCTACATTCATACAATCAGCATTGAACATGAATTCATAATATGTATCGATCTTCATAGCACCTGGTATACATCACTAAGTGTTAATCTTTATAAACGTCTGGTTTGGTAAGCATTTTTCATTCCTCACATCAAACCTCAACTATACACCTGTTACAATTTATTTGATTGGTGCTTCTCTTTTCTATAGCCTATCCACAGTTTCTAGTCTATAGCACATTATTCATCTCAGTATTAGTACAATCATTTATGGTCCTTAACCAAAAATCCTGAGGTAAAAGTTTAATAACCTGAGGTAAATCTTGTACATGGTTTATCTACTAGCGGCAGTAAAGATGAACGTCTTACCCAGATTTTTATTTCTCTTTCAAATGCTACCCATACTCAAGAAGGATGCGGACTTAGACAACTGGCAGAAGGGCATCATCAGATTTATTTGGGACGGCAAGAGACCGAGGGTGAAACTAAAAATCATCCAAGACGCAAGGGAGAGAGGGGGACTCAAAATGCCTAATCTAAAGCTATACTACTATGCAGCGACGTTGGTGGCGGTGAGTGACTGGATCAACATGACAAATGATAGAATTCTGAATGTTGAGGGGCATGGTCTACTATTCGGCTGGCACGCATACTTAGTATACGACAAAAAGGCAGACAGGAACTTCAAGGAGAACCCACTACGAATCCCATTGTTATGGGTCTGGAAGAAATACAAGCACCTCCTACACGACAAGATTCCCATCTGGACGATCCCCGGACACGCAACAGGGGATATGAACACATCCCAAGGGCAAGAAGTGGTGCCCTACAGTGAACTTGTACTGGGAGAAGAAAATGGGTTCCTCTTGAAACCCCAAGCAACGTTAGCAAACAGAGGAATAAGAGGTACCTGGCTATCATATATACAACTGCAATCAAGGTGGCGTAAAGATAAGAAGAAGGGCTTCTCCCAGACCGACGAGAATCTAATTAAACAGATTAGAGAACAGGGGATCAGGCACATCAAACGAGTGTACAGCATTCTGATAGAAATGGACTCTGAAACCGAGCTAGTCAAGAACTGTATGATAAAGTGGGGACAAGACTTTGGGCATTCTATCACCATGGACACGTGGGAGAAAATCTGGGTGAGGAATGTAGAATTCACGAAATCGCAACACTTAAGGGAAAACTTCTACAAGATGTTCTATAGATGGCACCTAGACCCGAAAAAAATATCACTCATCTACCCGGACTCCCAGCCCAAATGCTGGAGGTGTGGGGACAGGGAGGCTACTTACTTTCACATATGGTGGACATGCAGAAAAATCAAAGCATTCTGGAGGAAGATATGGTGGACACTCCAAACCATTTTTAAAAAGCGTATAGAATTTTTACCTCAGGTTTTTCTGTTAGGGATCACAAAGGATTTCACTACCTCAGAGACAACCTTATTTCTGAACTTGATTACAGCAGCAAGATTGTTGGTGGGACAATACTGGAAGAATCCGGAAATACCGCCTATTGAAGAATGGACTGTGAAAGTAACAAATTTGGCAGAAATGGCGAAAATATCAGCATACTTGAAAAATCGCACCAATGAACAATTTTTGACGGACTGGAAACAGTGGATAGACTATATCCAAGAGAGACACCAATCAAACAGAATGCAGCTGGCGTTTAGCTGAGGCTCGATGGGAGGAGGGAGGAAGGGTTAACAAATCAAATGTTTACAAAAACTAACACCCAATGTTGAATGTATATGTTCTATAACTAATGCCTCTTAACATAATCTTCTGACTAATGTTGTTTACTTTAATATTGTTAAAGCGGACTGAATCTCTATCTCAGCAGCATAAATATGAATAACGAAACACCGATAGAAATGATCTGGGACGCCAGCAAGGCGTACATGCGTGGGATTCTTATGGACATGAATAAAAGGCACCGCCGCCAACAAGAACGAAAAAGAAAAGAGCTAGAAGAGGAGATAAGCAAGAAAGAGAGGCTATTAATAAAAAGACCAGAAGACAAAATCACCAAAGAAGGAATTAAGATCTTAAGAAAGCAGTTTGACATGTTGATGGCAGACCAAGTTGCGAGGAACATACAATATGCAAAACACAAGACATTCTGCAAGGCCAACAAACCGGGTCGATGGCTGGCCTACATCCTAAGAAAGAAACAGAAATCCCGCATAATTGAAAAGATAGAATATAAAGGCAAGGAGGAATTTCGACAAGTAACCATTAAGAAAGCCTTCACAGAGTTCTACTTGAAGCTATACGCCGAGGAGAAGACACAGGACAAAGAGACAGAAACTTTTCTACAAAACGAAAAGATACAGGCAATCACCGATACACAGAGAGAGGCCCTGAATGCCGCAATCACAAAGGAGGAAATACACTCAGCGATCAAAACGAACTAACAAATAGATTTGTCTTTCCACTTGGTCAGCAAGCACATTCTTTCCATCTATAATTTTGTGCCCACAAAAGTTTTGTTTTGTTACAATCCATAGTTTTTCATAAATCAGTATATTCTATTATTTTGTTATATGGTTTGATATCGCATTAACAGATATAAATGTTATTTTTCTTCCCCAAAGAATGTTAACAACAAAATGAATATTGAACCAAAACATGACAACCAAAAATGAGCCCAAATTGAATTTGTCAAAGTCCCATCAAATACTTAACATCTCTAGCACAAAACTATCGACATACCATTTTCCCAAAACATCTGCTGAGCTGTCCAAAGAAGTATGCGTTGGTAAATTAATCTTATCTTAAAATCATAAGAAACATATGTAACTTTTATAATAAGTTAGCTCTATTCAAGTTGCCAATATCCATTTTCAGCTTTTTTTTAAACTATTTTTTTTTAAAAAGTAAATTGTGGCTTTCAAAACACTTCCTGATTCAACAATTAATTTGGGAGTGTTAGAAACTATTATCGTACAGGTACAAACAGGAAAATAAAAACTTATTTTCACTGAACAAAATTATCATTCTGCAGTATTAAACAGTACATCAAATACTTTAAATGATTCATTAAGAATAAGATAATCTCAAGTGTTTTTCTGTTAAAATAGTACTACTACCGCTAATAATAATTATCCTGAGATGATATCTATAACATCATCAAACATCCACATCTGCCTACCCCAGGTCCTTGGAAAGGACTCGATAGATATATAAAAATGCTAAATCCAATCTGATTGTGCGACGAACCATAATAATAATAACAGGCAAAACAGATAACAAAATCTGGCAATGGCCAAGAGCAGGAAAATTGAAGAAAGAAGCAGGCTAATTCTGGCTACATAAGACCAAGTCTTAAGAACAAATTAATATAAAACCAGAATTTAGAAGACAGCAAATGCCATCTCTGCAAAGAAGCTGAGTTAGCTGCTGCAAGAAGATTGCACAGGCTGAGTACAGACAACAACAGTAGCAACAACAGTGCATTGAAATATCTAGAAGAAATATCATTTGCCTGCAAGCATGAATGGGTGGTCTATTGTCTATTTGTCTATAAAATAGATAAAATAATAGAAAATGAAGAAGCTAAATTGCTCTGATACTTTGGAATTCAAATGGGCAGGTACCTGCCACATAACACCTTGAATTTAAAAAATTTGATAAGAAAGACAAAAATGTTTGGATAGTAGACATACCTGGAAACAGCAGAATAGATGAGACAACTAGAAAATATCACAAATTTCAAAGATCTATAAATAAAAGTAGAATGACTAGCAAAAGAAAGCAAAAATAAAACCAATGGGTTCCTTGGGTGCAATCCCAAAACATCTAGAGCATCATTTGAACCCCATTGCATTGACAAAATCACCACCAATCAATTGCAAAAAGCAGCTTTACTTGGAATAGCTTACATCTTCTGATGATACCATTAATACCATCAAACAATATCTGCCTATCCCAGGTCCTTGGAAAGGATTCAATAGGTGGATAAAAATGCCAAATCCAATCTAAACAATTGGCTGACTGTGCAGCCAACCACAATAACAATCTATTTACAGTGTTTAGAATGGGATTATCCCTAAATATCAATTTCTCTGTGAGGAGGAATAAATCTTCAGTTTCCATCCCTGAATCTTTGAAATATCCTTGCAATCTTTTATATGAGAACATTGACTGGATTCCTGCCAAAAGAAATAGGTAGCCTCGCACATTATCAAAGTCAGACAATAACTTTCTAGTCTTGCCCATAATGGTTTTGCAATAAATCATTTGGACTCCGCAATGAAATATAGGAAAAGATATAAACCCACTGATAAAGCTTACAGGCTGTTCTGTTTTGATGGACATAAAAGGTAAAATGGTTCTCTTAAATGCCGCAGAGCCTTAAAGTATGCATAGTGCCCCTTTGCAGCACAAAAATGAATTAATTAGTACCCATGAAAGTGTGACAGCCCGACATTCACCTTGTAAACCTCTCCCCAAAACTTCTCAATGAAAAATGGGCCTCAATGTTTTACCCCTTCCCATCAGGATTATGTCCAATCTCACCTGCCATATTCCCTTTGAACACCAGGGGACCACAAAGTATAGTCACCAGGCTAGAAAAAATTGCTCACCCCTGTGCTAATCTAAAGTAATTGCTAAGCCTTTAGTAATATTTTAGGGATTTTTTCATCCAAAAAACCCCCTACAAATACTAAGACGCTTTTTCAGGAAGTGAAGTAGAAGACAACTTGAACATCCTAGAATCCTAGATGTTTCGGCCTGCAACTTCCATCTCTTTCAATATGTGAGAGAATAATAGGAATTTTAGTCCAAACTTGCTGAATGTCACCAGCAGCTCTGCCTTTGATTATACACAGAATATATTGAAACTACATATTTTTTTACACATTTTGTAGGATTCTGAATTTCTCAGTTAGATTCAACCAGCATCTCTTTCTTTCTTTTTTAAGCAAACAATTTATAGTTATATTTAAAAATAAAATACATGAATAAACTGGAACCCCAAATCCTTCAAATTGCAATAGAAATCTTTCTCCAAAACTTCATACAAGGATAAGAACAGAAGAGATATTTTTTTCCTGCAATGACTATCCATCCCATAACTGATCTCCAGAAACTTATTTTTATCTTTTTGACAATACTTTTAGGAAAATTAAAATCTCACCCTTTTGAGCAGGCTTTGAAATTTTTATCAGGGATGAAATGTTCACCAAGGAATCGAAAGGTTCTGTATAATAACCTTGTTGTACCTACAAGCCTGACTCTTGGCATTTACATGTTGAACTGGACAACCAACACTCTACAAGCATAAGGGATCTACCTCTTATGCTGTAAGACAAGTTGAAAGATGTCTGCAGGGATATTGAAGCACCAAAATGAGAGTAAGTCTCCTCCCATCTTTCAGACCATAAAAGTCTATTAGTTCTATAAATTATATTTTAAGCTCTAGAACAGGGTTATCCGCCCTTGGCAACTTTAAGACCTGTGGACTTCAACTCCCAGCATGGCTGGCTGGGGAATTCTGGGAGCTGAAGTTCAAAAGTCTTAAAGCAACCAAGGTTAGACAACTCTGCTCTAGAAGGAATATCACAGGTCTTCTGGGAAGCAGAGAACTGAAATTAGGAACAAAGCTATTGTTCTTTAGATTAGCAAAATTAAAAAAGGCAACAAATTCACGGTCCTTATACTA
This sequence comes from Bothrops alternatus, assembly GCA_034064705.1. Lineage (NCBI taxonomy): Eukaryota > Metazoa > Chordata > Lepidosauria > Squamata > Viperidae > Bothrops > Bothrops alternatus. The sequence goes on along the minus strand of JARGCV010000223.1, from coordinate 33,866,965 downwards.
GAATTCCTGAGCCAGCCATGCTGTGGGGAAAGGGAGAGGTTTCCAAGCTGAGCCAAGCTGGCTCAGGAATTCAGGAAGCTGAAGTCCATGAGTCATAAAAGAGCCAAGGTTGCCTATCCCTGGTTTAGGCTCATTAGTTAAATGTTTATAGAGCCAAACTGAGAGGGGGATATAAATTCCTCAACTTGTGAAGCAGCAGAAAGTAAACCACACTCTCAAGTGGTACAGAATCATTTCAGTCTCTGGATAACTTTCCTTTTTTCAAGCCCATGCCCAAAATGCAGAATCTCACTGATCCATCCCCCATCTTGATTACATAAGGTGTGAGTCATACTTCATTCATAACTAATAAGGAATAAGAAAACTTGGCTTATATACTAGTCTTATTATGAAACAGATGACAGGATGTGCTCCATATATGAAGCCCAGATCAGAGCTTGCTGCATCATTCAACTGCCTAACATCATTCTGAAACAAATCCATGAAAATGCATGTTAAAAGAACAATGGAGTTGAGGGAAGGGATCAATGAATCATGCTGTTGTCAACAGAAGAACAAAAAGGTATTTTGAAAAGCAAAGGTTTGCTTGCTATAAATTAATGTCTGAAAAGGAGTCACAACACAAAGGAACACTGTGATTGTTTGCTTAGAATCAAGGCAATATCTAGAGCCTATAATAGCCAAACAGATTTGGGAAAACAGTTAATTCCAATGCTGTACAAAACAGATGTGTACACACTGCATTTTATGGAAATTACGTTGATTATATGAGCTAACCTATTAGGCTTAATTTGGCTTTCTTCATGGGAAGAGATCTGAAGTTTTGTTGCACACTGAAATGTCACCCATTAGGTAAATGAAACTTCAGGGGGGTTCACATAGAACATCAAAAAAAAAATATCAAGATGGCAGATATAATCACACAGTGAACGTGCCATCCCTTTTTTTAAAAAAAAGATGTGTTACACATGCAGAATGTGTTAAAAAAGAGACAAGGCTTCAATTGTGCAGCTGTGGCTAACCCTCCCATTTCAGTTGGAAGGCTAGCCCTTCCAATTTCAACCCAGCCATTCCAGAAGTTTGAAAAAGCCCTAATGTAGATTCTATCAGATTTTATTTCCTATTCCTTGCTAGTAGTGATGTTTTAATTCAGGGATGAGGAGCTTTTTTCTTAGTGGGCCTCATTTCTCCAAGGGTAGAAATTCTCCAACTATCAATTTAATGGAAGTTATAGATCTGCACTGAATGGGGTCATAGCTAACCATGGTTGGGGTAGAAACAAATGTGGGTACAGAGAGTAATAATAATAATAGAGTTGGAAGGGACCTCGGAGGACTTCTAGTCCAGCCCCCTGCTCAGGCTGGAAACCCTATACAATTTCAGACAAATGGATGTCCAGTCTCTTCTTAAAAACTTCCAGTGTTGAGCACCCATAACTTCCAGAGGCAGTATTCTCCTTCCTTTTCTCTCTTTCTCCTGCCATGTCTCCTTCCTTTTCCTTTGGGCTGCCAAGAGAGACATAGATTGCACTGAAGTGATCAAATAGCCACAGGTTGCCAAATCATAATTTAAAAGACAAATGTGGTACTTAACTGTTTACCTTCTATATTAAAAAAATTAAGGAGTACCTTATTTTTTATGAGGATAAAAGCATTTGCTTTCTAAGCCATTATTTTGCTTTGAATATGGTCCCTCTGTTCTTCAACATCTTTTCTTCCAAGCTTCCAGGAATGTTTGAATAAAACCTGAATACCGTTTTGCTTTTTATGTGGGTTTGTGTATGTGTCTGTTTCCAGATACGGCATCTGTATTCTGCAGCACTGAAAAGCATTGATGGAAAATCAGTATTTCCCCTTGGTAGGGAGTCTGTCAAAGGTCCAATTTTAGTTTGGACTACTTCATAAACCACCTGCTTCATCTCAATGACTACAGAATAAATCAGGAGCAATAGAAGCCCTTTTAGAATTAGAGATTGAACTGGATATGAGCAGTGGTGGGATTCAAATATGTGAATAACCGGTTCTCTGTGTGGATGCCGCTTCCGGAAGTCTATTCTGGGCCTGGGCAACAAAAAATTAGCTACCGGTTCTGCCGAACTGGTGCGAACTGGCTGAATCCCACCACTGGATATGAGGCATATCTCAGATCCTTCTGCTCATATTGAAATATGGAGGAAGAGCTGCTACAAGGGGAAATGCATTCAGACTTGTTGTTAGCCATTCAAGATAGACCAGACTAGGAAATAAAAGTTATTCAGGCTAATACTACTTTTATTATAAAGTTATAGTGACAGAGTCTTGCAAGTCTAAATGTGCTTCCCTCTTCCCTCCTTTTATCTCTGTGAGAACTAAAGAGAATCTTATAAGATCTTTTGACAGGTTACAGTTTTTCTCCAGACTCAAGTTTCTTTTATGATCTGTCCATTGCCTTGTTAGCAGCTCTTTCTTCTGTCCCTCAAAGTTATTTCTTCCCATGACAATATCCCAAACTTTTATAAATCAACTTTTGACTTTTCAGCCTCTTGCTTGTCTTGAATAAGAATAAGAATATTCTTATTGTTTATATAAGAATAAGAAATCTAACATATTTTAAATTTTACTTCTAATAAAATAAAATAATCTCTTTCCCCAGGGATAGACACCAAAAGAAGGAAAGAACCATCAAAATCTGCAAAATGGCAGGATGTTGCAGCCACCATCTTGGAAATTTTTGACACAGAGAGAATCCAGCAGATCATGGAAGCCACTGATTCTTCTCAAATTTTGGTTCTGTCGTCATGAGTAGCGTCCATTTCCTGTATTATAGGTACTTGGATTAGCTAATGTCTTTTAGGTTTATATTGCAGTATTTTGAAATACAAAGTTTCAAAGAGTAGTATATACTAAAGATAATTTTTAGGGAAATAAAACATACGATGCAGGCAGCTGGAACAATAAACTCATTATGATTAATATTGCACATAGTTTGTTTTCGAGAAACCTCTGCATGCATATTAAGCATGTTCTATCTTCCTATTAGGAGTTTGCCATGGCAACAAATCACAAATAGACATTAAGCTGCATTGTCAAAAGCATTAGGCCTAGTTTTGGTAACTGCAGCAACGTTAGCTATATTCCAGAAATACTGTCTGCCAAAAATAGCTTCTGCGAGGCTAAAATATAAATTATACTTCTAACATAAAGGAATGTGTATGCTTCATATATTCACAACTCAATATAAATGGATTTGTGTGCCATTCAGGCATACTGAATTAATTCTTCGCTTTCCCATTAATGTCTTCCCTTTAATTCCTTTCTTGAATTAATGGCAGGGTAAATTTTCGCTTATGGCGGGGAGGGCATCAGATGGCGGAGAATGACTGGAGTCATAATTCCTGAGGAACATAATTTAGCCTCTATGGCTTCTTGGTATACAATATCTTACTTTGAGGAAGGACTTATCCTCAAACTGAGGCACTGAAGAAGAGGTCTATGGACATGACTTGCGGGGGGGGGAGTAGCAAATCTGGTGGCCCAAATAAAGGTAAAAATAGCTTTCTTTGGAGGATTTAAATTCTGTTTGATAATATATACTTTTGTATTCAGGTTGCTAAAAACAATCCTAATAGGATTTAATGTAAGGCAAATGTAATGAATGTAAAAGTACACAATCTATATTTTCTTTTGTTTCTTTATCAACACTGATTTCAGGACAGTGTGTGTGTGTGTGTCTGTACACATATACATATACACACAAATAATGATGGTATATACAAACACATATATACATATACATATACATACATACATACATACACACACGTGTGTGTGTTTGTGTGTGTGTAAAACCCTAAGCAAAAGATAACTCAAACAAAATTATTTGTTTGTTTATTAATCAAATTTACGTAGCTGCCCATTTCATAGAAATTAACTCTGGATGGCTTGCAGCAATCCAATAAAACTGGTTATGTGTGTGTGTGTTTATTTATGTGTATATATGTACATGCAGGTACATATGTATGGTATACATACATAGATATATATGTTTGTGTGTGTGCGTTTATACCAGTGGTGGTGAACCTATGGCACACATGCCAGAGGCGGCACTCAGAGCCCTCTCTATTGGCATGCATGCCATGCCCCAGAGATAGCAACCATCCCTCTTCAACCAGCCGCCCACTAATTCGCCAAGGTCCTACATGGCCGGATGCATCTCAGCATGGCTGGTTTCCCTCCCCTCATCCCTCCTGGCCTCGCATGCTCTCCTTTTCCCGGGCATAACCCACTGCATCGCCTCCTTAGCTGTCAGCCAGCCGTCCAGTGGCTTCTCTGAACTGCTGGCGGCGGGCTACGGAGCCCCAGAGTGTGCCGATTGAGGAGCCGGCAGGCTGTGGCTGCTGATGGACACTGTCAGCCCCTATGCACTTGCAGGCCTCTGTATGCGGGGGCCGATAGTGCAAGGCAGCCGCCGCCCTGGCCCTGCTTGCCTTGCCCTGCAACAATGGCACTCCCGCCCTGCCTTGCCTTGCTTCACCTCACCCTGCAGGACGAGCCTCCTGCCCACCGCCCCACCTACCAGAGAACCCCTGGATCTCCCCCAACCCTGCCCGACCCCACAGGCCTCCCTATCCACAAGCAACATCGAGGTGACCATGCTTAGCTTGGCCACACCCACCCAGTCTGCCATGACCATCACAGCCATGCCCACCCAGTGGACCACGCCCACCTGGCACCTGGCGATAAATAAGTGGGTTTTGGATTGCAGTTTGGGCACTCGGTCTCTAAAAGGTTTGCCATCACTGGTGTATACCATCATTACTTAAAACCAATATATAATAATTATTAAAATTAAAAGTATGTCAAGCATACTTAAAGAGCCTGATCAAAAAAGTGAGTTTTCTCTAGCACCTAAAAGTAATATTAGTGCTAGGTGCATTTCTCAGGGGAAGGAATTTTATAAGTAGTCTAAAGTTTGATAAGCAGGTAGGTTATAAATCCTGGAAAACAAATACAAGTACAATATTTCTTCAAGTTTAGGTACATCCATGCCTGCAATTATATATAGAGAGAGAATTTATAAACATCCATAGGATATGACTCACGGGTAGTACTGGTGACTGCACCAGCCTTGTGGACCTCTGAGACCTACATGCATTTCTTCAAAATTTGCAGGGAACCATGCTTGTCCTCCGTTTTTAACCCTCTATTTAGTAGGAAGACATGTTCTGCTTACTGGAAGGGACATGATGACATCTCTCTCTAGTCTAGGACATAGAGGAAGATGTTGCTTCACAGTTCAAAACTAAGTTTCTTGGGCTCAAACACAGAATGATATTTTGAATGCTACTGAGTTTCTTCATAAAGCATTGGGATGGCTGCTACCATTGATGTAACTGTTATACTGAATTGTGAGTTAGGGTATATATAAAGGATGTGTGTTCTGCATTATAAGTATTAGGGCTATACAGCTATGCAAACAATATTTTATCTCCATCTATATTTTTGGTAAATATTAAAGCCAAGCCATTTAACTGTAACAATGTCAAGTGTTCTAACAAACAGACCTCTGATCAGAAAAATAACTACCCATTGAAGTGCAGCTACTAAAACTGGATTAAGTTTGTGTTTAAGTTAGGACTTAGTAACTGAACCTTCAAAGACTCAAACAAAATTGGTTGTGTTATATTCTGGGAATCTGAAGCCTGAGCATATCAACCAGATTTGGCAAAGCCAGCAGTAAGATGTAAGTGCTCTCCACAGCCCATCATTTCCTCTTAACCTGCTTTATTTGTCATATTTACTTTTTTATTGACTTGGTTTATATGCTGCCTTTCTCTTCAAAAATGACCCTCAACACTGTCTTCAGTTCAAAATTATCCACGGAGAGGCAAATAACAAAATATAAAATATTTTAAAAGCTTTATTTTTATGGTCCACAATCTGTTCAAAAGATTACACATTAACACAGCCTATACCTGGCTTCCGGTGGCTCCGCCGGCGCCGCAGGGTCTCCTTCGTGAGACTCCGTCATCTGGATGTGTAAAGCCGCGAAAAACAGCGCACATCAGCTGTTTTTTCGCGGTGAAAGATCCCCTCTCCGGGCAAAGGAGAGGTGAAGAGCATCGGGAGTAAGGTTGAGCCTTCTTAAATCCCTGGAAAAGAAGTTTTCAGGGATTAAGAGTGAGCTCCCTATAGCTCCGGAGGACGCTCCTATCCAGAGACGCTTCTGTCTTCAGGCAGAAAAAGACGCGGCGACCACCTCTGCTTTTTTTTTTAAGATTTAACACTGAAGAGATTATAAGCAGGCTGAATGACTACAGGAGTCCAAATGGTTTGCAAGTATTTTTATTGTTTTTTTTCTTGGTTATACATTTCTAACGTTTTCAATCAACAATGTTTCAAGATGGCGTTTAGCTTTCACTGTTTTCACTGCTAGGGAAAGTGCTGGAAAGTGAAAGTGGAATCTGTTACTTTTCTCTCTCTTCTTGTTCTCTCAAGCGCAGCTAGAGAGACGGTTGTGATTTGAAATTTAAAATGGAGTGGAATATACAGCCAAATGCTAAATCTAAGTTGGATTTTACTGATGAATTTTACGAAAAAAGGTCTGAAACACAGAAGACTTTTGCGCAAGAGGTTAAAGAGTTTAAAGCATTTGTGAAAGAGGCTTTGACAGAAGTATTTTTGAAATTAGCTAAACTCCTTCCTCCAAATGAAATCGATGTACAACCTACTGTTGAACAATTTATTTCACAATCTGTATATGGAGATGATTACTACATAACACAAGAGAAAGAAGTTCAACAGGGAAGAGATGAGGAGGGTTTTGAGAATGAAGATGACAAATGGATTTTGCTAGATGAAAAGTTTGTTTATAGCGAGCAAGAGGTTTTGTTTCAAGAAGGGGAATTCTGTCTAGCTGGGCAGCAAGAAGATGATTTAATTGACAAAAGAGAGGCATTGTTCTACTTTATGAAGCAATTAGACTATAAAACGAAATGGATGTTGTTTGATGAACAGTTTATTTATGTAAAACAAGAGGATATGATTCAAGAAAGGAAGACTCAATTCAACAAGCAACTTAGCTACGGGGCTGAAGAAATACAGAAGAGAGACTTATTAGTTGGAAGGGTGGCCTTGTTATGGCCTTTTATTTGGTTGAAAAAGAAACCTAGAGTTCGCTTGAAGTAATGAAAATTTAAAATTGTATGTAAGGAATTATTCTAGGTGTGATATTAGGTTGGAATGTAAGTTAGAAATGCTATAAATAATTTGTTTTTATTATGGAGGTTTATTTGTCAGGTGAGAGAGTCCAGAAGTTGATTGATTAAAAGAAATTTATAACTAAATGAGAGAATTAAGGTTAATCTAAGATAATGGGTTGATTTAAAGATTTAGATTTTAGGCAAGCTGTAAGATAGGATATTTAAATGATATTTTATGATATATTACTATAAATTAAATTTAGTAGATTTGATTTAGATTGATGGTCTAGACGTTAATGATAAATATTATTTTTAACAAGATGAGCTGATTGTTTATATTATAAGTAAGGTTTAGAAGAGGATGTTTATCTGATGATATATTAAGATATATTATGATAAACTAAATTGAATAAGAATATAATTATTATTATTAATATAAGTTCATAGGTAAGCTGCAAACCAGGATGTTTAAATGATATTTTAAGATATATTATTATAAACTAAATTTAGTAGATTTGACTTAGATTGACGGTTTAGAAGTTAATGATAAATATTATTCTTAACAAGATGAGTTGATTGTTTATATTATAAGTAAGGTTTAGAAGAGGATGTTTATATCATGATATATACTAAGATATATTATGATAAACTAAATTGAATAAGAATATAATTATTATTATTAATATCATTATTATTATCTTGAATCGAGGGATTTATTGATATTGTTATGGTTAATATTATTTGTTTAACTTTAATAAGATGGGGTTTTTTTTCTTGTTTTTTTTGTCTTTTTTCTCTTTTTTTTGTTTTTTTCTTTTTTTGTGTGTGTTTTGAGTAAGAGATAGTATATAGTTTAAAATTCTTGTTAAGTTCATATAATAATTTTGTTTGATGTAGTGGGGCTTTCTTCTGTTATACCCTGTAATCATTCTGGGAAGCCGCATAATTTTAGGTATGATGTTTTTTTTAGCTGTAATTAGGGTTGGTGGAAGAATAATTAATTATTGTTACTAATGGGTTGTTTGGGTGGCCTTTGGTGGATTGAAGGATGAGTTAAGTGTGAGCTGATAAGAAGGGGGAAGAATGATGGTAAATTGTTTGAGATGCTTATTTTCAGTTGAGTTATTATTATCAGAAGTATTGGAAATTGTATTTATGTTTTGTTGTTGATTGTTTATTTGTATATTAAGATTTGATATGATTAGCTTTCTTTTCTGTTAAAATTGGGGGGGAAAAAAAGTCAATAAAAATATTTAAAAAAAAAAAAACAGCCTATACCTAACATAATAAAAATTAAACCATGTACACTAAACTCATAGCTGGTGTTCCCCAAATAACAACCTATCAGCTGATATGATGACCATGTAGAACTGGAAATCAGATTTTGTTGGGCTGCCAGAAGATAATTGGTATGAACTTCCTCAGCTCTACTTGACATTTGAGCTAATGAGTCATATATAAGTATGGGCAGCCCCTCCCCGCTAAAGCCGGCTATGTTGTAATTTATAGCCATTGATATTACTTACTCTGGAAGCTTGATGGTCTTCCAAAGGAAGTTGAGTGAATTCAGGGGTCTATGGCTATTAGCTGTAGTGGCGGTGTGACTGCCTCTGAAGACCATCTGTCAGAAGATTTCTGGGCTTCCTTCTGCAGTTGATCAGATACTGTAAGAACAGAGAGATGGATTAGAGGGGGCAGGAATCCAATCCAATAGGGTACTGCTTATGTTCTTATGACACAAACAAGCACTATTAGCACTGGCATGTGCTAAAACTACAGTTCTAAGGACTGAACATATTGCAGCTATATTGCAGAATATGTTGATGTGGTCAATAAGGGGATGGCTCAGTTTTCTGGAAATAAATTATCCAGGATAATAAAATGTTCCTGGTATCTTGAGATTGGACCAAAAACAGAACACCATGACTGCTTCCTGTTTGCTACTAGACTGGTACAGGTAAGTCCTTGACTTACAATCATTCGTTTGGCGACTGTTCGAAGTTACAATGGCACTGTAAAAAGCGACGTACTCACACTTACAACCATTGCAACATCCCCACGGTTGCGTAATCAAAATTCAGGTGCTTGGCAATTGAGAGGTATTTATGACCATTGTAGCAACCCAGAGTTGTGTGATCACCATTCATGACCTTCCTGGTCAACATCTACGAAGCAAAGTCAATTGGGGAAGCTGGCTTTGCTTAATAACCATGTGATTCACTTAACTGAGTGATTCCCTTGACAAGCACGCCAAAAAGGTTGTAAAATCTGACATGGCTAGCTTAACATCCTCTTTGCTTAACAACAGAAATTCTGCTCCAGACTGTTATCATAAGTCAAGGACTTTCTTTATTAGATTGGCCAGATTGATATGGCCCAGAATAAAAACTTCACAGAATGGTAAATTTTGCCCACAGTTAGCATCTTCCACTCAGTAACAACTATTGAACTGGAGTGAAAGCTGTCCTGTGATTTGTCTGAGTCATGTCAAAGAAACAGTGGGCGAGGATAGGCTGAACTCCCATGAGAAGAAAAATCTTAGTTGGAAAGATAAAACAATTGACTTGTGTTAAAAGAGATGCCTCAGTTTTCCCAAGGCAGTGGAGAACGGCAGCCAGGCACAGCTCCATACATTTGACACATGTGATAGGGGAAAGGCCCCGTTTTAGGAGAAGGGCACATACATTGTTCTTTATGCCTGAGGACACAGGTTCAATCCTTGGCATCTCCTGATCTTTCTGAAACTCTTAGCCCAAAGGCTGACTCAATTAGAAGTCAGTTCCCATGAATTAAACTAAAAATAGTGTGCACATTGTTTAGATATGTAATTCTGGAGTCCTGGTGGCATATTCATTCATTAAATTATTGACTGAGAATGTACAATCTTTCTTTATTCTTTACAAGTCCTGGAACCATATTTAATGCTTATTGTCCTATTTTCCCTATACCCGTCACCTCTTAGGTGGGATGGGTTGGACTGAAAGTGAGTGACTGGCCTAAAGTCGCCTATCCAGTTTCCATGCCTAAAGGGAACTAGAATTCACAGAATATATTGCTACACTTCTCTCAGCGCTATAGATCACTATTTGAAGAAGTTTTCCTTTGCAAAAGATACCTCTGAAAAAAGGTATACTGTATATCCATTCTGTCTGAAAAACAACTACAGACAAAAACAGATACTGTACATTGAGAATATTGAAGAAATGTACATTCAAAAGTTTTTTTAAAAAACTGTGCATCCAAAACTTTGCTCCACTTCTTCTACTTGTCCAGGGGAATTTGTAGTTGACAGATATACACTAAATATTGTTGTGATTTTTATGCTGTTAAAAAAATGAGAGAGATATTAATATATACAAGTGTGTAATTTATATACATTTATTGTGTACTTTTATTGTAAGCCACTCAGAGTCATTTAAGTGAGGTGTTTCAGTGTAGAAATGTGATGGATGGATGGATGAATGAATGAATAAATGATAGTAGCATGACTTGGATTTACACTGTTCTGTACATCCCTAAATAAGCATACTGAGGGGCAGGGGGTAAGGAAGAGGGAATTAGAGATACCGTATTCACAACACCCACACAATATTTCCCTGAAAGAAACTACATATAAGGGTCAGCGTTCACCAGTGACAGTTACAAGAAAACAGTCATATAAATAAGCGACAGGTGCATTTACAAAGGTTGCATTACAACAATGCGGTGACCGTGTCACACTATTGACATATCACTGTCGCTCCCATTCCTCACCATTGTCTCTCTAACAAGTGAGGAAGTCATGAATGGTATAAATGGTTTGCTGTAGCACAGAAAGGCTTCTGTAGCTCCGAGGACTTGAAAAATAGGAATGCTGTTTCTATGGATACACCAAAATACTTCCACTGACTTCCCTGTCATCCTCAATGTTAGCATGTATGTCTGAGAAAGTGGGCACGATGAGTCTGGAGGACCTATTTTGGATCAGGAAATAAATGCTGCCAAGTATTGCTAGCTTAAAAATGTCATAGCATGTCACTCCCTAGGTCACTCCAAGAACTGTCCCAATGTTTATCCTTTGGTTTTGTTTGTGCAGTATTATCAGCAGAAACAGCCATCTTTTTCTTCTTCTCTTTTACGTCCTTTTTCTTACTCTTCTATATCCAATATATAGCTTCATTTAGAGCCAAGTCTCCAAGGATGGCTTCTGGTTATGGCAGCTGCTTTGCTGAGCTCTTTGGAATAGGAAAAAATAATACTATTATATACTTTATGTATCAGGCTCTCCCCTTTCCAAAAAATAAATATTATGTCAAGCTGATGCATAATATCAAAATATTATGGGCTTAAAACTATTGGCCCTAAAATAAGCAATTAATGGAGAATAGACTAGAGCTGTACAGTGTGAATTTGCTCAGAATGGCCAGATTGGGATTCAGAAGACATTCGGTTGTAATTCACAACTCCATTAAATGCAATATAAATTTACCCTATTGCTAATCCCAAAGAAAAAAAAATAAATAATAAAGCTGCCTGCCAGATCTTGTGCCTCACCTTATTCTTTCATCAACATACAATTCTGCCCAATGCAGGAAACAGGAAGGTAGGGTACTTCAGCCGAGCAACCTCCTATATATCTTGATTCTCATGTTAGTACACAGTTTACCATCTTCTCAAAGAAATATAAAGCAAAAGGATTTAGGCTATGCTCCGAGCAACAGTATTTTACATCCTGTGTTGGTGTGACTTCTTTGATTGCTTATTAATGTTTGCTGCTCTTTTTTTGCTTTTGGCAAGATTTGGCAGCTGTAAAGTGGGAGGGGGGCGAGTGGAAATCCAGCAAAAGAAAATATGTGTTCAAAGCTGCACGGAAAATAAAATTCCCACAAATTCTCCCAATGCATCCCAATGGGAGGGGTAATCGGGCAGTTGCCCAGAACATTTGTGGCTGTTCTATTCTAAGCCCGCCTTCTTCCCAGTACAAGTAGTCCTCGACTTATGACCACAATTGAGCCCAAAATTTCCGTTGCTAAGCAAGACGGTTGCTCAGTGAGTTTTGCCCTATTTTACGACCTTTCTTGCCACAGTTGTTAAGTGAATCACTGCAGTTGTTGAGTTAATAACAGGGTTGTTAAGTGAACCTGGCTTTCCCACTGATTTTGCTTTTCAGAAGATGGCAAAAGCTGAATGACGTGATCCTGGGACACTGCAACCATCATAAGCATGAGCCAGTTGCCAAGCATCCAAATTTTGATCGTGTGAACCACGGGGATGCTACAATGGTCGTAAGTGTGAGAAATGGTCGTAACTCACTTTTTTTCAGTGTTGTTGTAACTTCAAACAGTCACTGAATGAACTGTTGTAAGTCAAGGACTATCTTTAATGTAAGCAAAAGTAGGGTATGCCCAGCCCACCCTGGGCTACTTAGCGCCCAAATCCATGGGAAGTCACATAGATGCAACACAGGGAAAGAACAGAAATATACACACAAGCAAAGATGCAAAGAATGACTCTATCACACAGGAAAACACAGACTTTGAAAGCTCTGTACGCTTTCTCTACTGCGGGTGTCTTTGGAATCTTTGAGAACTTCTCTTGCATTGTCCCCCAGATGGAAAATGCCTCCATTAGTGTCCCCATGCCTTATAATTTCTAGAAAATTGGCTGCTTTGGTCAAACAGGGAGAAAGAAAGAAAGAAAGAAAGAAAGAAAGAAAGAAAGAAAGAAAGAAAGAAAGAAAGAAAGAAAGAAAGAAAGAAAGAAAGAAAGAAAGAAAGAAAGAAAGAAAGAAGAAAGACTTTGGATTTCTTTCAGTGCAGTAGAATACAAAAAAAATTATAAATGTTATAAAGTTATAAATGTTTCAAGCCATTTCTACAATAACAAAATCATTCTAGTTATAATTGTCACATTTCATGGGTTGCCCTCTTTGGCCTAAAATATGAAATGACATTTTTCAATAAAACTCATGCTTAACTAGTGTGACTATCCTATTAGTAGAATTCTGTTCTGCATGGAACATTAATGTTCATTGAAAGTTATTAACAGTTTCAAGTAATTTCAAAATTAATCACAATAAAAAGAGGGAAAGAAGGTGGATAGGATAGGATAGGATAGGATATCGTATTTTATATAGTCTTCCATCTCACAAAACCTGATTCTGGGTGGCATTCAATAAAAGAACTATAAAATAACAATATAAAAACCATTTGACAACTAAAACATTAATATTATAATTAAAAGACAAGGGAGAACATCAGATATTACAGAAAACTGAGCCATCTGTCAGCTCATATGTTGCTGATATATTGATCATAATATAATTATATTATTATATGATACTTATCATACATATTATAAATAAGAGTTATGCAAAAGTAGCTTCAGAGGATGTAGAGTGCTAACACACCTGTCTGCACTTTTAAGGCAGCAGCATCCTTTCCATTAGTGAAATTGTGGAAATCCATTAAGCCAGTTTTAACAACTTTAAGGAATGTATGATAAAATAGCTTTAAAATTTATGGACATTTATTTATTCAATCATTCATTCATTCATTCATTCAGTGTCTGTGGCCACCCATCTCAGTAAATGACTCTGGGCAGCTTATATAGGAGGGGACAATGGGAAAATATCTGGTTGAAAGGACTAAAATTTACACCATGTTATAATTGTAAAGAAAAATTGTATAAGATGATGTAATATTGGTTTATGTTACCAGAAAAAGTATCTAGAATCTATAGAGGCACTATAGTTTATGTTGGAAATGTGAACAGCAAAAAATCATACTTTGTGGATGTGCAAAAAAGCTACAAAATGTTGGATTCAAATACATACAGTGATACGTAGGATTTTAAAGATTAACATTCAACTGAAAGCAGAATTTTGCTTCTTGGAATTGATAGATAAGCAGTTGGGGAAAAAGTCATGGAACATTGTTTTTATATGTGATAATTGCAACATGATTATTGTACACACAAAGATGGAAATATTTGGCACTCTCCACAATAAAGGAATGGAGGGTGATGATGACAGGACCAGCTGAAATGGCCAAACTGACTTGTTTGATTAGAGGAAAACTCAACAGCTACTATACATTTATTGGTAAATGGAACCCCCTTTTGGACTTTTATATATAAAAAAAGCAAAAGGATCAATTTATGAATTACAGCTTTGATGATTTATATAGCATAGATTAAAGAGATTCATGATGAAACTTTAGAGAAAGGGTTCAATTTATAATTGTACTCATAACTGCTGTAAAGAAGATCGGAAGCTACTTCTTTATATCTTCTTTTTTTCTGTTGTTCTTTTTCTTTTTTCATCTTTAAATTTTTGTTTCTTTTTCTCTTTTCCTTTTCGATTTTTTTTAACTTGTATTAGTCTTATTCTTCTATTTAAAAATCAATCTCTCTGTCTGTTTGCTTGTCTGTCTGTCTGTCTGTCTGTCACCTGGGACCAAGTTTTTGTCTCTCTCTGAAAGTATCTACTGTCCTACTAGATCAAATAGGATCAGCCAGTGAAAGTGAACCCCGAGGGTCCAGAGGTCTGGTTTATCATCAGTGACACACATGTGTGATAGGTTCGCCCTCACCAGGACAGGCACACTCCAGCTGTCCTCACTGAAATTGTACCATCTGGCACCACAAAAGCATGCCTTTTCTAAAGCTGACTCCAGGAACACCCCCCTCTGCTAATTGGGAGGCCTCCACCCTTTTTGGAAGGCCATCAAGATCTGGCATTTCACCTAGTTGCTGGGATAGAATGAAGATGTTAGGATGAAGTTGTGAGGCACCCCAAAGGTACTGGGTTGTGGTGGTGGGGGGGGTTGTCTTTTTTATTTTATGGTTTATTGTCATTATCAGCTTTATTGTTGTGAGCGAGCCACCCAAAGTTGTATTTCAGATGGGTGGCCATACAGATCTTTTAAATAAATTAATAAATTGCAGGAATTGCAAAACAACAACAACAAGACCCACTTGATTATTGCTTGAGGTTTTCTGACGTTGTATGATATGTTAATTCACTTAAGGAAAATTATGTGATATTGTCTATTTTTTAAAGATAAATGAGAGAGATGATAGTTTTGGTGCTGAAGAAGAATTGCATAACCAAATGGCAGAAATATACGGAATATCTTCAGTACATAGAGCTCAGTTTATCATGTACCGAAGAGGCAATTTTGACCTTAAGTTGCCTTGTAGGCGTTATTCGTTTCAGCTTTGATCTTTCAATATGATGAGACATCATTCCCCTGAGCAAAAAGAGCAAATCTATTATTTTGAATTAAGATGAAATATATTCACTTGGTAAGTTATGTAAGAATTAGCTGAAAATCAATGTGACAACTCTGCCTTCTTGGGAATGAAAAATTCTATCAGATGTGAGTAATAAATGAATTTATTCTCTCAGAATTGTCTCTTGTTTAATGTTGATTTGTCTCTAACATACAATCTGATTCTGTCTTTTGAGTTATTTAAAAATTGATTAGTAGAGAACTTTGATAAATGTGGTCAAATTTAGCACTGCTTATAGAACGGCTGTCCATCTAAAAGATGGTAACTAAATCTAGGGGTTGATTTAAAGGCACTCATTTTCTACGTGCAATGGTCTAATGTGGTTTAGGCAAGAAGGCAAAGGCTGTATTTATTTTTCTTTCCAAAAATGTTCAAGTCAGAATGAGAATTCAATTGTAATGCAGGATTCTCAACAGCCATTTAAAAAATATATATATAGGTCCTTTCTCTCCATCAGAGGACCGAAGGGCTTTCATGCTGTGCTCCCAGTTAAAATAAGGGTGGTTACAGCTACTGTTTCAAATCAAAGGAAGTTTCTACTGGCCTACTGTAAATGAAATGTTTGTAAATAACAGGAGCAGGTCTTCTATCCAGGGCATGACTGGAACATAAGTGGAACCAAAAAAACACATCCTGTTTCATATTGCTTTGAGTACTATTGTAGCATCAGAGCAACAATGGACAAAAGACAGAAAAAGACAAGAGGAGGGAGGGAGGGAGGGAGGGAGGCAGTGGTGGGATTTAAATATGTGAAGAACCGGTTCTCTGTGTGGATGCCGCTTCCGGAAGTCCATTCTGGGCCTGGCCAACAAAAAATTAGCTACCGGTTCTGCTGAACTGGTGCGAACTGGCTGAGTCCCACCACTGGATGGAGGGAGGGAAGGAGAGAAGGAGGTGCAATAGCACTTAGACTTATATACCATCCCATAGTGCTATACAGCCCTTTTAAAGAGCTTCTACTGAGTCAGAATCAGCCTATTGCCCCCAACAATCTGGGTCCTCATTTTACCAACCTCAGTAAGATGGAAGGCTGAGTCAACCTTGAGCCGGTCAGGATCAAACTCCTGGCAGTGAGCTGAATTAGCCTGCAATACTGCATTCTAACCACTGTGCCACCATACAAAGAGGGAGGGAGGGAGGGAGGGAAGGGAGGGAGGGAGGGAGGGAGGGAGGAAGGAAGGAAGGAAGGAGGGAGGGAGGGAGGGAGGGAGGGAAGGAAGGAAGGAAGGAAGGAATTAGTGTCCAACAAAAAAAAATTGGAATGGGGTATGTTGGCATCCATATGTACAAACTGCTGGGATAGGAAAGAGATGGAAAAAATATGAAGGAAACAGTCCCTAAAAGAAACAGAATTCCATACTGGAATTCAATATCCTGCCTAGATGAGAAGGGCAAGAAGCAAAAGAGCAACCAATGAGTTTCTGCAGTGGCAACAGTCTAGATTGAGTACCAGCCCAATCCCACGGTCAAAGTCTTGCACCCCAGTCTGAAATTTCTGAAGTTGTCTTAAGCAACATAGACTCCAGTGGCCAAATGGTCCACCTATTAGCAATGTTCACTCATTTACAAAATGAATAATTACATCACTAAAACATACATAGCATTGGAAACGTCTCAGTTAGAACCTTTGGCAACAGACAGTTCACACACACCACCTCAGAATGGTTCTATTTTTATTCATTTCTGGAAGGTTTCTATAGATGGAGTCAGTCTGGAGTCCAAAAGGAGGTCATTGCAAAAATAATTTGTGGTGTAATTGCTATTTCAATATTGATCAGCTGGTATACCAGCTCAGACCCATGAAAGATTCACTGTAACAGAGCTATTGCTTCTGCAAGGTTTAAGAGATGTAGGGAACCATCAAAGGCCTCACCCTTTGCCCTGAGATTTTGGTTGATTAACTGGTGTTCGATATGATTAAAATTTCCATACATTGTATGGATTCTGTTAAAGACAGCTAGAGAACTGATGCCCCAATTATATTTTTCTCCACCACAGCTATTAATCTGACAGCTGTCCGCTTTAAGAGACCTTTCATCCACAAAACCATTTGACCCAGTAAGAAAGTAAAATATATTAGAATTACAATAATTTGAATTCCTTTCTATCCTAGTACTTAATAGAATCACTGTACATGGATTGATTTTTAAGACAGACATGACTTTACAATATGGGCTCCACTTTTAAAAAAAAAAAATCCAAGGGAATGTGCACAGGCCAAAATACCCACCTCGCCATCAAGTGGCACACCTGAATACCTGCAAAAATTTATGAAAATTGAAATAATTGAAAACTTATAAGGGCAAATTTAAATCTCAGCCATTGCAAGCCAATATTTTGCAGTGATGTACAATAGCTGACCGATCACATCTCTTGCCATAAATATGAGTTATAGTTCTTGCTGGGTCTGCATTAGAAACAATGTATTTATGAATGTCACACTTGCTATATTTCATGGCTTCAGTCCCTAACTAAGAGAATTAGACTGCCCATAATACAAATGACTTTCTTGCTACTTTTATTACATTCATGTCACACTGATGAGTAATAGCCACAACCAATTTCCTACATGTTCCCTTCTGGACACTCTTTCTGTTTGAGACATTGCAATGTTCCAGATTTAGCTCTCTGCTTACATCCATATGTGCTGTCTCACCACTTCATATTCTCTTTGTGGATCCCTCACATTAATTCAAATACAGAGGTCTTGATCCACATCTGAACTAATGCTTCTGAATAGCTCTGAAATATAAACAGAGTATTTATTTAAATAAATATTTAAATAAGACCAAAGCTGCAGCCAAAGGAGCAGCTTCATTCTGCAGCTCAGAATAGAGTTCAGGCCTGCATTTTGCAGTCGGGCCTTTCCGGAAGGCCCCTGCAGCCTATATCTGAGCAATGGATTCAATCCATAGCTCAGTTCTCAACTGCAGAGGCCTTGCAGAACCGAGCTATAGATTGAATCCATAGCTCTGTTCTCGGCTGCAGTGGCCTTCCGAAAAAACCTGACTGTGAAATGCAGGCCGGGTGACACCACAGAAGAAGTGGGCCGGCAAGTAGAGACCTGGCTGCAAGGTAAATAGGTGTGAGGTGTGTGGGGCAACTCCACCCCCTCCCACTGCTTATATTAGGCCACCCCCAAAAATTAAGCTAGGGCTTATTTTGGGGGTAGATCTTACTTTCGGGGAACACGGTATTATTCTAACACTAATATCTACCTAAATTCATTTGAGAGACAAATTTAAATTTTCCTCTAGAAGATTGTGTTTTGAGAGAAGGTGGGAGTGTACATTTTTATTTTAAGATGAAATCATCCAAAATGATTTTACAATTCCCTCTTAAATAGGCATCCTTTAAAGCAGGAGTGTCAAACTTGCAATGTCATGTGACGTGTCACGACCTATCGCAACTTTTTTGCCATTGCCAGCAATGGGGTGGGTGCAGTTTCACTATAATGCATCCGGCCCATGGGCCGGCAGTTTTATACACCTGCTTTAAAGCAATGTAGATGCATGCTGAAACAATTCAGGGGAGAAATTTGCACTTGTAAAACAGTGACATGAGCCAGAGAGAGATCCATCTGTAGGGATGCTAAAATGACCCTCATCCACACATGCTTTGCATGGGGACGGTCCTTGATACCATGCTGGTCTGTCCCCAGGACAGTGCTTGGAAGCCTGAGAATGCTGCCTCCAGCCTGGGTTAACAACAGTGAGGAGCTGGAGTGAGGATGGTCTGGCTCAAGGGACAGCCATCTGCTTCTGTTCCTGTCAATAACCTGGCAGGGCCTCTGTCTCTTAGTTTATCTTTATGCAAACAACAACAAATTGCTTGGGAGGGGTTTTTTTGGGGGGGTTGCCCTGAAGGATAAAAATAATATATGCACAGTAGAAACTGTTTTTAAAAACCTATATGTAGCTTCCAATAAAAGAAAGGCATTTTTCAGGAACATTACAATTTCATACACTTTCTTCTCCTAGAACAGAGTGAGCAATCAACCTTCCCAAGGGGTCACATGAGAAACTGGGACTGTGGTGGGGGGCTGCTCCTCCACCACCACTGCCCGCTGCTGCCCCTGCCATCCCCACCCATGCTGTTATGGGCTGGACAGGGACAGTCAAAGGGCCAGATATGGCCTGAAAACCGTAAAATGCCCAGGTCTGTCCTAGAATATATTTATCTTTCCTCGTTTGGCCCACCACGTGCTATTCAAAATAAAGCCAGAAATTCTGAAGCTATCAAGTATATCATGTGAAGCTTCTAAATATCTGGTTTAGCAATCAGAGCAGAGGAAATTAAAATCAAATAATTCCATTTGAATATTATGATAGGGAGTGGTATGAAACAACTTAAACAATTTTTCCTGCCATGGTCATACTCCAAAGCAGGGAATAAAGATCTTCCCTGTATAGAAACTGAAGTATTATTTCAGACGTTTATAATTTGAGCACGCTTACCTGCTCCAGTGATCTGCATGTGTAAAGTAACTATCAATATCCATAATTACATATAGTAGGTACAGAGAAAAGATGTATTGGGGCTTATTGTCCAAGTCAGACATTTTGGTAGCATCATTTGCATTCTCAGTTAAAAGGTCAAAATCAATATCTTTGCACAGTTGCCAGGGTGTCATCCAATTCAGCACAGGACTAGTAATGCAAGAAGAAACTCTTTAGTAGATAAATAGGTATCACTTCAGTGAGAAGGTAACAGAGCTTCCTGATGTCATGCTGACCACATGACCATGGAAATGTCTTCGGACAGCACTGGTTCAAAGACCTTGAAATGGAGATGAATACTGCCCTCCTATGGTTGGTAATGACTAACGGACTTAAATCCGCAGTGATACCTTTACCTTACTTACAAGCTTTCTTTTACAATACAAAGTGTTAAATATGAAGTGATAAATGCGATACATTTCAGATTTATTTATTTATTTGACTTATATGCCGCCCTTCTCCCAAGACTCAGGGCGGCTCACAGTAAAAATACAAGTACAAAAATATAGTATAAATCAATTAAAATACTAATTTACAGTGTAAAAACTATATAACTATTTCCACTCATAAAACACACAGTCACAATCAGAGGCCCAGGGGCAGAGTGCAGCTCACATGCCCCAAACCTGTCTGCATAAATGTGTTTTAAGAGTTTTCGGAAAGCTAGGAGGGAGGGAGCAGTACAAACCTCTGAGGGAAGTTGGTTCCAGAGGGCTGGGGCAGCAACAGAGAAGGCCCTAACCCTAGGCCCCGCCAGATGACATTGTCTAACAGATGGGACCCGTAGGAGGCCAACCCTATGTGCCCTAACCGGTCGCTGGGATTCATGGGGCAGAAGACGGTCCCACAAGTATCCTGGGCCATTGCCATAAAGGGCTTTATAGGTCATAACCAACACTTTGAATTGTGTTCAGAGACCAATTGGTAGCCAGTGCAGCTCATGGAGGGCTGGAGTGATATGAGCATGTCTTGGGAGACCCAAGACGGCTCGTGCGGCCGCATTCTGGATTAATACTGAAATTATGCGTTTTATACATTTTAATTTTGAATTTTTAAAAAAACAGCTAGAAATGAGATTTTTATTTCTAGTTGAATACAGTTTATTTATGCCCTTCTCCAAGCTTATTGCGTAGTTGATAAACATTAATTTAGATGTCGAGTGCTAGAAAAAGAATGTATATTATCATTTATGCTATACTGCTGACATTCTTCCTAAGAAGACACATGTTTCTTTGGAGAAATGTCTCAGATTGTTCAAGATACTACGCTGCACATATTAATAAAATATATATGAGAACAAAATAGCCATCTGTTAGCTGTCCTGACTTAGTGTCCCCAGATGTGTTAGGACTGCATTTCCCAGAATTCCTAAGCAGCTATGTTTCAGAGTTGCATTTTCACCACATCTAAGCTATCATTTACACAAATATATACATGAATTGAAAGACTATTATTTTCCCTCTCTCGTATGTAGTAATGCACCCTAGCAAGTCATGAGGCTTGGAACAAAGGGACAAAGACTGCCATGTGGCTTGGAACAAAGGAACATAGGCCATGTGGCTTGGCCATGTGGCTTGACCATGCAATGGAGGAGGGGCTAATAGGTGAATGGACGTTGTACCAAGATTTGAATCCATTGGCCACAGGGGTGGCTTTGCCAGTGTAGCCTTGTCATTGGCTGCAGGAATAACATTGTCATTGGCTGTTTGTAACCATGTGATGCATTGTGTAACCACCCACTGTAACAGGTAATAAAAGGGGAAGGCAGCCTTTTGTCTGTTGTCTCACACCCCAGAGAGAAACCTGACTGGAGTCATGCTTCCTTCTCTAATATTCGGCCCACGTGTGTGACCCACCAGAGAATTGAAGTGGCCTACCGAGGGCAAAGCTTCAACTGGTGACCCCTCACTGCTTACTTCGTCTGGGATAGACTATCGTGCACGCTTTACGTAAGTATGAGACAGAAGCTATGCAAAACTTGGGCTGAGTACCTGAAAAAATTGCTTAGCTTAGTCAGGAGAGCAAATTATATTCAGAAACTTAATAATCAGACTGTTTTCCCTGTCACTCAGAAAGATTTATATCTTTTATTGGCTTTTTTGGAAAACTTTTTATCCCTCCTACCTGGAGGAGGGGCAATTAGACCTCGCCACATGGCAATAGGTACCTGGCTCCACCGCCAAGAGCTCCGCCATGGAAGGCTGTAATGGAAGGCTGTAATGTCCATGCTGGCATTACACTATGCAAAAACAGCAAGCTAAATTGCCTAATCCTCAGGCTTTAAAAAACAAGCCCTGAGACAAAAAAATGTTACAATCTGACTCTAAATTTGCCCCACTGGAGGAACAACCCTAGTGGCGTTTCTTCAGCAAGGATCTGCCCCCCCCCGTGAGTATGTGGGTGGAATTCTCCAAGGATCAAAGGGGAGGGCTTGGTGTAATTGTCAGGACCTTAATTATGCAACTGAAAAAAGTTCACAAATTGCCTTCACGTAAGGAGCTAAAAGTATTGTTAATGTTTGTTTGGCATTGTCCCTCATACACCTTAAAGGGACCATTAAAAATTGCTAATTGGATTAATCTTGGCTTATGTGAGGAGCTCTCTGCTCCTTCCCAAATTCTCTTTACGTGGAAGAATTGTGTTGCATGTCTATTTTAAAAATCTGCCTTCTTCCTTTTCCCCTGTAGCTATTGGCTTGGAACATAGTCATTGTTATCGGGATTCTCTTCCTGTTTCTTCTGCCCTGTCTCCTTTTAACTTGCTAAAAAATCTTAAGTCTTTTGTTTCTTTCAAGATTTACTTCCTCCTTTCCCCCCCTATTTCTCCTTCTGACTCAGAGCATGCTTTTCTGGTGTCATTTTTCTCCCTATGACTCATGCAGTTCTTCTTCTCATGTTTCTGTTTCTTCTGCCCTGTGCCCTGGAGCTTTTACTTCTACTGAAGACTTAATAGCTGCCTCTGCCTGTCCAGTTGATCTTACTATGCTAATCCAGTTTTTACGCCCTTACCTTTTAACTTGTTATTTCCTGGCTTTCCATTGATTCAAAACTGTCTTAATAATGCCTTGTTCGCTTGTTAACTTTTCTTAACTTGTGACAGACTCCCCTGAGAGCCTGCAGCCATTTCCTCCCCCCTTTTTCTTTTGCAGCAGGGCTATTTCCCCCCTCCCCTCTTCTTTTGAAACTGCAGGTTTATTATCGCTGGTTGCCAGATCTGAAGAAAACCAGCCAAACCAGCCAGCCTAGGGCTGTGACGAGACTCAATCTACATATGACTGCATTTTGTTTCTGTTTCTCAATCTGCATTTGAATCTGTGTTCCCTCCTCTTTGAATCTGTGTTCCCTCCTCTCTCTCATACACCCCCCCCGTTGTTTTGTTTAATAAACCATGGCCCCATGGCCCCCTCCTTTTCTTATTTCTCTTTGCCAATTTTGCGTTTCTTATTTCTCTTTGCCTATTTTGAATTTATGTTTGCTAGTCTTGTTAATGATTTTTATTTTTGTGCCTTTCTTATTTCTCTTTGCCTATTTTGAATTTATGTTTTGTAGTCTTGTTAATGATTTTAATTTTGTGACAATCTTTGCTGTTTTGTATTTTATGTCTCTCACCATGCTATGTTGCTGAATGCATCCAATTGTTGGATTTGATATACATGCCAGCACAGAACAAACATGCTTTCTCCCTTGATGGTCTGCCTTATGAGTTTGCCTTGCCTCACAATTTTTTCCTTAATACGCTCACATGGATGAATGAAATCTCTCTCTTTTCATTTTGAATCCTTCCTTACAGATCTCTCTTGCTTTGTGTTACCCTGCTCAAGTATGCATTAATCACACAGCTTCATCAGTTAGTAATAACACCTTTCTAGGTATTTGGCAATCTTGTAATAAAACAACTATCCCTTGGCAGCTAGATAATGAGACAAACAATGACAACAGGAAAGCATGTGCTGATTGTGTTCTCTTGTTTGATTTTGGTGAAATTTTTGTACAACTTTGTACAACTTTTCTAAAGACAATGTAGTTCTTATGTGGAAAAAATGCACATTGGTCAATACCCCAGAATTGGTCTGGTACATATACATTTCTGACAACACACCCAATATTACTGCCACAGTCGCTCACATGGAAAGTATGGTACAAAACAATCCCTTATCACAAGAAACTGGTGCCTTGTTCGATTGACAGTTTATTTTCCTGGCTACCTAATGCTGGGTGGCTCAAAAAACTGATTTTCAGTATTATAATGTTTGTAGTATTCTGTGTAACAATCTGTTGCTGTGTATAATGTATTCATTCCCTGTTGAACCTGTGTAAGCCTCCCTCTTCTAACCATCTCCTGGATAAGAGCCAAGAACCAACTGCAGCCTCTGATGACTGGACAGAGATGTTTCTATGATGGCCTATGCCCTAGGATCGTGTCAGAGCTGGATGGTGCGTAGGTGGAACAAAGGACAGTTGCTAAAAAAAAATAAAAACACAGGATATGTTGTAATGCACCCTAGCAAGCCATGAGGCTTGGAACAAAGGGACAAAGACTGCCATGTGGCTTGGAACAAAGGAACATAGGCCATGTGGCTTGGCCATGTGGCTTGACCATGCAATGGAGGAGGGGCTAATAGGTGAATGGACGTTGTACCAAGATTTGAATCCATTGGCCACAAGGGTGGCTTTGCCAGTGTAGCCTTGTCATTGGCTGCAGGAATAACATTGTCATTGGCTGTTTGTAACCATGTGATGCATTGTGTAACCACCCACTGTAACAGGTAATAAAAGGGGAAGGCAGCCTTTTGTCTGTTGTCTCACACCCCAGAGAGAAACCTGACTGGAGTCATGCTTCCTTCTCTAATATTCAGCCCACGTGTGTGACCCACCAGAGAATTGAAGTGGCCTACCGAGGGCAAAGCTTCAACTGGTGACCCCTCACTGCTTACTTCGTCTGGGATAGACTATCGTGCACGCTTTACGTAAGTATGAGACAGAAGCTATGCAAAACTTGGGCTGAGTACCTGAAAAAATTGCTTAGCTTAGTCAGGAGAGCAAATTATATTCAGAAACTTAATAATCAGACTGTTTTCCCTGTCACTCAGAAAGATTTATATCTTTTATTGGGTTTTTTGGAAATCTTTTTATGCCTCCTACCTGGAGGAGGGGCAATTAGACCTCGCCACATGGCAATAGGTACCTGGCTCCACCGCCAAGAGCTCCGCCATGGAAGGCTGTAATGGAAGGCTGTAATGTCCATGCTGGCATTACACTATGCAAAAACAGCAAGCTAAATTGCCTAATCCTCAGGCTTTAAAAAACAAGCCCTGAGACAAAAAAAATGTTACAATCTGACTCTATTATTATTTATTAGTGGCGTTTCTTCAGCAAGGATCTGCCCCCCCCCGTGAGTATGTGGGTGGAATTCTCCAAGGATCAAAGGGGAGGGCTTGGTGTAATTGTCAGGACCTTAATTATGCAACTGAAAAAAGTTCACAAATTGCCTTCACGTAAGGAGCTAAAAGTATTGTTAATGTTTGTTTGGCATTGTCCCTCATACACCTTAAAGGGACCATTAAAAATTGCTAATTGGATTAATCTTGGCTTATGTGAGGAGCTCTCTGCTCCTTCCCAAATTCTCTTTACGTGGAAGAATTGTGTTGCATGTCTATTTTAAAAATCTGCCTTCTTCCTTTTCCCCTGTAGCTATTGGCTTGGAACATAGTCATTGTTATCGGGATTCTCTTCCTGTTTCTTCTGCCCTGTCTCCTTTTAACTTGCTAAAAAATCTTAAGTCTTTTGTTTCTTTCAAGATTTACTTCCTCCTTTCCCCCCTATTTCTCCTTCTGACTCAGAGCATGCTTTTCTGGTGTCATTTTTCTCCCTATGACTCATACAGCCCCCTGCAGTTCTTCTTCTCATGTTTCTGTTTCTTCTGCCCTGTGCCCTGGAGCTTTTACTTCTACTGAAGACTTAATAGCTGCCTCTGCCTGTCCAGTTGATCTTACTATGCTAATCCAGTTTTTACGCCCTTACCTTTTAACTTGTTATTTCCTGGCTTTCCATTGATTCAAAACTGTCTTAATAATGCCTTGTTCGCTTGTTAACTTTTCTTAACTTGTGACAGACTCCCCTGAGAGCCTGCAGCCATTTCCTCCCCCCTTTTTCTTTTGCAGCAGGGCTATTTCCCCCCTCCCCTCTTCTTTTGAAACTGCAGGTTTATTATCGCTGGTTGCCAGATCTGAAGAAAACCAGCCAAACCAGCCAGCCTAGGGCTGTGACGAGACTCAATCTACATATGACTGCATTTTGTTTCTGTTTCTCAATCTGCATTTGAATCTGTGTTCCCTCCTCTTTGAATCTGTGTTCCCTCCTCTCTCTCATACACCCCCCCCGTTGTTTTGTTTAATAAACCATGGCCCCATGGCCCCCTCCTTTTCTTATTTCTCTTTGCCAATTTTGCGTTTCTTATTTCTCTTTGCCTATTTTGAATTTATGTTTGCTAGTCTTGTTAATGATTTTTATTTTTGTGCCTTTCTTATTTCTCTTTGCCTATTTTGAATTTATGTTTTGTAGTCTTGTTAATGATTTTAATTTTGTGACAATCTTTGCTGTTTTGTATTTTATGTCTCTCACCATGCTATGTTGCTGAATGCATCCAATTGTTGGATTTGATATACATGCCAGCACAGAACAAACATGCTTTCTCCCTTGATGGTCTGCCTTATGAGTTTGCCTTGCCTCACAATTTTTTCCTTAATACGCTCACATGGATGAATGAAATCTCTCTCTTTTCATTTTGAATCCTTCCTTACAGATCTCTCTTGCTTTGTGTTACCCTGCTCAAGTATGCATTAATCACACAGCTTCATCAGTTAGTAATAACACCTTTCTAGGTATTTGGCAATCTTGTAATAAAACAACTATCCCTTGGCAGCTAGATAATGAGACAAACAATGACAACAGGAAAGCATGTGCTGATTGTGTTCTCTTGTTTGATTTTGGTGAAATTTTTGTACAACTTTGTACAACTTTTCTAAAGACAATGTAGTTCTTATGTGGAAAAAATGCACATTGGTCAATACCCCAGAATTGGTCTGGTACATATACATTTCTGACAACACACCCAATATTACTGCCACAATCGCTCACATGGAAAGTATGGTACAAAACAATCCCTTATCACAAGAAACTGGTGCCTTGTTCGATTGACAGTTTATTTTCCTGGCTACCTAATGCTGGGTGGCTCAAAAAACTGATTTTCAGTATTATAATGTTTGTAGTATTCTGTGTAACAATCTGTTGCTGTGTATAATGTATTCATTCCCTGTTGAACCTGTGTAAGCCTCCCTCTTCTAACCATCTCCTGGATAAGAGCCAAGAACCAACTGCAGCCTCTGATGACTGGACAGAGATGTTTCTATGATGGCCTATGCCCTAGGATCGTGTCAGAGCTGGACGGTGCGTAGGTGGAACAAAGGACAGTTGCTAAAAAAAATAAAAACACAGGATATGTTGTAATGCACCCTAGCAAGCCATGAGGCTTGGAACAAAGGGACAAAGACTGCCATGTGGCTTGGAACAAAGGAACATAGGCCATGTGGCTTGGCCATGTGGCTTGACCGTGCAATGGAGGAGGGGCTAATAGGTGGATGGACATTGTACCAAGATTTGAATCCATTGGCCACAGGGGTGGCTTTGCCAGTGTAGCCTTGTCATTGGCTGCAGGAATAACATTGTCATTGGCTGTTTGTAACCATGTGATGCATTGTGTAACCGCCCACTGTAACAGGTAATAAAAGGGGAAGGCAGCCTTTTGTCTGTTGTCTCACACCCCAGAGAGAAAACTGACTGGAGTCATGCTTCCTTCTCTAATATTCGGCCCACGTGTGTGACCCACCAGAGAATTGAAGTGGCCTACGGAGGGCAAAGCTTCACAAATATATACATGAATTGAAAGACTATTATTTTCCCTCTCTCGTGATTTCAAATGGCCAAACTATTTAAGACGATCTGTTCAACACATGAAGAATTTTTTTAAAAAAAGAAAACGGAAAACAGGAAAGAACAGAAAAAACTATTCCTTTCTATCTGTACTCTGATAGTGAAAAAAATAGCAGAAGTTCAAAACTTCGCAAAATTAAAGTAGAATTTGGGAAGATTAGAATGCAGACTCATAAAGTCATGAATCAACCCAAAAGCAAAATCTATAGGCACTTTGATATTGCCATATTTTCACCCCCATTTCATGCCCCAGTTTCTCAGGAGCATAGTGAAGCTGACTGCCATTAACTTCATTCCTACAAATCTTGAAAGCCAAGAAAAGTCTTATAGTGAGAGAACAGAAAGGTCCTCAGCTGCAAGAACAAAAGTTGGATAAATGAAAGTTTTCTTCAGTGGTGGAATTGATCTCCCAGAAGCACCGCAGAAATGAAGCACTTGGATGAGCAAGGAAATTTACCCTTGCTACCTTTTCAAAGGCATCACAGCATCAGCAATAGACCAGTTCAGCTCTCAGGGAAAATCAATGTCAAATAAAATAACATTATTGTGATCTTTGATCAGCTTTTACAGTAAAAAGAGAGAAATAGTTTGAGACAACAATTTAGGAAAAAAAGACAATAGGACAATAAAATGAAATATCTAATTAAAGGTTGTGCGCAATTGTATAACTTGGTGAAGATATTGGGCCACCTAAAATGTGAGTGTGGGCTTAGCATCCCTTAAAAAGTAATAAACATATACCTTATCAGTGTGGCCTTCAAATTTGGAGATGATTGGGGAGATCAGAGCTAATGTACTGTATCAAAATGGCTACGGACAATCCTGCTAAGGGTTAGATTCTATAAATACCCCACAATGGAAGGATTGTGGCTATTTAACATTTGGCAACAGAATTTAGGGGAACTGGAAATATCATTTTGATGATTTATGTCCCTCATTTTATCTTTGACTATTGATTTGGCCTTGTTCAGAGTTAATTGGCCTAAATATTAAGAGAAGAGGCCAAGACTGCTAAAATCAACACGCAAATCAGGAACTGACTTTGAATTGCTACTAAGAGCCCATGTGGAACTGCCCAAATCTGTAAGAAAATATAGTTATCCAAAAAGAATATACATTTGTTGATTAAGTATGGGGCAAAAAATACTATTCACTCACTTTAATGTGCACACCTCCCCTAAAAATTCAGTCACCAAAATGAACACAAATGAACAATGAAAACAATACAATGAAACTTTGGGAAAGGTGAATTCATTGTGATATTGTAACTAAGAGGCTCTTCACACCTCCCAAAGATTTTCTCTGCATCTCCACAAGGATCTCACACTTTGGGAAACCCTGGTTTAGAATGTCCACAGTTCTCCAGCTGAAACTGTGGCTGAATTTGTCTTTGTCTTGAGAGACTAAGGAATTTCTCATCTTTTCTGGCTTCTGCTTGATGTTTAAGAAGAAACGCAGCTGGTGTGGTAGTGTTGGTATGTGGGAGAGAGGGAAGGAAATGTGAGTAAGTTACTGAAGCAGCCTACAGCAGATAGGGATAGTGTTCTCCAGCAGTAGGACTCATAAGGAGTAGTTGGAGTAGCAGTAGGAGGAGATGTAGTAGAAACAGGGAGGAATGGAGTGAGTACTAGTTTTTTAAGTGCTTGTGTGTGTGTTGCCTAGGAACCTGTGCAGTTGTGTTGGCTGTCTTGGGTTTTTGAGTCCACTGACTTTTAGGTATATTCAAAAGAACCCATGACACTGAGAGAACATCAAGAATCCAACAAATGCTGCTGTTTCTGCTTTGATTCAAAAATTTCAGTACATTTTAAACTCTGCTCTAAAAATTTGAGAAGTCATCATAATCCAAGGAAACACAAACTGTGCCCCAATGCTTTGACTGTGGCTTCCAGAATCCTTCCCATGTTGCCACCAAACTGAATTTTTATATGATCAAAAGGAACTCAGTTAACTGTGGTTAATGAATTTTTTGGTTTTAATTCAATCTAATTCCATTTCCTCTAAATTAAGTGTAGTTTTTCTCCCAACTCTCATTTCTTTATACCAGCACCAGACATTTTGGAGTTGTGATTCACCCCATCACACCCCCTTGCTGTGAAGCACATGCAGGCCTCAACCTGAAAATCATAGGTCATCGTTGTGCTGATTGCTGCAGTCAAGGGGAGAATCTTGAGCAAAATCTCATTTGAGTCAAGCCTCAGCTGCTGATCTCTTCACCGATAAGTCCGTATGTTAGCATTAAAACAGAAGTAACTTGCTCCTGCCTCCTTCTGTAATTTTTTTTTTTTGCTTGTTTAAGAGTCTAATAACCTTAATCTCTGGATGGTTTCTCATTCCATACAATTACTTACCAAGTCCAACTCTGCTTAATTTCTTGAAAATTATTCAGTGCTGTCTAGATTGAGTAGATTAATGCCGAGAATGACTTCCTGCCAGCACAACTTTTCCACAAGCAATCCAAGTCTCCAGCAAAATCCCAGCCAGACATGGTTCAGTAGAAATAAATAATAATAATCACAGCTAAAAACTCATGGCTGTGCAAAAGCCTAAGCCAATTTATTTTTGTTCTGGGAGAGAAACTTTTTTTTCTTTTCAGTATCCAAGTTGTTCCTTTAACTGAATTATTGATCTTTTGACCAGGCTGAAACACACTAAGCAGTCATCAGCTTTACAGCTGGATTCCCCCAGTCTTTGCTCACCATTTATCAAAAGAGAAAGGTCAAGTGCATAAGTTTGCTCATTTCTGTTCTATTCCATTTGTTAAAGTAGACTTGCCGACCTGATGCATACATCTGTTAGATGGCAGTTCTGTGATTCACATGTTTGACTGAATATGACATGGCAGATATAACAAGCACATCTGGGGGAATGTCCATTTTGATAAGGCTGCTCTATTGCAATTTACCCTCTGCTCCAGCTTTTTTTAAAGGATTTTTTTTAATTGCTCATTTATAACGATATTATTATATTCACACCTTTTTTGTTTCATGTAGCTTTTTGCAAGCAACTGAAGGGTGAAAACTAATCAGGGAGATCTCTCTGGGTTTTCCTTTGTGGTTTCTCCTTTGTATAGTTTAAAAATGACCTTTTTTTTAACAAGCTTGAGTGCATTTTAATCAAAAGTTAAAGCAAGAGTCATCAATCTGTTCAAGCTTCGATGCACCCTCCTTCATTTCTTCTGCTGCTGCTGCAGGATTTATAACTGCCATTTTTCCTAAAGAAAAGTAGTTCTTTCTCTGCCCCTGAAGGCCATGTTAATGTCTTTCTGAAGTCTCTTTCTCCCTCTCTCTTCTCTCTCAAGCACTCAGTTTTCTGAATCCTCTCTAATGATGTAGATTTTTTTTTTGCATTGAAATTTTCTCCCCCTAAAATGGTGTTCCTTTTGTTTTTGCCTCCTAACCACTGTCAATAGGACTGACAGATTTCTTTTGGTCATTTTATTCAGGAAAAGGGAAGCACATCCTTGAATATTTAATGCAAATTATCAACTATCGCTCCCAACAGCCACAGCAAAAAGTAGTCATTTTTGTGGGCCCAAATTTATGAACATTCTCTCCACTTTATTGAAGTATTATTTTCAGGCCAAATCAGCATTGACCCATGTGAAATTTAGCATACCCCCAGAAGTAAGATCATAATTTGTGTATACCATTTCATGAAAATAGGAATAATTTTAAAAAAGTATTCATGAATAGAGTGATAGGATGCTTACAACTGGAATAGGAAAATGTTAAAACAGTCCCACTTTTACATAAGATTGCTCATTCCTTAATATTGCTGAGGCTTTACCTTTAAATAATGACTATTGTTATGATAAAATGTTGCGCTTCCAATTTACACCACTATATAGTGCTACCAGATCCCAAACTAATAATTTTATATAGCTGACAAATAAAAGAAGCTGCTAGAATGAATTAACCAATGATTTCACTAGATGTTCTGCTCAGTTTAGCTGAAAGTGGGGAAAAGGAAAACACAAAATATACCGGTAATAAACATCTTCTATCTAGTCAAAGTACCCAATAAATAAAATTGCCTGGCTATGTGGACTGAATAACAATTATCTCAGAGAGAAAATGGATATTAAATATTTAAAATGTGCCTTTAAAGCTAAGCATCACAAACAACATTTAAGTGGTTTATTAATTCTAGATTTATTAGGTTAAAAAGTGTTAAGAAAATCAAAAGAAACTTCTAAAGATAGCCTTAAGTTTTCTCACAGTGATAAGAAATCAAATTAATGACACTTAAAAGGAAGTGAAACTCTGGTTAGTCTCAAAGAATTCTGCTTGGTTTGAACAGCCCTGAATTCTTTCATGGCAGGTTCTGATTCTGCTAGATTATAGGAATCTTTTTTCCAGCAATTTGTAACAATATCCTTCAATGTCATGATGAACCAGGTTCCCTGAATAAGATTTGAAATTTGTTTTAATTACAATTAGTGGAGAAAAGCTGTTAAAAGAGTAAGAAGAGAGAAATAAAGTTTTAGTGTTCTAAAATAGCTAAAATATTTTTGCACATTCATATTTCATTTCCAAGACATGTCCATCCTACCCATTTGGAAATCACAATATGGGTGCTAAAGCTGACTAAGCACCTGCCCAGGGCTGCCATGATGTGGGGGTGCTGCTGCTTAAGTTGCTGAATAGATGGATGGAAAAAATAATTTCACCAGATTGCCATTTAAGAAATGGGTTTTTTTTAGTATTTTATTATGGTTTATTTTAATATAAAATACAAATAGAAACATAGATCAAAAAAGAAGGGGGAAAGGAGAAAGGGGGAGCGCAAGGATGTAGAAAGCAAGAAAAAAGCAATAACTTCTGACTTTTTCCAATGCAGTACACCACAAAATACAGTTACAACTGTAGGAATCAGCGCTCAGTCATTGCAGGGTGCAAAAATGGCTGACTGCTTTCGCAGTGTTTATTGCCTTATATACAGGTAATTCAAATAGCATAAAGTAAGATGGCATCAGCATAGCAACAGCAGTTCTATTGGTGAAACCCCTTGCCAATCCTTAAGAATATACTAGCCAAGAGGCCACAGCCAGGATTCTACCACATCCTGTTGATGTAACCAGGCTGATATCATGTAAACCAGGTGATATCATGTACCAGCCTGGGGTAGTTTCCCACATTGCCATGGTGATGTGAATGGATGAGATCATGTAGAGAGAAGAGGCACGCAGGCATTGGAAGGGCAGTTTGCTGCTCACGACCTCTACCTGGCCCCCATCTCTACATACAACCTCAATGGTTTGCTTTATGTTTCTAGTAGATACAAGCCATTTCTATAACAACAAAGTTTATCTAATCATCAAAACCTAAAATCAAAGTTTATATATATAGTATAAAATAAATAATTTATGACCACCAGGAGATTCCATAAAGGAAAATGCTTTAATAACACCGAGCTTTCATTGGGAACTTCCAACATCGTCAGGGTTAGAAGCCAGTTGACAAAGATACCTTAAATAGGGTTAGCCAACGCCTGCACTCAGCTCTTAGACTGTGTCACCAGTCCTAGCCGGTTAATTTGCATTCTGGATGTTTCTTTGATGTCTGCATTGATCCCTCCTCTGTCATTCCCTCGAACCTTCTCACCTATTCTTCAAACGTTAGTTCCTAAGTTTGTCAAGATCTTTGCATCTTCTTTCCCTCCAATGATGTTTACTCTATATAGGTCTTTGGTTATTCGGGTTTTCTCCCGCGTAAAATTGGAAGTGTCTTGGCGACATTTCGACAAAGTCCCATTTGTCATCTTCAGGCTGGTGTTTTCGGCTTCGTACTTCTGGGAGTAGTGTGTGATCGTAGCTGTTTCTTCCTTTTAACTGCCAGTGGGGGTATGAACTGATTGGCTGGGAGCTTGGCTGTGTTCTGATTGGGTGGAGGTGTGTTCTGATTGGTTAGGGGGTTGGCTGTGCTCTGATTGGATGGGGGGTTGGCTGTGCTCTGATTGGATGGGGGAGTGTTCTGTTTGGGTGGGGGCTTTGTTGTACTCAAGTTAGTCTGAGTTGCAGGGGGATTAGGGATAGTGAGCTGCATTGCCGTTGTTTGGCTTCGCATTTGTGGTCGTGCCTCATCTTCATGGTGGGTGTCAGTTTGCTTCATGTATGGATTGGAGGGGTTTAAAGTGGCTAATGATGCAGCTGTGGTCTGGCTTCTGGTTTGTGGTTGTGCCTCATCATCGGTATGGGTTTGGGTTTGCTTTTTGCATGGATGTGTGGTGGTGACATCCTGTGTGGTTTTTGTGAGTGTGGGTCTGGTGTCATTCTTTGTGTTAGGGACTCGTTTGTCAATAAGGACGGGTTTCCAAATGGCTGGTAGGCGAGAGATATCATCTCGTTTATTCATGCTGTGTGGGCATTTTTCTATCTCAATGGCTTCTCTGATTATTCTGTTATTAAAGTTGGACCAGGGAAGAAGTTGGTTCCTCTTTTTTGACTGAGTTCTTGTGTTCTTCAGTGCGTGCACTTATTCTTCTGTTGGCTTGTCTATTGTATGTGGTGAGGCAAGCGGTGCATGGAATTTCATATACTCCTTGATTTTCTAACTCAATTTTGTCTTTGGGGTTTCTTAGGATGGTGGATATTTTTCTGTTTGTGCAGAATGCTGTTTTGATGTTGTGTTTGTGGAGGATCTTGCTGATTCTGTCTATGTATGAGAGGAGGGCTTTGCCATTTTCTTGTTCTTTGTCTTGGATTTTAGTGGGGGTTTCTTTTTGGATTAGGTTGGTAATCTAGGGAAGTTAGTTATTAGCTTCTGTTTCCATGGTGAACTGTATTTTGGGGTGTAGGCTGTTGAGGTATGTGAGAAAGATGTCCAGTTTTTCTTTTCCATGTGGCCAGATTATGAAAGTGTCATCTATCTGACCCAGAGTTTAGGTTTGTGATCAGATTTTTCTAGAGCTTGGGTTTCAAAGTGTTCTATGTAGAGGTTTCGCAATAACAAGTGAGAGGGGTGATCCCATGATCTATTTGTTTGTATTTTTGTCCATTATAGATGTGTTGGATAGGCAGTGGTTGGTCAGATCCAGGATGTGTTTGGGGGGGTTATATTTGTTTTGGATAGCTGTCAAGACTTCTTTGATTGGCACTTGGGTGAAGAGGGTTATGACATTGAAGCTCACGAGTAGGTCCCTGGGTTGTAAGTTTTGTTTCTTTATGATCTCTATGAACTGGCCCTGCCCCCCACAATGTGAGTGTTGCCCATAGACCAGAGCAGACCCTAAGAACCCAGATTATGCATCCCAAAGAGCCGCTCCCCAACAGTGAATAGTCTTCCATAGTCTATAGAATTAATTGCAGGAACTGCCCCTGCAATTACGTTGGGTAAACAGCTAAAAGGCTCAGGACTAGGGTCCACGAACATGAACTGGCAATCAAAAGGCAGGAGCAGCGCTCACAAGTGTGGTGGCTCTAAAATCATACGCCCAAAGGACCCACTTCCCGCCATGGAAAAATCGGCGGTAGTCTATAAGATTGACTGCAAGAACTGTCAGAGTAATTATGTGGGTGAAACAGCTAAACGGCTAAAAACTCGATTACATGAGCACAAACTGGCCATAAAAAGGGGTGAACAATACTCCCAAATCTGGACGCATGTGGCACAGCATGGCCATTGTTTTGACTTTGATAATACTAGAGACGTATCCAGCGATGCCACAAAAGGGGGCCGACTATTAAAAGAAGCTTGGTTCTCAGACGGAAACTCCATTAACCGTCATATAGATCTTTGTCCAACACAACAGGCACTAAGGAAATGGAGTGCAAATCAGAAGCACTCCAATAGACCCCCACCTTTTAGGTGGAGGAGGAACAATGGTTGTGCCAGTAGGGAACCTGAGGAATCCAGCAGTAAAGCCTTGGAGCCTATCATCGCTTGGGACAATGAAGAGGGACGTTTGATACAGAGGGGAAGGAGGTGCGGAATGACGGCTCCCCCGTGCTGTACAGAGGAGAGAGGCATCCCCCCTCCCATTCCATGGACATGCGAGGAATTGTGGATGGGGAATGCCCACAATTGAGGTATTCCCAGGCAAAAAGTAGGACATTTACCTTGGATGGGAGTGGTGACTGCTGGCAGCGGACGGAATCTTATGTGGACAGTACCGAGATGGGGTGTGGGAACACACACACTGGATTGCATGACATCCGGATGGGTACTGCCCACGTGGGGGGAGGAGGAAGGAGGAGGGTGAATGTAGAGCTGAGGGAAACCATCGACCTATGACTGGGAGGGGTGGGGGGAACTGCCTGGAGCCCTCACAGGATGTGTAACAATGTAAAAGAAAAACCAAACACCCCCCAAGGTCTGTAATAGAGGGAAAGGTAATACGCGAGTTAACACCGTTGGAGGGAGGGAAAAGATCCTGACTAAGTTAGGAACTAGCGTTAAAAGAATAGGTGAGAAGGTTCGAGGCAATGACAGAGAAGGAGAAACATCCAGAATACAAATCAACCGGCCAGGACCGGTGACGCGATCTAGGAGCCGAGCGCAGGCGTTAACTGATCCTATTTAAAACATCTCTTCAGTTGCCTTTTTTAACCCTGATGATGTTGGTAGTTTCCAACGAAAGCTAGGTTATAATAAAATTAATTTCTTTTAAATCTCCTGGTGATCGTAAAACTTTTATTCCATATCATTCATTCATATATATGTGTGTGTGTGTGTGTGTGTGTGTGTGTGTCTGTGTGTGTGTGTCTGTGTCTGTGTCTGTGTCTGTGTGTCTGTGTCTGTGTCTGTGTCTGTGTCTGTGTGTCTGTGTGTCTGTGTCTGTGTGTCTGTGTGTCTGTGTCTGTGTGTCTGTGTCTGTGTGTGTGTGGCCTAGAGGTTAATACAGCTGCCTAACTCGCACACAGCCCAGGTTCGAATCTCAGGAGGGTATGTCTGGCTGAAGAGATTTAAGAAGCTTGAAATAGCTATTCCACTTCTCCCTTTATTCTTTGTTAGCAATCTAAATATATATATTTAGATCACACAGTTCATAATGTGCCCAACAGTCTCCAATGAGTACAGATTTTTAGCCTAATATTCTAATTCCTTTTAGACTCCTGAAATGCAAATGGAAGCCAAGTAAATGTAAAATCGGATATCATCAAAAGAAATTAAATGTCATAGTATATCACAGCAAATGTAGGAGCACCTTCTTGTTCGATCAAGATAATGATGCAAAATGACAGATAGAATTATCATCCTCATCAAATTTAATAATATATATCAGGAGTAAACAATTCCCCCCCCAAACTGAGTGGCACAAAACTGGCATTGAAAAAAAAGGGAAGATGCAGTTATTAGTGAGTCTCCATCAGTCAACACTCTGCTAAACCTTTTGCTGGGGGACATCACCTTATACAACTCCATCTCCAGCAAAAACAGCTTCTGAGGAAAGAGCTGCTGACCTAATTGCAGGAAAATGAAGTTGGCAACAGGAAGCTCAGAACAGTGAGACTTGAGAGCAATCCATCAAGCAAGATTTGTGATAATGCAGTAAATAGAAGAAGTGTAGCTGAATACCTTTAATGATACATGAAAGGAGGAGGAGGAGGAGGAGGAGGAGGAGGAGGAGGAGGAGGAGGAGGAGAAAAATGAGGCAGCAGTTATTCCAAAAGTAGAGGAGCAGTCTCTTTTACGACTTTATTACATAAAATCAGAAGGACAATTGCACAGAGTTTCATCAAACGAAGCCTTCACGATTGAAATGATCAGGTGGATTATTTTCATTCTAAAAGTAATGTTAAAAAATGATGCCAAAAGTTATTTCAATATGTGAGGTCTTCCTGCAAACACCTGTCTGTTGGGTCATGCCTTTAGGGAAGCAAGAACAATTTTCAAAAGTAGGTTCATGTAAGATGCCATTAGAAGAAAAGAGATTCAGAACTCTTCAGAATCAAGATATTCAGATTCTGAAAGTCTCTGGGGGGAATCATGATGGCAGGATACATCTAGCAACTTCATATGACAGATTGCATTTGCTCATCCTCTGGATCCAAAGTTAGTCATTCTCCAAAGGGTTTATTTCTGACTAGGACTTTATCTGACATACTTAAGTGGCACACCCAGCCATTCTGCCATTCTAGAATTCAGTGTTTCTTAACCTCAGCAACTTTAACACATGTGGACTTGAATTCCCTAAATTCTCCAGATAGCATGGCTGGCTGGGGAATTTTGGGCATTGAAGTCCATACCTCTTAAAGTTGCTGAGATTGAGAAACACTGTTCTAGATCAGGGCTTTTAAACCAGTGGTATGGGTATCACCTGTGGTACATTGGCACCTGGCAGGTGGTATGCGACCATCCTAGAAAAATGGTAGTGGGGGAGGGGAATGAGCTGAACCAGTGGTAGCACTGCACAAGCCTGAGCGAGAGATGGTTGGAGCTGCAGGGCTGTCAGGGCTCAGCGGAAGTGCCATCAGCATGGCCCATCTCTTTTCCTGGTTTATGAATAAGTGTATAATCATATGCTGACAGGAAAATTGACCATCTCAGCATACGTGCGGAAATGATGTGTGGTGTCTGTTTGTTGGTGGTAAACAACCCCAACAAAGTTTATGGTTTGTGTAGACCATGAAATGGCGGCCATAGAAGGAATCATGGAATTTCTTTAGGCCAGCCACTATGGCCAAGGCTTCTCTATCAATCTGAGTGTAATTCCGCTCTGCAGATGACAGAGTCCTTGAATAATAGGCTACAGGGACTTGTGTCCCATCAGCCTTCAGGTGGCTCAATACTGCTCCAGCTCCATAAGGAGATGCATTGCATGAGATGCATACAGGCAGTTGCTCATTGAAATGCACTAAAACAGCATTTGAAGAGAGCAAGGCCTTAACCTCATTGAAACTCCTTTCATGGACCTGGGTCCACTGCCATGGAGCCTGCTTGTCTAAGAGCCAGTGTAATGGCTCTGCCACTGCAGCCTTATGTGGGAGAAATGTGTGATAAAAATTCAAAAGCCCCAAGAAAGCTTGCAGCTCACTCTTGGACTTGGGACTTGAGGCCTGCTGAATCGCCTGAAACTTGAGCATCAATCCTGAAACCCAAAAAGTCAGCAGAAGTGACTCCTATTTTGCACTTGTCTTGCTTCAATTTAAGGCCTGCTTTGCGAAAATGAAACAAAACAGCCCTTAACCTTTCTGCCAGATTTTGAGATGACTTCCCAGCAATGAGAACGTCATTAAAGTAGGGACAGACCCCAGGAATATCACGAAGTGTGCATTCCATGACACTTTGAAATATGCCAGGGGCTACATTAACCCCAAACTGCAGTCTTTTAACTTTAAAGGCCCCTCTATGTGTTACAATTGTTTGGGTCTCTGCAGTTGCCTCATCAACAGGTAGCTGTTGATAAGCCTGTGCCAAATCAGATTTTGCAAAAAGGCACCCCCCCCTTCAGGGAGGCCAAAATGTGGCTCACCACTGGTACTGGATAAGCGTGCTGTCACAATGCTTTATTCAGTGTACACTTATAGTATGCACATATGCGGACTTCTCCATTAGCCTTTAAAGGCATGACAATGGGGGTTTCCCATGGACTAGAGTCCACAGGTTCTAAAATGCCCTGCTGGAGCAACTTGTCCAGCTCTGCATCTATTTTGCTTTTGAGGGCAAAAGGCACCCTTCTAGGCTTGATCCTGATGGGCGTGATAGTGGGGTCTAAACATAATGCAATGGGAGTCCCCTTGTAGGATCCAAGCTCTGAGCTAAACGCATCAGCAAACTCCTTGCAGACTTCTGCAAGGCCCCACATTTGCACACTGTGAAGCCCAGTCACCTGGATTGTAAGGGCCTTAAACCAATCGAGTCCAATAAGGGCTTGTGTGTCCCTGTCCTCAGAATACTCCTGCGCGATGCGCAGAAACCCACCCTGTGTTGGCTGGGGACCATGGTACCTTTCTGAAGCAATTCTTCCCGAGGTTGGACCTTCTCGCGACCCAAACAGACAGAGGCAATGTGGCCTTGCCTACCACATGCCCTGCAAATGGTGGAATGGAACCTGCAATCAGCTCTGCAACCAAGATACTGAGGAGATGCTGGGGCCTTGATGGGATGCCCTTTAAGCCTTCTTTCTGCTGGCTGGTGAAGTCTGTCCACCTCCTCTTCAGGATCCGCTTCTGAACCTTCTCGAGCATCCTCTTGATTGCCAGACACAGCTGCTGTAGTGCTTTTGGCGAGTCGCAAGGCCTTCATAGCGCCTCCTGCGGCATCCTGCGGCCTCTTCAGCTGCAACTTCTCTCAAGACATCTTGGAAAGCGACTTCAGCTTTAGCAAATATTTTTTGTTGCAGCTCTCTGCTTCTCAGACCACAGACAAAACAGTCTC
Source organism: Bothrops alternatus (assembly GCA_034064705.1). NCBI lineage: Eukaryota > Metazoa > Chordata > Lepidosauria > Squamata > Viperidae > Bothrops > Bothrops alternatus. Next base: position 33,826,704 of record JARGCV010000223.1, on the reverse strand, counting down.
GTAAGCGTTCTTCCAGGTCCTTGAACTCACAAGGCCTGGCAGGTTGTCTCAAGGCAGCAATGAATTCAGCAGCAGACTCACCAAGCTTCTGGTCCCTCTGCTCAAAAGCGTGCCTCCATGCAATTACAGATAGCTTTGGATGAAAATGATCCTTCAGCATATTTTTTAAGTCTGTGAATGTTACAGACTCAAGCAGTGCAGGAGCGACTAGATTTTCAGCCACATCAAAAGTGTCCTGTCCACAGACACACAGTAGTGTTGCTGCCTTTAAACCGTCTTCTCGAACCTGATTGACTCGCAGGTAGTTTTCCACCCGGGCCATGTAAGAGTTTCAACTCTCCGGGTAAGACACGTCGAATTTGGACAGCCGACTGATTTTTGACATCTCCGGCTTCTGCTAGCTTCACTGCAATTCAGGCTGGGAAGAGGCCCATTTGCCAAGCTCACCTCCAGCATTTTCATACTGGTAGGTGAGTGCCAATCTGAACGCCGACTTCCCATCTTCCTGGTCTTTTTGTAAAGACTAGGCTGCTTTCGTTGTCTTCTTTGCAGTGATCCCACATTCGTCGCCAGTTTTAAGTATTGGGGTTTGCGGCATTGAAGCAACACGCAAAGACAGTTTCAACCAAGTTCTTCTTTATTCAATCCAGTTCAACTCTACAAGCAACAGGCTCGCAGGCCTTTTATAGTTTCCCAGACAGCCTATCATAATTCTCCCTTTTCGCACCTTGCACATGCGCGCAAGGCCGGCTCCAACCAGTCTGGTCCTGGGCAGCTTTTGGAATCCCCGGACCATTTGCAACACTTCTGGGCCTGCTGAGCTGCCTCAGCAGACCTAGGACACAACATCATCCATATCATCTAAATGACTTTTAGCCACTTTTGTAAGCCATTTTCAGAAACCATTGTTTTCAGCTGCAGTTGTTCACAGAAGATCATTCTGATGCACCTATGTGAACCATGATTTCTGATATTCCCCACAGCTTCAGGTTTGCACAGGTTTACATTTAAAAGGGCCTCAATAAACCAAGATAAACCTGACTTCCGGTTTGCCATCGCGGCCACCACAAATGCTGGAAGGCGAGTTCCATCTTCCGTGATCGGTTTTGCTCCACTGGGGGACCCTGGAAAGGGTCGAAAGTTGCCCTGTAGGGGTGACAAGCAAGGAGGGGACCCCTGCTTAATCATAGGAGGGCAGCAGCCCTTCCACTCGATTCGGGGCAGGCCTCCAAACCGGCGGAGGAAAGACCAGCCATAGTAATATGGCCATCACTAGGCTGCAGACAGCCAAAGTCAAACTTACCACCAAGCACTTCGAAAGCAATATGGATGAAACTGGGTGAGATCCAATCTTCTCTTTACCCTAAGTATTTTCTTTTCCTGTAAAAGCTGTCTGAAGTATCTTTCCCCTGTGAGGAGAAAGGGAAGTGAATCTCTATTCCACCCTCTAAGAATAGCAGCAACTGACTACCCAGAGGAATTAAAGCACTAAAAGAATAACTTTAATCTAATTGGATTTATATATTCCTGAAACTTGGGGACCAAAAGTTTTCCTATTTTTATTGGAGACTTTTGTTTTTATCTACAAAAAAGAAATAAAATTGGAAAAAGGATTATAAAAATTTTGGACTTAAAAAACCTTAAACGGTACAACTTGTTATTTCCTAAAAGAGACTTGGCTTGAAGCCCAGACTATAGATAAAACTTTTCTGACCTTGGCACCACCTGTGAGAAACTCAGCTGTAAGAGAACAGCTGGGCAGCATAATTGGCCTATTTGAACTGTGAATGTAAATACTTACTGACTTTCAGAGTTATATGTGGGGAATTGCCTTCCTATCTCTTTATTTGAGGAATATTGGTTACTATATGAGATGATGAAATACTTTGGATTATAAAATCTTGCTTGACAAACAATTTCTACTATAAACACGTGAAAAAGATGCATGAAGACTAGGAAAAGATCCTTTCCATATTGAAAGCAATACATGAAACCATTCTTTCAGCTTGTGATAAATAAAACCTAACATAAAAGATCAAGACGTCAGTTTAGACACCAACCCAAACTTTGACTACAACCAAAGAACTAACAATGCAGAAGATAAAAGAAGAAGTGGAACAACCAAATATTAAGATACAGGACTCACCAACAAATACAGTTAATGAAAAATCCAGAAAAGGGAGTGACAACACTGAAGATGGAAAAGACTTTCTATATAAATCAGAAGAAATTTGAGAAAGAAGGACAGATTGAATGGAAGATAAACATATCAGGGCAATCATGGGGAATTGGAATATTAGGGAGACAACTTAATGAATATAAATGGGCTAGTCCTTCAAAAAAAATGGCAATTAAATGGTCTCCTTTATTTCAAATAACATATATAACAATAGAGGGAGATCTTTTTGATGATCTGAAAGCATTGATATGGAAGGATAGTTGGCAAAGGAAGAAAGACAGAATAAGGCTGAAGAAAATTGGGGTTTTGGTTTATTAGAGGGGATTTCATATTATTAATTAGAGGATTAAAGGGAGAAGTTGAAATAAGGGGAATTCTGGTCATTAGATTTAAAATATTTGGAAATTAGTTGAAAATAAGGATTTTATCTGTTTAATATTTTAAAATTAGACCTAAAAGAAAGAAAATTAATTAATTATTATGAATAAGTTTGATTTATTGATTAACCCAGGCAATATATATAATGGTTTTGATTTATTAAAGGGGATATTGTATTATTAAGTAGATGATTTAATATGGTGGGAAATAGATAACTTTTAGGAAATAGAACAAGATTATATTCAAATAGATAAAATGTGTATTTTGGATATTATATTATGTTATGAATTGAGATAAGGAAATCTTGGTTACCTAAAGCCTGAAAATTATAAATATCAAAGGTTAAATTGGAATATTAATGGAAAACTAAAAATTTGGAAAAAATTAATAGCAGGATATGGATTGTTTACGAAGATTGAATGCAAAAATAATTAAGATACATATAAGCTAAAATTTATTGATAAATATAATAATGATGTTTTTATTGAGTTGATATAATAAGAACTGTATTAGTTTAAATACGAGACAGTGAATGTTAAGGGGAAAAGAGAGGAAATATTTGATGTTGCAACTTGAGATTTGTACTAAAGATTTTGTTATTGATCTATTGATTAACCCAGCCACCACGTTGCTTTTTAAATACTTAAATGTAAAATTGGAAAATTAATAAAATATTATTAAAAAATAAACTAAGATAAACCTTGCCAGTTATGTACCTGCAATTCTCTTCTCCCTGGTTAGTCTGTGGCTCAGCTCTTTTATTTCTTAAGAATTATTTTTTAAAGCTTAAATAAGTTTAATTAATTAAAAATTAAATCAAAAGCAGCAGTACTCTCTTCAGATGTTGCTGAATTACAGCTTCCAACATCTCTCTCCATGGACAAACCGAGGCTTCTGGGACTTGTAATTCAGTGGTATCTGTAGGATCAAAATCACTTGATGATCTCCGGTTTCTCCCTTTCTCCCAAAGTCAGCAGAATCCCTTAGCAACCAGTATTATCTTTTGCATTCTGTGCCTTTATATTTAATTATTCCAGCTGTCAAGCTAAGCAAGAATGCAGTAAGGCAGATTATATGCTTCAAATCTGAAGATATATTTTTTCAGCAGATCATTGACTAATGAAGACTTTTTAAGGCTCTTGAGACCTTTTACATACAAGATATTCAATTTCCTAAATTCTTAGCAAAGCCTAAAGGGGGTCCTTGATGTATGGCTGTAATTAAGCCCAGAATCATGGTCATAAATTGTGGTGGTTATTAAGAGGGTCACCATGTGAATGTGACCAATTTTATGACTTTTTTTTTTTTTGCAGTAGTTGTTAAGCCAATGCTGCAGTAGTTAAGCAATCCCATTGTATCCTTTGCCTTGTAAATAATTTGGCTTTTTTTTTTTGCTGGAAGTTGCTAAACAACAATTTCCAGCAAAGAACATCATAAATCGTGGTTACAGGACCGCAGAATGTTGCAAATATGTCAGGCACAAAAATGTCCACACACGAAGGTCAATTAAACTGATCTATTCCTAAGTAGCCTATGCACCCGCTTGGAGTTAAAGAAGGATCCATGAAATTCAAGAGAGGTTGGACTTAGTCTGTTTGCGGCTACATAGGGACTCTAAGGCTGATTCCTCTTTTAACTCTGCCACTCCTCCTACAAAATAGTCATAAATGCAGATGAGTTGCAAAATGGGGCAGGGGGGAGCCCTTGGAACTTCTAAACTCCGGGGAGTATTACTATGAGTATGTTTGCTGCCTTGAATTACTTGTAAAGTAATTACTTATAAAATAATAAAAGCAGAATACATTTTAAAAATCAAAATATATCATTTATTATTCCCATTCACAGAATAGGGACAACTTGCAGAGCATGGTTTTGGGAATGGAGCAGTTCACACCATTCTAAGCTGTTGGTTAATTGCCTGTTTTACAAGGAAATGTTGGTGAAGTTGGTGTTTGTGTGTGTGTGTGTGTGTGTGTGTGTGTGTGTGTGTGTGTGTGTGTGTGTGTGTGTGTGTGTGTGTGTGTGTGTAGCGGAGCATTTTTCCTCACAGTCCCTGGCTACATCCAGCCCAGTTTCAGAGTTAGCCACGAATTTGATCGGATTCTGTTCTATTGGCAGACAGAAAGACAAATGGACCAGATTTTGAGACAGATATAGTTTCTTTCCAACATTCTGTTGAGACAGAAGAAATAGACAACAGCTCTCATTAATTATAGATCTATGAGTCTTTTCAATATAATAACCATATACTAGATATTCAAATTGAAATTTCAGGATTGGCTGGATCAGAAAAATATCTTAGAGAAAGAACAACCTGTTTGTAGGCTTCACCAGAGACAAATATTATAGCAACTGGCCAAAAAGTATCCCATCAGACCCAAGATCTCTTGGCCTTTGTTGATTTTTGATTCTATTTCAAGAGAAAACTTATAGGAAACATTTAAGGTCTTGTCAAGCAATAGATGTTTGCTCTTATTCCTATATAAATTATATGAGAACAGAAACCTGAAAGATAGAATCTACAATGTCAGTTTCTAATCCACACCAGAAGTGTTAAATTGAGTCATATATTAGTATCCTCATTTGTTTGTTTTATTTTTATAAATACATATAATTTTATTTTTTTATTCTCTCACTAATTTAATGTCTTGAAGTCTCTAAACTAGTTTATGCCAATTTTACTGGATGCTTATAAGACTGGCTGTACCAGCCTACAGATGCCCTGGAAAAGCCTTAAGTGCCCTTAAGCAATATCTACCATTTCTGACAGAGACAACAAACATTTTAGTCTTAGCTAAAAGATGAACTATGTATAAATGGAGTACTGATAGTACCAGGTCTACAAATGGAACAGTCAAATGGGTCAAGTGTTTTAACTCTTTAGGTGTGATATTTCATGTCTGAGGAAGAAAGAAATCTGAGGTTCAACAGATGAATTTGTTGCTCCACATGAGTGTAGCAGCTGTTCCATTTTTTTCTCATTCAAAAAGAAGTAGCATTGTTCTAACAACTATGCTGTTTACCAAGCACTGATTCAACTTTATAGAGAGCCCATAGGGCCATACTTTAGTTTTGTGTGAGAGGAGAGAGTGAAGAGAAGAGCAACAAAGATTGTTAGGGGGCTGGAGGCTAAATTATATGAAGAACAGTTGCCGGACCTGGTATATCTAGTATAGCCAATATTTGAGGGGCTGCCATAAAGATGATGGAGGTCAATCTATTCTCCAAAGCACCTAAAGGAAGAATAAGAAGCAATTGATGGAAACGAATCAAGGAGAGAAGCAACCTAGAACTAAGAGGAAATTTCCTGACAGTGAGAACAATTAATCAGTGGAACAGCTTGCCTCCAGAGGTTGTGGGTGCTCCATCATTGGAGATTTTTAAGAAGAGATTGGACAGCCATTTGCCTGAAATGGTATAGGATCTTGAGTAGAACATTGGACTAGAAGACTCCCAAGGACCCTTCCAATTCTGTTATTCTGTTAATAGAATCTAAATTATTGACAACCCCTTCCAAGCTCCTAGATATGTTCCTAGTGCACTTTGAATAACTTGGAAATTGGGTTACTAGGGCTAATGGTAGATTTTTGTATAGTTAATAACTAAAGTTAAAACATCTCCCAATGGGGCTGATTCTCATAATGCTTGCTAATTATTTTAAATCTAGCTGGATGAAAGCTTTCTGTCTAGTGGCTAAGAAGGCATCAGGTTAAAAACCAGGAGACTGTGAATTTTATTCCTGCCATGAAAGCCAAACAACCTGTTGTAAGGGGAAGAACATCAGTGTGACTTAGGCATAATATCTAAAAAGTTAAAATCCTGACGGAGAAACCTCACTGGGAATCAGGTTACTCCTTTCCTTCTTTAATTGTCCTTAAATAAAGTATTTTCCAAGGTATGGTAAAATACTCATCCCACCTGCTGTGTTATATACTAGATTTACCAACCCTCTTTGTAATGAATGTACGGTATTTAATCTTGTGGCTTTGAAACCTCTGTAAAGACTGTTTTTCTTTATTGTATTTTCATGTTTTTCTTTATTGCATATTTTCACAAGATGAATCTGTACTCAAATAATATTGCCTGTTTTATTACCTTTTTCCTGTTTTGGACATTCCTTACATTTTGGGGAATACTGGTCTTAAAAGGCAACTACATTTTGCATACTAATTAAATCCACTAAGAAATTATCTGGGATTCATTTATTTGTAAACTGCCTTTAAATTATCTACTTACACTCTGTGCATTTTATGTTTGGATAATTATATTCCTAATCTCAGACTATTACAGAGTTGCAAAATGAAAACGGCTTTGAGGATTTGAACCTCTTTAAATTTTTGTTGTGTTTTAGGCTGTGATTTTTAAAAATCATTTAGGTTGCCTTTTGCTGATGTTTCTTTCTTTTGAGAGTCTCCTTCATTAGCCTAATGCCTACCTTTTTGTAAGGCCAATTTTGTGCTCTAAGACTTTTTTTTTTTTTTTCATAAAGCTGTTAAACTCTGCAGGCTTGATTCCCATGCAGAGCAGCAGAGCAGCCCTAAAAAGGAAGACAATAAGAAGTGGAAGGCTCTATTGGTCATAAAAGATAAACTGAAGATAAAGTTCATATGTGTTTCTGCAGCAGTTTGCAGTAATGAATGCATACATAAGCAAGTCCTGGGTGAGAATATTCCCCCAGCTGAAAGAATCCTACTCAGGCAGATAATAATTCTGCCATCACCTATTTTTAAATATGGAGATGCTCCTCACAGCTGAAACCTAGTTGGGCAAGAAGAAGAAATCTTCCTTCTCTAGATATAAGCTTTTTTTTTAAGGGGGGGTCCAGTTTTCCTTTTTAACCAAGGTTACTAAGCCCAAGCAATTCTGAAGTGCATACTGCTGGTAATAAATCAAATATTGGAATAATCAAGATGGAGATTTAGTGGGATGGGCAGAAACCATTGGAGTTTCTGAGAAATGGCCTGCAAATGTCTCCAGTAAATTATTTCATTAAAGATATTCTCAAATCTTAGAAAAGTTGTCCAAGGTTTCATCAAAAAATATAGGCTGGATTGAGGGGGGAGCCCGAAGATCACTGATGTGCTGAAAAATAATTCCAGGCATATAATGCATGCACAACTATAGAAACTGAATAAATAATATGCATGTTTTAAAAAATTCAAAAAGCAAAAATAGGTTCAGCACAATCCACAACAATCTACAACAAACATCAAATAATTTAATCTCTGGTGCAAATCATTTGCAGCAATTGTGTGGTGTGATTTGCTCTTTCTTTTGCCCCTCCCCCTCTACAGATGCCCGTGCTTGCTTCCCAAGCAAAGTATTTTAAGGAATTCCAGAACAGTTTGGAAAGCACAAGTGTAATTTTGTAATAGAGGAGTGCATATGCTTGAAAACATTTCCCAATATAAATTTTAAAGTGTGCTGTGTTAATGTTTTATTGACCAAAATTATGGTAGCATAGCACAACATTGAATATATACAGTAAGCAAATCAAACATGAACTGTTTCTTTGCTGTGTCTCTCCTAAATATTTCTATAATTAAATATTTTTAGAATTGTGTGAATGCACAAACAAGGGATGGGATGTATCACAAGCAAAATGCAAGGGACAATCACAGGTGATCTTGATCAATTGTTTTTGTTTATACTAAGACACTTTTCAGATGCTCCATTTAAAAGGATTAAACAAATTAAAATTTAAAAATATATTTATTCATTTTTATGTAATATTAAGATTACAGACTGTTCACTTGCATTACAAACTTTGGGTGGCATGCAATAGGCACATGAGAGGAATTTGTGCTAAAGCCTTCATGGCCACAGCTATCATCCGCTCCTCAAGTAGGAACTGTGAGTCCAAGAAGACCCTCAAATATGGAACCTCTCCAGATCCTGATGTTCCAAATACTCACAGATACTTGGTCTTGTCAGGCTTGAGACTGTTCTTCTTCAACCATAACCACATAGCCTCCAGATCCTAGGACAAAATCTGAGCTGCATCACCTTCCTAGCCTGGAGTATTGGTGATATCTGAGTCCAAATCAATAGATGACCTCACTCAATGGCAGTATGGAGATATTAATCTTGAGGGGTGACAGCCTCAAGGCTTAAGGCACCCCACACGTCTCTAGATTGATCTCTTCCCCATGCCAACCCTGATGCTCTTAAAATTATAGCTATTTCAGGATGCAGCGGGATGAGCTGTGTTGGACATCTGTAGGTTTGCCCATGTTGCACTTTGTTGTGAGAGCTGCACTGGCTCTCAAGTTTTTTTTTAATGTGCTGGTTATCACTTCTAAACCCCTAATAGCATGGGGTCAGATTATTTGTGAGACCATCTGTCCCCGAGGCTATCTGCCCATTTTATCAGCTTGGATAGTGTGGCACACTCCAAGTCCTTTTCCTTAAATTATACCATCTAATGCAGGGGTGTCAAACTGTCAACCCGCAACCCAGTTGCATCATGCAGAGGCTGCGCCTACTCCAGCTCCAGCAATGCAAAAAAAGTCATGATATGATATGACATGTCACATGACACAGCGAGTTTGACACCTGTGATCTAGTGGATCGAGAAAAGGTGCCTTTTCCATAACAGCCCCAACCCTTGAGATACAACATTCTTCCTCTTGAGATCCATCAAGTCTCCACCCTCTTAACCTTCTAGAAGACTCTAAAGAGCTGGGTCTTCTCCCAGGCACTGGGATAGGGTTAGATCAGGCCCAAACATGCTAGTATTAGTTGCCTCACAAAATATTGGTTGAGACGTCAGGTTTTTGCTATTGCTTTTATTGCCTTTTATTTTTGTTATTTTATATGGTGGTGTAATTTTATCCCACATTGTGATCCTTCCAGAGCTTGTCTTTTAAAATAGGCCACCATTTAAATCTTATAAACTGGATCCAATCACAAAGAGAGGAGGAAGACCAGAATCTTGCCTTGCACTCCCATTCCTCACCCTTATAGGTGGCCCAGAAAGATAACATGACCAATAGTAATGAAAGCTGCTGAAAAAACAAGCAGAACCAGAAAGATTGCACAATGGATAAAAATTATCTAGGTCTGTTGGATCTGGCAAAGATTACTCAGGGAGGGAATGTACCACTGCTTCCTTCAAGGAAGTGACACCACCTTTTTTCTCAGCAATCAAATAGTCTCACATGGACACAGCCACATGTTCACACACACACACACACAAACACATGCAGCCCTGGTGGCCTTCATCAGGATTTGCTTCTATCCCCTTGAGAAAACTTAGCAAGCCAGAGTCCAGCTCCGAGAGAATCTGTACATCTCTGCACCAGATTCCTAGAATATGATTCAGATGATCCTTAGCTCATTCCTGCCCTGATATGATAAAAGTGGAAAAATAATTTGCTGGGTCTGGAAACAAATGTAAATTGATTAAAAACATATGAGAAATTGGGGATTACATAAAGAAACATTGTCAAAAAGATGGTACAGTGAATCCCAAATTCATATATCGCATTATATAAAAATTATATTCAGGTCAATACACTTAGGAATAATCTGCTTCCAGCAAATTCAAGAGCAGTATATGTAGACTGTAGAAGGAACATCAGAAATTATATAATCTTATTGCAAGCATTTCCTCAACAATTTTCATTAATAAAGCAAAACAATTAAAATGAAAACTCTTCATTGACATTTTTCCAAATTGCTTTTATTTTATGCTGAATGTTGTGCTCTGCACTATTTAGATTTGACATTTGTATATAGCAAAAAAGGGAGAAATGAGCTGTCTAATACATTAGATATTACAATACAGACAATCGGTGGTACAGTGGCTCAGCGGTTAAGAGATTGGGTTTGTCCAGTAGAAAGCAGGCAGCCCTGGTTAAAGATCCGAGCGCCACGAGGTGAGCTCCCGTCCTTGTCCCAGCTCCTAGCAGTTTGACATCATGCAAATGAAAGTAGATAAATAGACACCACTTCAGTGGGAAGGTAACAGATCTCCATGACATCATGCTGGCCACATGAGTGTGGAAATGTCTTCAGACAATGCTGGCTCAATGCCCTTGAAATGGAGATAAGTACCGCCTTCTATAGTCAGCAACAACTAGTGGAGTAAACTCCACAGGGACTTCTTTACCTTTTTTAAAATATAGACAACAGTGCTTTTTTTGGAAAAAAAAAAAGTGCCAGAACTCACACACGTCATACAACCCACCTTGCCTACCCTACAAGGTTCCATCCCAAAAAGGTGCCAGAACTCCGTTCTGGGCGTTCTATGACAAAAAAAGCCCTGATAGACAATATCTATTTGTATGGGGAGGAAAAAACCTCAGGGAAATCATTTTTTAAAACAGCTATTGTAGACAAAAAGTCTCAGGTCACATCTGCACACATTTGAATATTATTTAATTTAACTATAATACAATATCCCAAGTAAGTACTTAATGTTAAGTCCATTGAATGATACTGAAAAGTGTAAGTTACTAAATGTGCAAATCTGCTGAAGAACATAGTATTTGAGGAGATCTTAAAGTTCAGTCTTCAATTTACTATTTAAGCTTACAATTAATTGAACTCAGTGGGGTTTTTTTCTGATTATATATATATATATATATATATATATATATATATATATATATATATATATATATATATATATATATATATATATATATATATATATATATATATATATATATATATATATATATATATATATATATATATATATATATATATATATATATATATATATATATATATATATATATATATATAAATTACATGAGCGGTATTCATACATAATTTCAGACCACTATTTGAAAAAATGTGTTCACTGAACAAGCTATATAATGCCCTGATACATACATGATGCCATAATACAGGCATGTCAAACTCGCGATGTCACATGACTTCGCGTGATGTATCACGACTTTTTCCCCATTGCCAGCAATAGGGTGTGCGCAGTTTCGGCATGACGCATCCAGCCCGCGGGCCAGCAGTTTGACATGTCTGCCATAATATGTTTCTTCTTGTTAAGCTAAAAACAGAAAGCCACTTTCTGATTAGTATTACATTCAGACGATATTATATTATTCTATTATAATTTCCTCCACCATTTTTCAATGACTCTCTTTTTATACTTCAAACCATCATTTCCAGCACTGGCTTGAAAGGCAAACTATGGATTGTTCAACCAGGAAATGATGCAGGGGATTGGAACATGAGCTAGAAGAAAGAAGAGAGCTAAGTTAAAGGGATGTTTGTAACACATTCATGGGTTAACTCTAACCACAGTCTGGGGAAAAAATTATTGAACCACAGAGGAATTTAATTTGATGTAAATAAGGAGGTGGTAGTATCGCAAACTGCATAAAAGATAAACCTTGGCAGCTGTTCACACTTGAGAGGAAGGGATTAAAATTAAGAATGTCATAAGCAATTAATCAGGAAAGTTGACAAACATTAATATCTATGATGAATTGTTCCAACAGTTGTCTGGGGTAAACATAACTCTGTTTTTAAGAGGCAAATCAGGACTGGATTCAGCCTGAGCCCCAAACCCTTGCAAGTGCTTCTTTATTTGTCCTGAAAACCAGCAAAGTCTAGTGCAGGGGTAGGTAACCTTGGTTCTTTTATGACTCGTGGACTTCAACTCTCAGAATTCCTGAGCCAGCATGGCTGGCTCAGGAATTCTAGGGGTTGAAATCCACGAGTCATAAAAGAGCCAAGGTTGCCTACCCCTGGTCTAATGGGAAGAAAGAATGGGAGTGGAGGCAATAGGTACTCAATCTACTGAGAATGCACAGAATGTCTACCCTTGCTGGGCAGAAAGGCAATTGCTGAGTAAGTACTATCAATAATTACATGTCCTGAAGTTGTTTTCAACTCCTAGTAAACATATAGATAGATCTTCTCCATGGATGATCTACTCCAAATTTGTTCTTTCAAGTCTCCCGATGGCATACTCATCACCTCTGTAATTGAGTCCACTCACCTTGCTGCTGCTCATCCTCTTCTTTCCTTTCCTTCCACTTTTCCAAGCATTAGAGAGCTGGATCTTTGTATTATGTAACCAAAGTAAGATAATGTGTCAGTTGTGCTTTGAGTGAGACCTCCGGATTGACTTAGTGTCCTCATCTATGATTAAACAGATAGGTGTGAGATTCTGTCTGAAAAGACCACTCTTAAATTTTAGGGGTTTGTCATGACTATCAAGTAGAGTTTTTTTTTTTTACAAAATTCAGGATAATTTTGCCATTACGTTGGAAGCACTCCATCTTGGAAAGTGGCAAGCAGGCAAAGCAAAGGACTAACTTTCCATAACCCACATTTGATGTTGAGGATAGGACTAAGCAGTGCTTTTTTTGTAAGAAAAATGGTGCTGGATCTCACATCTTGTTAATCTTTTATTTAAAAAATTATATATTCAGTTCTTAGCAGGAGTGGTGGTTGAGAAGTATTTTTTTTTTCATTTTTAAATTTGGGGTCACACTTTTACACTAAAAATTTAAAAAAGATTTTCAATTCACCAAAGATTTTTTAAAATAAGAAATTATTTACCTTTCGCACGTAGTCAATTACTGAACACACACACACATCTTAGTTGTATAATGAAACATAATGGTTGCCGCCCGCAGTAAACATTCAGCGTGCGACCACACGACCAATCACAAACTGAGCAGTGCCACAAGCCGAGCAGCGCCATCACAACCAGCACGGACAAAGTATGCATGCATCAAACTCAACACATAAGCAGCCCGCATGCACCGTTTTAATGATTTTGCCACGACCTGCTACACTCGACAGAGAGATTCAAGTCCACGTGGACCAAACATCAAATTTTCAAAAGTTAATTTTAAAACTTGGAAAAATCCATCGAAAAAAAGGTGCCGGAACTCTGTTCCGGTGAATTCTATGTCAAAAAAAGCACCGGGACTAAGGTAGATACAGCCTTGGTGACATTCTACTGCAAACAGGAATGAAATCATCCCTGACCTGCATTTTGCTTATGCCAAGGACAAGAAGCATCCCTTGGAATAAGTGAAAGCAGAGACAAAGGCCAGCACGCCCAACAGCTGTGGAAGTAGTACCAAAGTGGCAACTCCCTAGCAAAGGTCATCTCAGTGCAAATCCCATGCTAAATCAGAGGTTTGATTGCTACCTGTATCCTATCTGCTACCTACATCTTCTTCAAGGAAAACAGATAACAGATAATGATTTAAAACAGAACAAACCAAGATTCATGTGATGTTTGGTGCATTGGTTTATGCTGGGAAATGGGGGTTGAGAAAGATCATTTCCATCTGCTATTATCCTCTTCTCCCTCCCACAAAGTGAAGGCCTATTGAACAGCAGAGAAAAATTACAAGGATCAGCCTATCTGAATGGAGGAGTTTGTACCACGAAGATCCATTTTTTTAAAATGCTGCATCTACCTACATTGCAGTCGCTGAGATAATTTTTCCCATCTAAAATTATTTTTATTGCCTTCTTTTACAAGTAGAATAGAATAACAGAGTTGGAAGAGACCTTGGAGGTCTTCTAGTCCAACCCCCTGCTTAGGCAGGAAAGTAAATGTAATGTTGTTCCCAAATCTAGAATCTACCTGGATCTTTTCTCCTTTTGGGGGGGGGAACATCTAGGAACTGATGTGTTACCAAGATGGTCCTGATAGAATACTGCAGTATGATTTACTGAAACATAGGAAGGCTCATAGTATTTACTTTGGACAAGGTCTCCAGGTAGTGCTAAGAACAGGGGTGGGCAATTAATTTTCCCAAGGGGCCATATGAGAAACTGGGATGATTGAGCAGGGTTGAACCAATACTATGAATGTATGTAGGCAGGCATGTAACTTGGGGAAAAAATAGTCGCCTTCAAAAGTAAAGCAATGCAGGTGCATTCTGTACATGGCATACACTTATTTACATTTAATTTCTAATTTCGAGTTGACTTTTTACAAAGGCCAAACAGGGATAGCCAAAGGGCCAGATGTGGCCTGGGGTTGTAAAATGTCCAGGTCAGACTATGAAGGATGTCAGTCTGAAACTCTGAAGAGCCATTGCCAGTCATTATTAACAGTATCAGCCTGGATGGATCTACAGTCTGACTTGGAATAAGGCAGCTTTCTACTTCATCAAAAGAAAAAGGTTTTGTGCCATTTCAGGTATGTGTAAGACAGGATGCAGTCTAACCATCCTATTTATTTTGCACAGTGATCAAGGTAAGTCCTTTGCCAGGTAAGGAGCAATGAAATAGTAACTGAACAATGTAGTTGATTGTACCAGAAAGAATTTAATGTGAACAGACAATGGCAATCTACTGTCGTATACAGCCTGAATGAATAGTATGGTTAAACAGAGTTTAGACTACGCTTTGATGTGAATTCATCATAGAAAAAAAATTGCTAAATAATGAATATAAATGGCAAGGATTAATCATGAATTTGTTACTGTTATCTCATCGTTCAGTTTGCTATGGTTTAAAAACTCACTGCGCAGGCTTTATCTTCTTTTTCTCAGTTAGCATTAAGTCCTCAACAATAATACTATGGCTTAGTTCTTTGTCTAAATTAGAACATCGCTGCAGATTATGGTGTATTAATTTTTTTTTTATTTGCACTACAGCATGAGTTTTCCAATCACCAAACTTTGCAGGTCTCATTCCAGGAATCCTCTCTTCAGATATATCATGCTTCAAAAATAAAATAAAATAATTCACAAATGAATGAGTGAGTCTGTCGTCTATTCATTGTTGCTATATTTATGCCTGCTTGCTTTTGTTATACGGGAGGCAGGAAACTTCAGATTAAGAGAATTTTATCTATGCCAAGAGCTCCTTAGAAGCTTTAACAAAATTAGATAATATCTTTCTGATCCTGTGGGTGTAATACACATCTGTTTCTATAAACACTTCATTAATCTCTGAGCTCTGGGGTTATTTTCATCTGCCTTAACCATGATGAGGAATAAGAGCATTTTTTCCTAGTGCTCAAAAATTTTTCCTCTGTTGCAGGAATGAGACAAACCTGCATGCCAGATGTGTCCCACAAAGGTTCTTCCAATTTGGTGTCTCTTTTCTTAAATCTTGTTTCATTCAGTCATTAGAAGATCTCATAACAAATCTATTTAATTGGAGCTAATGGGAGACCTTTTTTACCCTCAATTAAAATGAGTTGTTTAATACTATGCATGTTATCACCATCCCTAACACCCTCTCAGTAACTCGGAGGGGAGGTTTCGTGGAGCTCAGAGCTAAATAAAGTAAAATAAAGTCATGCTTGAAATAAACATAACTTGTCATTTGGTATAATGGAATAGATGCTTGTCCACATCTATGTACGTTTCTCTCTAGCATAGATATCCTGGAAAGCAGGTTTCCGGTCCCTGAGTAAGCAGAAAAAGGTGACCACCCTCTAAACTGCATCAGTAATGAGACTCACTATAGACCCCTCTTTGCAAATTGTGTGTCAGACCATTGAAGAGCAACATCTAGTAGCCCTCCCTATTTCATTTTGATTCCAACCAAGTATCAACTACAGGTGAGAAAAACAACCATCAATTGCCTGGAATGAAGGGTTTTGCCATTTTTCAGGTTGTCTTGTTGCAGATCACCAGTCTGCAGATCACCAGTCGAAGTTGCTTGATTTGGCAATCTATCTCTTAGAATATTTTGGACTTTGAGTTGACAGGTTGTTGGTGTGTAGAGAGCTTAGATTGATGACATCTCTCTTGGGCTGTTTCTGAACTTAGGTTTGCTCTTCTAGAATAATGGTAAATTTTGTGCTAGAATATACTCCCACTGACAAGTGGGCAGGGAAGGAATGTCAGGAGAAACAGAAGGAACATCTCTGGGGTCCAGAGAGAAGCTCCCTCCAAGATCATCCTGCATGTCTTCTCCACCCCGATAACCATCAGTTGGACTACTTTGGGACACATAATTGCATTTCAGAAGAGTATAAAAGAATATGTTCAAAAATAGCCCAAATGATAGATTCTTGGCATCATGGAAAATCTGTGAAAGCCCTTGGAAGTGTTCCTACCCAATTCACCATACGACATCTTGCAATTTCTATGAAGTGTTTGTTCCATTTCCACCCCGACTCCCAAATGGTCAAAAAAAGGTCCTGAGTGGCTGAAACTAGCAGTACCTGGTAATAGCCAAAATAATGTTGGTGTAGGCAAAATGGCATCCACAATACCTAGCTAATAGATAGATAGCCATGTAAAACCCTGCAGCAGCAATAAAAAAACCTGCAATACACTCATTTGGATAACTAGTAACACACAGTAACAATAGCTAGCAGCAATCAATTCACTTTTTCCCAGCTCTGTACTTTTAAGAAGAGGAAAAAATAGGTCTAGTGCACTTTCCAGACCATAAACCTGTATTTGTGAAATAAATTCTGAAAGCTCCAAGGTCTTTTTTTTTAAAGGGGGGGGGGAGAAATACAATACTGGCATAATGCCATCTTTGACGCAATAATTTGAATTAAGAGAGGCCAAAGACTGCATTTAGAAAGTCTGTGGAACTTCATGCAGGCCTAAACAAATATTCATCCAGATTCCATAAAGTATCAATTTCCACTGTGAGATGCCTCAGTGGACAACAGAGCAACACTAAGCATTTAAGGGAACTGTGAAAGGATTTTTCCACGGATGCTGCTGGCAGTAAATTTGAGTCGTTCGCTTTCAGTGGTTGCATGCAGGACAAATGCTGCCAGAAGCAAAATCCAGCTAGCATTCATCTCCCTCGCTAAAAGAACAAAGAAAAATCTGCTTACTTTTTAAGATGTTAAAAAGTGCGGCCTTGGAGTTTCGTATTTATTTTATTTAACTGTATAGATTCCTTGAGTGAACACTACAGACTGGAATTCTTAGAAATTCTCTCCTTCCACAGCTCTTCTTGGAATGCCCCTGTGACCATTTGTTACTACATGTGCTAATTCCAAGAAATGGTACGGGGAAGCAACCTCTGGATGAAAAACCACATCTGCAATGAGAGTGCAGGGCATTTATAGAGACTATCATAAGCATCTAAACACATTTTTAATCTGCTCTCTCTCTCTCTCTCTCTCTCTCTCTCTCTCTCTCTCTCTCTCTCTCTCTCTCTCTCTCTCTCTCTCTCTCTCTCTCTCTCTCTCTCTCTCTCTCTCTCTCTCTCTCTCTCTCTCTCTCTCTCAAAATATCACCTCCAAAGTAGTCAGATAATTGGAGGAGGTGTACTCACCGTATCTTAATTTCTTTATTTTTCCCATTTAAATGGGAAATAATTGAGGAGGAACTGATTTTAGCAGGCATGGCTTGGAACTGATCTGACATTCTAGCTACAGAAGAAAGAAACTGGAAACAAGCAGAGACTGCCAAACCACAAACCATGTAGGGAATGGATTGGGTTCTTTCTCTGTTCCCGCTAGTCCCAGGAGAACAATGATCTAGCTATTAGCAAAATCAGCTTAGGAGGTCAAATCTGAACTTGTTTGCCTGACTGCTGCACTATGGAGAAATCACACACTTCCATTTTTATGGTGAATTCTTGCAGCTGAAGTTGTAGGAGATTCCCACACAGATCCAGTTCACAGTTTGGGATGTAGACACCCCAATATAAGATAGACAGCAGCTTTTCATGTGATAGTTTAAATACATGTTCAATGGCTATGTACTACTGCTGGAGGGGGTTATACATTTAAGGTTACTTCCTTAATATCTGCAGTGTCTCTCCAGGAGTTTGTTTCTTCTGTCAGTCTCCAATTATAAATACTATAGGAAGGGACTATATTAAAATGCCACATGCATTGTCTAGAATTTTTGCTAGGAGGCAAATACAGATAAGCCTGTCTTATCTTCACCGTCCTGCTATGTACTGTAAATACATATGCATTAGGTTTGCTGCAATGCAGTTTTCTGGCTAGTGTCTAAGAAAAACATTTGCTTAATCTCTGTGAACGAAGTTAAAGGAAAGGACAGAACAGCCACACAGAAAGTGAGGGTAGAAGAAGTCAGTACTTGGAATAATGCATATTAAATGGTTTGGATATTAATAAAAGAATCAGAGGACAGACCAGGCTAAGTATTCAGAAGCTGGCTAGACTAGATTGGCCCTCCATCAAAGAAAGCTGCCCTCCTGTAGGTCATTCCTTAATGCTAGCAATTAAACAAGCATCTGGGACAAGAAGATTTGGGATGTGATTAATTTCATTTCAGTAGGTTCCAGCTGAATATAGAATATAGGGTATATAGAATGAAGTAAGGTGATCACGATAGACCAATATGGTTTAAGAAATTGGCTCTGGAGCCAAGGCCTTACTGTGGGCTATCAATCAAACGCAGGCATGAAATACATTAGGGACAGGAAACATTTTCCAAAGCCATTTCTATCGCGCTGTTCAATAGCAGAGGCCAAGTTTTCTTTCTTTTAATGAAAGTGACTAAAATCACACATAATTCCATTACCAGGTTTGTGATCTTGCCTGAGAGCTATGACATTCCAGACATTCTTGCTTGAAACCTTGCGAGATGTCATGGGAAAACCCTAATGAGATTTTGCAATCTAGCAAAATATGGACATTTTTTAAAAAGCTTTAAAATAATACTGGGGTATCATTTAGGCACCATATAGCAGTGGCATAGATATCCAGACACAGATGGAGGCTAAATGACCAATCTTTGAAAGGAAAGAACAAATTGCTTCAGGTGAAGTCTGTTCATTCATTTGAATTTTTTCCCCCTGTTGAGAAGCTCTCAGAGGTTAACAATAGTGCTCTCTCCCCCTGTTTTTCCCTGCAACTTACAACCTGGTAAGTTGGTGCTAAGAGCAGCTAGTCCAAAGTCATCCACTCAACTTTGATGCCAGAAGAGGGCTAGAACCTGCCAGTCTAAGACCTTACCTACTACACCACCGTGGCTCTCACTTTTTGAAGTGCAATCTGAAATTTTACACTCCATTTTAATCTGGCTTAACTGTTTCTTCTCAATTCTCTGTTTTCCCCTGGAGCAAAATGGGGATTATATAAAAAGAAGAAAAATAAGTTTGTGCATGTGGATAGAGCAAGAATCCAAGAGAGGGGGAGGAAAGGGAGATAGTATGCATTACAATTTTTTTTGTTCAAAGAGAAATTCACAAGGCAGATATGTAAGTGAAAATATAGGTCTACCTTGAAATCTTTTTTCCTCTCCAAGATATTATGTTTATTTTCCTCTTCCATAGATATGCATCTGTCTTTAAAAAAACAACTCATAAAATCCACATTCAAGAAAAGACTTTCATACTGAGGTTTCATTTCATGACATTTTTAATTTTCTAGTTTTAATGTGTGATTTTTGAATCTACAATTTTTTAGCTGCCATTTGTAGCAATGGAAGGCACCTAGAATTGTGATCTTCATTTGTACTTTGATTTCCTTCCTGCTTTAAGTGCCAGGAAATCCATGCATTCCTTGTTGCTGTGACATCTTTTAGTGGCTGACTTATAAGATATGATTGTGATAAAGGTCAGTGAAAAATCTTCCACTATGATTTATGATATGTATCTGCCCTGAGCAGAACCCTCAGATACCTAGAGTTTGTACTACTTAATAATGGTTATCAGTTCAGAAATTAAGAGACTAATACTGAAATGGTACAGAATTATGGGTAGCCATCTGCAAGAATGATGTGGCCCAGAAAGCAACATAGTTTTACACACCTAACAAATAGCATTTCATTTGGATATGAAGAATTATGAATCTTCTTTTTTCACCTCCATGTGGCTAACATTCTAACTTTTGGCCCTAGATTGCAAAAATCACTGTTGAGGCAGTTTGCAAAAGCTAGACTATTAAAACTCTTGTCCTGACCTTTAACCGGGCAAAAGATACATTATAGGTCAATATTTTTTAAATCAAAATCAAAATGTTTGGAGGGAAAGGGGAAAGGGGAAAGGGGAAAGGGGAAAGGGGAAAGGGGAAAGGAAAGGAAAGGAAAGGAAAGGAAAGGAAAGGAAAGGAAAGGAAAGGAAAGGAAAGGAAAGGAAAGGAAAGGAAAGGAAAGGAAAGGAAAGGAAAGGAAAGGAAAGGAAAGGAAAGGAAAGGAAAGGAAAAATTCTGGTGCTCCCTGCCAGTTTTCCACAAGGAAACTCAACGGGGAAGCTGGCAAGAAGTTGAAAGTCATTTCTGCTCCCACTGCTTTTTTCCCTATCCTTGGTCATTCTGTTTCTGTTTAGATAAGGATTTCTCTCTAAATTGACTCAGTGGGGCACTTGTTGTTTAGTACTCTGTAATATTGAGAGCTGGTTTGATGTAGTGGTTAAGGCTCCAGGCTATAAGCAGGAGACAGTGAGTTCTAATCCCTCTTTGGCAAAAAATCAGCAGGGTGACCTTGGTCCAGTCACTGTCTTGTAACTTTGGAAAGGAGGCAATGACAAACCAAACCTTCCGAAATCTTGCCAAGAGGAATGCAAGGACTTGTCCAGGCAGTAGCCAGGAGTTAGAAACTGACTTGACAAACAAAAACAGAACCCTTATCATATTGTATGTTTTATTTGAATAGAAAAACGGGGGAATGTTAATCTGAATAAATAATAATAAATTCAATAAATAAAAAAATGGCAACAAGAAAATCTTTTTAGGTGGTGTGACAATATTTTGCATGAAGTGGAGAAAGTAGATATAGAGAACTTCACCTTTCCTCATTCTGGAACGTGGAAGTCAGCCAATGAAACTAGTGATCAGAACACTGTTCAATTCAATTCTAAGCCATCTTAAGAAAATCCTTCTCAGACTGAGATACCTTGGCAACAGCTTGCTCAGTGTTCAGTCTAAACTACAAACACATCTTACCCCTGGAGAATTTCGCTACCGCTGTTTCCTCCTCCTTTTCTTTTCAATAAAGCCATTGTCAACCACTTTTCTTAAGTGGATATTTTAATATGAATGTGTATATACATTTACACTCTCCAAGTTAAATTGCTTTGTAGATAAACCAAACAATGACATCAAAAGGCCTATACATGGAGGCACAACTAGCAGCTTGAAAAACCTTTTTATTGTCCTATTTCTTTCTAATATCTTAACATAAGTGCTATGAGGTACAGTGTCTACAGTTCTGCTCTTGTAAAGAAAGATTGTTGGCTCAAAACCTGACCGTTTTTTTAATTACTTTTTTTTTCTTTCATTGAACATCCTGGTTTTTTTTTCACTGTTTTTGTTTTGTTTGTTTTACAGTCTGTTTATTAATCAAATTTATATGTCCGTCATTCTCACAGGAAGTGACTCTGGGCAATATTTATTTATTAATCAAATTGATATGGCCACCCGTTTTAAGACCTGGTGGTACACTATTCCACCATTTTTTAAATTATCTGAGGTACAAAAGTTTCATCCTCAGCTCCCAAATAGCACAGAGCCTGCTGACAAGGCAACCAGTGTGACCCAGGATTAATAGTTGGCTTGGACTTAGTAGATCCAGGGTCACTTCCATCAGTCATGGACTCTTAACAATTTCATAGGTTAGTTGTTGTGAGGAAAGACATTGCTTGTTATCCTTGAGGAAATATAGGGGGTAAATTCATGAATGCTTTATTAGATTTTTTTTATTCTGCCTTTATTATCTTTATAAATAACAGAGAACATACCTAATGCTTTCTTTTCCTATTTTCCCCATGACAACAACCGTATGGGGTGAGTTGGGTTATGAGAGAGTTACTGGCCTAAACTCACCCAGCTGACTTTCATGCCTAATGTGGGACTAGAATTCACATTCTCCTGGTTTCTAGCCTCATGCCTTAACCACTAGGGCAAATCATTTAAAGTTTCCACTGTTGGGCATTAAGACTGACATTCCATTCATAAGAAATTCTACTCATAAATTATATTAATAAAAAAATGCAAATGTCTTCAAAATTCCCAACTGACATGTTAATTGGGCATGCCAACTAAGACTTCTGGAAGATATTATCTAACATAGCTTTATTTATTTATTTTAAAAAGTTATATGACTGCCCATCTCAATGACATGATTCTGGATAACTAACAGTTAAAAACAGAAAAAGGAACCACATTTTTATCAAACTTGGATGGATGTTATGGTTTATCTCAATAGATTATAATTTGGTATACTTTATATATGAGGCAAATTTTCATATACCGGTAGTACCTGTCTCTTTATTAAAATTACAGTAGTTCTTCTTGATATTTTTTTTCTATATATGTATCTTAGGATGTATATAAATGTGGTTACCTGATTTTGTTTGCTAAACAAATACAAATAAAACATAGATTTAAAAACAGAATAAATATTTTTTTAAAAAATATTTCATTAACAATTTAGAGAAACAACCTCAAGAAAAATAGAAAAAATATAAAAAGCTTAAAGTGAATAGGAAAAAGATTTACAAGTGTTATAAAATTAAATAAAACTCAGTAAAAAATCAAAATAACATTAATTTTGTTATATGCATTCAACTATCCATTTATATGTATTTAAATCTTCAAATCGTTTTTAAAATCAAGATAATATACAGCAAATTAATGACAGTAATCAATGTAGTATGAATAATAAATTAAGAAAAATATATAATAATTTCTGTCTGATCTAAAAAATTTTTTATTGTGCTGCATTCAGAAAACCAAACTTTGAATACTGCACAAGGTCATATTTAAAATTATAATCCAAAAATGAAATGAATTCTGTATCAGATTTGTTTTTTAAATACAGTTATATTTAATCAATGTATACTTCCACTACTTAATTTTCCATTTTACAAAAGAGGATATATGTACTTTCCAAGAAAAAAAAAATGGAGCTGTTAACTTATACAAGGCAGTTTGGTATATTTTGTGGGAATTTTAGACTCAGACATTTTAACAGAAAAATAGTAACTTTGAAAGGAACAGACCATGTCTCAGATGTATCACTAGCCAGCAAAAGAGTGAAGAATTATCCTAGCTAGAATAGAATAGAATAGAATAGAATAGAATAGAATAGAATAGAATAGAATAGAATAGAATAGAATAGAATAGAATAGAAGCTGGAAGGGACCTTGGAGGTCTTCTAGTCTTCTAGTCCAGCCCCCCTCCCCCGCTCAAGCAGGAGAACCTATACCAGGGGTAGGCAACCTTGGCTCTTTTATGACTCGTGGACTTCAACTCCCAGAATTCCTGAGCCAGCCATGCTGAGTGGAAAGGGAGAGGTTTCCAAGCTGAGCCATACTGGCTCAGGAATTTGGGGAGTTGAAGTCCACGAGTCATAAAAGAGCCAAGGTTGCCTACCCCTGACCTATACCATCTCAGGCAAGTGACTGTCCAGTCTCTTCTTAAAAACCTCCAGTGATGGAGCGCCCATGATTTCTGAAGGCAAGCTGTTCCACTGGTTAATTGTCCTCACTGTTAGGAACTTTCTCCTTAATTCCAGGTTGCTTCTCTCTTTGATCAATTTCCAACCATTGTTTTTGGAATACCTTTAAAACTATACTGCTTATTTGAAGATATTGAAGCTGATGAGGTTATTCTGATCATTTTGAAGGGAGACATTCAAGAATATAATCTTTTTCTTATTAACAGAAAAATATTGCAGTCCATAGAAATTTCCACATCTGTAAATATAGTTAAGAATGAGCTAGAAATTAAGGACATGTCTATCCTTGACTAAGGTTTATAGTAAACCATACGATATGGTTATGTTATACTCTTTCTCTATAGAATATTTAAATCACCATGCATCTAAAGCAGGCATGTCAAACTCGTGATGTCACATGACATTATGTGACATATTGCGACTTTTTCCCCATTACCGGCAATGGGATGGGCGCAGTTTCGGCATGATGCATCCGGCCTGCAGACCGGCAGTTTGACATGCCTGATCTAAAGTAACAATGACATATAATATAACACATAAATGAGGATTCACTTTAGGTGGTCCAGATTTGTCCAGATTTGGAAAAGAATCCAATACTCCTAAGGTCAAAACATCTCTGTCCGAAGTTTCAAGACCTGATTAGAAGATTTTTATTTTTATTTTTTAAAACTGTATTTTGTTATCATTTGGATCATAGATTGTTCTTTCACATTCAATCGGAAACCAAAGTATTATAAATCTTCCTTGTTTTCAATTTGTCTTTCCAGATTTCATGTTAAATTTCTGACACGTATGACTGCTTTGTTGTTGTTGTTTTTTGTCTGCCCAAGGCCACCATTTTTTGCCTCCAAAACTAGCATTTGTTTAGTAGATGCATTTATTTATCAAATTTTTAAAACTTCCCTTCTCACAGAGGGACCTCACAAAGGGGCTGAGTATCCGGAGCATTTTTCCTTTACCTCCAGAAAAAATATTTTCTTTTTTAAATGAACAATTCAGTCCATTAGTATTAATTGAAAATATTTTAATTTGTTCCATAGTATCAGTCTAGCATATTTACAATATAATAGGTCTGCTTTTAAAAACAAAAATGAAAAAAAAATCCCAAAATTTTCTTTAAACTTCATAAATGGCTTTTCAGGGGATAAACAGCAATAGTAGTTGAGACTGAAAAGTCCCAAGGTAAGTCTTTTCACAATCCTGAAAAATATATCCCAAATGTAACATAATTTTGCATCTGGAAATAATTTTTTGATCGTTGCCTATTTAAGGAGATAGAAGTTGCAGATTGGAGATGGGTATGAAGCCTTGGGAACAAAGTAATTGTGCCACAGCATCATTTGGGACATTTTAGGGAAATGAACCGGCCCAAGCAGCTATAGGGATGTCCTCAGGAACCCTAGCACACTGGCAGAAATACAGCCTGTTCTGAAATACCAATTCTTTGCTTCCATCTGCTTCCTAAGGAAGAAAAATGCAGCATTTTCTGGGGCTTCGTGGACAGAGAGCCCTAAAACAGAACTATTGGTCTTCAGGATTTAGATTAGATATTCTGCCCATTCTTTGTTTTTCTAAAGTAGGATGTGATCTGCCCCCTGGTGGTAGAGGAACTTTTTCCTCTATGCAAGAATCCTGGCTTAAAGGCTGGCTGCTTTTCATCAAGATTAAAATGTAGGTTTACTCCCAAATCATTTTCAGGGAGGACAGAAAGAAAGTTCCCTAAATATCTGTACATCCAGGCAGTGGAGTCTAAACCATTTGATTGAGGCTAGATGATGGCTCACATGTCTTAATGTAAAAAAAAAAAGTTAAAATCTTTAGCTACATTTACTTTAATGTAAGCTTTATTTATTTGATTTTTATCTCGCCTTTATTATTGTTTATAAATAACTCAAGGAGGCAGACATTCCTTCTCCAATTTTCCCCACAACAACAATCCTGTGAGGTAAATTAGGCTGCGAAACAGTGACTGACCCAAAGTCACCCAACTGGTTTTTATGCCTAAGGCGGGACTAGAACTCAGGGTCTCATAGTTTCTAGCCCAGACATGTCAAACTGCCAGTCCATGGGCCAGATACGTCATGCCAAAACTGCACCCACCCCATTGCTCAACATCACGTGATGTCACGAGTTTGATATGCCTGTTCTAGCCTGATGTCTCAACCACAAGACCAAACTGACTCTCTTTATGTTTTTAGTACTCATTTATTTTGCAATTTGTTTTGCACACCACTTCAAAAGTCCCCTAGATGGAAAACTTCATATAAAAAATTAACTGCATGCAACCAAAAGCAATCAATTGATTACATAAACACACATATAGACACACACAACCTATGGTAGAGTCTACCTTTCTTGTAGGGATAAGTAAAGGCTTAAGACTTCCTTCCTGCCTCATTGCTTATATACAGCAAGCTAAGCTTTCATACTGCAGACTTGCTTGGTTGGATAAAAAGAAGATAAAGTTTGGTTGTCTTTCCTAGAGACAAGCGATTTGATCTATCTGCAATATGAAGTAATCGTCAGTGTTGCATAACGGCCCAAGCTAACAGGAACCTATTCCCATCATAAAGATGAATAAAGGCACCACTAGAAAACAAAGATTCTACATTAACCTTCAATGTACTGCTTTTGAAAAATTAAATTTCTCTCTCCCACAAAAGTTTTGGAGGCATAACATCATTACACCTGCTAATTATTTCCCTTTTATTTATTGGTATTATATCTTAGATATTTTGGCTGCAATCTTATGCATATGTATAGAAATAAATAGATAAAATGTATGCTCTTAGTGAAATGCCATAAGTCTGGAAATAATCTGTCAATATAGAGTTAAAATTACATCTAATGTTGACTGTGCATTTCAGCAAATGGCCTTGGTGAGGACCTTTATTTTAAGACCTCTCCCCACCCCCCATGTGCTGTCAATCATCATCTTTCTGCTAAAAAATTACCCACCTGTAATTACCTATCTACTTTTACCTAATTGCCTTCAAGGATCATTTAGGGAACAAAACACTCAGGAAGGAGGAATTTTGGGCGGAAAAATAACGTTTGTTTCATTGACGTTCCACATGGCCCTATAACCTTTGGGCGTATAGAAAAGTGTTCTCTACCCAGAGGCCTTCAGATGTGTGTGGACTGAAACTTCCCAAATGCTCAATCATCATGCTGGCTGATTATTCTGGGAGTTGCAACCCTAAGCCTTTCCAAGCATGCTAAAAGTTTGGGATGAATAGTTGGGAACAGCTGGTATCAAATATTCCAGAACTACAAAATTCCTCCTAACAATGTCCCACATAATCTAGAAGTCGATATGCACTGCAAACCGGCAGAAAGCAAACATTACAGAAGTACCACTGGTTTCAATGCAGTTACCGCAATATAAGCAGTACAGCCAGTCCCTTCCAAATTACTAAATCTCCTTCAATATGCCCAATAGAGTTGCTATTTAAATAATTTAAGGAATTTAAATACAGTCCAACTGAATTGGATCAGCACCCAAGCCTAAATAAATAAATAAATCTTACATATAATGTTGTTAACAGATCAGAAATGGTTTTAGTGAGACATTGACAAGTGTCCAAAGAGACCAGGTATGCATTTGGGGTTTTGTTATTGTTTTGGTGATTCTGAGAGTTCCCTCTGCCATCACTTCAACTCATTGCTGGCTAGTTCGTAAGCATTTTCTGCAAAAAAAAAAAAAAATACATGAACAGTTATCAATACTTAACCCAGCTATGTTTTTAGCAAACCTTTAAAAAAAAGGGGGATAATAGAGCTAAAGATGCACCCATTCCTCCAGGAACATTATTATCATGAGGTTTTTTTTAAGTTTTCAAGTTTTCATTTAGTGGCCATAACTGGGGCCAGCAATTTGGTCACTAAGTGACGCAGTCACTAAATGAAACTGCTTGTGTGCTTACAATCTTACTTCAGCTTTCCTTTGCTTTACACAACTGCAAAGGTTGTGAATGCAAGGATTGATCACTGTGTTAACTATGAATGGTCATCAAAGAGGCTTACCTGTAAGTGATATGTGACCAAATGTAACTTAAAATGCATTTCTTTCCAGAGGGATTGTCCCCGTTAGTGCTGACTGACAACTTTCCTTCCCCCTGGAAGCAGGCGATAGATCATAAACTGGGCTCTTATGGGCTCTCTTCAATGTTCTTAATGTCCCTAGGCTTTGACCAAGCAAAGCAAGTAATATCCAATAGAATAAAGGACATGGAGTTCCAAGAAGAACTAAATAGGTTGCCTAGCCACAGTAGGGATAGAATCAAACAGGGTGTGTGGGAAGCGGCAAGATATTTGAATAATCTGACCTTCCCAAAACAAAGAATAGCTTTTTTCAGAGCCAGATTTAACATTCTTCCCTCAGCACTCCTACAGGGCAGGTGTAAGAGACCACCAATAGCAGAACAGGTATGTTTATGTGGTAAAGGAGAAGTCGAAGATATCTCACATGTTTTATTGTACTGTGAGTTATACCAGGTTTATAGGACAGCGTATATTCTCCCTCTATTAGAGAGATTGCCAGGGAGGGCAGACAATTTTTATGCAGGCTTTCTCATCCAAGACTCAAACCCTTCTATCACGCATGCAGTGGCAAAATACTGTGTTGCGGCAATGTCCACAAGAAAAAAATTGGTTACAGATTTATAGTCGTCAACTTGTGCCAATTTTTGGGAGCTATCTCTAATTATGTTTGGAACATTATATTTACTCAGACATTAATCGGCTATCCATTCACGTAAATTAGGGAGTGACCCTAACATTTTGAGAACATGTATTTTCTTAACAGGGATGTTATTATTTACTATTAATGTTTGTACTATTTTTATTATTATTATTATTTAATATAGTGTAAAAAGTGATGGCTATTGCTGGTCTATGACCGTAATAAAGTTTATTATTATTATGACCAAATGTAACTCCAAAAGACTGCCTGGCTGTAGAGTAATTGGTCCCATAGCTGGCAGTACTAAACCCCATAAGCCAAACCTCATAGCCTTCTTCTTCTTCTTCTTCTTTTTTAAATATGTAAGAATTATTTTATTATCCAGCTCCAATTGACAAAGTAGGTTAAAGTGGGTAGTCTTTTTTTCTTTTTCTTTTTTTAAATTTTTTATTAAAGCAATCAACATTAATCATAATAGCATACTAAAAAGCAGTCGACATAAATCATAAAATACAACAGTAAGTATTAGTCTTTGTATACGTAAACCAGGGGAAAGTTCAAGCTACCTGCTATCCAACCCAATGCAATCGATTCAATTTTGTAAACATTCTTCACTCCTCACGTCAAGCCTCAACTATACGCCAGATACATTTTATTTGATTGGTGTTTCTCTTGTATATATTCTATCCACTGTTTCCAGTCTATCATATATTGTTCATTTGAGCGATCCTTCAAATATGCCGATATTTTTGCCATTTCTGCCAAATTTATTACTTTCAAAGTCCATTCTTCCATAGGTGGTATTTCTGGATTCTTCCAGTATTGTCCCACCAGCAGTCTTGCTGCTGTGATCAAGTTCAGAATTAAGTTCGTCTCTGTGGTAGTGCAGTCTTTTATGATCCCTAACAAAAACACCTGAGGTAGAAATTCAATACGCTTTTTCAAAATGGTTTGGAGTCTCCACCATATTTTTCTCCAGAAGGCTTTAATTTTTCTACATGACCACCATACATGAAAATATAGCCTCCATACTACCACATCTCCAACATTTAGGTTGGGTGTCTGGGTATATATATGATAATTTTTTCGGATCTAGATGCCACCTATAGAACATCTTATAGAAGTTTTCCCTTAAATGTTGCGCTTTCGTACTTCTTTTTGACATCCTAGCCACGACATTGAAAGGATCTATTGGACTGTCACTAATTCCAATGAAGCTCTCCAAATCCTTTTTCCACATGTCTGTTGTACCCATCCCATGACTCCTAGAGAGAGCTAAAGAAGAATGCTGCCCCTTTCCACTTTCCACTAGAAATGTCCTCCCTGCCACTAATGTACCAGGGGGTAAGTGACTCCTGCAAGAAGTAATGTATGAAAGTTTAGATTCCTTTTCCAGAGGGAGCATGGCTGATTAAGGAATTTAGTCTTCATTGTGTATGCATAGGACTTGTCCTTACTTTTCTTTCATTTTCTTTCCTTTGGAGGAAAAAAATTCAAAACAAAAACTCAGGACTCTCCTTTCCTTTTTTTATAAAAGCGTGCCTGAGAGAGTTAACTGCTTTCCTGATACATTTATTCATTTATTTATTTATTTATTTGTTTGTTTGTTTGTTTGTTTGTTTGTTTATTTATTTGGGTTTGTATGCCGCTCCTCTCCGGGGACTCGGAGCGGCTAACAACATGTATATAACAGAAAATTACAATATAAAAAACCCAAACAAGATATCTAAAAACCAATTTAAAAAATCACATTCAATGCAACAATCAACCACAATCATCCTCAGGCTTGCCGGCAAAGATGAGTCTTTAGGTTTTTCCGGAAGGCCGGGAGAGTTGGAGAAACGCGGACTTCAGGAGGCAGTTGGTTCCAGAGGGCGGGCGCCACAACAGAGAAAGCCCTCCCCTTAGGGCCCGCCAGATGACATTGTTTCGCTGACGGGACCCAGAGGAGGCCGACCCTGTGCGCTCTCACCAGTCATAGAGAAGTATGTGGCAGAAGGCGGTCCAAATCCTTTTTCCACATGTCTGTTTTACCCATCCCATGACTCCTAGAGAGAGAAATCTCACTGATTTCCAAGGATTCTGTTTTATCTATTCATTACTTGGTTTGACAGGTCAAACTTTTTCTTGAAATGGAATTTCCACATTTGCTATGTCTCACTTAAAAAAATTGAAATTCCTGCATTTATCCATATGTTCATGAATAAGGAATATGCACCTTTTTTTCTCCTATATGCAGGATGTATGTGGACAAATTGTGTATGTGCACACATTGTTGTATCTGATGACACTGCTAAGTACAAACAGCTGCTTCAGCTATTACAGCGCAAAACTATAATGCAGCTGCTAAAGCTTGCCCAAGGGATGATGGATAGATACCGTAATGCTTTCTATTCTTGACAGTATAGCTTGACTGAATTATAGGGATTCACTCCTGCAAAGTGACATCCAACTTTAAAAAAAAAATCTGAAAGAGAATCACAAGCACACTGTGCCCTGTGGAATGGAGATGTACTCCTTTACTTGAATACCCCGATTTTTATCATGCCCAACTGAACACAGCTAAATACTAAGGCCCATTAAAAATGGCAAACAGCCATGCATCTGCCTAATGATGTTTTAAGAGCCTTCAAGAGAGGGATGGCACAAATTCTTTTAAGCGTGACTTTGTCAGATGGCGTCAACATTGGAGACAGGTTGGATCGAGCCTTTGCAATGAACCTGTAATGTGCTAACTGCCTTGGCATGAATCAGGTTCACAAGTCTCACCTTCAGGGATGCTGAGAACAGGATCCAGGCTGGTGAGAAGCTGTTCTCGTTTCTGTCACAGCATTTGCTCAACAAGAGATTGGCCCTATATTGTGGGAACAAGCATTCTCTTTTCTTCTAATTCCTTCTCCAATGGTATTCTCTCCACACCATGTTCTAGTGCTTTGAGGTACAGACCATTTGGAAGTACCTTTTAGCAATTCAGAAAGCAATCCTTTCCTGACAAGTGGACACTTCCCTGGTTCAGCCATGATAATGGAAGAGATGAATCATACTGCAACTCAAATCAAGAATGGGCAGTGAAATTGCCTGTGAGCAATAACTCAGCTTTTTATGTTACAGCAGCCACTTTGATGTAGCAGTTAAGGCACCAGAGCAGAAACTGAGAAACTATGAGTTCTAGTCCTTCCTTAGGCACAAAGTCAATTGGGTGACCTTGGGCCGATCACTCTCTTTCAGCCCTCAAAAGCAGGCATGAGAAACCAAAATCTTTCCAAGAAAACCGCAGGGACTAGTTCAAGAAGTTGGCAGGAGTCAACACTGATTTGAAGACACGTCCTTCCTATCTATCTATCTATCTATCTATCTATCTATCTATCTATCTATCTATCTATCTATCTATCTATCTATCTATCTATCTATCACAGCCTCTGAACATGAACAACTTAACTGATTACAAAACAAACTTCCCAGTTTTTCAAGTTAATCACAAATAGAAATATAATGTTGTTTCAAATATATACTTATACGTTTTTTAAAAAAATCAAACCCTTTCATAAGAGGATAAAGTTAAATGTTCATTTTATTACATGACTTAGGATTTGTCTTGTAACATAAGAATATTTTCAGCCTTTCAAAATGCTAATTAAGAAGCTATCAACATTTGGAAATCTCCTTTAGAAGTCTAGCAAAAGCAAATGGCTGAGGAACTGAGCAGCCCTACAGAACTGCACACCTATCAGATTTTGGGAGATTATGACATACTACTGGTAGTCTTTGAGATACAACCATAATGGTCACATGTCACAACAGTCATTAGATGAAATATGTCACCTAACGATCCACCCATCCCTGCTCTCCCTAATGACATGTAAAATGAATATGCAGGTCAAGTGGAGAGTGGGGTGCCTTCTGGATGGATGAGACCCTTAGAAGCCTAGTACAGGCCCAGGCCCACCTGCTGTGGCTCTCGGAAGGCCTCCACCACCACCTCGAGATATTTCTTTCTCCATTTCCCACCCCTTAGGTCTCCATAGGGTTTTCCCCACTCCCACCGGATCCCCTAGACCACGGGTCGGCAATCCGTGGCTCTGGAGCTGCATGCGGCTCTTTCAGCCATCTCCTGCGGCTCCCAGCCACGTGCAGTGCCCCCCCCAAATAGGACTAAAAAAGTTGAACCAATCAATTCAAACTTCTCACGAAAGAAGTTTGAATTGATTGGTTCAACTTCTTTGGTTTATGGCACGCTGTTCACCATGGGCTTGACATAGACGGGAGGGGGGAAAAGACAGCTCCGGAGGGAGACAGCCCTGTAGCAAGAAGCCAGCGGTCCAGGTGGAGTGGCACGGAAGATCTACCAATTGGCATGGGAAGCTCCAGCATTGCCGGTGAGTAAGGCTTGGCCTCTGCGGCCCGGTTCCGCACCATGACGACCAGCTGGATTGCTTTTCACTGCTCCAGCCCGGGGATGCCAGCGGCATAGAAAGCGGTTTGGCGGCGCTGCTGTGGCTGGGGTGTCCTTGCAGTGGACAACTTGGGCCTGGATATTTCCTGCAGGCTCGTGGTTCGGGACTGGAGACACCGGTGGCGTATGGCCCAGACTGTCAGCGTTGCCATGGGACCATCCCCTGAGGTGCCAGCTAATGCGGCATGTTTCTAGTGGTGAAAAAGGGGCTTGAACGGTGGCGGCATGGTCTTGATAAGCAACAAGCCAAGGCCCCACATCCCTCCTGGTGCCGCTTAGTTTGTGCTGTCCAGCGTCTTGCAATCAGTTGGACAAAACAGGTGGATAGTATTGCAGCCAACGATAGTAGGACATTAGAACCGCCAACTCTGGTCTCCACCCGGCGGGTGGGTGAGCGAAACCCCAAAACCTTTTGCGTTCCTTTGCAAAGAGAAGACGCTGGTGGCGCATGGCCCGGGGGGGAAAGACAGCTCCAGAGGGAGGCAGCCACGCAGCTAGAAGCCGGCGGTCCCAGCGGAGCGGCACAGAAAATCTACTGGTTGGTGTGGGAGGCTCCAGCGTTGCTGGTGAGCAAGGCCTGGCATCCGCAGCCCAGTTTGGCACCCTGATGACCAGCTGGGCCGGCTTTCACTGCTTCTTTGCAAACAAACGCAAAAGGTTTCGGGGTTTTGCTCGCTGCTTAGTTTGTGCTGCCCAGCATCTGCCTGCCTGCCTGACTGCTTGCAGGCCACCGTGTTCCCTCCCCGAAGCATGCAATTGCTCAGAGCCCATCCCAAAAGGTGCTGCTTCCCTGGCAGGAGCCAAGTTTTCAAGCCTTGTAGGCAAGGCGGGAAAATCGAAGGTCCGGAGGGTTCCTTCCTGCTTTCGGGGTTTTGCTCACCTGCCTGCCCTGGTGGAGAGCCTGCGCCTCCCCTTCTCCTGCAGCCGGGGAAAGAGGGCTGGCCCCAAGCCTGTCCTCGAGGACTTTTTAGGCCCTGGATACCCCCCACCCCCTCCCCCGTCATCCCAGGCTAGGCACTGCAGATCTGCAAGCAGGCAGGCAGAGGCTGGGCAGCACGAACTAAGCGGTGAGCGAAACCCCGAAACTTTTTGCGTTCGTTTGCAAAGAAGCACTGAAAGCTAGTCCAGCTGGTCAACGGGGTGCCAAACTGGGCTGCAGACGCCAGGCCTTGCTCACCGGCAACACTGGAGTCTCCCACATCAACCAGTAGGTCTTCTGTGCCATTCCGCTGGGATCTCCGGCTTCTGACTGCGTGGCTGCCTCCCTCCAGCCACTGGCGTCTTCTCTTTGCAAAGGAACGCAAAAGGTTTCAGGGTTTCGCTTGCCCGCCCGCCCGGGTGGAGACCAGAGTTGGCGGCTCTAACTCCTACTATCATTGGCTGCAATACTATCCACCTGTTTTGTGCAACCGATTGCAAGCCAAGCACTGCCTGGTTCTGAATTAATAGCTTGGGGGGGGGTGAAGCCCACTAAACTGTGTGATCCCAATGACTGAGCTGACTTTGCAGGAGCCTTCATCAGATTGGAACTTTCCTGTCTGATTGAGCGTAGTTTAGGCAGGGCCGTTCTTAGCGTGGGGTTCACATGTTAGTTAGTGGGGCTGATTAGTTCTCTGGCAAGGGTGCCACGCTCCAGCCTTACTCCAAAGCACCATCCTCGGAGGGGTAGTCCAAGGCACCACTTTCAGCCGGCTCCTTTGGCGCAGCCCTAATTCTGCTCAGGGGAAATGAGGGTGGGGCGGAGCAGGGCAGCTCTGCCTATCTCAGTCACGTGGAGGGCTGTGTAAACACCACCAGATGGTTCTGCAGTTGCCGGGAGAGATGAGCAGGCTGTTGCTCCAGCGGTCGCCTTCCGCCGCTATGGAAGATAGCCTGGTCTGCGCCTTTGCGGGCCTCAGCCTCCAGCAGCCCTGCCATGCCCAAGGCAAGACCCCTGCTCGCTGCTTCAGCAAAGGGGGGAGAGCAGTCTTTTCCAAGGGGAAGAGAAGCCAGGACGGCAGAGCTATCCATACCAGAGCTGGACGCGGGCAGGGCTTGTGCATGTGTCGCCTTAGGCTCCACTCTTCAATCAAGCCCTGTTATGTGTGCACGCATGCACACATTTTGTGGCTCCCAGTTTGTTTGTTTTTTTGTGAGGGAAATGGGTCCAAGTGGCTCTTTCACCGTTTTAGGTTGCCGACCCCTGCCCTAGACCTTAGGCCTGATTCCCACCACACCAGGCAAATACCCTCCTCCACACTTACCTTTTGAAATGTTCTGAGGCCTTCCAGAGGGCTGGAATAGATTGCTTTTTTGTGCGGCTGCTATGGCATGGTTCCCCCCCCCACAAAATGGTGGCCACATTCAGGTTGTTGCTGCATGGCCTAGGGACAAATCTGCTTCCTTTTGCTGCCTCATGCTCTGCACAATGTTGCAGAAGCTTTCTGCAGCATTCAGAAGCTTCTGAAGCACTGTGCAGAGCTTTTAAGGCAGCAAAATGAAGCAGTTTGACAGCCACCATTTTCCTTGCCTGTTAGTGGGCAGGGACAAAATGGTGGCTGCACAGGGCTGCAAAATCTTCAGAAAGCTTCGGCAGCACTGTGGAGAAACAGTTTCTCTGGCATCTGCCATTTTGTTCCATCCACAAATGGGTGACACAAAATGGCAGCCCCATTTCGACCACTGCCATGTGGCCCAGGAACATGTGGCCTGTCTCCTTCCACAACCTGAAGTCTGGATAGCTTCATGATGAGCATGTGGGGAGGAGGTCTAAGCACTGCAGGGTTTAACTGGGCGGGGGGGGGGAGAGGAAGGCACTACAGCAACCCTGTGGTATTTAGTGTGATGTGTGACAGATATTTCCTAATGATATAGTCATAATAAAGGTATTTTGTAGGGTTTTGTTGCACTTTCCTAAAAATTAGCATTTTAAATGACATTTCCCCATTGCAAAATTCCTTTCTAAATCCTAGAATTCATCTATGTGTCATTTGAATGACCTCCCTTCCAAAGAAAAGGAGAAAAATATTAAATCCTACATTCTGCATTGGAGAAGGAACAAAACTTGCAGCTTCTTGTAATATGAAGTGGCAAATTCTAACATTCAGGGAGTCTTACAAATAATGCCACAAAGCTACAAAAATATCTCATCATTCCACCAACAAAGGTTGTAGCTTTCTTCCTGGATCAGATATTTCCTCTGTGATCTCCATTACAGCTGGAGCCTTTGTTTATTCTGTGGAAAACTAGCAATACATAAGAACATAAGGCCCAAGACAAAGCAGAATGGGTTTTTTAAATGTTCATTTAATATTACAGAGATGTCTATATCGCTTCCCTTCTCTGTCTCAAAGTGACTTGGACCCCTGACAAAGCATACATACAGATGCATTAAAAAACATTAACATCCATAAATAAAATTATACCCCAAAAGATTTGCCATTAACTGCATTATCATGACATATGTTAAAATTAAGTTTATAGAGAGCTGTCTTCACTTGCAGATAAAAAAAACCAATGCAAAACCAAATGACCAACCCACTTCAAACAGTTCTGCCTCTGAGCAAGGGTTCTTGTGGGTGTTGCTCATAATCTCTGTAAAGGCAAAGGAGTGTGTAAATGGATTGCCACAATGGAGCTTTTGTTCCTGGGCACACAATTGTAAAACCCATACTACTGTAAATATCTACCCAAACTGTGATGTGGTTACACAGTGCTTTCCACCCCTTGGTCTAAGAGGCACAAAAAAATTTTAACACAGAATTCTCACTCACCAAAAAAAAGATCTGCACATGATTCAAGGATTTATTTCTATTAAAATTAGAGAAGGAGGTAATTAATTTCCTTTATTGATTATGAATCACATATCAAGGTCCTCATTTGTCAAGGTACAAGATTCATTTTATGTATTATGCATTATGTTAGATATAATGAAGTGTATTAGAATTCATGACTTAATTTACACATCAAACTACAGATGTTATAGTGAGATGTATAAATGTGTGAAAAGAAAGGTATATCAAAGGAAATGCCCTTTGAGAGGATGTGGCAGGATTTTCTAAAATGGCTTACAATCAAGCCTATATGAATACAGGACAGGTAAACATAGGTATGCTCTAAGTTAATTTTTATTTACTATATCAATTAGTAATGCCTGAAATCAATTGGAATTTGAGGGTTTGTCTGCATTGAACCACAGCTAAAATGGACCACATTTAGGGAGTTATTTTTCTGCAGTATGTGACTTGAAATAGGCTCTTTTTTAAAAAAAAAACATTTAACAATCCAGATGTAGTATTTAAACAGTTGATGAGTATGAGCCAAGCCAAATAAAAATACCCAGAGACAGATATTTATGGGCCAGAAGGATAAGTAAAAAATTTTTATAAGAGCTAGGTGTTCTAATTAACAATTGTCTCTCTAAGCTTTCTGTCCACAGGGTGGAGAAAAAAGATTGCTGATTTATATCCTGTAGCATGCAGGTTGAAGAGGAAAGTCTAATCTGTCTTTCAGATAAAGAAAGAAGAGCAAGGACAAAAGCAGGAACTAGGAGGGAATTTGCTGTCTGTATTCCTAATGCCCACAGGATAAAATGTGTAAAGGATCTGGGAATCATCTCCAGAATCCGTGCTTCCAAGATATGCTACTGTTTTCAGTACTGTTCCCATCTATCTGTACTATTGATTTCAACATCCCACTCTGCTAGTCATGCTGATTCAGACTCATGGCTCCTGCCCACCCTTTCATACCTCTGAAATTCACATGATCAAATCACAATCTATTTCCAGATACTAAGTGGGGTTTGAGTATCCCACAAGACTGAACACTTCTAAAGAGAAATCCACCCTTTCATTTCTTCAGATCAACGCAAGATTGAACCATGCACAGTTAAGTTTAAAACAAAATAGGTTTTCTTTTTTGTAATAAAATCACTCAAGAAGCACACAAATGCTGGGAATTAATTTATAGTTAAAGCACATGAACTGGAAATATATTTGTTTCTTTCTTAATTTAGGTGATTGGCTCGTAGTGCTTTATGTTTTTAATTTCACAATCCAGCCCACAAAATTTCTGGAGGTGGTATTGCAAAGATTCTAGAGTTCTGTATTATTGAATGCTCAATTAAATATCTGCAGATAGTGATGGTTTTAAAAGCGTGTGATATGCCAAGAAAGTTAATTAACAGCAAAGGAAAAGTTCAGGAAAGCTCTTTGCATCATATATCATAAAAGATCCATTAGGAAATTTGATTTAAAAAAAAATAGAAAGGCACAGTTTTCCTTATATCTGCTTAAACTGATTGCCTTAACCACACAGAGAAATGTTTATGCCTTGTGTCCAAAGATGTTTTCTTGCATCAGTTGAAAGTATTCTTCAGCTGTTCCAGGCAAAAGCACTTTTTCTTTCTTAACCCTCTCCATTCACGGAAGCCTCCCAAATCCTGCATCTTGGTGTAGTAGAGCAGGGCTTTTCAACCGGTGGTATGCGTACCACTTGTGGTAAATTAACGAGAGGCAGGTGGTACGCAGCCCTGCTAGCCAACTGTAGTGGGGGAGGGAAAGAGCCAGCGCAGGCAAGGACTTACTGTGAGAGAGTCCTCTGGAGCTGCACCCCAGGCTCACTTCTGGCTCACCCTCCCCCATGAGAAAGGAGGAGGGGGGGTGGAGACAGGAGAGGCTATAAAAGGAGGCAGTTTGGGCAGGAGAGGGAAAAAAAGAAAGGATGTGGAGTCAACTCTAGCTGCACCGAAGGGGAAGGAGGGGGGGAGAGGAGAGGAGATCAAGGAGTCCAAGCAAGCTGGCCATGTGCCAATCTACAACTTCTGTGGCAGCCACCTGTGCTGGCAGCAACAAACAGGCAAGAAATGCAGCAGGGGAGGGGTTGCCCTCCAGGAGGAATGAAGAAAGGTAGCATCAGCTGGAAGTAAGACGGGGGGGGGGAGGAGAATAGAAGAATTCTTATGTGCTTTTGTGACTTTGAAGTTCTTGGATTTGTGCAATGTGGGCTTTGTGTTCTTAAGGAGTGTTTGGCAATTTCTATTGGCTGATGGCTGATGTCTCCTGTTAGCTTCTATTGCTCTGCTATTGTTAGCTGTAAGTTTTGCTGCAAGGGATTTTGAAGTATTTTTCTCCTGAACGGATTTTGCCTGTAGCATTCCTTTACTTATGAATGGAGCCATTTGGGGAGGCTGCCTTAGCTGGCAGCCATTACTTACTACATTTTTTTTCTTCCTTAAGTGCCAGCTGCGCTTGTTAACTTTCCTTTCTAGCCAGTAGCTAATTCTTAAAGGGGAATGTGCCTTTTTAAGCTAGCTCCCTCAGCAGCTTCACTTTTCTGTCTCTGGAGGCTGTTCCTTGTTTGATGAATATATGGAAGAGGGAAAATATGGGTGGTGATGGTTCAAATTCTTCCTTCAGAAGGAGGTGGGCATGAGAAAGAGGGAGGCAGGGAGGGAGGGAGGGAAGGAACTCCCGCCTTAGCACTTGGCTACTAGCAGCCCTGCCATTGACTTTGCTTGTCAAAAGGTTGCAAAAAGGGATCATATGACCCTGGAACACTGTAATCATCATAAATATGAATCAGTTGCCAAGCATCCAAATATAAATCACATGACCCTGGGCATGCTGCAATGGCCATAAGTGTGAAAAATGGTCATAAGTCATTTCAGTGCAGTTGTGACTTTGAACAGGTTTTTGGGGTTTTTTTGGTCAAGTTTTTGACACCTTGCTAGGTGGTACGTGAATATTGCCATAGCCTAAAAGTGGTACAGTTGGTGAAAAGGTTGAAAAGCCCTGTAGTAGAGGATTGTGGTAAGTACTGTAAAAGGTATGGGTGAACATTGGGAGCAATGTCTTGTGTGAGTAGAACTGCTTTCTTCTATTCACACCAGAAGCATCTTCAGCTACAGACCATAGTTCCTGACTTCTAGGCCAGTCATATTATTCTTATATCTGGGTAGAAATTGGTCTGTCTGTGTCAAGTAATATTTTGGACATTATTTTAACAGCCCAAAATTTAAGCTTTAAGTATCAAAATATAATTCCAGAACCTGCCCTGAACTATGTGGGTATTTTGTAATGTAGAGTCTATAAAGGAAACATGCACACTTCATTTTCATGAATAGTTTATGCTTCATTCTACGTCTCTTGTTGCATTATATGAAGTCCAATAGATACCTTTCTTACATGGGACTCTAACAGACTAATAATAAAAAGCAACACACACAAACCTTACTTTAATATTGTGAACTGAACACTGATATAGGCAAGGATGGAAATGTTTTCCCTTATAGACAGGCCTTGTCTATCATGCTCAGCTGATATTTCTGTTAGGCTTTTGCAGCAATAAAGATTCAAAATAGCATTTTGATCTAATCCATCTCTAACATTTGCAGAGATTAAAGACATCAAGCATGAGATAAAAGCCAATATAGGTCTAGAATAACCCAAATAAGGGAGCAATATGAGACATTATCTCAAAAATAATTTACAAAGAGTTTTTACTGGAAACTGAAACAGTCAATGAATATTAATACACTCTCATTTTCAATAAGATTATGGGAAGTCAAGGGCTGGAAAGCCAATCACAACATGGTATTTCAACTGCATTCACACATCATGAGAAATCTTCCAGAGAATAAAGAAAGTTTTGGTTTTGGAGGGCTGGGGAATATTTGAGATTTTGGGAAAGTTGTAGAGAAATTGTGTTTTGGGAGATGGCTTGGGTTTGATATTCCTAATGATCCAAACCATGTATCAATAAACTTGGCTTGAGAGAAAATTGAAAATAAGTACTGGATAGCTTCTAAATATATGTAGGTTTAAATCAATATATATATTCTACTTTATCTTATTTGTGTTTTAGTCATCTCATGCAGTGCTCAAGTGCATTAGATAATCTGCCTGCAGTCAGGATAGTGTTCTAGGAGTCTGTTCTGGACAGATTAAATTTGATTTCCATCCTGAATTTGTCTCCATAGTATTAGCTTTCACAGTACTCTCTGGATGCAGTTTAGTAATTGGATTTATTTTTTTTTAGTTCTCGGAATATGCAGTCTTTAGAAGCAGGTAAAGATTACTGCATATTTACTGTGATTGTACTCTATATAATATTAAATTAATGATGCTTTACTAAATAATAATAAAATGTGCAATTATTTATAATTGTTTTATAGTAGGGTTATATTTTTACACTATTTCCTTATTTCATCTATTTTACTGTTTTTAAAAACAAAATCAAAGTTTATTATTTGTTTATTTGCTCTTATCCTTTACTCATTTCCAGGTTTATTCAAAAGTATTTTGTTCATTGGTAGGCATCTTCGTTCCTTTCCTTATTCTCAGCCTCCCTCATTCCCCCTCCCAACTTCTCCTGAAATCTCCTAGATATTCTCCTTATCTTAAATCATCATCATCTATTGCCTGGCATGGCATGGCAAAACAGTATTCATTAGAGTAATAGTGGTTGGAATGGAGAAGAGAGACACACATTTGATTTACATATTTTTATCTAATATAAAAAAAGATAGAGAGCCTGTTTGGTGTTGTGATTAAAACATTGGCTAAAAACCAGGAAGCTGTGAGTTCTAGTTCTGCCTTTTCCTCAAAGCCATCTTGGTTACTGTGGCCCAGTCCCTCTCACTGAGACCTAACAATTAAACCTGCACAACATAGCCAATTTTAAAAATGC
This sequence comes from Bothrops alternatus, assembly GCA_034064705.1. Classification (NCBI taxonomy): domain Eukaryota; kingdom Metazoa; phylum Chordata; class Lepidosauria; order Squamata; family Viperidae; genus Bothrops; species Bothrops alternatus. The sequence continues at coordinate 33,785,035 of JARGCV010000223.1, read as the reverse complement.
ATTAACATAGAATATTGTTCTTGGCCTAAAGCACAACTGAACAAGCTACAGCTGTTAAAATGAGGAAAATCACCCAGGAACCAAAGTTAAAATGAAGAACATATGACTTTTAAGCCCATAGGCTTCTATTTTTCACATATCAAGCTGCAGCTAACTTTCCCATAAAACTGTTCCTGTTACTAACCAAAAAAGAGAAGTTGGATAATCAGTCAGAACTTCATTAGTCTTTCTTTTGATGTAATGGATAAAATGAATGCAAAGATGGAAAATAAGATGAAAGTGCCTATAACTTTAAAGCCTTGGGTGATTGAAATGAGTAGAATGAAAGACTTTGGCTTATACAAATCTGTCAAGAAATCCCATTACATTAACTCAGAAAATTTAAAAAGAAACGGTGGGATATAAAAATTGACCAGCCAATAAATGTCTAGTCATATGAGTCTTTTGAAAATAAAATAAGCTATTGTTATTTTAAACAGAAAGCTTCTAATAGGAAAAGTAGGAATAGAGTATAGAGGAATGAAAATCTACCCAGTTGATGTAGTGGCTATGATGCTGGGCTAGAAACTGGGAGATTGTGAGTTCTAGGTCTCCCTTAGATATCAGCTTGGTGATTTTGGACCAGTCCCTTTTTCTCAGCAAAACCAACACACAGAGTTGTTGTGGGGGAAATAGGTGGGATTATTAGGTATGCATGTTGCCTTGAGTTGACAAAAAAATTAAGGCAGGAGAAAAATGACAAATAAATATTCAAATATGGTTCTCCATTCATAAGATGCATATAAAATGTATCTATTGGGAAAAAGTAGAGTCAGAAATGTGTACATTAATCCAAATAATGTACATTATACCTGAGAGTGCTATAGCAAAAATGTCTATGCTAATGTGCCCAAAAGTAGATATGAATTGTATATGGGATTTCTAACTGGACACAAGATATAATAAACTCATGTTTATAAAAATAAAGAAAAAAGTGAAATGGTTAAATTCATTTATTCATATTACAAACTTTACACAGAAATCACCACCTTGTTTAAAGAATACTGTCATATTCTTCTGCTTGAGGGAAAAAATCTGCATAATAGCTGTTTCAGTCAACACATTTCTTTAATGCAGGACTGTCACAGGAGCCATTTCTATGTCAGAAATCTGTATCTATTAAGCAGATGGCTTCCTTCTTGAAGAAAAACAATGGTTCACATGGCAACCTGAATATTGGATATTCCGTTTCAGTACCATGGACAAGGACATCACAATAAAAAGAATGCTGTGATACTTGCTCACTCACAGCAAAAAAATAAATAAATCTGGATTTAATGAGTACTGCATTGTGTATAATTTTAACCTGTATAGTATTTAGATGAAATGTGGTACTCTTAATGATTAAATAATATAAAAATAAATTTACAATTCCATTCAGAATGTTTATCAAAAAGGTCCTCTTGAAAAACTCACGTTTGCGGTTTTGAGCAACCAAGTTTTAATTTCATTAGATGACCCTGCATTCTAGTATTGTATGAGAACTTGCTCACTTACTCATTGTTATGTAATGCATAATTTTATAACAGTTATTTAAACATTTAAAAAATTAAAAAGATCTACAATGGTATAACCATTTCCCTGAGGGAAAGCACCTCAAATACATGTAGAATTGCCTTGAAAGATTCAAAGTTGGGAAGGAGATTACAAGCACCCCAGAAGGTAGGCTCAAGATTCAAAAGGATCTCTTTTTTTTAACAAAAATTTATTAAGTTTATATAAATGGGGAAAAATAGGAACAATACAAGTATAGTAAAGGAAGGGGTGAAAGGAAAGGGGAAGGGGAAGGGAATAAGGAATTAGGGTAAAATAAGGATAGATACAGTCACATATTTCAACAAACAAGCTACCATCCGGATCATAATAATGAGTAAATATATTCAACCATTTTCACCAAAGCTTAGACTATAACATATTGAAAACAATTAGTAAACAAATACATTGATCTATTAAGTAAACACTAGTAATAAAATCTCAAAAAAATCCTAACAATCAAAAGTAACAAATGAAAATCAGTAAATCAGGAAAATTAATCATATCATCAAAATGTTAGTTAGAACTCAATTAAAAATCAGTCGTCTATTCTAAAATATTGAATCCTTCAAGCTCTAACGTGTCTCTAACCATTAATAAAAATTTTCCCAAGTTCTAAAATAAATTGAATCATCTTTTTCTTTCGTTTCTAATGTTAGTCTATCCATTTCTGCACACTCTAAAATTTCAGTAATTATAATCTGGTCAGATGGTAAATTCTCATTTTTCCAAAATTGGGCAAATACTATCCTTGCAGCAGTTAAAACATGCAATATCAAGTAGTCATTCTCTTTACCATAATCAGGTCTTAATATTCCTAACAAAAACAATTCCGGTTTAAATTCTATCTGTAGTTTCATTATCTTTTCCAACCATCTATGGATCTTAGACCAATTATTTCTTAGCGATAGGGCATATCCACCAGGCATGATAATAAGTGTCTGGCTGTTGTTTACATTTCCAGCAGATATCCGAGAGATTTTTAAACATTTTCGCTAAGCGAACTGGTGTCATACGCCATCTATAAAACATCTTATATAAGTTTTCTTTATACGTTACCGCTTTTGTAAGCTTAATATTTTTATCCCAAAGTTTTTGCCAGTCTTCCAAATCTATAGAATGTCCAAAGTTCTTTGCCCATACTATCATTGTTTCTTTCACTTGTTCTTCTTCCATCTTCCAGTTTAAAAGAAATTTATAGAGTTTTCTAATCAAATTCTCATCTGTTTTTAACAAAATTTTAACTAGTGGGGTCTGTTCTTTGTAAAAACCTGTCGATTTTATATCTTTTTTGTATCTTATTTGAATTTGCAAATAGGACCACCATGTCAAGTAAATACCTTGTAGTTGTAAAGTTTGCCTGTCCTTAAGTTTTCCCTCTTTGTCTAAAATGTCTTTATAACTAACCAGTTTGTCATAATTAATCAGATTTGGATAAGCAAATGCTTCCATTGTTGAAAGCCACTCAGGTATTTTCATATATATTTTATGTTTAATTTTCTCCCATTCTGAAAGTAGTACGTTTCTTATCACATGATTTTGAAAGTACTTATGTGCTTTAGATTTCCTGTACCATATAAAAGCATGCCAACCTAACTGAAGGTCATGTCCCTCCAAATAAAGCAATCTTTTATTTCTCAATACAATTCACTCTTTAAGCCAAAGCAAAATAGCTGCTTGATAGTAAAGTCTCCAATCTGGAAGTCCAAAGCCCCCTCTGTCCTTAGATTCTTGTAACAATTTGATTCTCACTTTCTTTTTTGCCATATAAACCTTAAAATCATTGCATTTAAATCATCAAAAAATTTCTTAGTAAGTTTAATAGGCACTGTTTGAAATAGGAAAATTAGCTTTGGTAAAATGTTCATCTTAACCATCGCTATTCTTCCTAGAAGTATTAATTGAAGATTTTCCCATCTTTCCAAATTTATTTTTATTTGTTTCATTAATCTCTCATAATTATCTTCTTTTAGTGTAGCATATTTCACCATTAAATAAACACCCAAATATTTGACTTTTTTAACTATTTGAAGATTTGTCATTTTAGCGAGTTGAATTTTCTGTTTGTCTGTTAAATTTTTTGTTATTACTTTAGTCTTTTCCCTGTTTATTTTCAGACCAGCCACTTCACCAAATTTCTCAATTTTCTGCAAAAGTTTATCAGCTGTTTGCAATGGCTCCTCTAGAATAAAGACCAAGTCATCCGCAAAGGCCTGTAGTTTATATGTTTGGTCTTTAATCTCCAGATCTTTAATTTCTGTATCTTGTCTGATATTTCTTGCCAGAACCTCTAATGTAAGAATAAACAACAGAGGAGACAACGGGCATCCCTGTCTAGTGCCTTTTTAAATCTCAAATCCATCTATGTAATCTCCATTTAAAAGTATTCTTGCTGTTTGTTTCTTATAAATTGCTTGAATTGCTTTGTAAAAATTTTCACCAAAGTCCATTTCTTGGAGTTGTTGAAACATAAATTGCCAATTTAGGTTATCAAAGGCTTTTTGTGTATCAAGGAATATAAGTGCCATCTTGTTCCCTGGATGGATTTCACAGTACTCCAAGACATTTAAGATAATCCTCAAGTTGTTCTTTATCTGTCTTTTTGGTAGGAAACCATTTTGGTCTGGGTGTTTAAATTCATTCAAAAAGTTTTTCATTCTTTCTGCCATTATTGCAGCAAAGATTTTGTAATCCACATTTAGTAGCGATATTGGTCTGTAATTTTTAATTTGTGTATGATCAGTATCTTCTTTAAGTATCAAAGTAATATTAGCTTCAGTCCATGAATACGGTATTTTTGTCTGTGTAAAAACTTCATTACATAAGTCTTTCAAAGTTGGAGTTATAGTATCTTGTAACACTACATAGAATTCAGCAGGAAGACCATCAGGTCCTGGTGTTTTATCTTTCCTTTGCTTTTTTATTGCCTCTGTAATCTCCATCATTGAAACATTCTCGTTTAACCTCTGACACATATTTTCAGGAACCTTTCCTCCACACGTCAGCACAACGCAGGAACGCCTTGGCTGCGTCCGGTGCTCAGCTGGATGGCGTTGCGACAAGCTCGGCTCCCGTCGATCAGCTGAGCGGCACTACAGCGGGAGTTGGCGGGTTCGGGCTGGGACGGGGAGGCTGGATGCAGCGGCGGCTGGTTGTGCCCTGGAACACCCCCCCCCACCGGTGATTGGCAAGCCCCGTGGGGCTTGACACATATGCTTATCTACTTAGTATCAAATCCTCTTGAGTTCAATGTGATTTCTAGGTAGCTCTTTATAGCAGGGTAACCAGCCCACTCCTTGCAGGATGCAGAAGGCTTCCTATATTTCTTTTCTGTGATTCCTGGAGCTCAGCCCAGATTGTGCTGCTAAAATTTGCCAGAAAAAAATGGTATGTGGAGCATTTTCAACATGAACTAGGGATTAAAATAGATGTGTGAAGCATCTCCTAGGTTTCCTACACTTATTCTGTCTTAAACAATCAAACAAAAAACATAATCTTGAAAAATGTAAGAAAAAGATAGGGGAAAAAGTGTCACTGCTGTATCCTGGTACCTGAGAAATTAAGCAAGGAAGGGAAGGGATGGCTCCAGACTAAAAAATGCTTAACTGGTTTAATGCAACTTTATGCTTAAATAGTAAATCACACACAATGTAACCAAAGCTGAGCTTAATTTTATATATTTATGGGTTTTAGGAGATAGTTACAAAAAAAACAATACAATTTAAAAAGGCTTAATATGATTATGTGCATATGTTTCTCTTTAAAGCTGTACTGGTATAAAATTGGCCTGAGCCTTTAGGATGAGTCTTTTTACATATCTAAATAAATACCCAGGCATCACAATGCAAAGCGTAACACTTAGATTATTGTCATGCAAAGTATAATCTGATATTCTCTAACCTTTTCAGTGATCTTACTGTGTGACTTATTATAGTTCCACTTGGCCTGACAAATCAGTATACATATTTGTGCTAGTGTATAAAGAAAAAAATAGTAAAAACACTTTTTTTAATCAAAATGTTACTTAAACTATAATCAAAATTATAAGAGATGATAGGATGGCTCTCTTTAGTTCAATTGGAGCTTCCCAGCATCTATGTTTTACATGAAACCTGATTACTCTTTTTTGGACAGTATAGAGACAATTTTGCTACTCATTGAAACAGTTTGTATGCTTGGTTATTCTTTATGCTATGAAATGACTTTTCCAGTGTCAATAGAAGAGAATATTTATAGCTCAGGGTTGCACAATGGAGTCTTACTGCACCAAGAACATTCCCATCAACACTGACAGGGCAAGCCAGTGAGATATAAAAGGAAAGCAAACTCCACTCCCTTCTAGCACTGATAATGTTACCTAGTTTGATAATGAAACATCTGCAAGAAAACAATCAAGCTCAGAAAACATCAAGGATATCCATGGCTTTTTTAGTGGCTTGATATATTTGATCTTCTAGTGATTTTTCTTTTGGGACATCTGTAATGTCTGTTGAATCCGTGTTCTCTATATGAATTTGTTACATGATTTCCCAGTAGTCACTTTCCTGCTTATTCTAAATCAGGGGTCTTCAAACTTGGCCCTTTTATGATAGGCATGCTGGCTGAGGAATTCTGGGAGTTGAAATCCACGTCATAAAAGGGCCAAGTTTGAAGACCCCTGTTCTAAATCCATTATAAATCTGTGGTATTCCACAGGCTAGACAATATTCAAACTCCTACAAAGGGCCCTGCATCCCAGCCATTGGGATAGGAGTCTCATAAAATACAGATGGATTTTTAAAGATCTGGTGGGTTTGAATGAGCCTCAGCTAAAGGGAAGTATCCATTTCAGATGGCACAGTTGAGAGGGTGGTTCAAGTTTACGCAGTTCTGTTTAATTTGTTAGCCCTTTACTTATATGTTGAATACAGCTGCTACAATTTTAATGTAGGTCAGGCAGTTTACCAAAGAATTTTTTTTTCTCACAGTAGCATTAGAATGGGTTATGGGAAAATGTTATGCCCTCTCCATTTTATGCAAACTTCATTTTTTAGCAAACAGCAGAGAAACCAATTACTCTCCCATCATGCAATAACCATGGTTTTGCTTTAAAATCCATGAAGTTACCATTGTCGTTATATACCGCACGAGCAGTGTTGGGCCTGCCTAGAAATGCCCACATTTCGGCATCACTCTGCGAGCTGCATTGGCTGCCAATTGGTCTCCAAACGCAATTCAAAGTGTTGGTTATGACCTATAAAGCCCTACATGGCATCGGACCAGGTTACTTACGGGACCGTCTGCTGCCCCATGAAACCCAGCGACCGGTTAGGACCCACAGAGTCGGCCTTCTCCAGGTCCCGTCAGCCAGACAGTGTCGCCTGGTGGGGCCTAGGGGAAGAGCCTTCTCTGTTGCGGCCCCGGCCCTCTGGAATCAACTCCCCCCGGAGATCTGTATTGCCCCCACCCTCTCCGCCTTTTGCAAATTGCTAAAGACACGTCTTTGCCGACAGGCCTGGGGCAGTTAACATCTTGCCCCTAGTCAGTGTATGTTTGTGTGCATGTTTGTTTGGATGATTGATTTTTTTTTTTACACAAACCTTGTTTATTTTGACCTTCAGTAAGCTAAATTAAAGTTGTTTTAAAATTAGACAAGGAACAGAAATATTCAGCCAAATGCTTATACAAGAAATACATGGGGAAATGAATCTTATTTTTTAAAAGGGGGAAGAAATTAGGTAATAACCCATTTTCTCTGTCCATCTTAATGAAACTTGAAATAATGAAAGTTCTGTTATCTATAATCACAGGGCTTCCTTGAGGAGTGAGAAAAAACCAAAACCTCTTGAATATAATCTGTTCAATATTACTCATTTCATCTATAATTTTAATCTACATATCAATCTTAAATGCATTAATATTTGTTTGTATACATATAGGTACTAGAAAGCAGTTCCCAGTTTGAACACAATGATAAACTATGTATTCCCCAATTTTCATTGTCCCCCAGATGTTCAAAGGAGAGGAGGATTTTAGATATAAAACTGAACTATATACCTTAAAAATCACTCTGCAGATAGGTCAAAAAATTAAATCAATAGTCTACACGGAATGATTGTTTCAAATGAATGTTATACCCAACTGAGCATTACCTCTGCACTTAATATAAACTGAGACAGTCAGGTTGGTTAACTTGGATCTTGCTTTGACCTGTCAGGTATGATAAATTATGGACCTGTAAATAAGAAAAACTCTATGCAACCAGTTATTTAAGATTATACAGCGTTTGTTCCAAAACTATTTTAAAATCTACATTATATTCTTGTTCTATGTTATGTATTTAGTAATAAGTTTCAATCTTGACTTCCTTTTTGACTAATTTATGCCATTCTAGCTTTAAAAGTTTTTTAAAACAGAAAAGAAATAAAATCGTATTAGATTGGTAAATAGTGTATAACAAGGCATTTATTTTGTTTTTTTTTTAGTCTTGTAGAAGGATATTCACAATTTAGGATGCTTCTAGAGGCGAATACAGTTTACTCCAAATTAGTTATGACTATATAACAAAAAAGAAAAAAGTACTATGCTGATTGTAAATTACTAATTTGTTTATATGAAGATGCTATTTTGTTTTGGAAAAGCAGGAATAATTTTACAAAATGAATTTGACAGTATTTAGAACAATAGTGAAGCTTTGGATACACAGTTCAAAGTATTAGGACAAGTTGAAATACTTTATGCTAACATTCAAAATCATGTCAATTATTGCTTGAATATAAAATTGATTCCCTCATGATACAGAGTTATAGCAACTAGCATACAGCTTGTTTAGAGAGGTAGATTTTAAGGGGGTTTGAAACAATAGCAATCTTACAAGCTCAAAGTTGGCACATTAATACAAAGTTTCTATACAGGTTCCAAGCCATCTTGCTTCATTTCCATATTCAACATAACCAGCTAGGAAAAGTTGTTAGATCAAATCAGAGAAAAGAACAAACTTTCTGTGGTCTAAATGGATTTGTACTTGACGAAACTCCTGTTAATAAAGGATCGTGATGTGCATTCTGAAGGCAAAACTGCTTCAGATCAGCTGAAGCTTGTGAAACCTTCACGCGGCTCACGCTGGCCTCGAGCCGCAGCTGTTGCACCACTTTCTTCATAGCGGCGACGTTGGAGGCACCGGACATGGCCCCCTCCCTCACTCAACTTCACTCCGCGCGATGCCAAAACCCGTAAAAACGCCGCTGCTGGTAACGGGCACGTCGCGGGAGGGTCGGATGATTGATTTTTTTAATTAAGGGGTTTTTCTTATAAAGTATTTTAATGTTAGATTTCTATCCATGTTGTGAGCCGCCCTGAGTTCCTGGAATAGGGCGGCATAGAAATCCAATAAATAAATAAATAAATAAATAAATAAATAAATAAATAAATAAATAAATAAATAAATAAATAAATAAATAAATAAATAAATAAATAAATAAATAAATAAATAAATACTAATGAAACATCTGGCTGAAAAAGCCCAGTGTCTTTCTACTGTATGTTGTTATAATTATTGCTGCATTTATATTCTTCACATTTTATTATATCACTCATGCCTTCATATTTTCTTGGATATGCTTCATCGAATAGACATCAAATTATTTGAGAGATGAGAAACCATTAAATATATGGCACAATGGAGCTGAGAATAAAAGGCATTGCTGATTGTTGGGAACAGAAAATCAAGAGATAGTTCAAAGATACATTGCAATGCATTCAGTCCAGGCAGTAGCCATGAATAGACTTGGTTCTTAAGAAGCTTCTTCCTCTCCGTTATTAATTAAGTAATGTGTAAGCAATCATGTCATAGCAAATAGCAATTAGATTCATGTTTAGCAAAAAAAAAAAAAAAACCCCAAAAAAACTCTTAAAGGGAACTTATATAGCTCAATCTTCCCTCTGGTTACATTGGGTATACCATATTCCCTTTGGCTAGACATCCTGGGAACTCTAGAACAACACATTTGCAAAGCATTGAGGGGTGAAATAGAAGGAGAGGAAATAGCTGCCATTGAGGATTTATGAAGCAAGAAAGTATCATTGCTGCAGCCATGTGGTTATTCATCTATATACTCCCCTAACACATCTTCTTGCTTTCAGTTGCAAAGCCAAACATACTTGTACAGATATTACAAATAAATATTGGCCTTGTGAGGGGACAATCATTCAGCAGCCTGGCTGATTCATTCTGCTTACTATTAAGACTGAATTGAGTGAAAGCTATTCACTTAATTTCACACCAATTGTGATGGATCAAATTCATTACAGAACATTCAAAGTGTAGGTTTCTTGTTTACGTTTCTAAATTGGCTATTCTTTCCTCATAAATTGTCATAATGAGTATTTATAGTTATAATTAGTTCACAGATTAGTTCATCACCACTGCTGCTAGGGTCATAATTTGTACCATGAATGAAATCCCTTCTACAACTCCATCATTTTCATTCCCCAAACCTTCAAAAACAGTTTGAAGATCTCGCACAACTTTAACTTCTGCTGATCTTCACAAACTAAGAACAAGGAGTAAAAGTAATTGCTGCTGCAAGTTCCACAACCACAGCAGCAGCAGCAGCAACAATTATAGTTGCTCATTCTACTGCACTGTAAGAGAAGCCAAATAGACTATTTACATATTCTTGCTTCATGCAGTGCTTCTTTATCTGGATTTTTGAAAACAAATCCTGCTAGTTGTTCTTAGGAAGAGCACCTGAAAAGCCACTTAGCCATCTTTCTCTTTGAAGAAGATTCAACTGAAGTAGAAATACTTCTAGAAGAGTATCACAAATAATTCATGTTAATTTTGCAGCAATCTTAAGCAAGATGTGATCGAGTTCGTAATGTCTCAGCTGCCCAACATGGATCTAAACATGAGATCACAAGATGTGGAACTGACTCTGGATCCTGCAAACATATGTGGAGATACCCTAAAGATGTGCTATGTCTAATTGACAGAGGAATAGCTTTGCATTTAGAAAATCTCAGCTGAATCCCTGGCATCTCCACAGAGGGCTGAGGAATACGGCCCAGAGGCTAGAAATCAATTGTGAGCCATTTTCAGTAGTATTATGTTAGAGAGTCAAATACAAGGTTCATTTTTATCAGATCATCTGCTGTTTTCTGATTGTCTGGCAGTTGTCCTTATCATCTATAAAGGTTGCCGATTCCTCACAATGAGAAGAATATTCACTTTGAAAAAGAATTGCCAATCTATTATTACAAGCACTTCCAAGACTTCAGTGGGATGGTGATGTGTTTCTGTATCAACTTTCATTTCCATAAAGTGTCCCAAGAAATACCATGGCTTGTAAGATTCTGATATTTGGAGATATTGACAAATCATAGCATTTGAGTCTCTTACCGAAGGCCTTGGTGGCAACTTTACCAAATGCTAGCTTATGGTATATTTATTGATGGCTTGTTCCATTACTGCTGATAGTTGATGCTAAAAGGCAGAACATATCCACCACTTTGATATCTTCAATATCAGTTTGAAGGCTGGCTGTTCTACTATGGTATTCTTTATATTTAATTTTAGTCCCATTTTTTTTCCAGTGTGGTCTGACTTTTAGTAGTAGGGCTTGCAGATTCTTTGCATTTTTGGCTGTCAGGGTAGTGTTATCAGCACTGTAGATTACTGTTTTTTCCCCCTCCAATTTAAAACTCTACTCGCCTTCTTCCAATCAAGCCTCCCTTAATATATTATCCATGTGGTGTTCTTGGTAAAAATAAAATAAAATAGAGGCATGGTTTACCATTGCTTTCTCCTACACAGTATGAATTGATAGCTTTGCCATTGCCACTGCCTTCAGTGTCTTCCTATATTGCTGATGCCCAAAATACATGCCCACTTGCTTTAGTTGGGCATCTGGAATGAGCTTCACGCCTTACATTAGTTTGCTGGGAATACATATGCTTGGCATACACTCCCAACATTCTTCATTTGTCCTTCCCAGGAACAGCACACACATACATACACACATAGAGAGGGGGGAGGGCGAGAGGGAGAGAGGGAGAGGGAGAGAGAGGGGGGAGCCACGATGAGGATTTGGGGGACATTAGACACCCATTAATTTCACCTAGCAGGCAATAGTTTAGTTTAGTTTTAGTTTGATCCTCTCCCGTAGGATTCGGGGCGGTTTACAACCCAATAAAAACATATAATAACAATAAATATTTAAAAATAAATTAAATTAAATTAATATTAATACAAGGCTGTACTAAAACCTGTTAAAAACCCAATTAAAACCCGAACAGCCTTGTTTAAAAAAATTTTTAAAAAAAACAAACCCAAGGAGATCTAGGCCAGGCCGGCTTGATTGAAGAGATGAGTCTTCAATACTCTTCTGAAGGTGCGGAGATCATGACACGTCCGGAGTTCTGGGGGGAGCTCGTTCCACATTGTCGGTGCCCCCACAGAAAAGGCTCTCCCCCTGGGCGCCACCAGCCGACACTGCTTAGCCGATGGCACCCTGAGGAGGCCCTCTCTGTGGGAGCGAACTGGTCGATGGGAGGTATTTACTGGCAGAAGGCGGTCTTGTAAATAATTGGGTCCTATGCCATGGAGTGCTTTAAAAGTGGTAACCAGTACCTTGAAGCGCACCCGGAAAGCCACCGGCAACCAGTGCAGCTCACGCAGGATGGGGGCCATTCGTACCCGCCAGGGTGCCCCCACTACCACCCGCGCGGCCACATTCTGCGCCAGTTGAAGCCTCCGCGTGCACTTCAAGGGAAGCCCCATGTAGAGAGCATTACAATAGTCCAGTGTGGAAGTGACGAAGGCATGGGTGACCGTGCGTAACGCGTCCCTATCTAGGAAGGGGTGCAACTGGCATACCAGACGAATCTGGTAAAACATCCTCCCGGCCACGGCCGTCAGATGGTCCTCAAGGGACAGCCGTGAATCTAGGAGGACTCCCAAGTTGCGAGCCCCTCCTGTGGGGGCCACTGACTCGCCCCCAATAGACAGTGATGGAGTCAGCTGGTTGTACCGGGACGACGGTAACCACAGCCACTCGGTCTTGGAGGGGTTGAGCTTGAGACCGTTCTTCCCCATCCAGATCTGCACGGCCTCCAGGCACTGGGTCAACATGTCAAGAGCTTCATTTGGGTGGTTCGGGGTGGAAATGTACAGCTGAGTATCATCAGCGTACTGATGGAATTCCACCCCAAAACCTCGGATGATCTCACCCTCACCCAGCGGCTTCACATAAATGTTGAACAACAAGGGCAAGAGGACCGACCCCTGAGGTACCCCACAATCAAGGGGCCTCGGGGTCGACCTCTGACCCCCTGTCAACACAAACTGCGTCCGGCCAGAGAGGAAGGAAGAGAACCACCAAAGCACGGTGCCCCCTATACCCAGCCCCACCAGCCAGCGCAGCATGATACCATGGTCGATGGTATCAAAAGCCGCTGAGAGGTCCAATAGCACCAGGACAGAGGAGCAACCCCTGTCCCGGGCCCGCCAGAGATCATCCACCAATGCGACCAAAGCTGTTTCCGTGCTGTAACCCGGCCTGAAGCCTGACTGGAACGGGTCCAGGTACGATGATTCCTCCAGGTGCTGAGGGAACTGTCGAGCAACCACACTCTCAACAATCTTCACAACAAAGCGAAGGTTGGAGACAGGACGGTAATTAGATAGCAAAGGATTATAGGCACTGGAGTCAAAAACATCCTCAGAATGAGTTTACAGTTGAGTTGTGAGTATGATTTCTCCATTTCAATAGTAACACAAACAAAAAACAGTTACAATTAAATTTCTCCACAAGATGTTTTCAGTAAACTATGAAAGTCTCTTCCAGACATCAAGAATGAGATTAGCAAAGTCAGAGCTATGGAGTCTCTTTTCCAGCTTCTCACAGAGTATTATTATTATTATTATTTATTATTATTATTTATTTAATTTCTATGCCGCCCTATTCCAAAGAACTCAGGGCGGCTCACAGCATGATAGAAATTACAATAAACACATATCTATAAAAAACCCTTGAGCTAAAAGAAACCAATCACTCCACAAACATACACAGAAACATACACTGGCTAGGGGCAAGGTGTTAGCTGCCCCAGGCCTGCCGGCAAAAGTATGTTTTAAGCAATTTACGAAAGGCCAAGAGGGTGGGGGCGACACGGATCTCCGGGGGAAGTTGGTTCCAGAGGGCCAGGGCCGCAACAGAGAAGGCCCTTCCCCTAGGCCCCGCCAGGCGACACTGTCTGGCTGACGGGACCTGGAGAAGGCCCACTCTGTGGGCCCTAACCGGCCGCTGGGATTCATGGGGCAGCAGACGGTCCCGTAAATAACCTGGTCCAATGCCATGTAGGGCTTTATAGGTCATAACCAACACTTTGAATTGGGTTCGGAGACCAATTGGCAGCCAATGCAGCTCGCGGAGTGATGCCGAAATGTGGGCATTTCTAGGCAAGCCCAACACTGCTCGCGCGGCTGCATTCTGCATTACCTGAAGTCTCCGAACATTTTTCAAAGGTAGCCCCATGTAGAGAGCATTGCAGTAGTCGAACCTCGAGGTGATAAGGGCATGAGTGACTGTGAGAAGAGACTCCCGGTCCAAATAGGGCCGCAACTGGTGCACCAGGCGAACCTGGGCAAATGTCCTCCTCGCCATAGCCGAAAGATGATGTTCCAAATTTAGCTGTGGATCGAGGAGGACGCCCAAGTTGCGGACCTTCTCCGAGGGGGTCAAAAGCTCCCCCCCCAGGCTAATGGACGGATAGATTGAAATATCCTTGGGAGGCAGAACCCATAGCCACTCCATCTTGTCGGGGTTGAGTTTGAGCCTGTTGGCACCCATCCAAACCCTAACAGCCTCCAGACATCGGCACATCACTTCCGCTGCTTCACTGAAATGACACGGGGTGGAGATGTAAAGCTGGGTATCATCAGCATACTGATGATATCTCACCCCGTGTTGTCGGATGATCTCGCCCAGTGGTTTCATGTAGATATTAAACAGCAGAGGGGAGAGGACCAATCCCTGAGGGACCCCACAAGGGAGGAACCTAGGGGTTGACCTCTGACCCCCTGCCAACACCGACTGCGACCGACCAGTGAGGTAGGAGGTGAACCACCGCAAAACAGTGCCTCCAACCCCCAACCCCTCCAGTCGGTGCAGAAGGATACCATGGTCAATGGTATCGAAAGCCGCTGAGAGGTCAAGTAGCACCAGGATAGTGGATAATCCCCTATCCCGGGCCCGCCAGAGATCATCCGTCAGCGCGACCAAAGCAGTTTCCGTGGAGTAGCCGAGCCTGAATCCTGACTGTTGAGGGCCCAGATAATCGGCCTCATCCAAGGACCGTTGGAGCTGGAGTGACACCACCTTCTCAACAACCTTCCCTATAAAGGGAAGATTGGAGACAGGACGGTAGTTGTTTAAAACAGCTGGGTCCAGGGAAGGCTTCTTGAGGAGGGGGCGCACAATTGCCTCCTTGCAGGGAGCCGGAAAGGACCCCTCCCTCAAAGAAGCGTTGACAATCTCCTGAACCCAGCCCCGCGTCACCTCCCTGCTGGCCGAAACCAGCCAGGAGGGGCACGGGTCCAATAAACAGGTGGCGGAGCTCACAGCTCCAATGGCCTTGTCGACTTCATCAGGTGCCACCGGGTCAAACTCCTCCCACACAACAGGATCAAGACGAGTCCCTGTCATCTCGACTGAATCATTATCAGCCGATACTGCATTCCAATTGGAGTCAAGGTCCATCCGAATCTGGGCGATTTTATCCGCGAAAAACTTATTAAAGTCCTCAGCACTACCCTGCAAGGGTGCATCAACCCCCCCCTGATTAAGGAGGGAGCGAGTTACCCTGAACAGGGCGGCTGGGCGGGATTCCGCAGATGCAATCAAGGCGGAATGATACGCGCATCTTGCCGCCTTGAGCGCCACCTGATAAGTCTTGATATAAGATCTTACAAGTGTTCGGTCAGATACGGATTTGCTTTTCCTCCATCGCTTCTCTAGGCGTCTCTTCTGGCGCTTCATCCCCCTGAGTTCCTCAGTAAACCAAGGAGATCTCCTGGGTCTGCTACCACAGAGAGGTCGCAGCGGCGCAATCCGGTCAAGAGCCCCCTTCGCAGCCATATTCCAGGCCGTAACCAGGGACTCTGCCGAACTGTGAATGAGAGAATCCGGTATTTCCCCAAGCGTCCTCTGAAAACTCTCTGGATCCATCAGACGTCTGGGGCGGAACCACCTAATCGGTTCCGCCTCCCTGCGGGGGAGGATTGGAGCCTTGAAAACAAGCCGCAACAGAAAATGGTCTGACCATGACATAGGCAAAATATCTAAGCCCCTTAAATTCAGATCATTGCTCAACTGTTCTGAGAGGAATACCATGTCGGGAGTGTGTCCCCTCTCGTGAGTCGGACCCTGAACTACCTGAGTCAGGTTCATGGTTGCCATGGTGGCCATGAACTCCTGCGCCAACCCAGAGGATTCGCCGAGCGATGGAAGATTTAAGTCCCCCAAGACAATAAGCCTGGGGAACTCAACCGCCAGCCCAGCAACCCCCTCAAGTAGCGCAGGCAGGGCTGTTGACACGCAGCTGGGAGGCAGGTACGTGAGCAACAAGCCCACCTGAACCCCTAGGTCCAACTTCACAAGGAGCAACTCACAACCCGCAATCTCAGAAACAGCGAGCCTGCGTAGGCTAAAAGTCTTCTTGGCTATAATAGCCACTCCTCCCCCCTTCCCTGGGGTCGTGGCTGGTGCCATACCTGAAACCCGGCTGGACACATCTCAGAGAGAGGAACTCCTCCCTCCGGGCCCAGCCAGGTCTCGGTCACACATGCGAGGTCGGCCTCCTCATCCAGGAGAAGATCATGGATGAGGGGAGCTTTATTTACAACCGACCTGGCATTGAGCAGCAGCAGCCTGAGCCCAGGGTCCAGATTTCGCCCATTACCAGTACTTCGGGTTGAACTCACAGGGTCGGAGCAAGGGATCGCTTTTAGACAGCGAGCTCTTGTTCCCCGGGAATGGCCTACCCTATGGCTCCCACCATATCTGCCTCTCCCCAGCAAGACCGGTATACTTTGGCCCTCTATCACCCCAGAGCCAGCGTCTCCCCTCCCCTCCGCCTCTACCATGCCAGGCAGGCTAGCCAGTTCATCACATTCATTCCACTCAACCACAACTCCATCCATATCATTAATTTATCTCTCCCACTCTTTAAACTAAACACATTAAAAACAATAAACTAACCATCCATTCAACCCGATTCACTCCACAATCAGTCAATCCCCCCCCCACATCATTCATAACATCCAACAAAAATAAGTTAAAAAAGTATTAAACAACTTGAATTATTTAAAAATTTAAACAAATAGTAATTAAAACAATTTAAAAACATAGTAATAAAAAAATAAAAACAGGCATGCCAGATGTTAATCCTGCCGCAATAACTATAGCTGTGCCTGTATTAGTCCCTCCTAAGATAAAACTTGTAGTAGAGTCCAAAACAGAACCCACAGGAGGAATAATTATACTAACAGTAATTATGGAACCCAACGTCCCAAAGATAAGGCCTTCGAAAAAATCCAACATAATGGCGGCAGCAACAAAGGCCTCACCCACAGGTCTTAAAAATTTAGCAGGAAGCACCCAGCCGACAGAGCAGGCCCACTAGCCACGATAACCACTTCCACAATTGCAGTCCTTTCCAATAGTCCAGGGTCAAGGCCAGCAAAAGTCTCCTCCAAATTTCCCTCCGTTCTAGTCGCCGGGAGAAGGAGGAGAAAAGCGCCGTCAAAGCCGAAGCTAGCCTATTCCAAGATCTCTGGCAGCCTGCCTTGAAAGGGGAGGCGGCAAGCCAGTACAATGAAAATGAAGGACAAGCCAGCATCGGGACCAGAACTCGGCAAAGTAGAGGCCGAGAAACAATTGGTGGCAAAAAGCAGGGAAACCAAAAAGCTCTCCTGTTTGAAAATCCCCCAAAAGCCACATAAAACCAGACAGCAATGGCAGAAGCAGGGCGAGCCAGCGAAGGACAAGATGGACACCTCCAACAGGTGAGCAGGCTCCAAGCCCCCCTGGACTTGCTGGTCACCAGTCGCCAGTCGCCAGTCACTGGCCGCTGGTCGCCAGTTGCTAGCTGCAGACTGCCGGTTGCAGGTTGCAGGTTGCAGGCTGCTGGTTGCAGGTTGCAGGCTGCTGGTTGCTGGCTGTTGGTTTACTGGATGCTGGTTTACTGGATGCTGGTTCACCGGTCCGGCTGCTGCTGCTGCCTTTCAGCTGTAAGTTGCTCTGCTGCTCTTTGGTTGCAAGTTGTAAGTTGTTGTGCTGCTTTAGTTGTTGTTGTTTTTTTCAAACAATAAAGATTTATCCCTTTTAAAAAGTAAGTCCAAGACATAAGAAGACACTATTCTCCAGCTTAGAAGATATAATAATAAAGTTTTATGACAAGGATTTTTCCAGGGCCCCCAAGTAGCCAAAAGTAAAAATAGTCAATAAGAAGTGTTTTCCTTTGTTATGGAAAGCTCTTTTCCCCAGATAAACAAAGGCAGCTCTTTCAAAGCAGGGAAGTAATTCCAGAAGGCTTTTGACAGGAGAGTAGTTAGGCAGAAGGAGAGAGGGAAAAATCTCACCGGGATCATCCACGATGGTTTCTTAACACTTAGATGTTCTTTTGAATTTCAGCTGGAGCAGCTAAATAATCGGCCATGTTACTGGCCGATCTTTCTCTCTGTCGGCCCTGAGGAGCTGCCTCAGACCATGGAAGGAGCTGCCTCCTCCTCCCGCAATCAACGAGAGTCCTCCTCATCGGTAGTCACCCCTCCAGGGTGACTTTTCGACCCGATTAAGGGTCTACCAGCAGAGGAAAAGCAGGTAACGAAGAGAGAGAGCCTCTTTGTGTGCCTACAGCCACTCCAACCCAAACTGGAAGTCTACAGTTTGGCTATATTATCTTTACATTTCCCTGCCCAACTGCTTTTATCTCACCCTCTTCTAGCTAGCCTTCCCAATATTGTTCTGGGTAGTTAAATCCATTAGTCAGTGGCAGTCTTTGGAGCACATGCAGCTGATGTGTATTAGTTCCTTCTCTTATGATAATGTAGAAAAGGAACACAAAAGGAAGAACAAATTGCACATTCCAGGCAAATGAAAGATGGTAGGAAATGGTTGCTTAGTGAATCCATGATGAGGCATACATCTGATTATGTGGGATCTTCCAGAAATAAATTGCGAAGCTATGAGCTCATGAGCACATAGGAAAAAAAAACCAGCTCATGATTTCTATTTTGGTAGTGCTTTGCTTCTTGATTGCCCAAGAAATAAATGCAACAACATTGCTTTCAATGGAGCTGAGGTTTTCCTTGATCTTTTACTATGTATTGGGGTTCGCCGTTATGCATTTCTTTCTAATCTATTCTGATAAGGAATCTTGAAAGAGTGTGAAAAGCATAACAAGTAAAAAAAGTATTAAATAAAAAAACTTGCTTAATAGCTGCAAGTTTGGAAAAGTCATGAAACAAAACAGAATTAAAAATTAAAAATACAAAAATGCTGAATTAATTTTCTTAGAACAGAGGTTGGCAGTCCATGGCAATATCTGTGGACACCAGGACATCCACAAATGGATAGGAAGACACCCATGTGCATGAATGTATTGATTACAAAACTATGATGTTTTTGCCAATCTCAAGAGTTTTTAGCATTCCCATAAGATATCTTCCGAAATATGAGAATCGTGTGAGATCTGTGCTATTTAGAAGCAACTGACAAAATACGAGGGCATTAGGAAATAAATCTCCATTTGGTTATCAATGACAGACATTCGCAGATACAGAACTTTTATTATACACATTAGAAAACTACAACATTACATTACTTTTCAACATAATCGCCATTCAAATTGAGGCACTTGTCATAATGTCTTACAAGGTTTTGTAATTCCTTAGTAGTAGTCGCTTGGTGCCAAATCTGGGCTATGGGGTGTGATCAAAAACATCCCAACACCACACCGGAAGTGGTGCCATAGAAAATCCCACCAAATGTGAAGATGCCAAAGGAGTACTGCTAGTGAAGTTCATGGAGTATGGTTCGACCATCAGTTCAGAAATCTACTGTGAAACGTTACGAAAACTCAGACAAGCCATCCATAACAAGCGTCAGGACATACTGACTTCCGGTATGGTGTTGGTTCACAATAATGCTCACCCGCACACCGATAGATGCACCCAAGAACTTTTGAAGCAGTTCTGTTGGGATGTTTTTGATCTCACACACACACCCCATAGCCCAGATTTGGCACCGAGCAACTACTATTAAGGAATTTCAAACCTTGTAACATGTTATGACAAGTGCTTCAATTTGAATGGCAATTATGTCAAAAAGTAATGTAATGTTGTAGTTTTCTAATGTGTATAACAAATGTTCCGTATCGGCGAGAGTTTGTCATTGATAACCAAATGGAGGTTTATTTCCGAATTGTTCTCGTACTTTCTTTTCTTGGAACAGTGTGTTCTCTACTAAGCACAAGTAAGGAGTAAAGTAGATTTTGGCCTTGATTGATAACAGTCTATTCATAAATTTTATGAAGATATGTTCTTTCAAGGACAAATTTGAAATTAATTCAGATCCATCACAGGAGGCAATTTCTTAAGAAAGGAACATAAAACTTTTAGCTGGCAACACATCAGTGCTGGAACATCTGATTTAACTTAAACTATTCCGCAGATGCTTCCTACTCATCCAGCTTCTACCTACCATGTTCATTAGCACCTGCACTGATTTAAGTCTTTTTAGATGAATGTGATTGAAGCTGTTAGGAAACACCATGTTACAATAAACACTAAAATGGAGCAGGACAGGTCCAGCTTTTATTGGAATGTGGATATATCAAAAGATCAAAAAATGTTCCTAACTAATTTAACAGATGAGCAAGGTGATTGTCATCTGATCTGAACTAAAACTAGTAAAAGTACATTTGCATTATCAGAAATGAAGTTTTAGGATTCAACTTGCTTTATTTGTTTATTATTCATTTATATTTCCTATTTCTTAACTGCCCATCTTCTCAGAGAGGGGTTCTGTGTGGTGTTTATCTTGGTTCCTATTTCTCATTTCATTCCAGGACTTCCTGCCTGGTAATCTCTGATTGTTCATTTGAGCTCCTTCTAATAGCAAAACTGGTGACTGAATTCCTAACTAAGAAGGAAAGGTGCTATCACAGAACAAATGATCCCATTCTTGCAGCTATGGGATATATTTTCCTGAAAATTATCACAATATACACATAGTATAGCTGCCATGTTGTTTCATATTTAGGAACAGAAAGAACAAAATCTGTTACATCATGCAGAGAAAATTGCTTTGTTCATGAACAAGATTGCTTTGTTTGCTGAAACTAATAGTTTACATTTAAAGACCATAGAAAGCCACTTTCAGACTATTATCAGTGGAAGAATTCTGCTTAATGGAAGAAGCAGGGAAAGAAAACTTCTAAGTAGTTTTCAGAAGGAAAGTGGTTGCCATTTATATTAATTTACCTTTTCCTTAAAAAAAAAAAGAGTTTGATGAGTCAAACTCTGTCAGTGCTAGGAAAATAAGGGAAATTTGAATGGATGAGCTGTTTTTAATGGAAAATCTATTCTATTTAATTCTGTATTTGTTTTACTATTTGATCTGAATAAGCCTTGCAATTCGCCATGTTGTGTTTGTCAGTCAGACGCACAGAGAAAGGATAATGGATATAAAGAATGGTAACCACAATCCACTCCACAATTAGGCACCCTAAATCTCAATAGAAACAATCTGATTTTAGAAATTCAGTGTTATTGATAGTTTCTGGTGAGGACAACTGATTCTTCATTGGGGTTATGGGATTCAAACAAAAATGAATATTTTTTTTTCAGTTCACCCCCACTCCATACATTTCAAAACATATTTTTTTTATCTCAAGCTTAAAACCCAAGCATACACGTTAATGGAATTATATGAAATACTCATAATCATTTCTACTGGGTAGAATGAATCCTTGAGCATTTACTTAGATTGTATATGGGCAGTATGATATGTGAGAAAATGAAAATAATATGTATAAATTAATATCTCATACACACTTAGAACCCTTTCCAGACGAGGATTATTCACACTTTTCTAATGGAACATAAAGCTCAATCAGATTAATCTTTAAATGTCTAATATGAATCCTCTTTCTACAGACTGACAAGAGTTTCTTTTTTATTGGCAGTTTGTTCCTCTATCTCACATCTCATGTTTCCTTCTGTCTGTCACTTCTCTGCATGGTGGGGTTTATACCACCCAATGCTTTATAGTAAATCATGAACAACTTGTATTTAAAAATTGAGATATTATCCCAAAGGTGCTTTTTCAAAAGGGAACTGGGCTCTGTTTTTGTTTTTTTCCTTGAAGACGTTTCATTTCTCATTGAAGAAGCTTCTGAAGCACCTTTGGGACAACCATGACCTAGATGAGCATCTCCAAAGACAAACTGAGAAATTACCTCCTGTATTTTGCTGAAATTGCCAAATATGTCTTTACTGATCTCATGGGCACATATCCCCTTTCAAATAAGGCATATTCTTTAAAATAGTGATGTCCGATAACCTAATCACCATTTTAAGATTTATCATTTATATTAGTGATCTGCTCCCAATCACCAATTTGCTGCTGCTGCTGCTGCTGTTGTTGTTGTTATTTTAACAAAATTCCCAAATACAGTTTCTCAGAACCAAAATATCGCTGTGCTGATTTTTTGTTTTTGTTTTTCGACGTTAAAATTGTAGTGCGAGATTTTTGCCAAAATTCAATTGACCTTTTTGTGCAAAAATCACATTTCATTTACAAAAGTGCTGAGGATAATCTTCCCTGCAGTTTCTTGAGGAAAAAGCAATGGAAAGAAGCACTCTGCTTCACATTGCTGATTATCTTTCCATGGTATTGGCAGGCAGTTCTCACAATTTTAAAGACAGTGAATATTTCACTCCCTATTCTCCACTTGCCTGAACTTTTCAGTTCTAACCAAAATAAAAGCTGATAATAATAATAAAAAAAATTCACGTAGGAATGACTGCAGCATATTCTGCTTCTCTCTCTGAAGCAGCTTTAAAAGTGAAATTATATATTAAAAGTTCCAATGCTGACATTAAAGTGCTTGCCCAATTTCTGTACTTTTAATAATAATAAAGTTGGAAGGGATCTTGGAGGTTATCAAGTCCAACCCCCTGCTCAGGCAGGAAATCCTACACCATTTCAGACAGATGGCTGTCCAGTCTCTTCTTAAAAACTTCCAGTGTTGGAGCATTCACCGCTTCTGGAGGCAAGTTGTTCCACTGGTTAATTGTTTTAACTGTCTGGAAGTTTCTCCTTAGTTCTAGGTTGCTTCTCTCCTTGATTAGTTTCCATCCATTGCTTCTTGTCCTGTCCTCAGGCGCTTTGGAGAATAGCTTGACTCTCTCTTCTTTGTGACAGCCCCTGAGATATTGGAGTACTGCTATCATGTCAACCCTCGTCCTTCTCTTCGTTAAACTAGACATACCCAATCTACTGCTATTTCTTTAGGAGAATAGTTAGCTATTTTCTAGATATCACTGAAATAGCTTCCAGCAGCTCTCAACTTTTTTATCATTATCAAACTTTCTCTTGATCTACTAATGATAGAAGTCTAACAGTTCCAGTGGTGGGATTCAAATATGTGAACAACTGGTTCTCTGTGTGGATGCCGCTTCCAGAAGTCCATTCTGGGCCTGAGCAATAAAAAATTAGCTACTGGTTCTGCCGAAGTGGTGCGAACTGGCTGAATCCAACCACTGAACAGTTCTATACATTTCAATCAGTATACTTTGCCAACACTGATTTTCTTCTTAACGCTATTCAGTTTGGGTGTTAGTTTTTCAGTATGAACAGCAGATTTCTTCATAATCTACTTCTGGCTTTATCTGAAAAGGGTTTTTTTTAATTTCATCATGTAAATATATAAGACATTGTAAAATTTTTAATCACAATGTTCAGTCGTGCTTGCATTTTACTAGAAGAGAGATCTTCTAGTGAATTAATAGTAACAAGCATCCATCTAGTAGAAAATAAATGTAATATCTGTATTAATTGGAGAGGGGTAGAAGAAAAATTGCTTTTGTTTTTAGAATAGTGATAAAAAATACAAAAACCCTATGATAATGTGTACTGCTATAATTGGCAATATTTAACTTATTATGTTGCATTTGTACTTCTGGGAAATGTTTTAATAATCATTACCAGCATATCTAAGCAAACACTGTAGTTTCTTTTTTTTTTAAATATTTTTTTATTAAATTTTAAAAACTTTTAACAAAATTATAACATAATAACATAATAACTCAACTGAAAACAAGCAAATAACATATTTAACAATCACTACAAATAGCTGCTCGGAAACCCCCCCCACCACATCCTCCAACAACCTAAACCCTCTTCTATCCTTCTAACTACATACTTTCGCCTTTCTGTACATCTTCCCTCCACTCACCTCTATTCCCTATCTCCACCCTCTAACCCTCTACACATACCTAACCTTCACTCCACCTTCCTCACCATCCAATGCGGTGTCTAGAGTTTTCCCGAACACCCTAAAAAAGAAAAAATCTATTCCCTTAATACCCCCAACTACAGTTGAGAAACATAATCTATTACTTATTATCTCCCTCCCCCCTCCCCCCCAGGCTTCCCAGAGTGAATACAGAATGGATTGACTATATGCAAAAGAAATATCAATTGAAAGAACTAGATTTGATATACAGATAAATAGTTATAAAATAGTTATAAAATAGTAGTTTAGCGGGGTTTCTTGCGTTCTTACTCTGCAAAAAAAAAAAAATACTGTAGTTTCTGATGTGAAAGCATGAATGGGCTCTAGTAAAGATATGTATTAATCAAACAATTGGTGCAGTTTCCAAGCTGGAAAGTTGCCCAATGCACCTTTCAGATTTGGCATCTGAAAATAAGTTTTGATCCATAAATCTAACTTCTGTGCTTCCCACTGTCTCTCAGAGGATATTGACACTTGGTTAAAAAAAAAAGCATGAAATTTACAAGCATTATAATCCTGTGTGAGAATATTTCAGATATGTTGAATGTGCCCTAAAACCTCTGAGCAAAACTGAAAATAAATTGAAATGAAATCATGTTCTAGTTAGTAAATCCTGTATCTCTTGTTATGGAAAGACATTTGTATAAACAACATTTATGTAGAGAATATTGCAATAAATAATGCCAGCAAAATATGACCAGAGCAACATTGTTTGTGGAAGTCATTTTGTTCCATTACAGTGTTTGTTAAAGTGATACAACAGGAGGTTATGCATCTCCAAACCAAATATCAGTTCTGCCAAACCTTATTCTGATTACTATGAATCCAAACATTACAATATAACTGACACATGGCAGAAGAAAGCAATAGTGGATATGAAGCCTATGGCAAGATACTTCCTGCTAAATGGAAACTATGATTTTCTGTTTTTAAAAAATTCCTAAAGAAACCCAATGAACATGGCTTCATTAGTCAATATTATAAAACGCTTCTATACATTGTTTTGTAAATTTCCAAGAAATCTCTGAAAAGAAAAATGGAAAACCAGGGATAACTTGCTGTGCAAACATTTCTTCTCATTGTACTCCTTATTTTGCCAGATTATTTTCAGGATTTCCTTCCTAGTA
The DNA here is from genome assembly GCA_034064705.1 of Bothrops alternatus. Classification (NCBI taxonomy): domain Eukaryota; kingdom Metazoa; phylum Chordata; class Lepidosauria; order Squamata; family Viperidae; genus Bothrops; species Bothrops alternatus. The sequence continues at coordinate 33,759,773 of JARGCV010000223.1, read as the reverse complement.
CGTAAACTTTACATTCTAGTGGCCAATATACGGTTTAATTTTAATATCAATAAAATGTTTTTTGTTTGAGATGACAAATAGGAAAGTTAATATATCTCTGTGGTTTATAAAAATATTTACTTTACATAATTGAATTATTCATAACATTTTGACAATTTTATTTAATCCTTTGCATGTGAGATGGGACATAAGCATCTTGTTTTATTGTCAATATTTTATCTTAGGCATATTCATACAAATTTGTATACATAAATATAAAATACAATTACTCTTAAAACAGTATTTAAAACCAGATGTTTAAAATATAAGCATTATTACATTTAATTTATGTTGATATGACTGTTTTGATCAGCAATTATAGGTCCAGTATATCATTCCATATGAAACTAAGATCTTCAGGTATGCAATTTTTGTACTTAGGAAGGCAACCCAAAATTTAATCTAAAAACCTCACAACAAGGTTTTTCTACCCCTTATCATAATATTGTTTATTTAGTTTTATAATTTTTATATCACCCCAGTCTTATGACTGTAAGTAGTGCACAAGAATTAACCTCTAAAGAATCATATAAATAAAAAGAACTGGAACAAACCAAATCAAATCTCTGGTTACCCTAACAATTTAACAATACAGTATAATGTTGCACATTTGTTGGCTCCATCAAAAATAAAATCAATCAAACATATAAATAAACAAAGCATAATAGTGGCAGCTGGGAAATTTATTTTGGATTTGACCAAAGTTCTGTTTCTAGCTTACCGGAGCTAGGAAGCAAAAAAACAAGGAATGGACATGTGATTTCCTTGTTTTAAAGAAAAAGCAATTTTAACAGAATGAAAAGAATAAGACCCTGTGAACTGTAGAATAACATCACCATGTTCCAGTCCTCAAATAGTCTCTGTAGCGGGGTGTTAAAAATCTATCACTGATATTGATTAACCTGGCTTGGAAAAAAATCCTTTAAAATTAGCCTTTGAATGGCTTCATTTTATTTTATTAAACAGTAGATGTGTGATAGTTGAACCTGCAAGACCCAAAACATCACCTGACTCCACCATTCCCAGGAAACATAAAAGAAGCTCAGTTCTGGCTATAGGGAGTGCAGTATCATCAGGATATCAACTATAGAAAATGGTCCATTTCAAAATGTTGGTTTATGGCTTGGGTATCAAACTCACAACGTCACATGATATGTCACGACGTATTGCAACTTTTTTCCATTGCCGGCAATGGGGTGGGCGCAGTTTTGGCATGACGCATCTGCCCCGCGGACTGGCAGTTTGACACCCCTGGTTTATGGCATCTTTATTATCTGAGTTATAATCACTATGGGATGAAGACATTGTTTTCATGAGGCTCAATGGGACATAAACTAAGAGATAGCAGCTTCTACTACAAGGGTGTCAAACTCGCCGTGTCACTTGATGTGTCGCAACTTTTTCCCCCTTGCCAGAGCTGGGGTGGGTGTGGCTTCTGTGTGATGCATCCAGCCTGTGGGCCAGCAGTTTGATACCCCTGTTCTAGTAGATTAAAGAAGAATGGCAAGCACCATGAAGCATATGATACATGTATGAGTAAAAGCGTAGTTCTATAATGCATATAGTAAAAGTGCTGTAGCAATTTGGGGTAGGAGAATGAAACAGCTGGGTGGTTTAGATTAGTCTGAAATTATATTTTTGTTGATTTCAGAAAAGCTTTATATTACATCTCTCTCTTCAGTAGGAAACAAATCAATCTCATTATACGGCCATCTCAGATTTGATACCATAAAAATGAATCAATGTAAGAAAGTAAAGACTTCAAAATGTTTACTGAGGAGACTTCCGGTGGCTGCTTCAGCGTTGTACAGCCTCTTCCAGAGGCTCCGAGCTCCGAGGCTTGTAAAAGCCGTGAAATCAGCGAATATCAGCTGTTTTTCGTGGCGGGAAAAACCCCTCCTCGGTCGGAGAAGGGGTGAAGAGCTGCGAGCCGGGGTTGAGTTACTCTGAAACCCCCCTGAAAAAGCTTTCAGGGGGGAAATGAGAGAGCTCCCCAGGCGCTCGTAAAAGCTCCAGCCCGGAGCTGCTTCTGTCTGCGGACGGCACCAAATGCTGTGACCAGCCTCCGCTCGAGAAAAACTTTTAAAAGAGACACAGAGACAGGCGGATTGAACGCAGAAGCTTAAAACGCAAGTATTTTCTATATTTTACTTCTGATCAATTATTTACACAATCAACAAAATGTATCCAAGATGGCGATCACCTTCACTCTAAAGAGAAAGTGACCAGAAGAGAAAGTTGAAAGTGAAACTGCAAAGCGAGAGCGTGCGCTAGAAGACAGATTAGACCAGTGGTTCTCAACCTTTGTGAGGTTGAGACCCCACTTGCCCCCCATGCGCACCGCGACCCCGACCCGGGGGCACGCGCGTGTGTGCGCGCGCGCAAAAAAATTTTTTTAAATTTTTTTTAAAAATAAAAAAAAAACAAAAAACAAAATGGCGGCCGAGATGGGTGGATCTGCGCATGCGCAGATCGGCCCGTTGCATGCGCCACGCATGCGCACATCTGCCCGTCACGGGCCGCCATTTTGTTTTTTTAATTTTGTTTTTTTAAAAATTAAAAAAAAACAAAAAAAAACAAAATGGCGGCCACGACGGGCGGATCTGCACATGCGCAGATCAGCCCATCGCACACGCCATGCATGCGCACATCCGCCCGTCGTGGGCCGCCATTTTGGTTTTTTTTATTTTTTTACATTTTTTAAAAAAAAATTTAAAAAAACAAAATGGCGGCCGCGACGGGCGGATCTGCGCCTGCGTGGATTGGCCCGTCGCACACGCTGCACATGTGCAGATCCACCCGTTGCGGTCCGCCATTTTGTTTTTATTTTTTTTTATTTTTTTATTTTTTAAAAAAAAAATTTCCGGCACGATGGGCAGATCTGAGCATGCGCGGCACGCGCGCGCCAAAAAAAATAAAAAAAATTTAAAAGAAATTAAAAAAATAAAAAAAAATTAAAAAAAATAAAAATAAAAAAACAAAATGGCGGCCGGCGGTGCCCGGCGACCCCCGCGAAATGGTCTCACGACTCCAAATGGGGTCGCGACCCCAAGGTTGAGAACCACTGGATTAGACGCATATATTGGAAACTTTACAAAGTATACCTAAGGAAGACCAAAAGAGGATACATATTGGCAATAGAGGTGTAAGGATTTTTCCTCTGCATAAAGAAGCTTTGCTAACAGTGGACGGAAGGTAGAATGGCCACCAGGCAATCAAAATTAGTTCCCTCAAAGGTGGCAGCATCCTCCCCAGCCCAGCCCCTTAAAATACCAGTAAACAATTCACCTGCCCCCCCATCTTCCTCCATATCTACAGAGTCCCAGACCACCCTGTCTACTCAAGCCTCTCCAGAAATGGATATTGTGAAAGATTTAAAGGCTGCATTGTCAGCAATGAATGAAAATCTAGAGAAGAAACTTGAAGTAATAAATGACAATTCTGAGAAAAGGATGGAAAAACTGGAGAAAAAACTGTAGACCAAGATGGAGGAAGTGGAGAAGAAGATTGAGGAACTGGATAAGAAGATGGAGAGACAATGCAAAGAACTAGAGAAGAGGATGAAGGAACAAAACAAAGAATTAGAGGAGAAGATGGAGGAACAAAGCAAAGCTGTTACAGAAGAACTAGATCAAATCAAAGAAGCAATGCAGACGCATAATAAGAAACTGAAAGAAGATATTGTGGAAACTTTTAAGAGGGTCTGGGAGGGAGTTGAAGAAAAGATGGATGAGGTTGAGAGACAAGTAGAGGGACAACTTGCTGAGATGAGAAGTGAAGTGCAAGACCATTCACTTATGATGCAATATCACCAGATGATGACAGCAATTAGGTTCAGGGGGCTGAGAGAAGGGTCAAATGAGAAGCAAGGAGATTTGAAAAGAATTTTTGAAGAAGCCTTGGGAAAATTTCTAGAAGAGGAGGTTAAAAATGTCTCTTGGCAAATTGACAGAATCCACAGAGTTAACTCATGGATCGCAAGACAAAGAAATATACCTAGAGATGTGGTTATCTATTTTATAACAAGGGGATTCCGAGATCTTATTCTTAAAACATCCTATAACAAGAAATTGAACGTAGATGGTCAAGATGTGGTGATACTGAAGGAGATCCCCCCAAAGATGTTAAGAGAAAGAAAAGACTACGCATTTTTGGTCACTGAACTGAAAACACGTGCTCTACAATATCGGTGGGAGGTCCCAGCTGGAATGTCATTAATTTATAACGGTAAAAGATACTACCTGACCCTCGCCCACATCACCAAAAAATGTAGATTAGCCACAAGACAGAGGAATAGACTTAAAACAACGATCACAATACCCGGAGACACAGACCGCTGCAGCATCAGGAGAAGATAAAGGAGCTTCTCTGGAGGTGACAGCACGGAATGTGGATATCCTTAAAACCTTGGAAGCAGAAAAGACTAAAGACCAAAGACAGACGAGAGCTACTATTAAACGTATGGGAGAACAAGAAAAGAACCAACAAGGCAACACAAATACAAATCTGGAAACCATGGGAGCTCGACCAAAGAAAAAAGCAGGGGAAAAAGTGGACTTGGTCTTGCAAAAGTTTTCCGAAGATGATCATGACAAATAAATATCTGACATGGAATGTTAATGGTTTGAACTCCCCACAGAAAAGGAAGAAAATATTTTATTACTTGACTCAAGGTAAAAATGATGTAATTTGCTTACAAGAAACACATATTAGAACTACTGACCAGAAATACTTAATAGTTAGGCACACATTTTGTTGCAGCGGCTGATGTAAAGAAGAATGGCATTGTCATCTACGTGAAAAATCATATAAGAGCTAAATTAATAGAATCAGACTCACAAGGTAGATATCTAGCAATCGAAATTGTAAAAGATGATAACAAAATTCTTGTGATGGGCATATATGCACCAAATCAACAACAAGGAAAATTTTATAAATTGGTACATAAAAAGCTAATACAATTCGACTATAGATCCTGTATTATAATGGGAGACTGGAATGGTGTTATAGAGGTCAGCTTAGATAAAAAGAAGACATCACCAACTCCGCAAAAACATTCCAAGTTGCCCAAATCTTTTTTTGATATAAAGGATGACTTTGACCTGATAGACATTTGGAGAGAAAGACACGGCAAAGAGCAAGAATTTACCTTTTTTTCAGACAGACACCGGTCATTTTCTAGAATCGACTTTATATTAACATCTAGCAATTTGCTTTTTAGCCTAGAGAAGGTGAGAATCCTACCCAAAGTTTTAACAGACCATAACCCGGTGTGGATGGAATTAAGGGAAGGACAAAGATCTAAGAGATTGTGGAGACTTAATGAAAACTTGTTTAAATACGAAATAAATGTGAATGAATGCAAAAATGCTATGAAGGAATTCTTTAGCATAAATATGAATAAAGATACACCTATAGAAATGATATGGGACGCAAGCAAGGTGTTCATGCGTGGGATTCTCATTGATATGAACAAAAGGCACCGTTGCAAACAAGAACAAAAAAGGAAGGAGTTAGAAGAGGAAATAAGTAAAAAAGAGCAATTATTAATGGAAAGACCGGAAGACAAAGATACTAAAGAGGGAATCAAGATTTTACAGAAACAATTTGACTTGTTGATGGCAGACCAAGTTGCAAGGAATATACAATATGCAAAGCATAATACATTTTTTAATTCTAATAAACCTGGTCGATGGTTGGCTTATATATTAAGGAAAAAGCAAAAATCCCGCATAATTGAAAAGATAGACTATAAAGGAAAGGAAGCACTTCAACAAGAAACGATCAAGAAAGCTTTTACAGAATTTTACTCCAAGTTATACGCTGAAGAGAAGACACAAGAAAAGGAGATAGAAAAGTTTCTGCAAAATGAAAAGGTATTGATAATTACCAATGAACAAAGAGATAGACTAAATGCACTGATCACATCAGAAGAAATAAATTCAGCGATTAAACAATTGAAAATGGGGAAATCCCCTGGGACCGACGGGTTAATGGTGACCTATTACAAGTATCTTCAAGAGGAGATGGTGGAACCCCTTAGGGAACTATTTGTCAACATACAAGAGGGTGGTCAGGTTCCACCGTCATGGAAAACAGCCTACATCTCTCTAATTCCCAAAGAGGGAAGAGACAACACTCAACCAGAAAACTATAGACCTATTTCGCTATTGAATACGGATTACAAAAATTTTGCAAAAATTTTAGCTAACAGATTAATGACAGTGTTACAAAAAATAATTCATCCGGACCAAACTGGTTTTATACAAGGAAGACAGATGAAAACTAATGTAAGACAACTTCTCAATATAGTAGAATACTTGGAAAGGCATATCCAGGTGCCTGCTGTCCTTATGTTTTTGGATGCAGAAAAAGCCTTCGATAGACTGAATTGGCTGTTTCTGGAAAAATTAATTGGTGGAATAAAAATGGGAGAACAGTTTATTAATTCCATATTGGCAATTTATCAGAAACAAACAGGCCAGATCATTGTGAATGGGGACTTAACAGATTCATTTAATATAGAGAAAGGCACTAGACAGGGATGTCCTTTATCCCCTTTGCTGCTTGTTTTAACGCTGGAGGTTCTACTAAATAAGATAAGAGCGGCAGATGATATAAAAGGTATACGGATTAAGCAACATGACTACAGATTATGTGCCTCTGCGGATGACTTGCTTGTGACACTGACTCAACCAGCACAATCAGCCAAGAGATTGATGGAGATAATTAAGGATTATGGTAGGGTATCAGGCTTCAAAGTAAATATATCCAAGACAAAGATGCTAGTTAAAAATTTAGATAACAACTCAAAACAAGACTTGGAAAGAATAACGGGCTGTGAAATAGTTAAGAAAGTTAAATACTTAGGAGTTGAGATTGAAGCTTCTAATGGGAAATTATATAAAAATAACTATGAGGTGTTGTGGAACAAGATACAAATAGAATTGGACAAGTGGAAAAAATTACAACTGTCTCTGCTGGGCAGGATAGCGGCAGTAAAAATGAATGTATTGCCAAAACTTTTATTTCTCTTTCAAATGTTACCTATACTTAAAAGGGATGGGGGCCTAGAGGAGTGGCAGAAGGATATTAACAGCTTTATTTGGGATGGCAAGAAACCGAGGGTTAAATTAAAAATTATCCAGGACACAAGGGAAAGAGGTGGTTTAAAAATGTCCAATTTGAAGTTATATTATCATGCTGCGGTTCTAGTTGCGTTGAGTGACTGGGTTAATCTATCGAATGATAGAATACTGAATATTGAAGGGCATGATCTACTATATGGTTGGCACGCATATTTAGTGTATGACAAAAAGGTGGATAAAAGCTTCAAGGAGCACACACTGAGAAACTCTCTGTTGCGTGTCTGGAAAAAGTATCAGTATTTACTAAATGAAAAGATTCCCGTTTGGACGGTCCCCAGACATGCAATAGAGAACATAAACGTAGTACAAGCTCAAGATGTGGTGCCCTATAGTAAACTCCTAATGGAAGACGGGAATGTGTTATCATTAAAGCCCTCGAATATGCTAGAAGATGAAGGAATAGTTTGTACCTGGTTTTCATACTTACAACTGCAGTCCAGATGGCAAAAAGACCTGAAGAAAGGTCTATCCCTAACAGATGAGAATTTAATTAAACAAGTTAGAGAACAAAGGCCCATGCATATCAAAAGAGTGTACAATGTATTGATAGAAATTGACTCTGAAACTGAACTAGTCAAGGATTGTATGATAAAGTGGGGACAAAACTTTGGGCAACCTATCAGGATGGAAACGTGGGAGAGAATTTGGGTGAAAAATGTAAAATTTACGCAAGTGCAACATTTAAGAGAGAACTTTTACAAAATGTTTTATAGATGGCACCTAGATCCGAAAAAACTATCATATATCTACCCTGACCTCCAACCTAAATGTTGGAGATGTGAAAGTATGGAGGCTACATATTTTCATGTATGGTGGACCTGTAGAAAAATTAAAGCTTTTTGGAGAAAAATATGGTGGACACTTCAAACCATCTTGAAAAAGCGTATTGAATTTCTACCTCAGTTGTTTTTGTTAGGGATCATAAAAGACTGTACCACCATAGAGACGAACTTAATTTTGAACTTGATCACAGCAGCGAGACTGTTGGTGGGACAATACTGGAAGAAACCAGAATTACCATCTATTGAAGAATGGACTTTGAAAGTCATAAATATGGCAGAAATGGCTAAAATATCTGCATATTTGAAGGATCATTCAAATGAACAATATATGTTGGACTGGAAAAAATGGATAGACTACATACAAGAGAAGCATCAATCAAAGAAAATGTATCTTGCTTATAGTTAAATCTTGATATACCAAGTGAAGAATGTTTACAAGTTTAAAATGATTGTATTAAGTTGGGTAGCACTCAACTTGAATTTTTCCTTTGTTTACATTTACAAATATATACTTAATAAAAAAAATTTAAAAAATGTTTACTGCTGATACTAGAGATCTATACTCTTTTCTATGTCAGTTTGTGAAGGACTGTTTATCAATTTAGTGCATCTGGGCCGGATTAGTTATTGAACATTTATTATCCCAGAATGGAAACAGCCAGAACAATTTTCACTGCGCTTGAACACAAATGGAGTCCTCCTCTTAAACAATTTTTTGACTACAGGTAGCCTTCGCTTAACTACCACAACTGGAATTGGCATGTCCTTTGCTAAGCAATATAGTAATTAAGCAAGACATCGCATGATAGCAATGGGCTTACCTAATTTCTACTGTGTTTATTAAATGAATTAGCTGGGTTCATTAAGTGAGCTATCACATGACTACAACCTGCAATTTTACTGCCAGCTTCTCCAGTGACTCTTCTTGTTGGAAACTAGCTGTCAAGTGTGCCAATGGTGATGATGTGATTGCAGGATGCTATGATGGTTGTAAACACCTGTCAGTTTTACAAAGCACCTGAATCTCAGTCATGCCCTGGGGGGGGACACTGCAACAGTGGCAAGTGCAAGGACCAGTTGAAAAGTTACTTTTCCAGCAGTATCATCACTTCAGTCTCTAAAATTGGGCATTTTTAAAGCAAGAACTACCTGTACCTATAATTCCCATGTTCTTACTCTAGTCAAAAAAATGACATATGTTCAGTATAAATATTTAATGTTTTTACTCACAAAAAGGAACTCATATAATGATATCACAGTGGCAGTATTATTTAGCCTTCCAAAATAGCCGTTGTCTGATATTGTTTTGCCTTTATTTAATAATAATTCTTAAGTCTTCAATTTTTCCCTATGGAAGTTAACTCTTTTACCCTCCTCTGGATCCTTAAAAGTATGGTGCCCAGAGTTGGGCAAAATATTTTTTTAAAAAGCCTGACCAAAGCAGAATAAAATGGAACTTTTACTTTCTATCAACTGGAAACTATGGGTCAGACCATGGCTTAAGTCTACTCTGTACTGTAAAAGGCAATTCAGCTGGCTCTGGAGATTGAAATCTTTTCAGAGCGAAAGATTGTGTCTCTTCCTCCTTTGCCATTTCCTAGAACCCATACCTCCTTGTTGAAAACTGCATCAAGCCTAGTCTTTTCTTTCAAGCCTACTCTTTTTGTATTTTGCTTCTTCATTGAGAAGATACTATACCAATTCTTATCTTTTCCTTCAACATAGCAAAAAGAAGCCCTTTTTTAAAAGAATATTGTACTTCACCAATCTGTACTCATTTGAACAGTGCTGGGCAAACTGTCCATATTCTTCTTTGATGACATGAACTATTTTCAATCTTCTTTATGAATTTTCTGTGACTTTCAGATTTCTAATTCTTCATTAAGCTTTTTGTGTCGCTTGATCAGCAGGCCTCCATATGGAATTGTTTGTAATTGTCCCTTTGGTATCTTCTTATTTAAGAATTCCCAAAATAATGTGTTCCTTTCCCTACAAGCAGCTCATGACTTGGAATGAGTACTGCTGATCTACGGTAGGAAAAACCTGGTTCAACTTTATCTTCAGCCCTAACAAAGTTCTTGTTGGGAAAAGTGGAGGAAGAAATACTGCACATGCAGTACTTGAGTTCTTGGAGAAAAGCTAGGATATACAGTATATCTAACAGATAAGTCTGGTTATCATTGTCCATTAAAACCCATGTTTAAAAAGATTATGTGTTGACTGTGCTCAGATTCAGTTTTATTTAAAACAAATAACCAACACATCTTTTTTTTTCACTTTTTTCCTCATGTGCACAGTCACTTCCCCTACTATTCCTACTCTACTCTTCAACTAAGTCTTCCCCACTGGCTCATATCAAATCAAGAATAGCAGCTACTTCTTCATTGGCTCAGAAAGAAAGATATCAGCAAGACAGTTCAGGAATTCTTGAAAGGAACATATTTGCTAAAGTTTATTTCTCATTAGACATGGGAGAAAGAAGGCATTCTCCATAAGTCTATATGTTCTGTGATCTTCTCTTATTGATGCCCTAAGTCTACACTCAGAGCTTTTTGGCAAAAGATTTAATGGGGAAACATGAGCTATAATAGAATACTATGTGCACAAGGATTTTAGGGGACAGTTTTATTCTTCTGCTTCAAAGAGAATGTTGTTATGGTAATTCTATTCAGACTGAAAGGAACCGTACTGCCAAGGTCCAGTAATTCAAAAATAGCCTATTATCACATTTGTCTAATGCAGCTGGTATGATATTGACTAATCCAATTTTCTAACTAATATTGGTCATATGCAATTAAAGGGAAGCGTATAATTTTAAGCATCTATTAATAATATTTACTTTTTTAAGAGGCAAGATGAAGAGAACTGTTTTTCTTTTTTAAATTATTTATTTAATTTTCACTTTCGTAATAAACTACTCTATTTAGTGACCTCATTATCAGAGGTGAGGCAGTTATCTGAAGAACAATGAATAATATATTTCAAAATTGTTAAACACTGCACAATATCTATAATGAAAACTTGTAACCGTATTTCAGTATATAGTTTCATCCAAGATCAAATTAATGTGATAACTAATTCAAATCTTACAAAAGTTATTTTAGAACACTAAAAGTTTTATGTTGAATGATCATAATTCAGAAATCACACGAACATCTTACAGAGTTTAATGCAGGTATTTATTTAACTCACAAGTTTTCTATTAACTACACATGTTTTGATTATTATTTTTCTATAGTAAAGGAAAAACCTGAAGCAAGTTGAATACAGTTTATTTCTTTCAAATAAATATGCATCATTTAGCTCTCAGTAAGTTTTAGTAAGCATTACTTCAGAACATACAGGTATTAATTTGTGATATCACATAAATAACTTTAGTTAAACAACTAAGACTCTCATTCATATCTACTAAATATATTTTTATTTATTTAGGTCTAGCTGTTTTTAGGTCATAGAACTAATTTTACAGATCTGACTTGTGGGATTATTGATCAAAAAAGTGAACATTTTGGAGACAATTTTTAGATAGAAAGAAGTTATCTACTAAGTTTATAGAATTTGCCGCAGCTGGAAAGGTGAAAAGAATAAAATATTATGGAAATGTTGACTGGAGTTTAATTTCTTTGTTGCCTCTGACAATTTTAATTTAATAATTTAAATAAAATGAACCACATAAATAAATATGTAATCCTTAATATAGGCACTGAGGCATTAAAACAATGCTGTTAACATTTTGTCCCATTGTCTCCTTTGTCATACATCATTAACACTAAAATAAATAATCAAAAATTACAATAAAGCACAAAACTGACAAAGTTGAACATAAAAATGTTTTAATTCTTATAAAATAAGGGAATGGTTGAAAAATATAGCTAAAATGAATTCTTGCTTTCAATTAATAAATGCCAGAATAGGATTTCAGCCAACCTGAAGAGCTTTATCAATTAGCTCTAATAATGTAGAAATAGATATATATATATATATATATAAATAGAACTTTAGTATTGGCGATACATTAACATTAACTCAAATTTGGCAAAGAAACATTTCCAAAATTACATAAGCAACATGTCAGAGGAAATGGATAAAAGCCATCCATGTCTAAGACTTTGGACTTAGAGCATGAAAGAGTAAGATAGATGGTCTAGAACACTATTTCATAAACAGACATCCCATTAACTTTGACAGAAGTTCAAAAGAAAGAGATGGAGAATGAATGCACACTTCTTCCTCTCTTCTCAGCAATGTTAACTCTGTGTATACTACATAGATTGTTCTGTGAGCTCTTGTACGTGAGACTAAATATTTAACAGCAATATCCAGGGAGGAAAAACCATTTTAATCTTAAGAATATTATCATAAAAATACCATTACATAAATATGGTTCAGAAGATTCTATAATGCTTTCAAATGGATATACAACTTGACTATAGGTAGATATTTTTTAAACAGCTATACGATCTTTGATAAGATACTTTAATAAATGAAAATAACTTAAGAGTATTAATGTATCTCAGATTTCTATGCATTTCAGTTTTATTACATATGACAGTATTGTACATACATTTCACAAAATACTTTTATCAGCAGTTGCTAATTTTAAAATCACAGTAAGTTTATAGGTTAGCACTTTATATATTACAATATTAATGAAATATTTTAATTATGAATGTGATAACTATTTTAAACATTTAATACAAAATAATCTTTGCTTAATATGCTGTTGATAGTGAACTATTTTAAATATGGATGAAGCTGCTTGAGTTTAGCTTTCCTTGACAATCCAACTCGTAAAGGACCGCAACATGTTTTAAGAGGCTGTATTCTTATAATTCCACTGAGTAAGCAGTTTCCTATATTTAAAAAAACAACATCTTGAAACCATATCATAAGTGTGCATTTTCATTATCTCTTATCATATAAGTTTGATGGTAATCTTGTAGGACTCAAAATAAATTTCTAGAACGACAATCACAACAAAGAAAATATTGATGCTTTCACTCCTGAACAGAAAACAAGAGAGAAGTAAGTATTCTTGTTCCTAGTCAAGCACAGTAGTAACCGTTTTTCAGATAAATTATTTAGAACATGGAGGCACATATAGGAATGCTTTCCTTTACAAAAAAAAAATGAAAGTTCACCTTTTAGAAAGAGTAAAAGTGGAGTACCACAGAATCGGCTTTCTCTGTTTTGGTGTGATCTAATTCTCTCTTGATGTGCTCAATTCCAGGTGACTGTGGACAACTCCTTGTAGTTTTATTGATAAAATGGAAATGAGTAGAAGTAGTTCTTGACTCATAACGGTCGGTTTAGTGACAATTCGAAGTTACAATGGCACTAAAGAAAGTGACTTATCACTGTTTTTCACACTTACAACCACTGCAGCATCCCCAGGGTCATGTGATCAAAATTTATGATGGTTGCAGCCACCCAGGGTATTGTGATCACCTTTTGTGACCTTCTGACAAGCAAAGTCAATGGAGATGCAGGGATTCACTTAACAATCATGTTATTAACTTAACAACTGCAGTGATTTTCTTAACCACTGTGGCAAGAAAGATCATAAAGTGGGGCAAAATTCACTTAACGTCTCACTGAGCAGCAGAAATTTTGGGCTGAATTGTGCTCGTAAGTCGGGGACTGCCTGTAGTCACTTTCCTCTTCTAGGCTGATGTTTGGATTTCCTAGTTAATCCCATTAATCTCATTATTTCCCAGGTCCAACCCTGCTTAAGTTTTCAAAGAAATTCGAGATAATCGAGGTAACAAAAAGACACAGTATGCTTTTCCAACGCCTAGGAGAAAATGTTCTACTTTTCTATTTTTCCAGTTATCAAGCCACCAAAGGTTCAGCTATTTTTCATCTGGTGAAAAAGCTACAGCTGAGAGTGGTCGTCATCATGATTAAGTGCTGTTTGTATTAAAAATATTTTATATCAGCTATATGCCTTCGCTCAGATTTAAATTATGCAGAATGCTATTTCCTTAGTGACAGGGGTTTTTTAATCTAAATTTTAGCTAATGGTATGATTAGCTATGCCTCAACAGTTGCTTTTGATGTTAAAGCCAGCATTAAAGAAGAGTAACTTTGCCTTTAGGGGGGAAAAATAGATGATTGTGTCAGGCCACATACGATATACTAGGGAGCAATGAACAGAGGTCAAGCTAGAGCTATATATGTCAGACACTATTCCCTGCATTTTATTATCACATTTGGCTCAACTATCAATCCATCTGGTTCCAGAACATAAAAAGGAGAGAGGGGATGATTTTGTACACAAATTAGGAAAAACATCCTGGTTCCACTGTACTGAAATTGTAACTATCAGTGTCAACTGGGGTGAAGGAGAAGTAGAATTTTAAAACGTTTTTCCTTGTTTTCCATTAAATTTATACCTCAAGTTGTTTTTTCACACTTGGACAAAATTTATCCCGCCCCACCCAAAACCAGTTTAAGGGAGCAATTAGAAATCCAAGTATAGCAGGTAAAAATTATCTAGAAAAAGGCTTAATGTTTTCCTGGCTTGCCAATGCCACTTGCCACTTTATAAGTAGTAACACTGAACAAAAATTATATATTTTATGTTATCAGTGTTTGCTTTGGCACAAAGTTAACAAAATGAATGAATGAACAAGATGAATGAAAGTCTTTTTCCTCCTGCATTATTTTCTAATCCTCTGCATGTGATCTGGAGGGCCTTTCCATCCTCAAGAGGAGATCTGTGGATGTGTTGTCAATGGTTTTCTTTTTCAGAGTTTTTAGAAAGATTTAAAGTAGACAGAAGATTTTATGGTTTTGAACACCATAAAGCTGAGTATGAAACTGAATTATGTACAAATAATGAACATGTAATTGCTAAAAAGTATAAACTTTTATTGACATTGGAAAGAGAACAAGTGAAAGAATATGATAAAGTAGACTAAAATTTTTATTTATAATATATAGATGGAACAATGGGAAAATATGTGGTTGAAAGTATTGAAATTTATAGTACTTCATTATCTGAAAGAGAACTTTTTATAATGTGATGCACCATTGGTATATAACATCAGAAAAAATTATCTAGAATATATAAAGGCACTTCAAACGTATTTGGGGAATGTGAACAAGGATGGAATATCATGTTTAATGGATGTGTAAAAAGGCTAGAAAATTTTGGGTTCAAATACACAGTGATTCAGAGGATTTTAAAGATTAATATACAATTGAGACCAGAGGTTTTCTTTTGGGATTGATGGATGGTTGGAAAAGAGTCATGCACTTTGTTTCTGTATATTATAACTGCAGCAAGATAAAGATGCACAGAGATGGAAAGATTTGAAATTATCCACAGTGGAAGAATGGTTGGTGAAGATGATAGAACTTGCTGAGATGGCTATGTTTATTGCTGACTGGAAACCCCTTATGGACTTTTTGTGTAAAATGGAAAATATGAATTTATGATTTATGGTTTTATGATTAGGTAGGATAGATTATAGAAAGAAGAGTTGTAACTATAGTCGAAGAGATAAATGTATAATTTATTATACTTATAATTACTGTAAACATACCTCTTTCTACCTTTTTTCTTTCTTTTAGTTTTCTTTTACTTTTATCCCTTTTCTTGTAGTTTTCTATTAGATTTCTTCTTCTCACTTTACATTGTATTAGTTTTTATCTTCCTTTTAAAAGTATCTTATATATAGTTGTACGGATGCACAGAGAAGGAGTTCTAGTGAGAGATGGAAGCTATTGATTACAACTCAGTCTATTTATTACATCAGCATGAACTTGAGGAGCAAAGACACAATGGAAAAAAGTATTCTAGATCACGTAAGGGACTGGTTTGGACAAAACTCGGCAGCACTTTTTCGTGCGGCTGCTGATAAAAACAGGATCGCCAACATGATCGCCAACGTCCGATAACGGATATGGCACAAGAAGAAGAAGAACACGTAAGAAAAGAACTTGTAATAAAATTTAGCTATCAAAATTATGCTTTGGGTGGGCAATTACATTAATTTCAGTTTTCCTCCAATCTCATTTTTGTAAACTTATTTTTCATTTCATTCACAGAACGGGACACCACCTAGCTACTTTGACTAGTCTGAAGGGAAAAAAATCTAAACTATTTTAGTTCTGTTAGTGGGCTGGATGAGAAATCACCAAAAACCTCAGGATTATAGACAATATAATCTGTCCTCCCAGCTCCATAGAAGAATATTTAAAAAGGAACCATTTTTTGAATATGGTTAAAGAAATAGAAAAGATTTGGAATATATGTGTCATTCCAAGAGGGATGAATTCCCTAAATAATATAGTATGCTTTCCCCCCCTTTTTTATTCTATTTCTTGATATGAGTAATATAAAAAAGTTGAAATGGCAAATCTTGGCTAATAGACTAATGACAGTTTTGACACAGAGGATTCACCCGGATCAAACTGGCTTTTTACAAGGGAGACAGATGAAAACCAATGTTAGACAACTTGTTAATATATTGGAATATTTGGATAAACATATCCAAGTATCGGCTGTTTTAATGTTTTTAGATGCAGAAAAAGCTTTTGATAGATTGAATTGGACATTTCTGCAAAGGCTTGTGGTAAGGATGGGAATGGGGGACCAGTTTATTAACTCTATATCAGCTATATATTAGAAACAAACAGGACAGATTATAGTGAATGGACAATTAACAGATTCATTTAATATAGAGAAGGGTACTAGGCAGGGTTGTCCCTTATCCCCTTTATTGTTTGTTTTAACTTTAGAGGTATTATTGAACAGGATTAGAGCATCAGAGGAATTAAAGGGGGTACAAATTAGACAACATGATTATAGATTATGTGCCTTTGCAGATGATTTACTTGTGACACTAACTCAGCCAATACAATCGGCTCAGAGTTTGATGGAAATTATTCGAAATTATGGAAAAGTTTCAGGTTTCAAATTAAATTTATCCAAGACAAAGATGTTGGTTAAAAATTTTGATAATAAATTAAAACAAGATTTGGAAAGAATAACGGGATGTGAGATAGTTAAAAAAGTTAAATATTTAGGAATTTATATAGAAGCTTCAAACGGTAAATTATATAAGAATAATTATGAACTCTTATGGTGTAAAGTACAAAAAGAATTGGAGAATTGGAAAAAATTACAATTATCTATGTTGGGCAGAATAGCCGCTATCAAAATGAATGTATTGCTGAAATTTTTATTTTTATTTCAAATGTTACCAATACTTAAAAAGGATGGAAATCTTGATGAATGGCAGAAAGGTATAAACAAATTTATTTGGGATGGCAAGAAATCAAGGGTTAAACTTAAAATTATTCAAGACACAAGAGAGAGAGGTGGTTTGAAAGTGCCTAATTTTAAATTATATTATTATGCAGCAGTTCTAGTGGCAATAAGTGATTGGATTAATTTAACAAATGAAAGAATATTAAATATAGAAGGATATGGGTTAGTGTATGGGTTCCACGCGTATTTAGTTTATGATAAAAAACTGGATAGGGGTTTTAAAGAGCATATAATAAGAAACTCTGTGTTGCGTGTCTGGAAAAAGTATTATTATAAGTTAAACGGTAAAATTCCTTTATGGACAGTTCCCAGGCACGCAATACAGAGTGTAGGTATACAACAAATTCAAGACGTGGTGCCCTATGATAAACTCTTAAATAAAGAAGGGAATAGCCTAGAACTGAAATCATTAGACAGATTAAGGGAGGAAGGTATAGCTCATAATTGGTATTATCATGCACAACTTCAAGCCAGATGGCAAAAAGATGTCAAGATGGGTTTTTCTTTAAAGGATGAAAAATTAATTATACAAATTAGAGACCAAAGAGTGATGCATATTAAAAGAATATATGATGCTTTAATTGAAATTGATTCTGGAACTGAATTAGTTAAAGATTGTATGATTAAGTGGGAAGGTAATTTTGGACACCCAATTATGATGGAAACTTGGAAAAGAATATGGGTGAAAAATGTCAAATTTACACAAGCTCAGCACTTAAGAGAAAATTTTTACAAAATGTTTTACAGATGGCACTTAGATCCAAAAAAATTATCGTTTATGTATCCAAATTTGCAACCCAAATGTTGGAGATGTGATTCTATGGACGCTACTTATTTTCACATTTGGTGGTCTTGTAAAAAAATTAAGGCTTTTTGGATAAAAATATGGTGGATTCTTCAAAATATTTTGAAAAAGCGTATTGAGTTTGTACCACAGCTGTTTTTGTTGGGTATTACAAAGGACTGTTCCACCATAGAGACTAAGTTGATTTTGAACTTGACTACAGCTGCAAGACTGTTGGTGGGACAATATTGGAAGTCATCTGAAATACCATCTATTGAAGAATGGACGTTAAAAGTTACCCATCTTGTTGAGATGGCTAAGATTTCGGCATACCTGAAGAACCACTCAAATGAAACATTTTTGATGGACTGGAAGAAATGGATTGATTATATGCAAAAGAAATATCAGTTGAGAGAATTAGATTTGATATATGGTTAAATAGTTTAACATAGTAGTTTAGTGGGGTTTCTTGCGTTTTTACCCTGTATTCATTCTGGGAAGCCTGGGGGGGAGGGGGGAGGGAGATAATATATATTAGTTTATGTTTCTCAACTGTAGTTGGGGGTTTAAGGGATTAGATAATTTTTGTAGGATGCTCGGGAGAATTTTAGTTAGCGCTTCGGATGGTGAGGAGGAGGAGCGAAAGTAGAAGAGGAGTGGGTTGCTGGAGGGTGTTGTGGAGGGGGGTTCCGAGCAGCTATTTGTATTGTTTTCTTAATATGTAATTTGTTTGTTTTCAGTTGAGTTAATATGTTATTATGTTATAATTGTTAAAAGTTTTTTAAAAATCTAATAAAAAAAATTAAAAAAAAAAGTTGAAATGGCTTAGATAAAGGAAATGTTTTAGATATTTAAATGTGATTGAATTTAAGAACATTATAATGGATAAAAAATGTTTTGAATAAGGGTTAAAGGACTAGAGGACTAGATGTATTAAATGGAATATTTAAAGATTAAACATATTTTTAATTATGGTTAAAAAGAATAAGAAATATTGGAAACAAATATATATTAGCTTAGGAGGGATATATATTTCAAGTATTATGTTATTTTTTATGTTTCTTTACTCTTGCTCTCCTCCTTTCTTTTTTTACTGTTTTATCTATTCCTTAAGAAATGTAAAAGTACTGAGATGGTTCATATGGAAAAAATAGGCTTAAATTTTTAAATGTGGGAGAAACAAATTTAAATAAGGACTGTAACAGGATCTGTGATAAGGCAACCAGAATGATTGGATAGAAAAGAAATGTTATGTTGATGTGATTATTAATTTTAGGAATACTGGGGAAAATTATATATTTAATTGTTATCTATCAAAACAATAAGAATTGTATTAACTCAATTTTTGCAAAAGAGGACATTTTGGGGAAAAGAGGAAATCAACTAAAACCATTATGTGGATTATGGATTATAGAAATCAATTGTTAGTGATTGTTTAACAAATGTAAACCCAGACAACACACTGTTCACCAATTAAGTGATTTATGTTTTTTAAAAAAATCAATAAAATATATTACCAAAAGAAAGAAAGAAAATTGAACTTATTAGGCAGTCTCCCTAATAAGATCATTTTAACTTCCATGGCAGTTGGGGCCTGTATCAACATCCACCACAAACAGGGGCTTCAAACAAACAAGAAACATAAATACTAATTCCAAATGGCATACTTTGTCACCAGACTGTAACTTTGTACTCACACTGTCTTTGCAATAATATGTACCTGCAAATCAGTGGCAAAGCCATGGATATACAAATGTCTCCTCAATATATCAACATCTTGATGACTGATCTAGAACAAAGCTTTCTTAACTCTTTATCTCCTAAAACCTCTCCTGTACTTGTAATTCACTGATTGCATTTTTATAATCTGGATGCATCAAAGTTAATATCTCTTCAAATTCTATCATGAGTTCAATATCTTCTACCCCACAAAAACCACAGCCTAGATCTATCTACACAACCTGTCCACTCATTTGATATCATTGTAAAACTACAAAACAGACACATAAATGCAGATTACAGATTACAGACACAAACTACAGATTCCTTAATGCACTTCCTTTAATGCAGTATATGGCAACAACTGCTATATCCCCCTTTGGCTATCCAGTTTAAATTATATATCAGTCCAGCCATTCTATGTATCTGATAAAGTGAACTTGACTCACAAAAGCTTATGCCTTTTAACAGAATTAATTAATCTACCAAAATACCTAAATTTTTGCTGTCATGGACTAACATGGCTCTTCTCCTACAACCTCAGAAGAAGGTAAGAGCAAACCATTCATGTGTTTTAAACAAGAAAACTAGATAGGACAGTATATGCCATCACAAGTTTTGAACTTGATTCAAGAGTGTTTTTACCATCTTTTAGACACTGGTTTGTTTGTGTTTTTAGTTTTAGTAAAATGTTGTTTGAGTTAAAATGGTATTCATATTAAAGTGTGTGAATTCAAGTTCACTTTGGAACTCCAACAAATCAACCCTAAATTCACATAAATTGAAAAATGTTTACTGCATAAATTAAAGTAAAATATAAACATATAAAAGTGAAAACCTTTAAATGCTAAATTATTATAAGGCATAACTTACCTCTTTCTGTTGTTAAATTATAGCTTCCTTCTTTCATGAATGTTTGAGATACAAATGCAGGTTTCCAAGAGAAAGATTGTTTACAATGAGCACGTTCTTAAATTTGAAAAACAAATTCGCAATAAGCATTATAGCTATTAATAGATCAATTTGAATTTCACTATATTCTACACACTAGATCTACAATGTAGCCACAATGTAGTAAAATATTTCCTAGCTTGATATAATAAATATAAAATGTAGATTTTATATATTATATACTTAATGTATTTGATCTAAAATATTGCAACTACACTAAAAAAAATACCTGATGCTTTATTACACTTTTCCACTACAGTGTTGATGTATTAACTTTTACCAAACCTGATTGGCTACTACAAATTAATGTGCTAAGCATGGCTTATAATAATGGTTTGCACTGGATCCCCTTTTCTTTCTTTTTCTGCCAATGTGATCTGAACAGCATCTTGCAGCTGATTGAAGATGCAATTTTAATATTTACAATGCTTCCAGTATAGTGTTGCTTTGTGGAAAACATTACTATCATCATTCAATGTCCCAATGGTTTTGTTACTAATCAACAGTAGTACCCATTGCCATCCAAAATTAAAGCTACTACTACCAACGTCTTCACAAGTATATTTATAACAAATATTTAGATTTGAAAGAAATCTGTGATCTTTTTTATAGTGCAAACATATGCAGTAGAAACCCAGTACTATTACATAAAGTCATCTGACTTGTATATTTTGGAAATAATTTACTTACCTTCAGAAGATGAACAGAACAATTCTTCATCTGATAGATTTGAACTGGAGTTGTGGGATATCGCTTGCTCTCCAAATTGTATGTTCTGCTTAAATGAACTTTTTTTATAGCTATTTTGCTTTACCCCAGAAGTACAACTCATAGCAATACCAGTTGTGGAAATGGCGGGATTTTGATTAATATTTCTGCTAACTTGATCTGGTATGTTGTGAGAACAATTTAGTACATGAGATTCTTTCTCAAGAATATTTATTCCTGTTTGTGACTGGCTATTTTCATTTTCCTTACTAATTTCATTGAACATACGAAGCTCTTCCAGTACTAAATCAAATTGATCTCTTCTGTTAGTTTCTGAAGAAAAATGCCTTTCTGTTGAACCTTCAAAACCTTTTTGTTTTGTGGAACATGAAGCTGTTAATTTGTCTACAGAATTAACAGACTTTGCATATTCCTCTTTGAAATAGAGTTCACATAAATTCTGAGGCTGATTTCTTTTGTTTACATAGTTCTCAGCAATGGCACGTTTTGTCTTATTTTCTTCCTCAGCAGTTTGGTTTATACATAGTATTTCTGACAAAATTGTGCCCCTGAACAAAATATTGTTACTACCCAAAAAGTTCATATTTTCTATTGCTTTAGCTTTGGGTGCCTTAAAGACGTTTGAAATCCATGTAGTTTGATATTGGTATTGTAAAATACTCTTAAGTTTGTCAAATTCAAAGCACCTTGGTTTTGCTCTTTTTCCATACAGGAAAGTTTTACCCTGCTTTGCTTCCACACTGATCGCTATATTTTGGGTTAGACAAAGGTTATGAAACATGTTGGGAGAAAAATATTGGTTAACATGTGAAAAATGTTTAAAAAGTCTTTTGGAAATTGGGAAAAAATTACCGCTAATTTTGTGTTTTAGCCACTGCCTGTCTTTGAAATATTGAGACATCTTACTTTTGTTCTCTTGTTTTAAAAGACAACTATCATTTGTATATGCCTTGAGTGGCGCACAAATGTAAGTTAATGTTTCAGAATGACTGCTAGTAAATTCTTTTTCAGCAGTTATGTATCGTTTGCTGTATTTTTCATCAGTCATTATTACATCTCCCAGGACTGAAATGTGTTCTATTTCCTCTGAATAAGAACTGAGGCAAATTTTCTTATATGTATCAAGATGAGATTTTCTATCAACAAAATCACATGGATTATTTTGGTCATGCTTATGATTATTATATTGTGTTTTGTTCATTATTTCTTTACTACATGTTTTTATATATTTGGGGACATGTTTGTTATTATTTGCACAATTAATGCTAAATATTCTAAATATTGTCTTTTCACCTTTGTTATGTGCTCTTAAAACAAAATAATGTTTAAATTTTTTGGAAGAAAAGTCATTGGTTCGATTGCAAGTTTTTCTATTTTTCTTTTGTATAAATGGTTCCACTGTAACTATTTCAAGTTTAAAATCTTTAGCTGTTGACTTTTTAAACATGATTGAAATTAAATAATCTAAATAATTTAGTAATCTAAAACTATCTGCCAAATTGTAGATTTTTTCAGGAATATTCAAGCTTTTGCCCCCTAAAATATTGAAATTTTTACTTTCACTATTTTGATTATTAGAAAGTATTATTTGGTTTGTTGTTTGTTTTTTTCCATAGCAAAGCACTGAAACTATATTATCGTCCCTAATATCTGTAGGACATAAGAGCCATTCTTTTGTGTCTTCTTCATTAGATTTTTCTGTTTGTTGGTAATTAATTTGACTTATGCAGTTGTGTACTGGAATACCATTTTCTATTATAGTACTGAAACAATCTGTTCCTTTACTTTGTAAAAACTGCTCAAAAGCAATACCATTTGCTAATTTAAGATTTATTCCACATTTTTTTGAATAAAACGTATACATGTGCTGAAATATTTTGTTTCTTCTGAAATTCTTCTTTCCAGAATTTTTTTTTTGCTTTTTGTAGGATAAAATATTCCTGTTCTTATGTAAAATATTCTTATAGTTCAAAGATCCAAAGTCTGACTTTTTTCCATTCATAAAATTCTTAAATTGCAAATAGAACTTTAAGACTTCTTCATCACTATTTTCATCACTTCTAACTGGTTTTGAAATAAGATGTTCTTCTGACTGTAACATTTTACATGCATGACAACAACCTGGGCCCTTTTCTTTATTTTGAAATTCTGGCACATCTCCAAATAAAGATTCTATTCTTGCAATAAATTTTTCTGCCAAGATAATATAAAAAATTATATCTCTTGTTGGCAATTCATATGCCTTTGCAATACTAGCAGTCTTTGCTGTTTCACTTTCTTTTGCATATGAGACCAAAGATTCAAGTTTTATAAAATCTGAATTATTTTTCTTTAACTTGCAAGCAGCGTTCCTAAGAATAGTACAACTATTAGCAGGCCATTTTCCAATGTATGGAATATTTTCTAACAATCTGGACTGTAAATTGGAATTCATATACATCTTGAAATTTGCACGTTGTCTTACACTGGTTTTTAGATTTGTACTGCTTTTCTCTTGTAACTCCAAATTATGCTGACTAAAATTCCATAATATTTTAGGAAAACAGAGAAATTTATTTGCTGATTTTTTATCTTTACTGCATACTTCAAATAACTGCTGTTGTCCCTTCTGAAAGATCACTTGATTGCTATCAATTTTAAATTTCTTTGGATATGGTTCTTCTGTTTCTTCTAGTGTGGCTAAAATTGTTTTTAAACTAGAGTCTTCCATGATGATTTGTCAAAAACAAAATGTGGAAGTTCTCTGTTCTGTAATGTTAAAAACTGGCACAAGAAATTAGTGCATTAGCATTCTAAAGGAATCTACCAGAATTTAATGTCATCTTTCAAAGGCCTGTTTTGGGTGCCCTTCTGTGCTGAACTACAGTGAATGGCTATCTGAGATCGGGCCTCTTTAATGATAACTCCCCTACTTCTGAATGTCCTCACCAGTGAGGTACAACTATCGCCTGAAAGATTTCCCAATCAGAACGCATCAATAAATCTGAGGTCTCTTGCTACTTCACGATTTTACTTGATTATTAGGCTTAACTAGGCAGTAGACTCTCTGCTAGGTTTGGTCAAATTAGAGTCAGTACTGTAGACTAGAATGTAAATCATATACAACTGCAACTATCCACAGTCAGATAAAATGACAATTACACCTTCAGGGGTTTCAGATCTAGCTTTTTTCTTACTCCTTTCCAAATGAATGGGTGCTTGGTACAATACAACACTTGGCAGCCTTGAAGTCAAGTGGTTGTTGAATGGCTGTTGTGATCTGGAATCTCATTCACTCCTAGGTTTATAGTACTTTCCTTTTTGGTACTAAATAAAAACATAAATAATATAGTAAAATGTAATGTATCTTAACGATGTGCATATTATATAATAATGGCTTTTATTCTCTCTTTTAAAGAATTATGTTTAAGATTAACTATAAATCCAAACATTAATAAGTAATAATTATATTAATATAAAATGACATTTTAAAAATTGTTTTTGTCAAACATTTTTATACTATTGGACTAGTTTCTGAATCATCAGTTTTACATTCAAGTAAATTATACACTTTTAGAAAATAACAGTAGTATTACTGTATCAAGAAATTATCTGTATAAAGTTAGGCTTTTTATCCTAATCAGTAAAATGTACCTGCTAATGCATATGATTAGGACTGGATTGATATCAAATTCAAATCAAAATGCTCTCATTCATGTCTCTAATTACATTCATTTTTTATCCAAAATGATCGTACATTCATTTTATTATTATTACAGTTCTATCCTATTTTTTAAAAAAAACAGATCATCTCAAGGCATCAAAAATACCTAATATTCCTGCCTCCTATTTTCCACAAAACAACCACCCTGTGAGATGGCTTGGGCTGAAAGAAAGTAACTTGCCCAAAGTCACTCAATGGTTTCATACCTAAGGGAGGCCTAAAACTTACCATCTTCTGGTTTATAGGCCAGCACCTTAACTGTTACACCTAACTTTAATTTAATTAAATCTTAATTTAATTTAATTAAATCTTAATTTAATTTAATTGATCTAATTACATTTTTATGTCAGATACGAAGAGCAGTTAATTATAATTACTTTCTATTTATCACATTACAGTGAAAGAACTTACAAAATTAAAGTGCCTACAAATAAAAGCTGAAAATAATTTGAAAACTTAGAAATTTCTACTTTGGACAAAATGTTTATAATTTTTTTTCTTGCTGTTTTAGAAACTAGAAACCAATGAAAGAAAACATGAGGACATTCTAAATACATAAATAAAATATTTCATTTAAGGTTATTATATACAAATTCTCTGTATATAAACATTGGTGCAAGGCTGCAGAGAAAGCATCACTAGATGATGGATATACTGTAGATCCAAATTTCTCTGATAAATTACAGAGTTATTTACAACATAACACACTCTTTTCTTTTCAAACCAAATATGCTATATCATGATCATGTAGAGAAAGCTTTTCAAATTATTCAGTCTTGTACCTGAAGGTATTCCAACACTTAAAAATTGTTCAGGTTAGGAATTCCAGCTTAAGATCTTTATTTTATCTAGTAACATGCTGTGTTTCTCAAAACAGTGTCATTATATATCCAAGGCTTCATACAGTAGCCTTGCCCTTTGAATAGTTGTGACTAGCTGCCATTTTAAATCTAACAGCCCTCCAGTATCACACAACCTATCAGGCGTTTAATCTTAAATTGTTTAGTGCCAGATACACAAGGAAAATTCCTCCAATTTATTTTCAGAGCCCCTAAATCTGGAACTAGGCCAGAGAATCTGATACTCTAATACAGTGTTTCTCAACTTCAGCAACTTTTAAGTTGTATGGACATCAACTTCAGTTGAAATCCACACATATTAAAATGGATAAAGTTAAATAACACTTGCCTTAATATTCTCTATCAACACATATCAAGTGATAAAAAGGCTGTTTCCAGGTGTTTTGTTTTGGGTGTTTTAGGGTGAAAACTAATTTTGACCTGTAAAAAAGATGGAGGTTGTTAAAATTGCTGGGAAGCTAAACTACACATGGGGATCATGAAATTCCAATGAGAAAAAAAAAGTAATAAAAAATGGACTGGAAGGATAACCCTTGAGCCAAAAAGAAAAAGTGCATGTTTAAAATGTCAAGGACATCTTTCCAATACAAGCTATTATTCTGATGATTTGGCACTAAAAAAGGAGCCATTATCCTGCTCAGTAAATTGTTCAGGGTTTTGTTCTGTGTTGCTGTATTTTAATGCTGTGCCATATTCACTAGAATCATTCCCAAGGCAGTTCTGTAAAAATGCTTACAGGTAACCTGAGCCAACCTTTTAGATTATTTTAGGTTATTTTATTATCTGTCCTAATGTGGAAATACTGAAGAGGCTGTTTCTTCCCAGACAAGGAGGAAGACTTCCTTCTCCCATTTGTTTGTTCCTGAATTACTGGGTGACTGTGCTGCCTTTTATTTTGTTCACAATTAAGGCCAGAGCCTCAAAAAGAATAGGGAGAAACACTTGCCCAGGGGAGAAGGAGGGGTGGTGGTGGTTGGGCTTCCATGTTAATGTATATCTGTTGCTATTTTCCACTCTATGTCTAATAAAAGTAGTCCTTATTAAGCGACTGCCTAATAGAGTGACCATTAGCAGATAAAAAAAATAACTTTGCAATTAATCCACATGTTTACAACCTTCACAAGTCTGTAGAGCAAAGGAAAGCTGAAGATCATAAACACAAAGTTGCAGTTTCACTTCACAACCACTTCACTTAAAAACTAAGTTGCTGGTCTCAACTGTGGTCACTAAAGGAGTACTACCTATATACAAAAGAGTCAGCTGTCTGTTCAAGCATAAAAAGAAAGCTCACTAGCTACTGTTCTCCTTCTTCAATATTGCTATTCTCTCTCTGTGGGACTCAGAGAGCAAACTCACCACATTGCTGAGGTAATTGTGCTGAGGTAATAAAAAAAACCCGTCAGTAAGGAAGAGTCTCTTGGGAGCTACCGGTATTAGGGAAATTATTTAAACCAGCTTCACAGATTCCTGGAAACTCTTGGCTGCTAGATGAGTGACCCAATTCAGAATCTGGTCAGCTAGCTGCCTTTCCTGGTTATGCCATTTTCCCCCTTCCTAATTAGAATACAGAATAACAGAGTTCGAAGGGATTTTGGAGAACTTCCAAGCAGAAAACCCTATATTATTCCGACAAATGGCTGTCCAATATCTTTTTTTAAAAAAATCTCCAGTGATGGAGCACCTACAATTTCTGGAGGCAAATCCTTCCACCGCTTAAAAAAGAGGGATCTCTCAATTTTTTTTATTACATTTATACACCACCCATCTCCCTATCGAGCCACTCTGAGCAGCTTCCAATATCATAAAATAGTCATTTAAAACCACCAAAACCTTTAAAAACATTCAAAACACAGAGCATTAAAAGTTACAATATTAAAATTAGGGCTGGCAAAGCTGGCTTGCCATTCATCGGTGGACAGCATAGTAAACACAAGCCATCCTAGAACATTCAAAACAGCACCCATCGGCTTCTCAAATGTAATAATAATAATTCATTAGATTTATAAGAAGGATACCTATGATTATCCGACAATAAAAAGCATAAATCCAATCCTCTGAGCTCCACAACCTGAGAGGATTTGACACCCTGCAATGCCCAAGAAGTATGGCGAAACACCTACAATGGAAAGTTGTATCACAGGCTACCTATGCGTAAATTTATGTACGGAAGTAGGAATGGACATGTTTCCATCCCTCTTCAGCGCTACATATAGACCAACAGGAAATATTGGGCAGCAGAGTTGCCTGCCCAGAAAGAATTAAAAAAAAGGAATTTACTTTTTTAACTGAGACCTTCTCCGTTACAGAAACAGTGCTAAATAGCCTCAACCTTCCCCAAGGTGGCGCCCTGCGGGTTGTCGGTTTTCAAATTATAATTTAATGCAAGAAAGCGACGCCTTTCTGCCACCAAAGAAAGGAATCATGCTGGAGCAAAATGACCCGGGCAATACTGGAGGGGGGGGCTTTGTTTAAAAAAATAAAATGAGAAAAAGCAGTCACATGAGCAAGCTTGTTGTTTGTACATAGGCATTTACCCCTACCTGTAATTGGGGCTAAAGCAAAAGATCCTAACCAGGCCACTGGTTTGCATGGGTGGGTCAGATTTCAACTTTGGAGAGAGGAAAATGGGACTGGAGGAACGCAAAAGCTTCGTCCAGGCAAGGGAGCGGGACACTTGCAAGGTCCCCTCCCAGCTTTTGAAGCCTGCGGAACGATATTCGTCAGCAGGGGCCGTCCGGGAAGGGATCGTTCCGACTGGGCAGCAATCGGCCTGCAGCCCCGTCGGACAAATCCGTCTCTGCAAAAACGCCGCGCAAAAGGAGCTGTTAAGGAGCTGTTAAAGCTTGCAGTCCTACCGACCTCTAAGGACTCCAGTGGGCTTTACTTCTGAGTAGACAAATTTAGCAACAGGCAAAAGACGCTGATTCCCTTCTTTTCTCGCCGAGTGGAACAGACGTAAAGAGACACCCTTTGCCTTGAAAAGTCTGTATGAGTTTGATGGGTTTCCTTCCAAGGCGTACAGAACATTGCAATGGGTTTATTTATATTTATAAGCGCCGCACTCTTCGATTACGTTTGCCTGCCCGCGAATATATTTTCTATATTTACACTAGTCGGTATGTTTGCTTGTTTCCTTAAAAAAAAAAAAAGGAAGTTTGCTTTTTTCTGCCTTCAGAGAAAACTGTTGGGGTGAAAAAATGGCAAAGGCTTCAATAAAATCTATTTATGTACACTTTCTTTCCCACACACCTCACTGTGCCTCAGTGGGATGGGACTTATATTCGAGAAATGCACAGGATTAGGTTGACTGAAGAATCGGATTCATTATTTAATATGTTAGCTCGACTGAACCTGAAAGAAGAGATAATCAGAGTCCACTCCATGAACAACCTCTATTTTGCAGGTGTTTGTGACAAAAAAAGAGGGAGGCGGGTCTCTAAGGTGGTTAATATTACTCTTTTTTGATTCTGCAAGGAAAAAAAAACCACTAAAGTAATGGCACTGTTTGAAGGTACATTTGTAATTGAAAAAGCATTAATGAAGAATAATGAAAGATTGGAGAGTATCATTTAATCCAAATCTCTATTTATTATACACTTAACCAAGCTTTTCTACAAACGAAGAGGCTAAAATAAACGGCCTGGAAAACTGGTATGCAGTATTTTGAATTATCGTGAAAGCCCCTTTCCCCTTCACAAACTACAGCAGGTATTAAATACAAATAACTCACTCACTTTATAGGTAGATGTGTAGAGGATTGCAGCCTTAAGAATGTTTCAAAAACTAGTGGATTGTTTATTTAAAATATTTTAAAGTAGATTATTCCTCAGTTGTTTCCCGAGTGAGATAAAACTGTAAATTCCAATATCTCTCAGTAGGCAAGAAACAGAGGAGCTTACAATCCGATACTGCTTGACAACAAATCATGCTATTAAATATGCTGAGGACATGTAGTTTCCAATTAAGTATGTTTTTCATGAAAACTTTAATGACACTAGTTATACCTCCCTGCTGCTAATAATCTGCTCCTTCACAGTCATTTATTTAGAGTCTTCTCCATTCTCTTTTCCAAGGTGTTTCAGATGAACTGTATTTTCATACATAATATCAGTGTATTTGCAAACATAATTCTATTGAAGAGAAATCATTAAACTTAATCAGCAGTGGTGAGACTGCTTGAATACTGTACCGGTTCACGGCCCATTTAGGAACCAGTCAGCACAAGCGAGCGAAGCTTCATCTGTGCATGCGCAAGATCTAGATAGCACGTGAAACCACGCTCCCTTCCCAGTCGGTGGAAAAAAATGTTTTTCATAGAACCAATCCCTGGTGCCCAAAAAAATGGGGACCATTGCTATAAAGAAAGATTGAAGGAACTAAGATGTTCTCTCAAGATCAATGGGTGGGAGTGGGAATGAAATACTGTATAGTGGCATTTTTCAAATACCTGAAAAAATACGAAGTTTGAATGTTGGGCACTATTTAACAAAATGAAATTCAATGGTGAAAAAAAATAAGGTTCTACATTTAGGCAAGAAAAACCAAATGCACAGGTATAGTATAGGTGGTACTTGGCTCAATAGTAGTAACTGTGAGAGGGATCCTGAAGTCTAGTGGACAATCACTTAAATATGAGCCAGCAGTGTGCTGCAGCTGCCAAAAAAAACCACAGTTTTAAACTGCACCAACAGAGGGATAGAATCAAGATCATGTTATAAGACCACACTTGGAATACTGCACCCAGTTTTGGTTGCCACAATGTAAAAAAGATGTTGAGACTCTAGAAAGAGTGGAGAGAAAAGCAACAAAGATGGTTAGGGGACTGGAGGCTAAAACATATAAAGAACAGTTGCTGGAATTGGGTATGTCTAGTTTAATGAAAAAAAGGACTAGGGGTGACATGATAGCAATGTTCCAATATCTCAGGGGTTGCCACAGAGAAGAGAGGGTCAACCTATTCTTCAAAACACTTAAAGGCAAAACAAGAAGCAATGGATGGAAACTAATCAAGGAGAGAAGCAAACGTAGAACTAAGGAGAAATTTCTTGAAAGTTAGAACTTGCCTCCAGAAGTTGTGAATGCTCCAACAATGGACATTTTTAAGAAGAAATTGGACAATCATTTGTCTGAAATGGTGTAGGGTTTCCTGCCTGAGCAGAGGGTTGGACTAGAGACCTCCAAGATCCCTTCCAACTCTGTTATTCTGTTATGTCGTACAGAAGGTCAAGATTTGCTCTTTCCTTTATCTCCAAGTGTGAACAAATGGGGTCAAGTTAGAAGAAGGCATGTTCTCTTGGAATGTTTGAAGAAAATTTCTGACAGTAAGAGCAATTATTTAGAGAGAGAAAAAATCATTTGGAGAAGGATGAGTTCTATTTTGTTGGCTGTCTTAAAGTGAAAAGTAAGCCTTCTGGGATAATTTAATTTAGATTTCTGTATTGAGCATGAATTTATTAACCATTGTTGCATTGCTTTGTTGCTATAATTGTTTAACCAGTTATTTTTATATGTATGTGTGTGTAGATAGATAGACAGACAGACAGATAGATAGATAAATCTAATTATTTGACATTGGAAAACATTCCAATACTTGATGGCACAAAGTCACTCAATCATTCCAGAACTGATGACTTCATGGACATAGTCATGCAGTTTTCATGGCAACATTACAGAAGTGGTTTCTCACTCTCTTCTCTGGGGCTATTTTTCTACTTCTCAGTGTACTGAGATTTAGCAGTGGTCTTCCATTCAAATACCAACTGGGCTGCACCCTACTTAATTTCTGAGATCAAACAATAATATCACTTGGAGTTGCCACCATTGAGATAGAAGTAGTATTATAATGCCTCCTCTCCTTTTCCTATTGAAAAATCTTCTGCAGTGCTGTACAACCTTCTTAAGGCAGCAAAAGAAAACAATTTGTCCCTGGGCCATGTGGTGATGAGCTTAACATGGCTGCCATTTTGTCCACCCTGCTTAGAGCCATCAGACAAACTGCTTCATTTTGCTGCCTTAACAAAGTCTGCACAGTGCTACATAAATCTTGCTGAGTGCTATGCAGACCTTGTTAAGGCAGCAAAACAAAGCAAATTTGTCTCCAAGCCTCATGGCAGCAACATGAACATGGTTGCCATTTTGTGGTCAGGACAAATTGGCAGCCACTTCTGGAATTGTATCATACGGCTCAGAAAAGAAATGGTGGCGAAGCTGGACTGGTGGACCTATGGTAAAATAATATCATTTAATCTTGGTGATCCTGTCCTCAAGCCTAAAGGAGAGCTAGAATCAGAAGGACATGTCTGCCATTGGTTTATGTATTTACAACTGAGAGAAGGATATAAATTAGACAAAAAGAGTTATGGGTTTGACTTTGTTAAAAAATGAATTGGAAATCCTACTGTGTGGTAGTGGTGAACATACTATTGCTAAGGTTTATAAAACATTGAATTTGAATTTGGAAAGTGAATATGTAAAACATACGATTCAGTGAGCAAGGAACTTTGGAAATAATGTAAAACTTGAACAATGGAAGAATATATGGATTAAAAGTTTAAAATTTACACTAAATTATAATTTAAAAGAAAAATTTGATAAGATGATGTTAATAGTTGATAAAATAAGTTACCAAGAATGTATAAAGGTACTTCAAATGAATGTTGGAAATGCAAATGTAAATAAGGACCTTTTTATCATTTGTGGTGGACATGTGATAAAGCACAGAAATTTTGGAGTAGGATTCATACAGAATACAGAAGATTCTTAAAGTGAATATTAAGATAAAACCAGAAACTTTTCTTTTGGGTTTAATGGAAAAAGAATTGGCAAAAAATTGGAACTTTGATGTTATATATGTTGATGGCAGCAAGATTATGCACAAAAATGGAAGGACACAATGGACGAATAACTGCAAAATTTAATAGAATTAGCAGAGATAGCTTAATTGACTATTCTGATAAAAGAAAAAATATAAATACTTTTGTTTCTTCTTGGAAACCGCTTCAGGACTTTGTGCTTGAGGTGGAAAAAAACGAATCTTTGATTTTGGGTTTTACCAATGAGATACATTTGTTGATATAGAAATGGTTATTTTATACTACTATGTAAAAGTAAAAAGTTGAGGTTTGATGTTACTATCTTATTTTACTGAACCAAAGGTAGTCAGAAGTCAATGTCTTTTCTTTCTTTTTCCCTTCTTTTCTGCACTTTTCCATCACCTATTTTTCATACTATTTGTTTTTGTATTTTGTATTTTATACTATAAACTAATAAAAAAGAAAAACAGAAACAGTGGAATTGTGTCATACGGCTACTCCAAAGAAAAAAAATCAGTTCCAGCGCTCTGGAAGGCCTCAAGGCTCTTCCAAAGGTAAATGAGGAGGGTATTTAGCCTGGGAGGTGGATCCCTTACGGCCTGGGGGACCCAGTGGGAATGGGAAAAGACCTGTGGGGACCCAAGGGGTGGGAAGTGGAGCACAGGATTGCCTCAGAGGAATGTGGGAGGCTTTGGAAGGGTCAGGCCAGGCACCCTGTGCTCTGCTTAACGATCCACACATTCATTTAACAATTCATTTGGAAGAGCAGAGATGGGGAAGGTTGTTAGGTGAGACACTTCACCTAATGACTGTCATGACATTTGTCAGTAACGGACAGACTTCATTACAGTTGCATCTCGAGGACGACATACTATATTTGACTCACTATCATGCCGTTGCTATTTTATTTATAATAGGTACATCAGTATATAATTTGTTACTGCCTTACTTTCCTTTACTCTCCCATTTCCGAACTATTGCTGATCCTGCATAATTTGTACAAGGGATTTACTAGGAAAAAGAAAGTCCCTAATTGTGTGAACTGGATTAGGTATTCCAAGACTATATAATAAAGGAGCACTAGCTCTTTTCTCCTATCACTTAGAAAAGTTAGAATTGTATGAATTAGAAACTCCATGTGTTTAAAATTGAGGTTTCTTGATTCATTATTTTATTCTTTCCACCATATCTATCAATAGGGAGGTAAAAAAGATGACAGTTGTTTCAATACCACTAAGGTATTGTATGTCTTTTCAACATCAATAACTATTGAAACAAAGAAGACTCAGCTATAAAAGCACCCATTTCACTTAGTATGCTTTATTAATTTATCATTATCAGTTCTATTTCTGTCCTCATTACTTTACTTCATAGAGCAAATCTTTTGAACTGATATTTATCATTAGGATAAATAGAAATTCTTTACAATTCTAAATTGCATATGCTAGATTAGCATGAAGATGTTTTTCAGATAAACAGACAATTGGATTTGTATTGTAAGAATGTACAAAAAAGTGTTGCATGTATTTTGGACGATGTAAAAATTATGTGTGGTTTGAAAGATCCAAATAGCTAACCAGTACAACCTAGAATTCAGAAAAGTGTTCATGTTTTGAAATACAAAAGATCCTGAAAGATCTGCATTTGACACTCTGTTTTATTCTGGATTTTTTTCTAATCTTACTATCTCAGTTTAGACATCCCAGATCTATGATATTTACAGAAATACACAGTAGGCAGGAATAAATTACCTAGTAACATAGTGTTGCTAAATTAAATTATTTACGAAGTCTCTTTGATAGGTTTTTTTAAAATTAATTGCACAATCCCTTGAGGAATATATAGTTTGTGTGGGTAGATTTTCTTGATTTTTTTTCTCATGATTAATCCATAGTGAAACAGCTGCTTACCCTATTTTTGTATAAAGCAGTTAATACAGTTCTAAGTCCAAATGCCAACAGTTTTACTTGTAAAATAAGACACAAAAACTGAGATTACATCACTTCAGAACTAGGTTATTTCTCTAAATTTTGCCCACACTTTTTTCTCTTATTGAAAAAATATAAATTATATATATATTTAAATGAGCAGCACGGTGGCCTAGCGGTGAAGACACTCATTTCCCACTCGGCAGACTGAGAATTCAATACTAGGCAGTATTGCTGCAAACTCTACAGAGGCATCAGGAAGGGCATTTGGCCAGTAAACGCTCAGCTCCATTCAATTGTCCTGACTTCACCGTGAAGCAAGGGATTGCAGAGTCATGAAAAGAAAAGGAAAAATGAAAAATATAAATAATTTATTAAATTTATATCCCACCATTTTTCCAGGCTTTTTAAATGATTTCCTTCATTTTAACCCCACAACTTCTAGTCCCACCTTAAGCGTGAAAGCTGCCTGGATTATTGGGCCAATTAGTCACTCCATCTCAGCTCAACGGACCTCATAGGATTGTTCTTATGAGGAAAATAGGAGAAAGGAGGTATTAGGTATGTTTGCCGCTTTGACTTGACTATGAAAAAAAGGTGGAATAAAATTTAAAACAAAAACAAAAAAACCCTTTATGAAGCAAGTTCATTGTATACAAAGTTGCCCACTAAGTCTTCCCAGAATTAGTCCAACAACTTAACCACCATAATCACTAATGCTATATCTCAGTATCAATTCAAAGGTATCTGTGGCAAATTGAGATTTTATTCAAAATAATATTATTTAAATGTAAACATCATGATGTACTTTACATACTTGGGTCCCAAGATCTAACACAAGCATAAGAGTTTTTATGAGATGGTACATGTTATACTTGTCAATAGGCATAGACTTTGTATGGATAAGTATAATGGAATATGGGACTCGTTTATACAAAATACGTGTTTTAAAAAGCATGATATTATATAAGTGTATTAGAAATAAATTTACTTAATGTTTGCATTCTATCATACATAGAATTATAACTGTCCACTGTTGTAACCACATGTTATTCCCTCTCTGTATTTTTTCTGTTGTATTATGCTTTTTTATAATTATCTTTATGTTTTGATCCTTTTGTATTTTCTTTTTTTCCTATTATTTTAAAAGCAATAAAAATATTTTTTTTAATGGTTCATATTCCATAACTCTCCCTCCCCCCACACTTGCTTTTAAGTTCATTAATATTGGTCCTTAATTACACATTGAATGGGATGTAGTCAAAGGAGAACAGTGCTGGACAGTGATTACAGGAGGGGATAGATGGGCTCCTGGCAAAGTGGAAAAGGCCCAACTGTTTTACTAGGCAGCCTTCCGATCCCTCCAATCAGCTATCCAGCAGCCTTGCTTGTGTGGGTTTAGTACTCTTTAAAAAGTGCATTAAACTCACTGTCCAAATTACCCTGATAGGCAGCTGATTGATTGAGAGGAATGATTTTTTTTCTTTAAGTTGCATTTGAAACAAGGCTAACAAGTGATTGGCCAAACAGAGGCTGCCTAACAAAGTAAAATAGCTAGATCTCTCAACAACTGGCAACATACTGTGCAACTCCCCAACCATTCCAATAAGCTGATACCTTTACCCTGTTCTTTCCTCTCTCCCCCCCCCCAAAAAAAATAAATGGGGCCGGGTATAATGCCCTGAACCAGAGGGACCGAAAGTGCAATCCAGAATAACCAAAGCTGCTCATATTGCCTCCTATAAGTAATCTGTCTGCCACTACTAACATGCACAGACAAATATAGTAGATTGTGATCACCTTAATCCTGCTTCTGGTTAGTATCAGGGACCATATTGTTTGAACATTGATACAGTAAATCAAACTTCAGACCTTCTCAGGCATGGGCTGGTAACAAGATGAAGACAATATCAAAGGGAGACAGCAGAATAACAACATCATCAGGGATGCAGTAAGATACAAGTCAGGAGAGGCCCAAAGGGTTTCCAGTAAAAAGAAAAAGAAGTAATTTTAGGAAGTGTTCAAATCAATTACAATAATAATATCATTTAAGGCAGAGAACTGAAGACTATTTTGGGCCTGAGGCTCTTACTTGAATCACTGTCACTGAGTCATTATCACCATCAATATAATAGTCAAAAATCTATTTTGGCCAAGTAAGGATTGTTGATAGGTTCTAGACATTTATGGATAGATTATAAGAGAGATGGAGAAATCAAGTTTATTTGAAGCCAGCCTGTCTTTTCTAAAAGGCTTTAAAGAGAGCAAAACAAAAGGAACAAGCTCCATTCATGCAATATTGCAGGGGACTGAGTATCGGTTTGATTAAAGAAAGGTAGGGCAAAATAAATTCTATGCTACTTTTATATTGTGACTGGGAACTACAGATGCAGGTTAGAAAAACAGAACAGATGCATCTTGACTTTTTTTTTTCTCCTTCAAACACTTTTTTTAAAACTGATTTTATTAAGCACTTGAGAATTCCAGGTGTAGCTTATGATTATTTAGAAATAGGCTTTATTTATTTATTTAAAAACTACAGCCTCCCTATACCTTTGTCCTGATTGTTTTGATTAGCATTAAAATCTCTCAGAAACCCTGTCTGATTCTGTCAGATTAGATCTTGGCTTTCTGACATTAATTAGGAAACCATCAAACAATAACAGAATAGACATCCTCAAAAACATTCAGACTAGCATAAGGTTGTTAACTGCAGAATCAAATGCATAGAGAACTGAAGCTTTTTCACCTTGTCCTGCAGGGCATTCACAGCTGTGCTACAATCTCCCAAACCCCAAATCCCATGGAAAGAAACCCAAGGGAAGCCATCTGTTCCAAGCTGGAATTGTTAAAATTAATTCCTATGTTCTATTTATAATCAAAATTTTATGTGCTTTTGCTTTGGGATGTTCTGGCCCAAGGGCTTTTGCAAAGTCATTAACAGTCCAAGGTTGAATTCGGGAGAGTTACTGATCTTGTAACTGAATGGAAAAAGTCCCAGTCCGAGATTCAAGATGCCCAAGGTTCATTACCAGCAACAGAGATTTATTCATTTTTCTGCAGTCTCCTGCTGCAGGCTCAGAGCTCTCGACAGTGTTCAAGATATGAAAAGAAAAAAAATAAAACATCCACAGTAGGAGCAAAACACAAACAGCATAAAAAAAATTAAAATAAATTAACAACTGCCTATATTGGGATGCTTAAAGTAAAATATGGTGCTGTGCGTATTTCCCGGCTTGGAGTCAGTTTTTGATTCTCGGCCACCTCCTGGACGAGTCTGCAGTATTTTGGCAATGTTTTCTGGAAGTGGTTTACTCTTGTCTGCTTTCTAGGGCTGAGAGAGAAAAGGACTGGCCCCAAGTAACTCAACTGGCTTTGTGCTAAAGTGGGACTAGAACTTACAGCTCCCAATTTCTAACCTGGTACCATAACCACTACACCAAAGTGGCTTTCTCGTGCTGCAGTAAAGTGAAGGAAGATAACTGGAACGCTTCCCAGAGAAGCTCATGTTTTAATAACCCATTGGAAGCCATCAAGGAGGGAACAAATTGATCTCTGCCGAGAAATTCCCATACTACAAGCATTGTCCCTAAGAGGCAGCACTTTCCAGCCTTTGCTTCATTCACCTTCTATAAGACCACAAGGAGTCTTTCCCTCAAAGATGTTGTAGTGTTGTTCCCATACTAGGTACCCCAACCTTGTAGCGCTGGTGTTGCATGCTCCCAGCTTCAGGAGCCCTTTAACACAACAGCTGATACATTATGGACCAGCTGGAGTTTCTGAATATTCTTTAAAGGTAGCCCCAGGTAATATGCATGTCAGTAGTCTATCCAAGCATTACTGGGAGTGTGTGTTATAGCTGTAGAAATTGAGCAAGCAAAGTAGAAAAGGAGAACAGATCAGGTTAAGGGGCTCCAATTCCCAGGAAAACACACACACACACACACACATACAATTTTTTTCTTTTTTGTTGACAAAGAGTTAAAGAGTTAAATGGGAGACTGGAATAGCTATTTCGAGCTTATTTTGCTCTCATCAGCTAGCCATACCCTCTATGGGATTCAAACCTGGGCATCATGCTGACATTCAATATAATACACACAAACAATAAAAAATAATCCAACCAGAGTCTTAACTTCAAAAGAGCTGATTTTAACAAACTCAGAGAGAATCTAGGAAAGATTCCAGGGACGAAAATTCTGAAGGGAAAAACAATGCAAGAAGCATGGGAAACTCTGAAAAATATGATCATAAAAGCCCAGTCCAGCATAATACCTCTGAAAAAGAAAAAAAAGAAATTCAAGAAGAAACCAGCATGGCTGCACAAAGCTCTCACTGACAAACTGAAAGACAAAAAGGACAAGTACAAAAAAATGGAAAGAGGGACACATAACTAAGGCTGATTATCAGCAGACAGCCAGAACATGCAAAGATCAGAAAGTCCACCAAATGGGGAGCTGAGCTGAATTTTGCAGATGGTGTTTCAAGGTTATTTTGTATCTTATCTATTTTCAAAGCTGTCAACAAGTCTCTTAGAGAATAGCAGGTTACATCTTAAAGTTAGTAGGATCTTTTTAGAGTTTTCCCCCCCCTCTATTTTAAGGGGGGAAAAAACCCCAAATCTTCAATAGTAATTAGAATAAAAATCAAGGAAGAAATATATATATAGAGAGAGCAGAAAGTTGCAAATCTTATAATCCACCAATTTTAGGAAATAGGATTCCAATTAAGATCTCAGTATTTTTCCAACATTTTAAACTCCCAAGTGGTTGATAGCCGCTGTTTCTGGAGGGAGGGCTAGAATCCCCCTCCCTCACCACAGGGGGGAAAGTACTTTAGCAGCTTATGCAGGTAATTAAGTAGTTAGGATGTAAGAGAGGCAAACCTCACCCAGTATGACTTCAGCTGTTTGCAGCCTAGGGACGAGCCATATTTCTATGGCCGGTCCTTTCATCCGCCGGTTTGGAGGAATTGCCTGGTCTGATGGGAAAGTTGTTGCACTCACGGGATCCAGTGAAAGCCCCTCCTTGCTGGTCGCCTCTTCAGGGCAACTTTCGGCTCTTTTCAGGGCTCCCCAGCGATGCGAAACTGAACGGGGGAGAGAGAGCAAGTCTCCCAATTGTCCATGGCGGCTGTGTGACAAACCGGAAGTCAGTTTCTTTTTCTTGAGTTTAATATATTATAATGGAAGGGGCTTCCGGTGGCTCCGCCGGCGTCGCTGGAGTCTCTAACATGAGGCTCCGGTCTCTGAGTTAGTATAGCCGTCAACAACAGCGTTCAACAGCTGTTTGTTGCGGCGAAAAAACTCCTCTTCGGGCAAAGAAGGGGAGTAGAGCTTCAAGAGCCGGGTTGAGCCCTTCCAAGACCCCTGGAACAAGTTTTCAGGGGCAGAGAAGGTGTGCTCCCCAGGCACTTGAAACGCTCCTGCTCAGAGACGCTTCTGTCGGCTGACAGAATTAGACGCCGCGACCGCCTCTGCTTTGAAGAGAGAACAATAAGGATTTTTAAACAGACGGAGTGAATACAAGAGTCCTTTGAGTATTGCAAGTATTTTGTTATTTTGTTTATGCCTCTTTACTTATAACTTTCTTGAATCAACATAATTCTTTCAAAATGGCGATTGCTTTAAGCTTTCACTTACTCAGTGAAAGTGAAGAAATCGAAAGTATTGAATCTGCTGGAAAGTGAAACTGAATTTTCTCTTCTCTTTCTGAAGTGATGTTTGAGAGACTATTTAGACTTGATGTATTTACTAAATTATAACGCAAATTGGATTTTAAAAGAAATTGAGAAGGGAGGAATTGGCAATTTTAAAAATCTTTTTTTCTATTTTTTCCTTTTTTCCTTTTTTTCTTCTTTCTACTATGACTATGAGATATAAGGCAGCAATGGCAAAGGTTTTTTTAGAATCTCAAGAGCTTATACAGTCTCCTTCGGAAATGCTTACAATGAAAGACTTACAGAATGCTTTAACTGTTGCATTATTTCCAGTAATGGTTACATTATCTTCAATAAATGATAAGCTGGATAAACTGGAGAACAAGCTGGATAAAAAGATGCCAGAACAGAAAAAAGATTTTAAAGCTATGTCAGAAGTTTGTAACTTAGAGCTGAGAGAAGATATTATTGAAGTCAATAAAGGAGTATTTTTTTCAAATGAAACTGATCTTCAATTGGCTGCTGAACATTATATAATACAATTTAATCAAGAAGTAAAACAAGAACAATCAATTAGATCCCTTTTTTCAAATGGAATTGATTTACAATTGATTGCTGAACATCTTATAATACAATCTAAATCAAAAGGAGAGCAAGAAAAAGAAGAATACAGTACTGAGTATAAAGAGAATAAAGGATGGATTTTGTTTGATAAGCAGTTTATTTATGGACTGGAGGAAGAAGACTTGTTTCAAGAAAGGAAGGGTTGGTTATTCCTTTTTGATAAGCAGCAAGAAGAGGATTTATTTGACAAA
This sequence comes from Bothrops alternatus, assembly GCA_034064705.1. Taxonomy (NCBI): domain Eukaryota; kingdom Metazoa; phylum Chordata; class Lepidosauria; order Squamata; family Viperidae; genus Bothrops; species Bothrops alternatus. Next base: position 33,718,565 of record JARGCV010000223.1, on the reverse strand, counting down.
AAAGAGACATTGATTCAGTTCAAGATGCGAATTACTTATGGAGGTGAAGAAGTAAAGAAGAGAGATTTATTATTAACGAGGGAGGCCTCGTTACGGAGGTCTACTTGGCTGAAAAAAAAACCTAGAGTTCGACTGAAATGAAATTTAAAATTGTATGCAAGGGTTTATGGGTAATTTAATATTATGGACTGAATTAAGGACTAAGATTATGAGTAAGATGTAAGAGAAGATGATTAATGGAAGACATAACTAAACTGATGAAGAATGTATTTGTTTTGAAATGATCTAGGTTTGATATTGAATTGATCGATTGAAGGGATAGATAAGCATTATGTGATTTGTTAAAGTTTTAGGAATGTAAATTAGAAATGGAATAAATTGATTGTCAGATGAGAAAGCCCAGAAGTCGATTGAAGAGATGAAATTTAATAAATGTAAGGTATTAAGGTTAATCTAAGATCATGGGGTGAATTTAAGACTAATTTTATAAGTAAGATGTAAGAAAGGATGTTTAATGGAAAAAGATTAAGATTATAAGTAAGTTGTAAGATAGGATGTTTAAATGATATATTAAGATATATTAAGATATATTATTACAAATTAAATGTATTAGATTTGACTTAGATTGGTGGTTTAGATGTAAATGATAAATACTATTCTTAACAAGATGAGCTGATTGTTTAAAGGAATTAAGGTTAATTTAAGATTATGGATTGAATTAAAGATAAATATTATAAGTAAGGTTTAGGAGAGGATGTTTAAATGAAGATATATATTAAGATATATTATGGTAAATTGAATTGAATAAGAATATAATTATTATTATTCTTTCTTTTTTTATATAGTCTAAAATTCTTGTTAAGATTATATAATTATTTTGTTTGATGTAGTGGGGTTTTCTTTTGTTATACCTTGTATTCACTCTGGGAAGTCGGGGGGGGGGGGTTAGGGAGGCTTGATAATCTTATACATGATGTTTTCTCAACTGCAATTGGGGTTGGAGGAAGAATAAATAATTACTGTTACTGTTATTAAGGGGTTGCTCGGGTGTCCTCTGGGCTCCACATCTGATGGGGAAAAAGGAAGGAGGAGTGAAGGTTGATGTAAGTGTAAGTTGATAAGAAGGGGGAAGAGGAGGATGGAGATAGAGAAGGAAGCAGAAAGAAGAGAAGGAGGGAGAAGGTAGGTAGTCAGTTGGTAAGTGAGGGGGAAGGATAGGGTTGGTGGGATGTGGTGGTGGGGGTGCCGAGCAGTGATGTTAATTGTTTGGGATGATTATTCTCAGTTGAGTTATTAGTACTAGATTTATTGAAATGTATTTATATTTTGTGTATGGATGATTGTTTACTTTTATATTATGATTTGATATGACTAGTTTCTTTTCTCTGTTAAAATTATAAAAAAATTAATAAAAAAAAATATTATAATGGAAGGAGAACAGGAAAGGATTTCTTCTACAGAGGAAGTACAGGAACAAATTCTTTGTATGTTAAAAGTGATGATCCAAACTCTACGTATGCAAGCTCTGGATATACAAACTCAAACTATGACTTCAATCAAAGAATTATCTATACAGAATTCTATAGAGAAAATGAATCAACTAAATGTTATGACAGAAGACTTAGATACTCAACAAATACAGACAATAGAAAATACAAAAAAGAAATTGATAATAGAGAACAAGGAAAGGACATTTCTTATAAACCAGAAGGAGTTTGAAGATAAACAAGAAAAATAGATGAAAGAGAAGATAAATACTTCGGGACAACTGCATTGAACTGGAAAAATAAAGAGACTACTGACTAAATCAACTAGTCCTCATAAGAAAACATCAACTGGATGTTCTTATCAACATCAAACAATAGCCACAACAATACAAGGAGATTTTTTTTTTGATGATTTAAAGGCAAAAATATGAAAAATGACCTGGCAGAGGAAAAAAGCTAGAATAAGATTGAAAAAGATTGGGGTTCTGATCTATATATGAGATCTAAAATAGAATATATCTAAATAGATAGAATATGTATTCTGAACACAAGACATTGTAACTATTTGAGATAAAGAAAATTTTGGTCATATAAAATCTAGAAATATGTTGAAATAAGAATATTATATTGTCATTAGATGGGTAAGATAGATGGTAGAATTTATATATAAGGTGTGTATTTAAAATATTAGAATGTATGAGCAAATTGGGATAAAGGAATTGTGTTTAATTAAAAATTTGGAAAAATTAAATATTAAATGTAATCTGAATGTCTACAAATAATTAAGATTTGAATTTAAGATATTGTTTTGAGTTGAAACAAAGGTTAAGTAAAACTTAAAAGTATAAGTACTAATAATTAAATTTGTATATGAGTTTGTGGTATAAATGTTAGTGGTTTATTTTTAATTTTTTTTTCTCTCTTTCTGGAAAGGAAGAAAGGAAGGAAGTAGAAGGAAGAAAAGAAAAAAAGTTATTAGCTCCAAATGTGAGATAGGAGACTTAGAAATTGGGATCATTTAAAACCTGGAAATGATAAAGATTAAATGTTAAACTTAAAGATCAATGGGAAATTAAAGTTAAGAAAAACTTACTAGGTTATTGTCTAAAAGGTGGAAGGTCAAATTAATTAAGATATGTATAGACTGAAGATTATTGATGAATACTAGAAAGGTATTTTTTGTTTGATTAATAGAATAAGAACTGTATTGGTTTGAACATGACAGTAGATATCATGGGGGAAAGAGAGGGAATTAGTTTGTTGTAATAATTTGAGATTTGTACTGATGATATTCAAATGTAATGGAATTACTGTGCTCAGCCACCACGCTACTTTTCAAATATGTAAATGTAATATTGTAAAATCAATAAAAAAACTTGAAACAGAACATGCAAAGATGAAGTCAGGAAAGTAAAAGCTCAGAATGAACGAAGACTTGCAGCAGAAATCAAGGACAATAAAAAAAGTTTCTTTCAACATATTAATAACAAGAAAAAAGTCAAGGAAACTATAGGTCCACTAAAGAGAGAAGATGGCAAGGAAGTAGGGAAAAGCAGAGCTGCTTAATTCATTCTTTCCATCAGTCTTCACACAAAAAGAAATTATAGCCCAACATACCAAAAAAAACTACTGCAAAAGACAAACTAGAAACAAAAATCAAAATAAGCAAGAAAATGGTAAGCAAACACCTATCCGACTTTGACAAATATAAATTACCAGGACTCGACAGTTTACATCCCAGAGTTCTGAAGGAACTGGCATATGTTATCTCAAAACCATTGCACCATATCTTTCAAAAATCCTGGAGCACCGGAGAAGTACCTGAGGATTGGAAAAGGGCTGATGTGGTTCCCATCATTAAAAAAGGGGGGGAAAAACAGACCCAGGAAACTACAGACCATTCTGTTCTGTTCTGTTCTATTCTATTCTCCTCTGAGGAAGAGACACTGATCTAAGAGAAGGGTGGTTAGCCAAACCCCTGAACATGTATTCCAGGTACCTCTGAAAGAAGGGTAAACCAAAGACCTAGTTTTTTGAAGGTTACTAGAACCTAGATTATTTTGTCTGCTTGTCTGTGGCACTGCTGGATTGCAGGTTACGACTCCCCAAATGCCAAGAACAGCCTTTTTCAACTGAACTTTTTAACTTGGAGGAATGTTTGAAATAATTCCCAGGTCTCAAAATACTGCAAAAATATGATACTTGTACAAAAATAGTATAAAAAATATGAAAACCTCAGAATACAATTCAATTCAAAGCAAACAATCCATATTTTACAACATTCACAGCAAAGCGGCAGGATAGCTGTGGGTAAAACTTCCCACCATTGTGAGCACCAACATTGTGTAATAGACAAAATTCTAAAACAATGGTTGTTGTTTTTTTCCCAATCACATCTCTCACAGAACCCTTTGCAACCTATCCTGGAACTTGAAAGTTCCATGGAATTCCAATTGAGAAAGGCTGGCCTACAGTGTGTCCTGATATAAACCCAGGTTAAATTCTACATTGTTAGGATTTCATGATTGCATTGGGAGTACAGAAGCCCTAGAGATTTGCCATATATTCACATGAGCATAATTTCCAAACTGTGACATGATTAATCAATACAGTATAAAATACACAATATGTCAAAACAATTTTCAGGCAATGTTCTTAGCGTCCTAATTTTCCTGTGAATACCCCTAAATAGCAACACATCATTACAGTTTGAATGTTTTCCTTCATCTCTTTCCATCCTCAGTTGTGACATGTCCTCCTCAAGGCTGAAGTTTGGCAGGGTCAGAGGGCAGAATTAATACATTGCAATCTATAAATAGTCTAAAATCAAAGTCAGGAGACCTCACGAGCAGAGGAGATGATATCCAGACCAAGAGCCATTCAGGGATGAATTATGAAAAACTAGTCAAAATAGCAACCCCACATTTATTTTCTCTTCTGTCTTAATTTTTTTAACATATTTTTTCTTACTCATTTTCTGCACTAACCCCAAAAAGGAATCGCATGATATATGTATATCTTTGTTAAATTTAGCTGCCCAGAATATATGATTGTGGTAACAAATAATTCTTGTGAAATAAATAAATGTAAAATTGATTTAATGCATACCTTGTATTGAAGACAAGCTTCTGGAGTTTATAAAAAGTCACTAGTATTTTCATGATTAGTGAAACAATAATTTACTAATTTATAATTTTACAGGGTAAAACGTGAAAACAGGATGACAAATCAGTTTCCATTATCTTTAATAAGCTAATATCAGTCTCATTATTTGTACTATAAATTCCCAAAATTAAGTTGCATTGTTAAGTAATTTATTTAGGCAACAGTTCTAATTAATGCAATTTCTCTCATATAAGTTATATGGCATTTCTCGTACTTAATAATAATGTTTTTAATTCATATGCTGCCCGACTCCCAGCGACTTTCAGCTTGCAATTGCCTTTGATATAAGTCCCATTTTTATAACAAGACAAATACTAATATGTCAAAACATTAGGTTCACCTTACAATAACAATTAGGACCAGAATTGTCATTGTAAGTGGTTGCAGTCATAAGCTGAGTTGGACCTAATTTTATGACAATTTTTACAGTGCTCATTAAGCAAATCATGGCCATTAAGTGAATCACACATTTATTAAGTGAATCACACAGTTGCGCAGCATTCAGATTTCCAACCCAAGCGGGCAGTTTTCCATCTGACAAACTTAGTATCTTTAACCACTGAGCCATTGTGTTCCCCCCCCCATGTTTGTGGATACCTCTTGGTAATTTTTTTTTAAAATCTACTTCTCGACATCATAACAGAATGTTCAGATGTTCCACAAATCCCCAGTACCTTGTTGAACTTTATTCAACTCCGCTAACTTAAATTACTTTCTTGTGCAAAACAGAGAAAATCCAATTTTGCTACATGGTTTTTCCTTTCCACTTTGGTTTGCACTTATAATCTTGAATTCAAGGGCTCTTCTTAGTAATGAGGCCAGGGAGTCGTGCTGGCTAACACATGTTATGTTAATACACGGCATGTTAAAGAAAGCAGTTGGTGGATTCCCCTGACTTCCTTTGTCATTAGCCAGTGGAAAAATCACCCACCCCCCATCTCTCTCCTTAATACTGTATGGGGTGGGTCTGAAGCTAGAGGAAAATTATATATTAGTATATTTTTACATGCTGCATGCAACAAGCAAAACAATAAAAACGTAGCACAATATAAGCCAATTTCAACAGTATAAGCATATAATAATCAATTTTAATATTTTGTAATCCGAGCCCTACTATAAATCCTTATCAAGTATTATCAACTGCAATGATAATTTGCTTCATAAAAGGTCCTGGAATGAGAAATGTGTTAAGGACATACCTCAAGAGATGGAAGTCTAAATAACTGTTCAAGAAGCCTTAGCATCAAAGCGTAGGAAATAAAGAGGAGTTAATGCTAAAATGTGAGTTTGTTGTTCTAACCAGCAGAGTTAGCCATAAGTCAAACCTTATGCTAACCTTGCACATTGTACATCAGTGTGTCCAAAGGGCACCTGATTGCCACCTGAAGGTGACATTCCACAATATTACTAAGCCTGTGTTTAAAATCAGCCCAATTATCAGTTAATAGTTAGATTTGCTTTGAAGGTGTCCTTGGAAAATATGTTAACCTAACCTTGTTTTTTATATATTGTATACATGGTTGGTAAAAGCAGGTTCCTTTGTTACTCCCAGATTCTGCTGTCAGGGTGTAGACAGATTTCTTTCTCTCCCCCCACTTGCCCCCCCCATGCAAGCTGACATGAGAATTTAAAATTTACCCATTTGCCTGAAAAATTTCAAACAGCTGCCAATCTTCTGTCTGAAAGGGAATTGCTTTCAAATCCATGCTGTGAAAAAGGGGAAGATAGCAGTAGGGAAGGGAAAACATTCACTACTGGGGCCTAAAGCATGCCAGTTTGGTGTAGTGATTAGAAACTTCAGGCTAGAAACCAGGAGACTGCGAATTCTAGTCCCACCTTAGGCACAAAGCCAGATGGGTGACTTTGGGCCAGTCTCTTTCTCCCAGTCCTAGGAAGCAGACAAGGACAAACCATTTCCAAAAACCTTCACCAAAGAAAGCTGCAGGGATCTTTTTTTCCAGACAGTTGCCAGGAGTCAACACTGACTCGAAGACACGCGCACGCACACACACAAAGTGCCTGCCAAAGAATTAGGGTTCAAAGTGATGGCCAGCAAAGGATCCTTGAAGTATTTGTTTTAATTCTGGGCATGTGAATACTCCAGGCTCTGTGCCAAAGACAGAGAGCATCTGGAAGTAGTCACACATCTTCTGAAAATTCCCTTGGTTCTGAAATGGACAATTTCTTCACTGCAAACAGAGTCATAGTCACTGAAAAATAAATAATGACAACTGTCACCAAATGAAATCGAATATGTTGCTGGGAACTTAACTTTTAATCCTGTCGTCCAAGCAGGGTAAGCATTTACTGGAGAATTAACCCCTTGAATTCCATGGAGGGCAGACTTGAGCAGTACAAATATCCCAGATCTGTAAGGGACGAGATCCCAAACTTCCTTTACAGTGGTGGCTGCTGTCATATTATGAACCCAGATTGGGTTTAAAAGGACAGGAAGCACTATTCTTAAACACAAGATAGAAAATAGGCTGGTATTCTGTTTTTTATTGGTTTATTTAATTTATATGCCGCCCATCTCACTATGTACTGACTCTTTTAACAATCAAAGTTTCTTTTGCTTGAAAATCCAATAAACCAAAGTTAGACTATAAAGGGAAAAGCAATAGAGCAGTTTTGCCCAACGGGTTTAACAATCTTGAGGTCATTTTCCATTCCAATGGTATTATTCCCATAGCTGCTATTTTCCAATTTTGTAAATGGAAAAAGGAAAATGTTTTTGATTCAAGCTTAGCATAGAGTAGAGATTCAGAAGAGATAGGGTGGTAATCCATGCTGATGCCATCTATAGAAACAGTCAAAAAGTCAAAAGAAGATTGTTGTTTTAATTACATTTTCATGGGAAACAACTTGAAACAACTGTTGTCAGAATGTCTTTTTGTCCAGCTTCCTGACACAAAAAAAAACCCACAGAAATTGATCAGAGAGCAACAAAGCAATGATTCACTTTAACACTGAAAAAAACAAAACAAAAAAAACCCAAACCACTTATCTGCAATTGGCTTGAAATTGGACTTTCTCCTTAATACACAGGGTAATGCACACTATTGCATTTGGCAAGCTGCCAGCATGTTCAAAGTAAAATAACAGAGTTTTTTTCATTTAATATGCTGCCAAACCTCACAATCATTCAGAGTATACCCAGGATAAGAACATAAGAAGAGCCATGCTGAATCAGGCCAAAGCCCATCGAGTCCAGCATTCTGTGTCACACAGTGGCCCACCAAATGTACATGGGGATCTTGAGCAGAAAGAGAAGGCAAAACCCTCCCTTTCCCTTGACCCCCAAACAAATGGTACTCAAGGGAATCCTGCCTGCCTCAACCAACATAGAGGCGGCACATGGACATCTGTTTTAATAACCACCAATACACTTTGCATCCATGAATCTATCTAGCCCTGCCTTGAAGCTGTCAAGGCTGACAGCTGTCACGACCCCTTCAGGAAGTGAATTCCATAAATCAACGACCCTCTGGGTGAAGAAATATTTCCCTTTATTTGTCCTCACTTTCTTAGCTATAAGCTTTAGGGAGTGCCCCCTTGTCCTGGTATACACATACCAAAGCCTAAAACAGGAATAAACAAAAACAAAAATATATTTTGCATTTTACAACTTCCAACCCTGAAACACATAGAACAGAACACACTGTTATAGTTACTTATTACCTACACAAAACACCCAACACAAGCTATGACTTCTACTTTTTTGATAGTAAAGATTATTGTTAAATCACTTAATTTAGACAAGTAAGCAGTGGTCGCTGTGGAAGTCTCTCTCTCTCTCTCTCTCTCTCTCTCTCTCTCTCTCTCTCTCTCTCTCTCTCTCTCTCTCTCTCTGTGTGTGTGTGTGTGTGTGTGTGTGTTTGTGTGAGTGAGTGAATGAATGTATACATGGAAGTGGTGTAGAATGACAAAAACAACATCACATTGATGCAGTGCAAACCCTTCCCTTTTGAATGTGTTATGATGTTGCATAAGCTTGTGGGGTGACAGTGTGGGACTGCCTTCTTTTTTACAAAAGTGTCACGTTTCTGTGGAAGCACATGGAAAGAAGCAAGTAAGAGGAATCTTTGCCAGTTTTTGTGTTTCGCTGTGGCAATATTTACAGTTATAACGTTTGTTAATATTATTTGGACCAGCAGCATTTTCAGTTTCTGAGACACTTGAGATACTAGAACAACTTGATAAACTCCTTTAAAACTAAAAAAATATATTGGTTTTTATAGATATTTATTATCAATAAATCAATTTTATATAGAGATGCTCTGAAATGAGTGGAATAAAGAATTAGATGCTCATAGCTAGCCTTAGACAATGGGAGAGTGTCTTTAACTTCTATAGCAAGAGTGTCAATGGACCTCAAACTGTGACTTCTACAACAAAAAAATATTTAGAATTTATTGGACTCTATTACATTTGTATAGAAAAAGACTGTCAGTATTTTGTTGGATGATGTTTGTTTTAAGCAATCAGGTTTTTTTCAACGTCTTGTGTTTCAGGAAAAAGTTAGTAGATTATATGAATAATCAAAAGCTAAAATTTTCAGAGGATAATATTCTCTTGAACTATACCTAATACATTGAATCTGACAATGGGACAAGCATTGGAAAGTTAAAAGTATGGCTTCTTTCACCCAATGAGTTGAAGACTCGATTGCACTTGCCACCTATGAGTGGATTGCCTATAAACCTTTGCATGGACAATGAATGTGAGCCTCATTTATACTGTATAGAAAAACAGTAGGTTAAGAAAAAGATAGCTAAAAAAAAAAAAGAAAGAAAAAGATAGCTATATAAATGCATCAGAGATACATGTACTTGAACAATATTTACCTTAGATAGGTATATATAGAACTGTAATTGCTAATTCTTATAACAATATATTATAAACTGTTTCTTTTTTGTTGTATTTTTTTCACTTTTTTAAGGCAATTTTTTTGAGCTTTTGTGGGTTTTTTTAGAATGTATCTGTCACAATTATTGTGGGGTTTTGTTCCTTTTCTTTTTCTGTTACTATTTTAAAAGCAATAAATAAATAAATGTTTCATCATGATCATGCAGAGATCCATGAATTTTGATGTGGTACTCTATCTTATTCAAATAAATCCAGGATGGCATCTATCAATACTTCAATGGAATTGCTTCAACATGCTTGTTCTTTCGTCACCCCTCTGCTCTCCTATTCCCACTCATATTGTCTGAACCAATAGCAGCAGGAGCAAAACTGATCTTTGCTATTTTATTGGATATCTTGGAAAAACAATTGAAACCAAGCCAGATACAATTAATAAAACAAGTTGGGCACAGAACATGAGACGCTTGGAACACTCAAAATAATGCTGTTTGAAATGGTCTTATTTTGTTTAAGCTTGGAACAAATCCAACGTGCCTTGTTCTGAGGTTGAGACAACATAGGAGTTTGTTCTCAGTTCCAACAATCAATTTAATTTATATCAATCGAAGATCAAGAACAGACCAAAAAAACCTAAGATAAAATGATATTTAAATACCAACAATATAATATTACTCAATAAACCTTGAGATGTTTTTTTAAATTATAGGTGGCCCTCACTTACCAAGCACAATAGAGAGTGGCAACTCTGTCACTAAGAGCACACTCATTAAGTGTTCCATGAGTTTTGGTTGTGGTAATTAAGTTAATCACCTCAGGCGGTTAAGCTGTGTGGCTGCTTCAGTGCTGCCACGTGCATGCCACTGCACTGCTGTTGTCAGCCATGGTCACGTGATCATCATTTCCAATGCTCCCTGCCAGTGTCCTACAAGAAAAGTCAATGAGGAAGCTGCTAGGAAGTGGGAAGTCACTCCCACTGCTTTTTTCTGCCTGCCTGTGGTCATTCTTTTCTCCGTTTTGGTAAGGAAATAGCTCTGAAATGATGACCAAACAGATCACGGGTTGTCTAATAAAAACTATATCTGCTAATCTAACAGGTAAACAGTAATAATCATAACCAAAGTATCTCTTCCGTAGATTACTTTTTGGCAACATCAGTTGAAGATGCAGCAAAAGTAATCTAGACTCTCACCACAATGGAGAGAAAGTGTTAATTTTCCTACACAAAGGTCCCAATCTAATTCAGATCCACTGTATTTCACTTGAATAAGAAGCCACATAACTGCTAGTTATGTATTTAAAGTAATGTGTAGTTTAATGTCCGCATTCTTATTGGTGATCCATTCTAAAGCACTCTCGAGAAATTCTTTCTTGCCCCCACCCACGGAGATGGAATTATTCACTCTGTAATTTCAGTAAATTCTGAAAGCTTTATTATTATAGTTTATTATTTTCTTCCACCAATTTAATTTCAGGTAAGAAAAATGGTGCATGGGAGAGTCAGAGCAAAAAGTAGAACAAATCTCCCATTATAAGGAAATTACATGCAATGAAATTCTGTCAGAGGTTTTTTTTTAATTAAAAGGGATTTATGACAGAATGGGGGGGGCATTTATTGTTTTCTTTAGTTTTTGATCCTCCAGAAGTTCCAGGCAATATAGCATATGTCCTCCTCTGTCTCCAACACAATAACTTTGCAATGTAAATTGGGCTCGGATGGACGGATTAGTCCAGGGGAGCCAAAGTTGCCTATCCCTGGACTAGTCCAAAGTCACCCCATGAACTTTCATGTCTGAGGCTGGAGTTTTCAATCCTAGGCCTACACTTTAATCATTGTATCACTCTATTAATTAGTCCATTTTTCAGGCAGCTTTCTTTTCCTTCAAAATACATATTTTTCCCCAACCTGGAATATCCAGCGATATATTCAGAGGACTGCAGGGGAAAACAGATGATGTATCCAAGCTTAGCTACAGTTGAAGTAGTGTTACCCTGCCTCTGACTTGCATTTACCATCTTAAAATGTCTAGTTGCACCATTCATTTGCACATTTTTATCCTAATCTACTCGTGTCAGAAGTTATTTCACCTTACTTTAGTGCAGAACTAATGCTGCGAGTGAGATTTTGAATACAAAAACAGATAATATGAAAAAGGTTCAGTTCTTCTTCAAAATCAGAACACAAGACAGTACTTTATGTTAAGAAAAGAGAGCTTGTTGGGTGCATTTGTTGCATTGGTTTGCACCCTTTGAAATCAATTTTCTCAGCACAGTAAATATTTCACAACATATAATGCTTTTTTATTAAATATATATATAGAGAGAGAATGTAAAATTATAAACTGTTGAAAGAACCCTAAATATTTACAGCGAGGAAGGAAGGAAGGAAGGAAGGAAGGAAGGAAGGAAGGAAGGAAGGAAGGAAGGAAGGAAGGAAGGAAGGAAGGATTCTATATAACACATTTGTTTAGTGTTACCAAGAAATGCTGACTCCAGCCAGGGGAATCCAACTGAAACCCCATGACTATGAGGAAGAAAATATGAGACAAAACTTCACATGTCTTTGAGCATCCTCATGAAAATGATCCTTATGTCAGCATAATTTTTGAAGTTTGGCAGATTTTGATTCCAAGAAAAAAAACAACTTTATGGTCGCAATGACAAAGATAACGTTGTAATTTTAGAAATGACTTTGACAGGAGCCATCAACTTTTTTCAGCTAGTGATCACAGTTGCCACTTTAAGGGCAAATCATTTGGTGTTTAGCAATAATGTCAACCTTCACAGAGAATCACCAAATTTTTAGACTAACTTTTGTACAAAAAAATTAAACCAAAATGATGTATTTATTTTATTATTATTATTATTATTATTTATTAAATTTCTATGCCGCCCTATTCCGGGAACTCAGGGCGGCTTACATTTAATGGGCTAATGGGGTAGTTTTGTCAATGTCATGTCAACACTCAAGCTGTAGGAGATATCCTGGCTATTGATTGGTTTTTACTGCAATTCAAGGAGCTAGTTATAAAGTCCAGTATGGCTGAGTCTTGGATGCATTTGTTCTAGTCTGTTCTAAAAAGCTTTTGGTCCTGATGATCAGATTCATCAGCACTAGATGTGTAGTTCTACTACAATAATGTGAATTGATATGATAGTATTTTTATATATAATTCTGCACTGGTTTACTGCCTTGTTTTTTGTGCATCTCCTAGAGTCTTTTAAAACTAGGTGGTTTGGAATGTTGTAAATAAATAAGAATTTTGAACTATTTAGCAGGCCTGGCATAGGTCACTATTTTTTCTTGCAAAAAGTATACAACAGGGGGTGTCAAACTGCCAGCCCGTGGGCCAGTTACATCATATGGAGGCCATGCCCACCCCAACTCCGGCAATGCAAAAAAAGTCGTGATACGTTACGACACATCATATGATGTGGCGAGTTTGACACCGTGGTATACAACAATGGTGGACTTGTTGCATTTCCAGAACATCTTTTTTAATTAATGTGGATTTGTTTTTTAAAAAGTAATGTTTTATAAAGTCTGAAAGAGAAATATTACAAACTTCTATAGTTGTGTTTTGCTTTTTTGCTTTTCATAGGTACAGTACTGTCTAATCAGAATGACTTCAAAAATTTGATTGCATTTTGGGAGACATCTCTTGACTACCTTCATCCAGAAATGATGGTTTACAAAACAAGTAGAACAAGCTCTGGAGCTGGCTTCTTGCTCTTGTGACTAGAAAGGATGGCTGCTTAAAAATGGAGCAATTGGCCCTTATAGTCTATAGCAGTGTTTTTCAATCATGGCACCTTAAAGAGGTGTGGGCCTGAACTTCTAGAATTCTCTAGTCAGCCTTGCTGGTTGTGGAATTCTGGGAATTAAAGTCCATATAGTTTAAAGTTGCTAAGGCTGAGAAACACTGTTCTACACTGTAATAGAGTACATATCCTCTTTGGCCCAATCAGTAACTGCACAGATGCATGAAATATTTATTTGAGAATAAAAGGCATTGCAGAGGCAGCAAGAATTTAATGCTATTTGCTTCATTCCTTGTATGTACAGTATTTTCCTAAACCTGCACAACTACATGGAAAAGATGCATGTATTTTAAGGAGCTGCCAACACATTCAGAAAGAGAACCCCTGTAAAATTGAAAGCACCTTGCCAGCAGCAACTGGCAAGGGCCTTGTCAAAGAAAGTTAAGATGACAGTTGCACTAATGCGAAGCTCCATCTTTGGTTTGCATGGGCAATGTTGATGTTTGTCTAAAAAGGATGGGGCTTTGATTGTGCTGCTGCAACCTTTATCATGATGTGTTTTTGATCCTTCTAAGGACACTGCTCAACTTGGCCTGTTCATTTTTTATTAGTCCATAATTCTGATGGCACTCATTCTATTACAATAGAAGGGACTGGGTTCTGTGATGGTTCATTGCCATGGAAGAATGGAGAAAACTGTAGAGGTAAGAAGCATCTATTAGGTCAGGAGTGTCAAACTGCTGGCCCACGGACCAGATGCATCGTAGTGAAACCACACCCACCCCATTGCCGGCAATGGCACAAAAGTTGCGATACGTCACGACACATCACGTGATGTTGTGAGTTTGACATCCCTGTATTAGGTGCAAGGAGCTCCACAGAAATCTAATGCAGAAACAGAAGTGGTTGGTGTCTGATTCCAACATATATAATGCAGGAACAATAACTAAATGGTATAACCTCCAGATAATATGCAATCTATATGTAAATATAAATGCAAATGCAATCTGTGGACTATGCATATTTTGAAAACAATTTAGAAAAAATTCTTTGAGACATTGCTGAGCATAGGACCTTTCTGTTGTGCATTAAAGCTTTTAAGAATCACATTAATTTTATGAATGGATTCTTTAAAGCAGCCACTTCATTTTTCACTCTCATGCAAAAACCTAAAAAAGAAGATTAACTGCATTAAGCAATAGCAGGGAGATGCTAGATTTGACCTTGCATGAAGCCCAGAAAACTTTTTGAATACTTTTTGAAGTATATACAGTCATAATGCATATGTTACAAATCATCCTACATCTTCATTGATCAATACAAAGCAAACCAGCATCCATTGTGTTGTACTATTTAATGCTTTAGGATGTGCAAATTTAAAAATATTGTGGGAAGTCAGCCCCCCCCCCAGAGAAAGAAATATTAAAAGGGCAGAATATTATATTTCCTCAGAGGATCTTGAAGAGGCAGAAAAGCATGCCCAGTTTTCTTAATAGCCTCAAGTCTCCCTCCCCCAGGCAGAAACCAGCTCTGTAGAAATGCAGATATAAATAATCCATTCAGGAAGGTTGGAGTCCTGCAGCTATTAGTTTAGGAAGACAGACACTTAAAATCTACATTCCCCACCCAAACTCTAAGACAGGACATAATAGGATTAACCCACAGATGCCAAAGGGGCACACTCAGACTCAGGTTAAAGTACATGACACAGGAAATTCAACGCCTCAAACAGGAACAGGAAACAACTCCAAACAAAATCCCAGAGGGTATAAAACCCACTCTCTACTACATGTGGTCTCTCTTTTCTTCCAGAGCCATCTTTCTGTCTGGCTCTCCTCTTCAATAAACTGCAACTTTCTAAAGCAGTCGCCATATTGTTTATTCCCGGTTTGGACTGGACCCTGATGAAGACTTTTCCTCCAACAATATGATTGTGGTACTATAAATATAATTTGTTATAAGGGTAAAAATGCAAAAACAAACCACAGTCAGTATCTAGAGGCAGAGTATGGTTTAGGAGATGATGAGATAATTTTGCATAAATTAATTTACACTCAGGTTTGGAAATGATTGACAGTTTTGGAATGTTAAACAAAAACCAGTGACTTTCCAGCCTTTTATTTTCATAAAATATATAGAATGTATTTCCATCTTGACATTTGCTTTAATATCTTATCTCTATTAGACAATATATTGTATTAATTGACTGATTTAAAATGTGGAGCTATAAAAGGAGAGACAGTGAAAATCTTACCAGAATTGGATCTCATATAAATTGAAAAGTTGACATATTCTGCAAAAACAAAAAGCTAATAGTTGATGGACAACTTTAAAAATACTGTCAAATAGAAAAAGTTGATTTTTTGGAAATATAAGGCATCTGCTCTTGGATTGGCTTCATCCTTCTGCAATGCCACAGTGACATCTCCATTGAGCAGATTAAATCCATTTATTTTCAGTTCAGATACAGATCAAAATAATCCATTCCCCCATGGTGTCTTTGGATTTGCACTGGAGCTCTGCAGAATTTGGGGGCGAATCAGTTCACCTTAGAAGAAAACCATAGTTTCTATATATTTCCTGACTCATAAGCTGTTCCCCATTCCCCATAGAAGCTAATCTGCCTCATCACCCCATTAAGCTTTCATTGGTCTTCGTAACTGGAAGTTTTGCTTTTCCTTTTCACAGTAACCATTTGAATTTTTCTAAAGGCCAATGAAAAAGCACAATGAATTACCGATGTGAGGTATGCTGAGATCTTGTATGCATGCCAATTTTCAGTCTCTTAATGATCAGGAGTGCCACTTGGGCCATGCTGTGTGCTTGTTATTTCAAGATAGGTTTTAATGGGGACAATTAAGAAATATTTCTGAGACCCCTGGAAATGAAAATGGTAGCTATTGTGTCCTGAGCCTGCTGAAGCATTCAGCAGGCTCAGAAATGTTGCAAATGTTGCAAGATGCATTGAGAGAGGTTGCAGCTGAAGAAGCAGCGGGCGGCGCTGTGAAGGCTTTGCGGCTCGCCAGAAACCCTCCAGCCACCGTGACCGTCCATTAAGAGGTCGCTAGAGAAGATCCAGAAACGGATCCTAAAGAGGTGGATAGGCTACACCAGCCAGCTGAGAGAAGGCCGAAGAAGCATCCAGACAAGGCTTCAGCATCTCCTTAGTGCTTCGGGTGTGGAGGTTAAAAGGTTGCAGTTTGGGGTTAAAGTAGCCCCTGGCATATTATTCCAAAGTGTCATGGAGCGCACACTTCGTGGTATTCCTGGGGTCTGTCTCTATTTTTTTTTTTTTTTGGTCTGTCTCTATTTTGATGACGTCCTCATTGCTGGGGAGTCATCTCTAAACTTAGCTGAGAGATTAAGGGCTGTCTTGCTTCATTTCCGCCAAGCGGGTCTGAAACTGAAGCATGAAAAGTGTAAGACTGGAGTCACTTCCACTGAATTCTTAGGTTTCAGAATTGATGCTCAAGGCATCCATTCTGCTGAATCAAAGCTTTAAGCGATTTAGCATGCCCCAAGCCCCAAGTCCAAAAGCGAGCTGCAAGCTTTCTTGGGGCTCTTAAATTTCTATCACGCATTTCTTCCACACAAGGCTGCAGTGGCAGAGCCGCTACACCGGCTCTTAGATAAACAAGCTCCATGGCAGTGGACTAAAGTCCATGAAAGGAGTTTCAATGAGGTTAAGGCCTTGCTCTCTTCAAATGCTGTATTAGCGCATTTCAATGAGCAATTGCCTGTGTGCATTGCATGTGATGCATCTCCTTATGGGGTGGGAGCAGTACGTAGCCACCTGAAGGCTGATGGGACACAAGTCCCTGTGGCCTACTACTCAAGGACTCTGTCATCTGCAGAGCAGAATTATGCTCATATTGATAGAGAAGCCTTGGTCATAATGGCTGGCATAAAGAAATTCCATGATTTCTTATATGGCTGCCACTTCATTGTCTACACAGACCATAAGCCTCTGCTGGGTTTGTTTACTACTAACAAACAGACACCACACATTATTTCTCCACGTATGCTGAGATGGTCCATTTTCCTGTCAGCATATGACTACACGCTAATTCACAAACCTGGAAAAGAGATGGGTCATGTAGATGGCCTCAGCAGATTACCTCTAAAACAGATAGAGGCAGATCCTGCTCCTGCTATTAATATTCTTTCATTCAGGAATTGCCTGAATCTCCCCTCAATGCTAGGGACGTGGCTGCTGAAACTGCCACTGATCACACGCTCACATGCGTGCTGACATGGGTGTTGTCAGGATGGCCTGACACGTGTCCAGATACGGAGTTTCAAAGCTTCTGGCAAAGGAAGCACGAACTTTCCACTTTCAAGGGGTGCCTGTTATAGGGTAGTAGGGTAGTCATTCCAGCCTCATTAAGGTCTAGATTCTTGCTCTCTCTGCATGAGGGACATCCAGGCATAGTAAGGATGAAAGTGCTTGCGCGCAGCCATCTCTGGTGGCCTGGGCTCGATAAAGCCATCGAGGTCCAGGTCCACAGGTGCCAAGTGTGCCAGCAGTCAAGGTCTAAAATGCCTCAGGCCCCAATACATAGGTGGGAGGAAACACAAACCCAGTGGTCACGGGTACATATAGATTATGCTGGGCCCTTTGAGGGGCAATTCTTCCTTCTCCTCGCTGACAGCCAATCCAAGTGGCTAGAGGTTGTTCCTGTTTCCTCCACTACTACTGCCAGGACCATCCAGGTGTTGAGAGGGATCTTCGACTCACATGGACTTCCAGATGTCCTGGTTTCAGATAATGGCCCCCAATTTACCTCTTTTGAATTCCAGGCTTTTCTTCAGGCCAACTTGATCCGGCATGCGACTTCTACTCCCTTCCACCCATCTTCCAATGGCCAGGCAGAGAGGATGGTGCGCACTACCAAAGATCCTCTAAAGAGACTCACGGCAGTTGGCATCACAGGTTAGCTGGTTTCCTTCTTGCACATCGCACCACACCTTGCACAGCCACAGGGAAGAGCCCAGCAGAACTCCGCTGGGGTTGCCGCCTCATCACGAAACTGGACAGGTTGCACCCAGACCGGGTGGCTTCACAGGTGTCACAGCCATGGGCACCTAGGAGACTACAGGTGGGCAACCCAGTCTGGGCAAGGAACTATGGACCTGGACATCTCTGGGTCACAGCAGTGGTATGCAAGGTCTCTGGGCCACTGTCATACGAAGTGGCCTTGGACGATGGGCACGTCATCAGACGACCCATTGACCAACTGCGTTGGAGGCTCTCCAGGCTCTCCATGCCTGGCTCATCTCTCGGGGGAGGAGGACCATAATTTGCATTCTGGGCCACAGTCTCCCAGCTCCAGCGGTTTCTCACACGCTAATGCACATGTCCCAGTGAAAGAATGGGGGCATTCTCATAATTCAGCTATTGCTCCCAACAGGGAGTCTCCAGAAAGGGGGTCATCCCGCACATCAGTTATTGCTCCAGACAGGAAGTCGCACTGGGGGTATCCACACATTTCAGCTAATGCTCCAAACAGGGAATCCCAAGGAAGGGGGTTTGCCATGGAGGTGGCTCCTGACTCTGGCACCTCCGACTCATACATGGGGGCCATGGGGTATTGGGGCACATCCGCCACTCAGGCCACTCCAGCTGTTGGTCTTGGGCTCGAGGGACAGTGCTCCCAAGAGGAGTCCATTGTGGATTTGGAGAATACCACCCCACCATGGGACTTGGAGAATTCCATCCCCCCCAAGGAACTCTGGCTTGGTCTTAGAGGGTCCAGCCAGTCAGCATCTGGGTGGCTTACCTGGGTCTTTGGGGCATCAAAGTCCTGGTCTGCATAGCCTGGCAGGCGAGCTGGCAGGCCAGGCACACTCACTAGCCATCAGAAGGTCACAATGGACCAAAGGCCCACCTAAACATCTTGAGGACTATGTTAGGTTTCTGTCAATTCTAAGGGAATCTTACTAGTCCTTAAACAAGATGCAGAACAAAAGACTCAGTGAAGGGGTGTTATTTTCAGCTTATTATTTGTTCTATTCTCTTTCTGAATGTTTGTATATATAAGAGTGCTTGCCTGTGTGCATGCAATTGTGATTTCCATTAACCCCCAGTCCCTTGAACACATGTACCTATGCTGTCACATTATAAGGTATATTGTTTTATCTAGGGGGGAGGGGTGTTGTGTCCTGAGCCTGCTGAAGCATTCAGCAGGCTCAAAAATGTTGCAAATGGTCCCGGGCAGACCAAAAGCTGCCTGGGACCAGACTGGCTGTTGCCAGCCTTGTGCGCATGTGCAAGGCGTGAAAACAGCCAGATTCCTATTGGCTGACGTTGTCCGGGTTTAGGACAGTATAAAAGGCCTGCATGCCTTTTGGTTGTTGCTTGGTTGTAAGGAGAAGTCAATAAAGAAAGCTTGATGTTCACCATGTGTCTTCGTTTAATGCCTGCGACCCAAAAACATAAAAGTAGCCACACGGAAGAAATTTGCAGATCTGTCTAGAGAGAATGCAGCTACAGGATTTGTCTTTGTTAATAAATCAACTGAGCAGCTGGAGGATTTTGATAATAAAAGATACTATGACAAATGAAGACATTGAGGTAAAAATTAATTCTATTAAGGAAAAAAAAGGAACTGTGTTATTTAAAAAGCATCTGTAAGATGGGCTACATAATGCTTCCTTTCTTGAGTCATTTGCCAGCCTTTCCTTATCCTAGCCTAGAACAAGTATATGCTGTGTGCAAGTAAAACAAATTAGAGATTTGCAGAGAGCAGGACTTGCAATAAAAGTATAAAGAAATACTATTCTGAAATAAGCTTTTCTTACTACAGCTTACACTCTGAATTTTCTTGACAATTAAACTACTTTAATTATGGAGGGGATTGTTACCTACTGTGGGCTGGCTTGAGGTAGAGAGTGGATGTTCTAGATAAGGGAAATGTCAAGGTTTGTGTTGCATTAAATGCATGACCTCATTCAACAAGTCTGCATTTTTCAAAACATCATTGCAGGGAGCTCACCAGACTCAAGGCTATGGGATGTGTGATGGTGTGTGTGTGTCTCATTTTCTCTGTTCCAATTAAAATACTTCCTATTTGCTGCAGGAAGAGTATTGCTTTGTTATTTCTTCCTCACTCTTGTGAAGGTATTCAGGCTGCTATTCAAATGGAGAAAAAAATCAGTATGTATTAAAGCAGTAATAGATAAAGTGGAAGCCCATTAATTGCTTTTTTTCTCATTCCTGCTGGAATGTGTAAGGGAAAAGCCAGATGTAAAGCCTCTGCTTGTGTGTGCAGAAGCTCCCGGGTCCAATCCCCAATATCCCATGGGTAGGTCTTGGAAGGTATCTGATCTATAACACTGCAGTGCCACCATACTATTCATCATGGCTTTGTTCTTCAAGGCAATCTTCCAGTCTTTGAAGTGCAGAAAAGTTTATCAGCTTCATTGCTGAACTCTACTCTGACTCAGTAGGCCAAGAAGTGGCTCTCTCCTGACAGTTTTAACATTAAGTTAAGAGGAAGCATTGATGGATTTCTCTGACTTTATTTGCCTTTCCACCCAATGTGACTAGATCACAGGACAAACATCAACCCATTTATTTAAAGTGGGCTGGGCAGAGGAAGGCACAAGTTTACAGGAGGTTAGACTGTCATGTTTATCCATCTGGCAACACTTGCCCTATTTTTGCACAATGGAAAATGGTGGGTATGATTAAAGGGTTTTGGTCATGGATTTAGTGCTGCTTTGGAGTAGCACTAAACTCATGCTCAAAAGGAGCCCGAACAACAGCTTGTTGAACTTCTTTAAATATACTAGTGAAAAATATGTTTTCCCTAATGTGGATTTTCTGTTTTGTGGTTCCTCCTTCTTCCCCTTCTCTCTCCTGCTTTCCTACTGGACCAAATCCTTTAGAAATCTGCAGAGGACAATAAACTTAAGTGCAAGGCTCCAGATTTGCAAGAAGTACGCTCCATGGAGGAAAGGTTTTGGCAGTAGGAACATACCCTGGGCTTTGGGATTGTAAGATTAGTAAACAATTTTTCCCCAATCCTATAAAGCACTACTCAGCATTAAACTAAGCTTAATGAAGTTTTCTTATCAATTTAACAAACAGTTCTTCTAGGCTGCTTCTCTCCTTCTCACAAATGGCCCCCAGAGAAGTCAGATGTCTGTCCCTTCATACAGACCAGGCCAAATTGACATGGAAACCAGTGCCAAGTGACTGGAGGTGCCCATAGAACCCCATGCCAGCCAATAGGAGCTGAAGAGATGCCAGCCCAACTGCACCGTCACCAATATTGTTGAGGAGACATTGTATATTGTTTGAGAGCAAGGCTTGTGTTGGGAAAAAAATGGAAAATGCTACTTTTAAAGTGGGACAGATAAATGTTAATGTTTTCTGCTTTCTCAATGGGCTGAGACACCAATAGCTCCATGGGGATGTGACCCTTAGAAACATTTAATGAAGCATCTCCATCCTGATAGCAGCATGTGTGGATGGGCTGACTACCAATCAACCAAAGCAATGGTGATGTTAGTCAGATGAGATGTGTGTGTGTGTGGATTGGCTTAGCATATGATAAGTGTCTACATCCCTGTGTTAGATTTTGATTGAGGAAATTCACAATTAAGTTATCAGTTACGTATGAAGCTCACCAGCCAAGATATATTCTGGACTTTCTCAGCCAATGTATTTTATACACTGGTAATGCCAGTGATAATATAATGAAGCCCTTAGTTCTGTACAAATGCTCCAAGACGCTTAAAAACTAGAATAAAAACTATAAAAAATAATCAGTTTTGTATTAAGTATAGGAATATTCTTCATCCCTGAGATAATGTTTTCCCTTTTCCACAAAGCAAAGAGAAAGGATCCATACTTAAGTTGACGGAAAAGATTTTTTTAAAAGGAGGCGGGGAAAAAAAACCTTGTTCTCCTCCCCTTGTAATTTAATTTTGGATTAGGTTTTCACTTTTCCTTTATACCACATTGGAAGATATAGCTGCTTTATTACTGAGCAGTAACAATAGGATGTAAAGAACACATGAGAGAAATTCTGGGCATCATAGGCAGGTAGGAGAAGCCCCAGGGAAAATAATGTCAAATATAAACAAAGATTATTATTTCAGGGAAATTTATCATCTTGAATGTTGGAATGCAAATTAATTTTGTCTGAACTGTTATCTCCAGGGAGAGAGAAAGATATTTCTCTATCTCTTCTTAGTTGTTCCACCTGTTCTCTGGAACAGCATTTCCTCCAATATTCCAAGATCATTCCCTCAGAACATTACCCATTTTTTTCCTTTTGACTGCAGTCATGAGAAATATTAGAGGGAATTTTGTATTTTATTTATATTTGTTTTGTTTTTAGGTTTGTTTCTAGTATCAAATTTCTGTAAACTGCCTAGAGTCACTATGGTAAGACAGGCAACTATATATATTGCTTAAATAAATAAAAATTAATTCATTAATTTCTGTGGCTAATGTAAGAATAAATCTCAATAAATATTTATATCCTTAATATAATTATCTTTTAGAGCTATTGGTTATTGGGACAGGCTCTTTAAATTAATATTTAAAAGCAAAAGAGGAATAAACATTAACCTGAGTTGAACTTCAAGTTATAATGGCCCCTTTCCATGCTTCTCTTGTTCATAATTAGAATTATTTAATTGTAGTGGGAGTGTATTTTGTGTAACTCTGAGTTTTTAAAAATATTATTGGGGATGTTTCTATCTCAAATGAAATGATTTCATGACTGGGTTTTAATTGTATTTTTATATTATGTGTTTTTGACCCTTTATCATGTGTTTAAATGTTTACCTATTTCTAAATTTAGAAGACCACGAAGCAATAGTCAATCATTTAAATTAGCTCAAAATAGGTACGTTGATGGGGGGGGGAGGAGAAAGGGTGCATTTTTTCAAATTATTTTTACAAGTAAGTTTTACTGTTGAAATGCCAACCATATAAACTACTTCTTAAAATATCATGGTCCTTTCTTTTGAGCAAATTCTGTTTTAAACAAAAGTGCCATCAATACTGAAACAAGAGCCTAATGCCCTTGTGCTTTGGATTGAAACTCCCAGAAAGATGACTCAGCATTGGCTGGAAAGTCTAAAGCAATGGTGGTGAACCTATCACACACGTGTCAAAATGACATGCCATGACATTTTGGGTGACATACCTGTGTTCACCAACACCCAACAACTATTCTCAAAAGCATGCCCCATTCTCATCCCATTTTCAGAGGCTGTAGAGACCACACAAGAATGGGGTGTCCTCCAGACTCTCTGGACATTGTGCAGCCTCTGGAACCTCTGCAGTTCAGATGAGCACAGGTTACACTTTTATTCGGTTTTTGGAGACTGCAGAAGCCATGGAAAGCATTCTCTGAAGCCTCTTCAAGAACGAACACCTCATTTGACCTGAAGCAGCCTCAGATAGGCTAGAGGGGCCTGTCAAAAGAAAAAGCACAACGCCTGATGCTGGGGAGCCCTGGGCTACAAAGACAATCACACCTTGGGGAATGATGCAAGGTGGGTGGGTGTCAACTTCTTCAAGCCCAATCTTGTTGCTGCTGCCAAGGGCCACAGTTCAGGGTGGCGTCGTTGGGAGGAGAGAGATAGAGAAATGTTTGTTTTTGTTGGGGGAGGGTGTAAGCCAAGTTAGTCATTTTCTAAGCCCAATAGGTTTGCCATCACTGGTCTAGACTCTAGAGGCTGCATGTCTATCTTTGCAGCTGTACACTATGGAGTCTAAGGACCTTTAAAAATGTGTTGCTAGTATGAAATTCCAACCTGGAATTTCTCTGGTTCAGAAAAGCACCTAATCTTCTTTTGTAAGAGATGAGACTGGTATGAATATTCTCAATTATTTTGGTATAAAAGGACGAACCAAAGCATTTATCCGATTTAGCAAGAATGAATTTATCCTTGCTTCGTTGTCCCTCAGGCTGGCAAGTGTTTCCTTCTGCAGTGCCATCTGTGCAACCTAGACCTGAATGAGGTATTGATCTGGAAAATCTTGTACAAGCCTGGCTAACAGTGAGATCACTGCAGCAAACATCAAACAGTTAGGAATTCTAATTTAGCTGGCCTATCCTTTTTTTGGGCTCAGTAATGATTTAGACTGATCAGTCAATATAGTATTGGATTTTTGCTCCCTATTAATAGTCTCTTTATATTTTTCCTGTTAGAGTCTGTCTTTAAAACTCCTTTCTTTCTGGAAATACTCATTAATTTTGGCTTAGTTTCTTCATTACAAAATAACTCATCCTCACATTTTCCTGTATTTTTTAAACCAAAATATTACCTATAACATCAGTGCCATATGTGACAGTAAAAACAAGATAACTATAGAATAAATTATTTTGCAATGATTGTATAATTTGTATAAGGCAATGAAAGTATAATTTGCAGTAAACATTGTCAAAATCCATTTATTATGCCAACTGAGGTTTTACAAAATATGATAAGCTTTTAATTTGTTGGTCAACTAGAATGGCATTACTATATAAAATTAAAGAGAGGAAATGCACCTACATGTTATAGTAGAGTCAAATACCACAACTTATATTGTTGCATCAGATACTCAGACACAAATGTGTATGGTGGAATTTGCACCATGACTTCTCTTCACCAATGTTAACATTTCTGAGTGATTGTGGCTTGCTGCATTTGGATGTATCCATGTCTGAACTGGTATTTTCTGAAGGAAACTCTGAGGAACTGAACAAAGGATGATAATAAAAAGTGTAGTGTTTTTAAACAAATGATCATATGCCTAATATATTCCAGCCTGGCATCCGTGAACCACATATTGTAAGATATAATTAACTCCACTGCATAAATTATAGTACATTTTCCTAGTAAAGTCTCAATATATATTCTATATGATACAATCATGGATTTTTTTTTAATTTTCATTCCATCTTTGTTACTTTATAAATAACCCAAGGCGCAAACACACACAATACTCTTTCCTCCTCCTATTTTTCTTACAACAATCCTGTGAGGTGGGTTGGCTTGGGAGAAAAATAATTAGCTCAAAGTCACACAGCCTGGGGTTTGTTTGTTTTTGTTATAACACTGGACTTACATTTATAAATAAATTATACCAAAACAGGAATAATTTTAGAAAAACAATTTTCTACCTTCTTGTGCAGGAGATGAAGTCTGTTTCAAGACTGGGCTTATTAACTGCAGTATTTTGCTTGTATTGAAAATATACAACTCATTTAATAGGAGATATTGTACTGATTAATAAAAGTAAAAGTATTGATTTAATTGACTGATTACATGTTGCTTCTCTGAGTTCAATGAAAGCCTTTTCAGCAAATATATAGGATATGGCTAGCATGGCAGCCATTTTGTGATTGGCATCCATTATACCACAGTTTTTATTTGATTGTAAAATTTACTTGATTGCTAGAAACCACTTGGACTCTTACATAAGGCAGCTTACATAATTTAGGCAATCCATAAATAATTGGAATCTCCTGCCTTAAAATAACAAGTTAATTAAGATATTTGAACTAGAAATACACAATTATATTTATGTTTTTGATTTTATAATTTGTTTTGATCCTGCATTAAGTCTATTTTTAAAACCAGATGAGGATGTATCACTAAATAGATAATTAATATTTAACAGGGGAAAACAGTCTTCCCTGCAAGGATAGGAAAAGTGTCTATTCCTCTGCTCAGATACTGGAAATACAATTCATGAATATTACTATTCACTGACTGAATTGTTTTGAGAGTCATATTAACAATAATATGCAAAGAACTGTGTAAATAAAACTAATTTATAATAATATTAATAGATAGAATACAGTATAAAATATTAACACAGTTAATTATCATAACAAAACCTTTGTGTTTCTTTATAGTATTAATTATCAATCAAAATCTCTCACAGCATTAATGCTGTAGCAGGTTTTCAATTAGACAAAAAAGAGAGCAAAACCTTTCATTAGGACTCCCGTTTCCTTCTATGTGGAAAATTCTAAAAAATTCTAACCCTTTTGCTCCCTATTAATAGTCTCTTTATATTTTTCCTATTAGAGTCTGTCTTTAAAACTCCTTTCTTTCTGGAAATACTCATTAATTTTGGCTTAGTTTCTTTATCACAAAATAACTCATCCTCACATTTTCTGTATCTTTTAAACCAAAGTATTACCTATAACATCAGTGCCATATGTGACAGTAAAAACAAGATAATTATAGAATAAAGGGAGGGAGGAGGTATTTGTGATAAGAGAAGTAATAGTATTAATAAATGATGTATTAGTTTAAGCAATAGGCTATATGTAAAAAAATGTAAGGATGTTGCTTTTGGGGATATTTACTTTAGATAGAATCATTATGATAGGGAAAAGAGAAATGAGGGATGCCGGAAGTGCTAATATATCTATATAAGCTTAATTGAAATATGGTAATTTTCAAAATAGTAAAGCTTAAAAACAGGATTTGGATTCTTATAATTGAAATGTGATTGATGATCCATTGGATTGATTGAGCTTTTTTTTTTTACAAATGTAATAATTTTAATTGGTAAAATAATATGTGGGAAATAGAGAGGGAACTTCTAAGGAATTAATTTGTGTAATATATGTATGTATGATTTTGTTTTAGGATAATTGATAGCCCAATCACCACGCTGTTTCTCAAGCACGTTTATGTAAAAATGAAAAAAAAACAATAAAATTTCTTCATTAAAAAAACACAAAAAAACAAGATAATTATAGAATAAATTATTTTGCAATGGTTGTATAATTTGTATAAGGCAATAAAAGTATAATTTGCAGTAAACATTGTCAAAATCTATTTATTATGCCAACTGAGGTTTTACAAAATATGATAAGCTTTTAATTTTTCAAGAATTCTTTTAGCACACAATTCATCTTTGGTAGGTATAGACGTGGCTTGAAGATGACCTCTCTTCTAGCTTAAACATCTTGCCTGATTAAATTATTCTGCAAATTCAAAAAATGACAAATACTGTAATTTGTAAAACCTTAGTTGACTTTATAAAAATATTATTTCTATAGATTTTGTCACAGACACTTCTTTACAGAAGTGTCTTTCTCATAAGATATGAGATATGAAACCCATTACAGCAAACATCTGGGATAGTTACTGTAGTTAGGGGCATCGTATCTGAATTGCAGAAATACAGAGGACCACTAGATGGCATTAAAATGACACAGAAATGTAATTTTTTGTTCTCATCTAGTGGTCAGCCAAATTTTTGCAGCCAAGATAGTTTACCCACACTATATTGAAACTTTTAATAAGCAAACAGCTTTATTCTTATAAGCAGCTTTAAGTAGAAAAGTCTTTAATGCTTGCCAAAGTGCCTGTAAATAAGGTGCAAAGGCATATGTCAGTATTATGTATCAATCTTCCCAATCTGGCACCCTCCAGATGTATTAGATTTGAATTTTTATAAATTGTATGACTTGGGAATTCTGGGAGTGTGAGGTTAACACTTGTGATGAAGTCTACATTTAATACATGTTGGGATTTCTTCTGCCATATAGAGATCATCCAATTTTTTGCAACCCAGAACTTGTTGGCTTCAATACATCTAATTAAACAGTTTACTCTTGCAGCAACACACACAGAGAGAGACAAGTTTTCTGCAGGTTTTTTTGGTAAGGTTTTTCAGAAGTGGCTTGCTCTTGTCTGCTTCATAGGACTGAAGAAAAGTGACTGGCCCAAGGTCATCCAGCTGGTTCTGTGCCTAAGGCGAGACTTAAACTCAACAGTCTCCATGTTTCTAATCTGATGCCTTAACCCCTACAATAAACTGGCTGTCTTAATTGTATTATTGCAATTATTCAAAGCATGAAATGAGTCTCTGGCTCCAGTTTGGGAAATGTTACACTATTGTCATAAGCACACTTGAGAGCAAGTATTGTTTGACTCAACAGACTTCATTTCAAAGTAAGACATATCACAGGTTCAGTTATTTATATTTTAATCAAGCTCCAAATATTGAATGGAAATAAACGGAGCCTTCTTTGCTCCATGGTTTTTAATGGGACTAGCAAAACAAATGTAGCTTTTGCACTGAAGCTTCCTTTCTCATAGCCTGTTGCATTTGAAGGAGCAAATAATTCTAAAGCACCATTAAGATAAACATGAGGTAGATACAGTCAAATAACATGCTTGTTTTTCAGTTTAGATACTCATGCAAAGGGCTCATTGTATTCAGTAGGTACACAACCTTAATATAGAACTCTAAATTTAACATATGTTAGTTGAAATGTGGAATTATGGGATGAATCTGTACTTGACATAAAAGTACTGTCAACCATGATAAGTATACATAGCCCTCAACTTATGATCATAATTGTGCCCAGAATTATGGCCATAAGCTCTGCCAGTCACTAAGTAAGTCAACACATGATTTTATGACATTTTTATAATGGTTGTTAATAATAATAATAATAATAATAATAAAGTTGGAAGGGACCTTGGAGGTCATCTATTCCAACTCCCTGCTCAAGCAGGAAACCCTATACCATTTCAGACAAACGGCTGTCCAATCTCTTGAAGATTTCCAGTATTGGAGCATTCACAACTTCTGAAGGCAGGTTATTCCACTGATTAATTGTTCTAACTGTCAGGAAATTTCTCCTTAGTTCTAGGTTGCTAAGGAGAAACTTCCTGACAGTTAGAAAAATTAATCAGTGGAACAACCTGATTAATGAATGACCATGGTTGTTTAAGCCAGGGGTCTTCAAATTTGGCCCTTTTATGACTTGTGTGTGCCTGGCTGAGGAATTCTGGGAGTTGAAGTCCACAAGTCATAAAAGGGCCAAGTCTGAAGACCCCTGGTTTAAGCAAATATCACGGTCACCAAGTGAATGATTGTCTGCAATGGTTTTTTGTTTTTGTTTTTTTGCCAAAACCGGTTTTCTGGCAAAAAAAGTAACAAATCTCAGTCGTGACTGAGGACACTGCAAATGGCTGTGAATGTGGGTAGGTTGCTAAGTACCCAAAATGTGATCACATGATTTCAGGGGAGGAGTAGTGGTAGCTATCAGAACTCAAAATTCTGGTTCTAAGTAGTTTTCGGGGGAGCTCTGTTCTAACTTTGAACAATCGCTAAGTGACCAGGTCATAAGTCAAGGACTATTGGTAGATCTGCTTTTTTCAAACTTGGCAACTGTTAAGGTGTGTGGACTTCAATTTCTAGAGTTCCCCAGCTAGCACTCGGAGTAGACAGTATCCCACATGGCAACATCTGCCTGAGTTAGACGCTAGTCAGGGTCAGACCCAGAGACTACCAGGAACACTATAGGATTGTAAGTTGCACTGGAAAGTCAAAAAACATCCTGAAAGGGATCCATGACAAATGACATCTGTACTGTTGCTAAGATAACTAGTTGTACTGTACTGAGTCAGCAAGAACCAAGTTTAAATTGACACAAGCTTTATATTTAAGAAAGCATATGCTCGCAAACACATTGGACTCCAGACTTCCACTTATTATTGTAATGTCACCTTAGAGCAGCGGTTCTCAACCTGTGGTTCGCGACCCCATTTGGGGTCAAACGACTATCTCACGGGGGTCGCCAAACAATGCAGTCCGCCATTTTTTCCCCTTTTCCTTAGCTGTGCTACTTCCTCTTATTCTATTGGCTTTTGAAAGCCAATAGAATAGACTCTCTTGAATAGAGTCTAATTCTATTGGCTTTCAAAAGCCAATAGGAATTGTCCAGGGTGTCTCTGCCCTGCTGAGCCCATCAAAAGTCCCAGTCTGCAAACAGGGCTGCAAGTTGTCTGCAGCGAAGGCGAGCTCTCCGGAAGTTTCCACCCCTCCCTGCTGAGCAACTACTAAAAATGTAAGTAAAAGAGGGCTAGGGTTGGGAGGTGGGAGGCCAGCGGGCACAGGGATGGTTTTTGGCGTGTGTGGGGCCCAGCGGGTGACTTACTTCCCTTGGGCTGGGCCAGCTGGTGGCCCAGCCCGTGGTCGCCCTGCACCGTCGCCGCCATGGCTGCCCAGAAGCACGTGGGCCTGCCCGCCAGGGGGCAGCACCGTGCATGCGCGGCACAGGTCGGGATTGCACCACGCATGCGCGATGCAGGTCGGGGGTCGCCACCTGAAAAAGGTTGAGAACCACTGCCTTAGAGCAACTCATGTGGATTTGGATAAAATGGAATGAGAACCTGGGGCAGGGAGAGGGGGAGAATTTTCCCCGTAGGCAGCGAGATGGCGAGGAAAAGGAAGAATCATTTTCTCCTTCCACCCTGCAAAAGAATGAATCACACCGTGAGAATCGTTTTGGCCAACACCACTGCAGCCCCTTCTCACGACTCTCGCTCGGTCTTTAAAAGACTACCCCTCACTTCGTGCCCCTACTCTAGGCTCTCTTCACACAGCTGCCTGTATTTCAAAGCAAGCATCCCGCCCACACCGGTCGTTTCGTGGAAAGCATCCCATTCCTACATAGCAATTCCTCCCTAAAGGGATCGCGGCTCGTCCCCCGCGTTAGCTTCGGCGCGCTGTCAACCACCGAGAGCTGCGTGGGCAAGCGCTCGCCTCGGAGCGCGGGTTGGAGCATCCACCGGCCCGATTGCGCCTGCTCAGTTTGAAAGGAGCATGCTCAGTCATCGCAAAGCCGCAGATGCGACGGGCAGCCGATTTCAATCTTACACCGGCCCGGGTTTGTTGACTAGCGCCTGCGCACGGAAGCTCTATCCTGCAAGGGATCCTTGAATTTCTTCGGGATTCGTGATCTGCAGTGCAGAGCAAAGCGGGGGGGAAACGCGCGGCAGCTGCTTCTAAGGGTCGCAGAAGCGATCCAAACAGGATTTAAGCGGCAATCAGATATAGGAAGAGACGAGCGAGGAGCAATTCACCCTGACTCGAAGCCAGCCTTCGCTATTATTATTTAACCCAACCAGAAACCTGTGCCGTTGAATTTCAACCTTCGCTGCGGAAGACCGCGCACGCCGCAAGCTGTAAGTGTTCTCTGCACTCCCGGAGGTTAAAACGCTGTCAGAACTGCCGCGGTTTTTCTTTTCGCAACTTCAGGAGCGATGCGTTGAAATAATAAGAGCTCCGCTGGCACCGCGCACCGCCTTTGCCTTTTGACTTGAGGCGGCGACAAAAAATAGGATTTGATGTGTGGGCTTTTAGCCATGCGAAGAGCATGCAGGAAGGCGAGAACGAGAAATAGAGGGGGGGGAGAAGGAGGAGGGGATGATTGACCGGGGTTTCTAAAAAAAATCTTTAAATGGGGGCGAGTGTCTCCCATATGAGCACAGATCTCTCTCTATATGATGCGTACCCAGCAAAATAGCTGTTTAGGTGTTTGACGGCACCCGTCAGATATCTACCTGCCTCTCTCTGCCTCTTTGCATCTGTCTCTTTTCATTCCCACCATCCAAAGCATTTGGACATGAGGGGAGTAATTGGAGTTTTCGTGCGTTTATTTTGCCATATGTTGATACTTAGAAACTCAAATAACACGCTTAGGTTGTCGCTATATCCTCCCCCCCCTTTCTCTTGAGCGACTTAACAAAGTTGAATGCGAGCCGCGTTTTTGGTGATGTAGTTTTGTATGGGCGCGCTGATTTATGTTGTGTTTGTTGCCCGATTGTGGGGGGGAAAAACACGCCTCCATCTGCCAAGCGAAAATGTAGCGTTTACGTTGAGAAATTCTTGGCGTGGGGCTTTTTGGCTCAGAAAACCGTAATACGAAAACAAAAATCGCCATAACTCTCTGGGTGAGGACATTAAAAGCGAATGTTGATTTCTAGTTTAATCATTTGCGCTTGACTTTAAAAACAAAACAAAAAAATGACAAGCTAAAGACCCTGACATTTCAACTCACTTTTTTAAGAACCAAAGAAAGGTCTGTTTTCTAGAGTAAACAATTCCCGTGACTCATGCTTATCCCCAAGGTCATGCAATCCTGCAATCCATTACGATGGTTCCCCCTTCCCCAAAGCTGATTGCGGCCGTACTTCCTCGAATTTCTTGAGTAATCGGTGTTTATGCTTTGTAGGAATCCCGGGTGAAGCCACGTGCAACATTTAAAGAAGAGCGCATAAGTGTGTTTATATACGGCTCCAGGTGTATGGACGTACGGGTATACATGCGTGTGTGTTGTAACGGCGCTTCTCTGCGCGTGTAAAGTGTGAGCGCGGGAGATTCCCCCCCCCCCCACAACACGCCTTCCCTTGCTTGGTTGGTCGCCCACCTTCACGAAGGGATGGAAGGTGGGAAAACGGCGATCGGCCAAGACCCAAGTCTGCAAGAGACGCACGCAAGCGGGAGGTTTTGAAGAATCTGGTTCTGGGAGAAGATCACAACAATGGGGAAGCGGGTTGACACACATCTGAAAAAGGACTCGCGCGGAAAGCGAGGCTTTCTACTCAGAGACGGCTCGGCCAATCAGGATGGCTCCGGAAGGTGGGGGGCAATCTCCCGCTCGGCTCGCTGCAGTGTCACACCAGATTAAGACTGCGGTTCTAGGCGCCGTACCTGGAAGTCAACCTCCCGGGAAGTCTCGGGAGCTTACTTCTAAAAAAACGTTCTGTTGGACTTCAGCCTCTGCCTGACAGGGTCAAAGGGATATTATCTTTATTGAGGGAGGGAGCATTGTTGCTACAGAATAAACACTGAACCAAATAGTGGATTTCTGTAGTAGAATAAGTCGTTTAAAACAAGTGCCAGATAAGGGAGTTGCAGTATTCCGCCCAAATGGGGGGGGGGAAACTTGGAGGATATCTACATTCCTCCCATTTGCGATTTGAAGATTCCTTGTGTGTGGGATGGATAGCCATATAATTTGTTTAGGATTTTTTTTTTAAGTATTAAAAGCCCTTCCAGGTTTCTCTCTCTCTCTCTCTTTCTTTTTTAATTCAGCCCAGAAAAATTCAGAACAAGAAAGGTTGATAGAAAAGGAAAAAAGAAAAAATTGAAAAAGATATGTCATGTTGGAAAAGCCCACAGACATTCTGGCCAGCACGATTTACTGTGGAGGATGTTACTGGACAAACCTTTTGACAGATGGATTCTGGGCTCCATTAAGTGAAAGGGCTGGGATTTGAATATATCAAGTACTGGCATTTTAGTGTTTCAGGCTTCTACGTTTTGACTAAGCCAAAATAAAACCAGACAATAAGGCATATGCATCCTGCATAATTTCCCTGCATTCCCTTTCCAGATCATTGATTTTATTCTATACTTGCCAGATTCCACTGTCTGTTTGGCTTCTTACACGTGGTAGTGTTTTTCAAACCTGAAGCAATCTTGAGCGCCCACTACGTGCACATAGCCATTTTTTAAACAAATCATTCGGGCATATATGGCTACAACTCTCTGGAGGGCACAGATCCCCTTGCTATACTTTTTGCAGCCTGTTATTCTTGAGAAATTGAATGTCCGTCCTGTTTCTTCCTTTTCCTTTTTTCTTTTTTTGCTAAATCAAGCTTGCCTCCCCCCCCCCTTTATTTTCTGCGCACTCCACTGCAGCACCTAAGGTGGGAGACCCTGAATCATTTAATTCTTTTTTTTCCACTAGAAAATACAAATTACTCCTTTCATCCAGCAGAAATTTTGTTTGCCCACCCTACCTGGCTCCCAGATCTGACATCAACGTGTTTTTCTTACAATACTTGTTTAGAATCCAGTAGTCCATTTGCATTATATGGTTTTTCACTACATAATTTTTTTATTTTATTTTTATAAATAACTCAAGGCAACAAACATACCTAATACCCCTTCCACCTTCTATTTTCCCCAAATCAACAATCCTGTGAGGTGAGTTGGCTGAGAAAGTGACTGATCCATATTTCTATAGACAATAAACTCTTTGATCCCTGCGTCTGAGGTAACGATCTCCTAATCACAAATACCACACCAGATGACACGAGGAAGGAAAAATGGTAGGAAACAGTTATGTAATTGTAGTAAGATGATTGTAGGAGCAACTTGACCTGAAGATGAAGGATGGCAAAATGAAGACAATGACTGAGAAGATTGAGGAGCTGTCACAAAAAAATATGTGAATATCTACAAATTTCTACTTGATTAAATTCATTATTAAAAACACCTTTTTAATTAAGTCACATCAAAGCTGCTGCTGCTGCAAACCTAACTGATAGTAATGTCATCTCCAGAATTGACTTTGTTGACCTCTGCTTTTAATTATAGTCTTGTGTTATCTTGAAGCCATAAACTTCCAGTACTCTGATGGAACTTTCTGCCATTGTTCTTTGCTGCAGAGGGAGAATGGGAGAAATGGATTTGGATAGCATTCTTTGAAGCCTCCCTTAGAGACACTGTCTTATAAAAAAAATAAGTAATGGAAAGCCATTGCTTGGATCAGCTAGAGGAGAGGGCTCCAATTAGCCATTCCTCTTGCATTGTAGTTCAGATCTAAAGCATAAGAAGGCAAGTAGACTGTGCAATTTTGACTTTTCCACTTCAGGTGTGGAAATATCTGTAGCCAGCCTTGCTGAAGAGATAGAACTTCTCCAGTCACTTCTGAACATCCTGCAAAGGGAAGCCATCTCT
Source organism: Bothrops alternatus (assembly GCA_034064705.1). NCBI lineage: Eukaryota > Metazoa > Chordata > Lepidosauria > Squamata > Viperidae > Bothrops > Bothrops alternatus. The sequence goes on along the minus strand of JARGCV010000223.1, from coordinate 33,683,762 downwards.
GGAGTTTGAAACTGCAATGTCTTTTCCTTCGGCCATTATGTCGGCAGTGATTGTTCTTCTCTTGGCAGAAGTGGTATATGCACACAGCCTCTTAACAGCATCTGCTGCTACTGCTGCTGCTGCATTGAAGAATTGACATCCTCTGCAGTATTTTTTTGTTTAAGAAAGTCACTCCCCGTTGTGTTCACTCTGCTGGATGCACTCTTTATCTGGAAAACATATTTCTGTAGTTTCTCCTTAAATAGGCAAACGGGTCTTCCAGAATTAGACAGATCTATATGAAAACTTAATAAAAAGAGCTATAAGTATTTAATCCCCCAGTTCAGCCCTTCTGCCAATGCTGTAAGGAAGGCAGATTGAAGGAAAACTGTCCTCTTTATTTAGTAATGAGAAGGATTATTCTCTGAATAAGGAGTTGGTGTAAGGGGAGGTATATTAAAGAAATCATTAAGGGAAACAGTTAAATTTCATTCAACATACTCTTCAGCATGTAGAGGGGGGAATAATCCTTTTTTTAAAAAAACCTTTATAGATGGTTATTAATTAAAATTATTAGTTATTCTGTTCCAGCATTTCAATTAAGCATTGTGATATTTTATTTTGCAACTTAATAACAGAACAGTTGAAGATGTGAGAACACTGAGCTTGTATCACGATAAAATGATTGCAGTTGGTCAGAAAATTACATGTTTTGTAATAGAGTCAGTTTGCACTTGCAGCCAAGTCTGAGTTACATAACAATCCTTGCCATTCTAGGACGGGGACAGCTTCTTATGTCTGAACTGCACTCCGCTTTGCATCAAAGGATCATTCTTTTTTGATGCTGTGTATCGCAAAACTGATGGGAAAGACTTTGACTAAGAGATTATGTGTTTATTTACCATAGTAATGTAAGATTCTGTTGGATTTCATTGGAACTCAAAATGTATCATATTTAAATGTTAGCCAGTATAAAAAGAAAAAGGCAAATCTTTCACTAAAGATTTGGTCACTTCACAGATGTCCTATTGTTGGTTTAACTAAGCTCATCCTTTCATCCTCCTAAGTGTAACGGAAACATGCTATTTTTTTGTGTGCGCTGTGTCCTCATGATGTTTCTTTCATCTCATTTACAGCCCACAGCTGAGACAGCTTAAAATCATCTTTTGCTGTAACTGTTCTAACGTAGACTTTGCTCTTTTTTCCCCAGTCCCAACCCAAGCATGCCTCATCAATGCTCTCTGATTAGTAAGGGATTGGGAACGGTCTAGCTGATACAGGTCATTTTCAGCTACTGTGGAAATAACCTTTCCTTGCTAGCTATTAGGCATTTTCTTCTATGGCCATTGGCTTGGACTGCAGGAAAGACCAGACACCTGGCTTCTGCAGAATCATTCCTTGTGTAATTAATGCCTGAGAGATGCTTTCAGAAGGAAAACATACTCTATATATACCTGGGCTTAGAGTTCTTTTGAAGGAAGACTAGACCTGTGTTTAAAAAAAAACAGGACTACAGTTGTGCTTTCTTGAGAAAGCATTACTCCTGTGCTGAACAGAATGTCAGTATAAACCAGGAAAGAGCTATGTTCCGTTAGCTATTGTTGAATCTCTCACCAGTGAGATCACCAATTGGTGATTTTCCACAGCTTCTGCAGACAAGGATTTTCACATGGGCCAAATTTTCTGTTGTTTTTATTAGTTTGTTGATGGAGGGGGGCTTCCTGCCTAACTTCTGTGCCATTTTACGTACTGTGTTGGATTTTCTCCTAAGTGCTTTTGGCCACTTACCTGCTGCCAGAATATCATTCTTTTGCAGCATTATTGAAGGATGCAACTGTTGCTCCCACCCATTCCCTCCTCCATGCCTATGATCTGTCAGCTGGCCTATTTATGAAGATGGGTCTAACACCTTTCCAAAAGAACACTAGACGTGCATTCAGCAGCAACCAAAATGTCTGGTGACAGGCATAGAATACCACCGTGTCAGCAACCTGTTAGATGAGCAGCTTCACGGGTAACTAACTCACTTATTCCAAACACCTACTTACCATTGCTTATATCAGATCTCTCAGTGTTAAGGAGAATGATTTGTGGCTGTTTTCCCAATGATGATACTCTGATGAGAGGGGAAATGAAGCAAGGGGGAGGAGGCTGTAATTGCTTTCCTTAGTTTATCATACATTCAAGCAGTAAGGATTGAAACAGTGGCTGGCCTTGTCGCTGAGGCAGAATAGGGAGCATCAGTGAAGGCAGCACCATTTATGCGGGCAAACTTTTTTTTTTGACAAATGAAATACTGTATATGTCAGAACATTTGAATATTACAATGACACATTGCTTAGAGTGGTTAGGAAATCTTTAAATTTGAGAAGCAAGTTAAATACTATGGATTCGTTAAGGTGTTTTACCATTTCTTCTGTTATACATTTACATAACTTCATAGCTGGAAGTGTCAGAGATGTGTAATAATATAAAGATAGAGAAGACACATTACCTTATTCCCCTGATGCTCATTTCATCCCAATATTCATCTTTATGTCTCATGGTATATATACATCCAACTCATCAGGTGGGGCATAGATGGTTTTTGCTTTAAAACGGCATGGATTGGAATTTATCTTTTCAACCAGGCAGATTATTCTCTTGGTTGATTTTCCTACTTCCAATCATTCTCTTTCCTTTTTTTATTAATTGCAGTCAATATGTTCGGTCTTTCAGATCACAATGGCTAACGTGTAGCTTTGCTGCCCTTTGGGATCTTTAACACAAAATTCTCTTTTATGCTAAATCCTACCTTCTAGGCTATTTCTTCCCCTAACCCTTCCCATTCTTCTTACTACCTACCGTACTTTCCCTAATAAGCCTAATTTTCAGCGCACGTTCTATTGGGTTTTACTTCTTTCTGCTGTTCTCACTGATGGACCAACCATTTCTTCTCTTCCTGTTCTTCTCTCACCTTATTTGTCAAGATATTTCTGCTCAGGTTCCCAGGTACGTGAAGCGTTCTTACAGTTCCCACTTTTGCATCTCTGCACCATCTTATTCATTTTACTCCCTATATTTTCTTTCTTTCCCCAACGTTTGTTGACATAGGTTTTTTTCCCTCCATTTTTCACTGGTGCACCTATTTCCTTGGGTTTCCTTGCCTGTACACTGCCTTCCTTGCATCAACCTACTATGTTTCCTTTTCATGTTGTTGCTAGGTTAGGCATATTAAAAGCACGTTGTTTTTTATCTCTTGTCACCGATGCTGAACTCTGTTATTGAGAATATTCTTCAAAGAAGCACTAAAAAAAATCTGAATATTCCAAGATATTACTGTATTTCAGCATTGTTTTCACTACAGGTAGTCATTGACTTAACGGCCAGATTTGGGTCCACAATTTCCATTGCTAAGCAAGGCGGCTGTTAAGTGAGTCATGTCCAATTTTATGATCTTTTGTACCACAGTTGTTAAGCAAATCACTACAGGTATTAAGTGAATCATACAGTTGCAAATCCAGCTTTCCCCATTGACTTTGCTTGTTGAAAGCCAAAAGGAAGATTGCAGATAACATTTACTTGACCCCAAGATGCTGCAGCTGTTGTAAATACCTGCCAATTTGCCAAGCACCCAAATTTGATCATGTGACTGTAAGCAGGATATGATGGTCATAAGTGAAGGCCAGTTATAAGTCATTTTTTTTAGTGCCGTAACTAAATGAACGGTTGCAAATTGAAGACTATCCATAGCCCATTTCATGCCATATCCATGTTGCTAGACTTCTCTTTTTGCAATGGCTCCTCTTAAAAAAAGAAAAAAAATAATCAAAGGATAGATTTGGTCTGCATTGCATGGCAGAATTATTACATGGTAAATTAGAACATCAAATGTTATACCTACGGTACAAATGAATTTTCATAGGAAATATATCAAGGACAAACTGTTAATTAAGTAACACAAATACAGTCTCCTATGTCCTTTACCACTTCAAACTGCAAAAAAAAATTTGGGGGTGGGGGAAGGAAAAAATTGGATAGTGAACCAAACTCCCAAATTCCTGTGAAAGCTTAGCTGTTTCTGTAAAATCTGAGAATTGAGTTGTTTATAGGACGCTCACATTGGGAAGATCAATCTAGACCAGGGGTCAGCAACCTTAAACACTCAAAGAGCCATTTGGACCTGTTTCCCACAGAGAAAAAAACACTGGGAGCCGCAAAACTTGCGCGCTCGCACGTGCACACCGGAGGAAGAGGCTTGATTGAAGAGTTTAATTAAAAAGAAACAGAGGCTGCTGTGTATGAGTTCTCTCTCTCTCCCTCCCTCCCTCTTTACCTCCCCTCTCTCCCTCTCTTTCTCTTCCTCCCCCCCTCTCCCCCTCTCTCCAATTTTCTGCTCACCTGGCCAGCTGGCCTGACACTCTCTCTCTCTCTCTCTCTCTCTCTCTTTGTGTGTTTGTGTGTGTGTGTGTGAGAGAGAGAGAGAGAGAGAGAGATGCTGCTTTCTGCTGCTTCCTGCTTCCTGTGGAGACACAGCAAAGACAGGAGCCCTGCCCAGTAAGCTTGTCCGCTTGTCGGAGAACAGCATGAGGCCACTCTCTTTTACACACACAAACACACACACACACACACACACACACACACACACACAGAGAGAGAGAGAGAGAGAGAGAGAGAGAGAGAGAGAGAGAGAGAGAGAAGGGAAGCGCAAATGTCTGTCTCTGTCTCTCTCTCTCTCTCTCTCTCTCTCTCTCTGCAAATGGTGGAGGAGGACTGGGAGCCGCAGGAGAAGACTCAAAGAGCCACATGCGGCTCCGGAGCTGAGGGTTGCTGACCTGTGATCTAGACTCAAAGCATTTCCCCAATATTAGTTTTCTATGTGCAAGAAAGTGGATTTTTCACTGTGATTATTTTAAGCAGGTACCTCCCCCATAAATTAGCATCTTTGCTTTATCAATTGATTCTGTTGTACTGTTATGTAGTTTGCAAAATGACACTTGACTTAAGTTGCGTTGCAGATTTGGTGGTCTCCATTCAGAATAGAACAGATTGTGAATGAAGAGTAAAGCTGGAAATTCTTGTTTATTGAACACCAATACATCTTAATATTTGAAAACATTCTTAGTATTAGTAGTCTTTAGTATTATAAACATTCTTCAGTGCTCTTTCAGGATTGAAATGTGTCAGCTGAATATTTGTAACTACCTCTTTGCTTTTCAAAGTCCTAAACATAATCTGCTTCTAGCCTTATAATGGCATGATTTTTCTGTTAAGATTTTTCTGTTGAAAAGAATAACCTCTGAATTCTTGAAATTTCAAATCTACCAATAAATTATATTCCTTTCTTTCGTGTTCTCATCCACAGCATGCTTTAATTCTGAAAATGATTTGATAGCTGTTTATACCATTAATGATTTTTAATGAAGTTTAATTGTGTTTTTGAAATTGTTCAGTATAAGTTGCCCCTTCCCTTCCCATGAAAATGTCAGCTAAATAAATAACATAATTTTTCTTAAAAATAGTGTATAGCCACTAATTTTATTATCTATTTTTATTTATTACTTAGCCAGTTTATTATGAAAAACTGGATGATTTTTAATAGATAATTCTGAGATTATTGAACTGAAAACCTGAAGAATTTATATTTACATTTATTTATATTTACATTTATTTATATTTACATTAACATTTGGGGATGAAAATGACATTAATTGTATTATTAAGTATACATAAACATACTGTATTAGATTAGATTATTAATACATCCCACAAGTTTTTTCCAAGTGGTATCAATCAAATATAGTTAGGCAGAATGTAAAGTAACTTAGGTTCTACCTCCATTTCAGAAATTGGGAATATATACATCTAAACTTTCAGAGGTTGTTTCTTTAATTCCACCTTGATTTTCTAAGTGTTCTACTATGATATGATATGGCTTGAATTGTCCTAAAATAAATAAGAACATTTAAAAAGGAATAGAAGGGTAGAAGAGAGGCAGCAATTACATCCTTGAAAACAGAAATAATTTGGAGGATTTATAATAAAGTTAGGAGAAGAGAACTACAAATAACATCTGGAAACAGCTGCTGCCTGTATGCAACAAAATAGGATTAGTGCTACAACGATACTTAAATCTAACCCTATAAATATACTTTCTAACCCTTTAGAAATTCCTAGAAATGCCCTAGGAATGGAGTTCAACAAACATGGTGTCCAAGACAGCTTGTTAAGGATGAGAACCCCATCAAGAAATGGCTTGTCCGTTGTTGCTTCCACCCCATTTATGAGGGCAAGAACATTTGGAGAAGGGTATTTGCATGTGTTATCAAGTCATATCTAATTTAATAAGGAAGCAGGAAATTTTGTAATTCAGTTTCTTTTAATATAGGGTGGGTGGGGTGTGTTTGGGGATTATGTGTGTGGGACCTGGTCTTTGGGTGTCATGTATATTTCGTTGTATGTGTGTACTGCGTATACACACACACAATGACAATAAAGTTACATACATAAAGTTACATACAAATGAATGTAAACATTGGAATTGACTTATATACAAATATTTGTATATATTTTAAAAAAAATATTAGCATTTAAAAGCAGGTATCTGTCTTGACTGTTGGCCCACTTGGTCAGTTAAAAGCTAAGCACTTTTAAATATAGTACCGGTAGCACCTCTTTCCTAGTTGTCTTGGTTCTGAATTAGATTCTTCAGCATTTATTTAGTGTTTGACTAGCCCTTGTGACAAAAATGTATTTAACTTTTATTAATAATAATCACTGAACCACTGATGCCTGGAGTATTGTTTTAATTAAACTTAAATAAATTGTTATGTAGAATTTCTTATAAAAGATCTGTGTCAGTGCTTTCAATATTCTATGACATAATTTTTGCCTTGATTGTCTGAAGGATTTTAATAAAGGTCACCGAGAAAAATACTTATTTTAAATGATGAAAGAAAGGTCTATATTAAGCAGTATCTATTATATTTAAAAGGATTTCTCCTGTAAGCAATAGTCTAAGACACGGGTGTCAAACTCGCCACGTCATGTGACATGTGATGTATCGTGACTTTTTTTTGCATTGCCGGAGCTGGGGTGAGCATGGCCTCTGTATGATGCAACCGGCCCATAGGCCGGCAGTTTGACACCCCTGGTTTAACATAATATATTTTCATTTAAGGAATATTTTATTCCCACTCCAATTAATTTAAAAAGGGAACATCTTGTTCATAAAAGTTCATATCAAAAACATGGCTTCCTAGCAATCTGTTGAGGTTTGCTCCCAACAAGAGCTGAAAATAAAACCTGCTGCTTGAGACCTTCTCAAATTCTTTGTAAAATCAACCATAATGGTTAGATTTTCCTTGCATCAATTTCTGTTTTAGCTCACACTGGATATAACTGTTAGCTAGATTTCATAATTAAAAAAACATCCACACCTCTTGTAATAAGCACACAGAGTCCATTTTATCAAGCAATTGTAATGTAAAATGTTACAATTTTATTTTGGGACAGAATAAACCTCTGATTAATAAATAAGTACAAGATAGTTCTTACTTTATGACCATAATTGAGCCCAGAATTATGGTCACAATCATGGCTGTTGTTAAGTGGAACAGCATGTGTGTATACTCCATTCTACAGTCTTTTGTATGGCAGTTATTAAGTGAATGCCACTGTTGTTAAGTGAACACAGAGCTCTTTAAGTGAATGCAACAGTTATTAAGTGAATATAATGGTTGTTAGGCAAATGTGGCAGTCAATAAACAATCCATTTTCTTCAGTGGTTGGGGTTTTTTTTAATTTTGTTTTGTTTTGCTGGAAATTGGAAGTAAACGCTGGAAAGCAGCAAAATGCCAAAAATCACGTTTACACGACTGCAAACAGCTGTACATGCAAGCCAGTTACCAAGTGTACAAAATGTGATTATTGGAACCCCAAAACCAGGTCATAAGTAGCTCTGTGAAGGTCTGCTGAAACATTGAACAGTTGCTAAGTGAAGTAATTACCTATAATTTACAGGTAATGTTGTTTTCAGCAGATGATGCATGATGCTTATCCAGTCTAGATCTGCCAACTAAAACAGAAAGAGAAGTGGATCTTATTTGCCATATAGTCCAGTGGAAAATCTTATCAGGTCATTTTCCCATTATTAATCTACAGCAACACCCTTCTACCATTGTGGCAATATAAACCCTGATTTCATTACTGTTAGTATTGATGCAGCTTTGGTTAGATAATAGCACTAGATCAGTGATGGGGAACCTTTTAGAGACCAAGTGCCCAAACTGCAACCCAAAACCCACTTATGTATGGTTGGGTGCCGGGTGGGCGTGGCCCATTGGGTGGGCATGGCCCATTGGGTGGGCATGGCTGTGGTGGTAACGGCAGACTGGGTGGGACTAAGAAGTTCAATCAATCAATTCCAACTTTGCGAGATCTTTTTTTCCCCGCGAGAAGTTGAAATTGATTGATTGACTTGAATCTTTTTTTTTTAACATGGCGGTGGAGGCCTAAAGTGAAAAGGTTTTATACAATCCAGCTGAAGGCCTAGGATTGGGGCGACAGCGCACGTGCCCACAGAGAGGGCTCTGCGTGCCACCTGTGGCACACGTGCCATAGGTTCGCTACCACGGCACTAGATGATCTCTAGGGAGGAAATGTCTTTAACACAGGAAAAGCTGGAAGAAATTTTGAGACCAGATTTAGGACATAGGGATTGGCAGGTTTGAGGGAGAAGAGTAGAAAACCAAAATCTGGGAAAGAGAAGAAGAGTTTTGAGGGAAAGATGGACTAGCAGAGGAGCAAATAAAGGAGTCCAAACAGCTTTGGGTCAAATAGCAAGCCTCTGCAGGCCAGAAATTCCCTGTGCTGGATACAAAAGAACGAGTTGATGAAATTCTGTTATTCCTATTTTAAATGAAGTCAAGATAAAATTGACAAGATTACTAAAGGGAACACCAGGAGAAAAATTAGCAGCATGAAACCTAGATGCACAGTGTCGTAACTGTGATGGTGTGTTTCCCTGAAAATAAGACCCGGGTGGGGTGGAGAATGTCTTTTCCACTCACCGACAGCCCTGCCCAGCCAGCCCACTTCTTCTGCAGGGCTGGGGACACTGCGGAAAAAGTGGGCCAGTGAGGTAAACGAGTGCAGGGGGTGTGGGGCAGTTCCATACCCCCACCCTACCCCCGCCCTGTCTCACTTACAGTGTTTCCCTGAATGTAAGACCTACCCTGAAAATAAGCCCTAGCTTGATTTTTAGGCGTATAGCTCGTCCAAAACTAGGACTTATTTTTGGGGTAGGGCTTATATTATGCCCCCAATCAAGCTAGGGCTTATTTTCAGGGTAGGTCTTACTTTCGGGGAAACACAGTAGGAAGGCACTTTTTTCTCAAAATATTAGTACTGAATTAGGAATAGACAAACCAGAGAACCATTTCACATGCCTTTGGATTCATTATCGTAACATATAGCAACTGGGGCTTTGCTTTGGAGGCTATGATCACATCTTACTTATTAAGAAAATTTTTAATCAAAGAAATAAACAGATATTTGACTACCATTATTTATATTTATATAATTAATAGCCTTTTAGTATGTTATCCTGATGTCTATTATAGCTGCTAAAAATTCAGTGTATGTAAATATGTGGCCAGTTGTGTTACTGCCAATGGGGCAGCAAATATTCTGAGCTACTGAGATAGAAGATCCAATAGCCCTTTTTTCCTTCTGTGATAGTAAATTTTAGTGAGCTGGTGATCCACAACTACAGGTAGTTCTCGACTTAGAACAGTTCATTTAGTGACTGTTCAAATTGCAAAGGCACTGAAAAAAGTGACTTATGGCCCTTTTTCACATTGCAGCATCCCCATGGTCACATGATCAAAATTCAGATGCTTGGCAACTGGTTCATATTTATGATGGTTGCAATGTCCCAAGGTCATGTGATAATTTTTTGCAACCTTCTGACAAGCAAAGTCAGTGGGAAAGCCAGATTCACTTAACAACCAGGTTACTAACTTAACAACTGCAGTGTTTCACTTAACAACTGTGGCAAGAAAAGTCATAAAATGGGGCAAAAGTCACTTAAATGTCTCACTTAGCAACAGAACTTTTAGTCTCAGTTGTGGTCGTAAGTCAAAGACTATCTGTATATCTAATGACCACTTAGGGTTAATTGAGTTTCATATTGGTCAGATGACTCCAGAGAAACATTTTTAACAGCTAAAGTTTGAATTAATGCCATATATTTATATAAATGACATTTTGGGCTTTCTACCATTACCGATCGATGAATTAAAAAAAATACTCTTTAGTCCAAAGAATTAGTGAAAGCTTATTAAATGTTGACATATCAGTATCTCTTCAGAGCTGTTTGAAATATAAAATACTATAGAATATAAACTGCATACATTACTCAGTTGAAAAACTATCAACAAATTTTTTTTGCTTCATTACTTACCTTTTAACCAATGATTTAATTGATTAATTGATTGAAATGCCAATGATGAATCATCCCAAAGCTTTAGCAATTTTATTTCATCCCCACTCAGCCATAAATCTCCTTAAGTGTCCTTAGAGTATTTACTTTCAGGATGCTGAATCTGACTAGGTTAGCTGGGTTAATAAGCAAAGGTTTAATAAATGCCATGTGATATCCTAGGAGGAGTCACAACATGCATACATACTAAATAAATCATTTAAGGGATGCTATAATGCAGGAGTGGGCAACCATGGGTCTTTTATGATCTGTGGACTTCAACTTCCAGAATTCCTGAGGTAACATGGCTGGCTCAGGAATTTTGTGAGTTGAATCCACAGGTCATAAAGGGGTGATAGTTGCCCACTCCTGCTTTAATGCAAGACATGCAGAAATCCAATCACAACATGTTTGAGCCCTGTTTGGAATGATGAGAAGGCTCATTCCATAGTTGTAGTCACATTTTTATATTTCTGATTTAGTAATTTTATATTTCTGATTGAAATGCAAACTCTTGCCCTCAAGCTCTTCAGAGGTCAGTCTTGCCAATGAGCATCCATGTCAATTCTTTATAACGCTGATACATTTGTTCAGTAAGGCCAAACCCAATTCAGTACCACTACTGCCTCCACTCTTTAAAAAAACAATCATTTAACAATGTCATCCAAAACATTCATATATGTGAATGTATTTTTAATGTGTAAATGTTGTGCAGTACAGCTGCTGTGAAAAGCAGCAGCTTAAATGAAATAATAAGACACTTTGTTTCCTGAGATAAAAATTAAAGAGCCACTTAGTTGGATTGAAATACTGCAAGTATGTCAAATTAATTGAATTATTCTGAAATAGTCCCAAGAGCCAAATTAGATATGATCCATTATCAGAATTTGAAGATTCCTCAGGGACCCAGAAAAAACAGAGAAAGTATTAAGTACAAAAACATACTTTTATCAACATGAATTTAGTCAAAACAGGTACAGTATGTAGGTTGAAGGTTGTCCAATTTATAATAGAAAAGTGAATCTGGAATAAAAGCCAGACTAATCCAATTTCTAATAAACTAAAATTGTCATTAGGAGAAATTCCCCCCCTGTCCTTGGAGGGGAACAAAACATTGGCGATTTTGGGCCAGTCACTCTCAGCCCAACCCATCTGACAGGATTGTTGTGGGGAAAATAGAAAGAGGAAGGAACAGTATGTACTCTGCCTTGAGCTACTTATAAAACTAATAAAGACAGCAATGCAAAAACTAATAAATCTAATTAAAAAATCTTTCTAAAAATTCCATGAAAAATGGGTTTTTATATATCTGTTGATTATGATCCATCAAAGTGCATAATCTAACCAACCACATAGGTAGATTTTCTCCAGGATCTTTTGTCCCAACCTGACTTACCTGGTCTTCCAACAGTGTATCCATTATTGCTGTATCCATCTTGCTGCTCATCCTCCTTCTCTTTCCTCCCACCTTTCCTAGCATTATAGACTTCTCCAGGGAACTGGTTCTTTGCATCATATGTGCAAAATATGATAATTGAAAAATTGGTTACCATGCATTAAGGGAAGTGTTAAATTCATTAAAGAAGTGGCATGAAGGTATATGAGAGTCAGGAAGATATATATAAAATGTGTCTGTCTGTCTATATGTATGCATAGCAGGGTTGGTGACATAAAATCCACAGGTATCAATATGCCCATGAAACCCATCAACAGACTCCACAAAGTAAAATTAAAATTAAAATTTAATAATAGCTTGATATAAACTCTAATAAAATTTTGATCTTTTTTCCATGAGAACTCACACAATTTTCTGCAAGAACAGCAAATGGGATGTCATCCTTCTCATATAATATTATTGGAGATGGAGTGTGAATTTGGTGATGAATTTGCTGATGTCTGGCAAGATTTGATAATCTTCACTTAAACATTGTCAAATATGATCATGAAGTGGTATCTGAAAAAGTTGTTGATCTCTTTCTAACAGATATGCACTCCAGTGAAGTATTTAAATAGAAGAGTTGTTACTGATTTTCAGGGAAAAATACATGCAAGGAATTTTGCCAGAATTCCACATGAAGAAAGTGTACTTGATGTCCTGCTCAAGCTCAGTTGCATGGTTTTGAGATAAATTGGTAAAGCTTGAGGAGAATGTAGTAGAGCCATATTTGAATCATCTAAATTGGTAGATTATTTCTGATCATTTGAAATCTGTAAATGGGGTAAGCTATTTTTGTTTCCCTGAATAATTTTCCCCATGCAGAAATGGCTTCATAGAATATGTTTTAGAGACTATTATGAATGAAATGTACATCTTTTATCACACTCTGAAAGAACCATCCAGGAGTTATTGCTGAAGCCATAGCAAGGAAATGCACCATGATGATCATACCTCTAAGACAGATCTTTTTTGCCCCTTCTCATATTTATCACTTTTAATGAAATGTAAAAAATATCTCAGGTGATTTTCTAAATCTAATACTGTGTTAATTTGACCTTGGAAATGAATAAGCTGAAATGTAAGTTTAAATGTAATGCCATTCCTGACTATTGAAGAACAGCAAAAGAAGTAGAATTGTATTGTTGTACGCCCCAAGCAGATTTGAATGGAATATTTTTATTCCTTTGATGTCAGATATATAGCTGTCAGCTTCATCAGGTAGACAAGACCAACAAGAATTCTCTCCACAGAAAGGCTAAGGCTACTTTTGTTAAGAATGGCTATAAAATAGAATCTTGTAAATCTGATTGTGCTGTACCTCTTCCTCTTCTGTACCCATGTGAAAGAGAGGAGTCTGTCTGAGCCACTTCCACACAATCTCTGTCTGTTTTGGACTTAAGGTAGGCTTATTCCCTCATTGCTTTGGTAATGGAGCTTGCATATATCCACCAAAGTATCAGATATCCTTGTTTGACCGATATTTCCTCATGGGATCTTGAGGTGGTTATTGTCTCTCAGTAGCAATAAGATTCATGCTGTCTTGCAGCACTCTCCAACCTAGTCCTGGTTAGGAATTATGGGAGTTGCATTTCCAGTATGTCTGGAGGACACTAGATTGGGGAAGCTGCTATACTACTCTCTTTGTAAGGCTGCTGAGGGACATTGACTGGAAATCTCTGTAGATACAGAGCTGATTTATTGATTTAGAATGGACAGGATAGATAACGGAATAACAGAATTTGAAGAGACCTTGGAGGTCTTCTAGTTCAACTCCCTGCTCAAAGCAGAAGACCCATTCAAGACAAATGGTTGTCCATCTCTTCTTAAAAATCTCCACTGATGGTGCACCTACGGCTTCTGAAGGCAATCCGTTCTGCGGATTAATTGTTCTCACTGTCAGGAAATTCCTTCTTGTTCTACATTGATTCCCTTTTTGATAAGTTGGCTGGCAGGGTCCAGGAGGAGGGCCTTGTCTGCCATGACTCTTCCCCTTTGGAACATCTTACCCCCCTGAGGTGAGATTGGCTCCCATCTTTCTGACCTTCTATAAAGACCTGGAGAGCTGGCTCTGCTAGATGGCTTCAAGCCTCATCAGGGGAGCACCATATTGGAGGTAGTTGACGAATTATCAGCCAATCTCACCTCTCCCCCAGTGCATCTTGCTCACTCCTTCCCCATGTTTTAAATATAATCCTATGTTTCATTGTAATTTCCATGTTAATTGTTGTAGAAATACTTATTTTTTATGATTTTAATGCTTTTAATGTTGTAAACTGCCCATAGTCACTTGAAATATGATGAGCAGCAGATAAATTTAATAAATAAGTAAAATAAAATAAGTTTCCATCAATTACTTCTTGTCTTGTCCTCAGGTCTCTGGAGAATAGGTTGTTCCCTTCTCTATGTGACAACCCCTCAAATATTGGAAGACTGCTATCATGATCAAGAATAAAGTTTTCCCTAACTGCATTATGCTTTGGAGTACTTTATAAGGTGAAATTTATAAAGCCCCAGATTGCTTCAATCTAGTAAGGAATATTTTTATCATATAATTCTCTCTATTTAATGGGGAGGATTTGTTCTGTGTTTTATGCCCTAGAACAGTGATGGTGAACCTTTTAGAGACTGACTGCCCAAACTGCAACCCAAAACCCACTTATGTATCATCAGGTGCTGGGTGGGCGTGGCCCATTGGATGGGTGTGGCCAACTGGGTGGGCGTGGCTGTGGGGGTAATGGCAGACTGGGTGGGACTAAAAAGTTCAATCAATTCCAACTTTGTGACATCTTTTTTTTCCCTGTGAGAAGTTGAAATTGATTGATTGGTTGAACCTTTTTTTTGCACACGGCGGTGGATGCCTAAAGTGAAAAGGTTTTATAAAACCCAGCTGAAGGTCTAGGATTGGGGCAACGACGCACATGCCCACAGAGAGGACTCTGTGCCATAGGTTCGCCACCACAGGCCTAGAAGAATGATAAGAGGCCTGATTGCTGAGATCTGCTGTAACTGAGATGAGATTCCCAAAATTTCATTGTTCACTCAAAAGGCTAGATTGGATTTGAAGTGTGATGTCACAATTGTTTGTATCTCTAGCATCAGATCACAACTTCCCTGTTCCTTGTAATTTGGCACTAAGAATGCAGGAAAACATCTGACTTTCATCAAAATAATACAATTTTGGACATAATGTTAGTAATTATCAAGAAAGTTCAGATTATAAATCCCAGCACCAAGGGGCAATTTTACAATGTTATAAGGTTATTAATTATTTAAAACTTTTTAACAATAACTAGCTTTTATCTGGCTTTCTCAGATTGTTATGTTATTGTTGGAAAAGCTTTTAATGCCATAATGCATTAACTACACAATTTTAGGCTTTTCTTTTTTAC
Organism: Bothrops alternatus; assembly: GCA_034064705.1. Classification (NCBI taxonomy): domain Eukaryota; kingdom Metazoa; phylum Chordata; class Lepidosauria; order Squamata; family Viperidae; genus Bothrops; species Bothrops alternatus. The sequence continues at coordinate 33,668,494 of JARGCV010000223.1, read as the reverse complement.
AAATGATGTTAATGTCTATTTAGCTCCAGATGTAGTTTTCTTATATCACCTTGTAATTATTTCATGCAGAATTTGGATATTTTCTGTCAGAAAAAAATGGTTAAGGCATTGCACAAAAATAAGTATTAAGAATATAGGAAATAATGATGAAATAAAGAAGAAATGGATACAGTATCTGGAACTTTTTTTGTAATGGATTTTTTTGTATTTTATATTTGTATTTGTGGAATTTTCTGCAAGTTGATAATACAGAAAGGAAGGAAAGAAGATAGCTAATTATAGGCCAGATTCTGCTTAAAGAAATATAGAAATTGAATTCAATTCCTTATGAATCAAACAGTTGGGTAAAAGCCACCTACTTTTGATAGGACATTTTAAAAATCTTTTCTGAATAAGAGCAGACTTGGTTTGAAATATTTTCTTGTAATGTTACTCAAAATTTGTAATAATTGCTACCTATTTGAATATCAATCCTTTTGTGAAAAAAACAGCTCATAATTTCACAGGCAGTAGGTGTGTACAATATATCAGCACGTTAATTTTGTGGCAAAATCTACTTGTGTTATTGCAGCGGTTCTCAACCTGTGGGTCGCGACCCCATTTGGGGTCGAACGACCGTTTCGCGGGGGTCGCCGGACACCGCAGTCCGCCATTTTTCCCCCGTTTCCCCTCGGCTGTCGCGTGCATGCTGCACATGCACGGTTCAGGCCATCGCGCATGCGCTGTTTGGGCCGCCGCACGCGCGCCGCCCATGTGCGGTTCGGCCCATTGCGCCGCGCATGCGCGGTTCGGCCCGTCGTTCGCGCATGCGCGGTTTGGCCCGTCACGCCACGCATGCGCGGTTCGGGCCATCGCACGTGCGCTGCGCATGCACGGTTCAGCCCGTCGCGCATGCGCTGCGCATGCGCTGCGCATGCACGGTTTGGCCCGTCGCGCTGCGCATGCGCGGTTTGGCCCATCGCGCTGCGCATGCGTAGCACGGGTAGGGGTCGCGCCGCGCATGGGCGGCGCAGGCGGGGTCTCGGCCTGAAAAAGGTTGAGAACCGCTGTGTTATTGAGTCTGTTACTTGACTGGAGAACATTTTCTTAGTTTTCTTATAAGACAACATTGAAGAGAAGGGAAATGAACCATCTGGTTGTATAAGTTACTTTTTGCTCATGCAGCCATTGATATGTATTTATTTTTTCTTTTTTAGTACTCATAAATAGCAGTAAATAATACAACATTGCATATTTACAAATGAATACATTGAACTTCATTGAACAAAATGATTGATCTTATCAATGTTATATTAAGCATCAACTGTATAATGTAAGCAACTTTATAGTCATACATATATGAGAAATCATGTTTAACATCAATATAATTTTTCTATTTTAAAAGGTCTGATTAATCACCACAATGTTAACAGCTCCTAGTTTCTATTACATAGCCATCACTGTACAAAATTAATTTGTGTTCTATAATGTATTATTTGTATTCTATAATAAAATAATTTGGGGGAAAATAATTAATTTGTTTAGGCAATTTCTATCCTGCTTTTCATCATTTGCAAAGCAGAGTATAACTCATTAAAACAAATAATTAAAATAAATTATGTGTATGTCTGTGTGTGTGTGTGGGGGGGAAATATAATTATAATCCAGTAATTTTTTAAAAATGTACCTGGGACAATAAGACTGCCTGAGAAAAGTACAGGATCACCATTTAACCCAAACCTTGGATGAACAGGTATCTCTTCAGATTGCTTTGGAAGTTTTAAGGTCTTGATATCAGCCATACTCCAGCAGGAAAGGAATTTCAGAGCCAGGACATTTCACAGAGAACAAAGTGATGCCCTTTAGATCTCTTCTAATAACAAGTAGGTAAGTGGAGAGCAAGACTCTCTGTTAGATATTTAATTCTTTAAGTTGTACAGTTATTTGTCCGTACCACAGAGTACAAGTACCTCCATGAACTTTGATAATAAACTGGCCACCAGCAAGCTACCTTTCTGAATGGATAAAATGTATATATGGTAGATTATTCCTTACTTGTAATTAATACTGGGGACATTTTATTTAAAAGGAGGGCCGCCATTCAGAGAAGAATAATTTGGTGTCACATAAACCTCTTCAGATTTCTGTCTCTTGAACAGCAGTCCTTCTGACTGAAATAAAACTATGTTTCAGTTTGACAAGTAATTTGTGAGGCAGCATTGGAAGCCAAAAGATCCAGTGTCATTGTGTAATTTTGAATTGTTGCAACAGTCTTTTTTTTTTAACAAAGTGACTCTCGTTTTATTAAGGGATGCATTAATTCTATTACTAGTTTGAAAAACATTAAAGCAAAATAACTGCAGGCTGCAATTCATCATCAGTGATGTTTTGAAATATAACATCCCTGAATGTGTGTCAGACATGAGGATCCTTGATGCTTGCAGAAAATGTAGTGTAACTTTTCACACAAAGTTGCATATCTTCTAAACAGTGAAGTGTTTAGTCTACTGTTGCAAGGAGAAGTTGAGAAAAGTAACGCTGAGACTGTGGATGGACTTTGTACACCACACAATACAAGGAGTGATTTTAAAGATTTTGGTTTTACTGTATGTTTTACATTTTTCTTTTATTTTAATCCCTGTAAGTATTCTTGAGTGATTATATATGCAGAAAAGTAAATATTTAATAATAAATATATATTCAATTTTAATAGCATCCTTTTTTATCATTAAACTTACATTATTATACTATTTCTGTATTTGAATATAGAACTAAAAACAGGGTTCAGCAAAGTTTTCATGTTATGGGTACCATGGTGGTGAAGGAAGCAAGACATTTTTAAAAGCCTGCCCCAAATTTCATAGAAACATAGAATGTAAACATTGGAAGGGACATTGGAGATCATGTAATCTGACTCCCTGCAGAGTGCAGGAACCCCTTTGCTGCAGTATGCTGGCAGACAGTCCACCCAGCCTCTCTTTAAACATCTTCAGTGATGGAAAGTCCACCACCTACCAAGATAGTTTTCTCCATTCGTTAATCACTTTTACCATTAGGATATTTTCCTGATGGTCCTGTCAAAAACTGCTTCCTTGTAATTTAAGTCTGACCTCTGGAACACTGGTGAACAATTCTTCCTCATTATGCAGAGTGGAGCCCTTCTTGAAGAAACTGTCATATCTTCCTACAGCCTTCTCTGTTCTAAGCTAAATACATCCACATCTGTAGTACTTAAGAGACGTCTAGAGAAGCGATGGAGACGAAGTAGGTCCAGATCTGATCAAACCAGATTGAGCTCACTTATTAGAGCCTATTTGAAGGCGATTAAGGCGGCAAGATCTTTGTATCTTTTTGCTTTGATCGCGTCTGCGGAATCTCGCGCGGCCGTCCTGTTTAGGGTGACCCGGTCCCTCCTTAATCCGAGGGGTCCGGGGCCTCCCTTGCAGGGTAGTGCCGAGGACTTTAACAACTGTTTCACAGACAAAGTAGCTCAGATCCGGGCCGACCTAGACTCCAATTGTGAAGCAGAATCGACTGATAACGATTCAGTCGAGGGGACAGGGGCATGTTCTTGTCCGGTCATCTGGGGCGAGTTTGAGACTGTTACGCCTGATGAAGTGGACAGGGCCATTGGAGCTGTGAGTTCCACCACCTGTTTGTTGGACCCGTGTCCCTCCTGGCTGGTTTTTGCTGGTAGGGAGGTGACACGTACCTGGATCCAGGAGATTGTCAACGCTTCTTTGAGGGAGGGGTCCTTTCCAGCTCCCTTAAAGGAGGCACTTGTGCGCCCCCTCCTCAAGAAGCCTTCCCTGGATCCAGCAATTTTGACCAACTATCGTCCGGTCTCTAACCTCCCCTTTGTGGGGAAGGTTATTGAGAAGGTGGTGGCACTTCAGCTCCAGCGGTCTCTGGAGGAAGCCAATTATCTGGGGCTTCTGCAGTCTGGGTTCAGGCCCGGCTACAGCACCGAAACTGCTTTGGTCGCTCTGATGGATGATCTCTGGCGGGCCCGGGATAGAGGCCAGTCCTCTGTCCTGGTGCTTCTTGACCTCTCAGTGGCGTTCAATACCATCGACCACGGTATCCTTCTGCGCCGGCTGGAGGGATTGGGAGTGGAGGGCACCGTGTTACGGTGGTTCTCCTCCTATCTCTCTGGTCGGTCGCAGTCGGTGTTAGTGGGAGGTCAGAGATCCACCTCTAGGTTACTCCCGTGTGGGGTGCCTCAGGGGTCGGTTCTCTCCCCCCTACTTTTTAACATCTACATGAAGCCACTGGGAGAGATCATCCACCGGCATGGAGTGAGATACCATCAGTATGCTGATGATACTCAGCTGTACATTTCCACTCCTGGCCAAATCAGTGAAGCGGTTGAGGTAATGTGCCAGTGTCTGGAGGCTGTGAGGGTCTGGATGGGCGTTAACAGATTGAGGCTCAATCCTGACAAGACGGAGTGGCTGTGGGTGACGCCTCCCAAGGACATTTCAACCTGTCCTTCCATTATCCTGCGGGGTAAAGTTATAAACCCCTCGGAGAAGGTGCGCATCTTGGGAGTCTTCCTCGATCCACGGCTGACATTGGAACATCATTTGTCGGCTGTGGCGAGGGGGGCATTTGCCCAGGTTCGCCTGGTACACCAGTTGCGCCCTTATTTGGATCGGGAGTCTCTACTTACAGTCACACATGCCCTTGTCACCTCGAGGATTGACTACTGCAATGCTCTCTACATGGGGCTACCCTTGAAGAGTGTTCAGAGACTACAATTGGTGCAAAATGCAGCTGCGCGAGCAATTGTGGGCCTTCCACGTTGTGCCCACATTTCGCCAACTCTCCGCACGCTGCATTGGTTGCCTATCGGTCTCCGAGCGCAATTCAAAGTGTTGTTTATTACCTATAAAGCCCTTCATGGCATTGGACCAGGATACTTACGGGACCGTCTTCTGCCACATACTTCCCTTCGACAGGTGAGAGCGCACAGGGTCGGCCTCCTCCGGGTCCCGTCAGCGAAACAATGCCGTCTGGCGGGTCCTAGGGGGAGGGCCTTCTCCGTTATGGCGCCCACCCTCTGGAACCAACTGCCTCCTGAAGTCCGCGCTTCCCCCACTCTCCCGGCCTTCCAAAGGAATCTTAAAACCTACCTTTGCCGGCAGGCCCGGGGTTGACTGTGGATCGTTGAATGAATGATGAATGTGTCTGGGGTGTTATTTTTGTGTTTTTAGTTTTGGACTTAGCTTTTGAAATATTGTTTTGTTTATGTTGTAAGCCGCTCCGAGTCTTCGGAGAGGAGCGGCATATAAGTCCGAAAAATTAAATTAAATTAAATTAAATTAAAATGGGATGTGACCAGAATAAAATATAGTGGATCTATAATTTTCAGCAATTTGGAAACTATATTTCTATTGATACTGCCTAAAATGTAATAGTGAAAAACTCTTCACTTGAAAGAAATCAAGAAAAGGACTGAAACACCAAATCTTGTGCGATCCCAGCGACCTTTGAGATCTCATGAAATGCTATGTAAGAATACAAATGTTATAGGTATGGTTAACACATAGGACAATGGACAATTAAAACTTTTAAAACACACATTTAGGATATATGGTGTATATGTGTTGTATTGTATAGTATGATCATAGTTAGGCTTTAAAATCCTTGTAGGGAATCTAGTATGTTTACATATTGTCTTTTTCCTTCTGTTAAATGATTATCATATATTTGCTTCCTCACGTCTAGTGCTAATTGTGCTAGAGATGCATTTTTCACTTCTTAATTCTCTTCCCTAGCAGGAAAGAAGGTCAAAACATATTGCAGTGTTAGCAGCTGTCTTCCGTGATTTTGCTTGCAACTCTCTGTTGTGATCACAAGTCTTCCTGGGTTATTATTTTTTTTTTAATAACACCAAAGTTTAGCTATGTCTGGGCCATCTGATACTGTCAGACGTGGTGCCTAAAGCAGATGTGATTGTTCATGAAATAGCAGGTAAACATCTGACATTGCTAATGCTGAAAGCTTCAACCTTATAGTAATGAAAAATAGCACAGTTTTGCTTAGTAATTAATATGATATATGTATAATTATTTCATGTGATTATGGATAAGCAGTAGAGGAAATTGTTTTTATTGTGATTACTGTTTCTCTACCAAAAATTATTCAGCTAACCCTGCTTGTCTCTATTATATATATAGGCACAAGGAATAGATACATTAAAAAAAAACCTCTCCCGCTTTTCTGAGCAGCCGTGAGAGAGGCGAGACCATGAAGGCATCGGGCACGCTGAGGGAGTACAAAGTTGTTGGGAGATGCCTTCCTACTCCCAAGTGTCCAACCCCATCTCTGTATCGGATGCGAATCTTTGCTCCTAACCATGTTGTTGCAAAGTCCCGTTTCTGGTATTTTGTCTCACAGCTGAAAAAGATGAAAAAATCTTCTGGGGAAATTGTATACTGTGGACAGGTTTTTGAGAAGTCTCCTCTGAAGGTGAAAAATTTTGGTATCTGGCTGCGCTATGATTCTCGTAGTGGAACTCACAATATGTACAGGGAGTACAGGGATTTAACAACTGCTGGAGCTGTAACACAGTGCTATCGTGATATGGGAGCACGTCATAGAGCCCGTGCTCATTCTATTCAGATCATGAAGGTTGAGGAGATCGCTGCTAGCAAATGCCGCAGACCTGCTGTCAAGCAGTTCCATGATTCTAAAATTAAATTCCCTCTGCCACACAGAGTGTTGCGCCGTCAGCATAAGCCACGCTTCACTACCAAGAGACCAAATACATTCTTCTAAATGTAGGCTTGATTGATATGTTCCATGTATCAATAAATTTTTTTGAACATTTAAAAAAAAAAAAAAAAAAAAAAAAAAAAACCTCTCCCCAAAAGGTTTTTTGAGCTGTTATAAGAATAGAATAGAATAGAATAGAATAGAATAGAATAGAATAGAATAGAATAGAATAGAATAGAATAGAATAGAATAGAATAGAATAGAATAGACCGTGGAGGTTTTCTAGTCCAGCCTGCTGCTCAAACAGGAGAACCTATACCATCTCAAACAAATGACTGTCCAGTCTCTTCTTAAAAACCTCCAGTGATGGAGCACCCACAATTTCTGAAGACAAGCTGTTCCACTGGTTAATTGTCCTCACTGTTAGGAATTTCTCCTTAATTCCAGGTTGCTTCTCTGTTTGATCAGTTTCCAACCATTGTTTCTTGTCCTGCCCCCTGGTCCATTGGAGAATAATTCGACCTCCTCTTCTTTGTGGCAGCCTCTCAGATACTGGAACACTGCTATCATGTCACCCCTATTTCTTCTTTTCTTTAGACTAGCCAAACCCAAGTCCTGCAGCCGTTCTTCATATGTTTTATTCTCCAGGACTTTGATCGTCTTAATTGTTCTTCTCTGATTTTTTTTCCAAACTCTCAATATCTTTTTTGTGATATGGTGACCAAAATTGGCTGCAGTATTCCAGGTGTTGTCTTACTAGGGTTTTATAAAGCGGTACTAATATTTCTTGTCATCCTGATTCTATGCCTCTGTTTATACAACCCAGAATTGTATTAGCGTTTTTGGCTGCTGCTGCTCAGACATCATTTTAACCCAATGCGGGTTTAATAAGCTGCATGCTTTGCCCATTGTAGTTAAGGCAGAAATAAAAAAAAACTGAGCCATTTGGGGGGAAAGGAAATTAATCTTGTCTCGGTGAGTAAGAGGTGCCATACTGATCTTCTATTTTCAATAATATGCAAAGTGTCAAAAGATAATGATGGGGAGGGAAGACAAATCAAGATTTTAATATGGTTTCTCTCCCACACAGAGATACACAATCCATGCCATACATTCAGTATTATATATTGTAAAGAGTTTCTTTTTTTAATTCTAAATCGACATTTTATATATTCCACAAATTATATGGTGGCACATTTCAGCCATATGAATCCTTAAATGTGGATTTTTTCCTATTTACTTTTTTTAGAATAACATCTGGCCTGAAGCCTTGAATATTATTCTGTGTAATTTTAATTGGTCTTAGAAAAACATATTTTTTGAGTCTTTTTAAGGCTTAGCAAAATCCTGAGAAAAGTCAGGCTGCTCTGTCAAGTAGTGGAGAGATATTTACGTAAAGTGTGAAATACTTCTTCCAGATCATTTTCAAAGAATGCTATATTAAATAAAAATATTATCATGTCACTGTTGAGTGGTATGCTTTGTTCCAATGGACCAATATAGCTGCAAATAACTAACTAAAAACTTCTCCTTTTCCTAATTTTCCTCATTGCAAAATCATGAAATGTTTGTCATGATTTTTCGGTCCTAAGCCTGGACTGTTGAAAAAAATATGAAATAGGTGATACAGCAATTCTGCTTTGTGTCCATTTTTTTTTAATCTGGAAGTGCTAATGCAACATTATCAGTTTGTCTTTTGAAATGATGACACTGAAATAGTGTGATCTATTTGTTCATCTTTCAATTGCACAGCATGTTTGAATGCTGAACCATTTGGAACTATTGAATTTTGGGTTGCAGCCCCCAGAGAACTGCAAAAGCTGCTCCTAAGTAGTTGTTATTTTATTTGGGGATTGTGTTGTATTTTATTTCACGCATGATTGAAGAATAATCCTAATAGCTATATTTAATTTTATTTATGCTTAGCTGAAAATGAAATGAACCAGATTCAGTTTTTGGCTTGAGCCACTTTTTGAAGTGTGGCCCTGATGCATCATTGAAAAACCAAATTAGAATTCAGCTGGTTCCAATAACACCTGGTATATTTCACAAAAGAAGCTCTTTTGTTTAGTCCTTGGGCGTGGAAACGTTTGGGATTAAGGGGTTAAGCAAAAACCTTCATACAAAAATGAGATTGTAGGAGGGATTTGGAAAGACAAAAGTGGTGTTAGATGTTCTAGAATAAGAACTGCTTCTGATTCTGTAAGCTGTGTGGACTTCAACTCTCAGAATAGTCTAGCTGGCATGCTTAAACACGTGCCAGGTTGCTGAGGTTGGGAAATACTATTCTAGAAAAGATAAATCAGAAATTTATCAGAATGGAGACTAAAAAGAAAGAGTGGTAAATAAAATTATAAGTGGATATCAAGTGACTATCAGTAGCAAGTAGCCATCAGCAGCAATTTCATTTCAGTTATTTGCCATCTGCAATTTCTGTGGAATTGTGAGGAAAGGGAAAAAGCAGCAGCCCCTTTCTTTAATATTGTTTATGTGACTGGAGTCTGTATGACTATTGGATACCAGCACATACAGTAGATGTCTGCATTGAGAAAGCCCGATTATGAGCATCTAGTTATAAATTGCATTTCCGGGTGAGGGAGGGCAATGCTACAGTTGACCCAGAGCGATCATAGAGTTCATAATTGAAGGCATAAGGAAATAGTTGAAGGAAAGTATAAGGGCAATGAATTCAAAGAGTTGAAGGCATGAGGACAATGTACAATCATAACTGTCAATAGAGTCACCTAGTGAAAGACATTACTATAGAGTGTTGAAGATGAGGGCATTCCTGTCTGCTGAAATGGGAAGCCAATCAGTGAGATGACTCCCAATAGCTTATGAGTATGTGATGAATTATGAGTCAATAATTCCCAGTGAGGAAAAGAGATATAGAAATAAATTCCAATTCTAATTGCAGAATTATGAAAAATTGTGAAATGGCTAAAATATGGCATGGAAATGATGCAGTGAAGAGGACTACAGTTATCCTGGCATCCAGTTTCTCTGCTGTTGACTTTTCCTTTTTCTGGAGTGGAAGCAGTTGTAGGTTATTTTCCTATTCATAAGACACTGTATATGCATGGATAGTCTTAATTCTCTTCCTGGATTTATCTAAGCTTAACGTAAAGTTTGTTTATACCTCTAAATGTTTTTTGTGTATTAAGTCAGAAGTGTTAATCTATACCATGCAGAGATTAGTAGAAGTAGGAGAGGATACAGGAAATCTTCGCAATATAGCTTAGGGGTGGGATAAATGTTCAATTGGTCTTTGGAGTTTTTATACAGTCCTCTGTGAAGATTTCCTGTACTATTTATTAATTCCATTCAACAATATACTGCAAATAAGGCAGTTAATCTTCAATCCATTGCTTTGTAAAAAGGAAAAAATGTTTTTCCAATATTTAAAGAATCGGTTGCTTTGGCTGTCCATAGTGCACAGAGGAACCATTTTTGATAGCGTTCCAACAGTTCTGTAAAATGCCTTTTAATTTGTTTTACTAACTAAACCATGCCATAAATATATTCCCAGTCATGCTGCCAAATCATCAAAGTCATATTTCTAAATGACAAACAAATACAAGATAATTTAACATAGCTATTATACATAATGCTTCATATTGTTCAAGTTTCATATTAAAAGAATTGGCACATTACAGCACAGTACTGTATCTTCTTGTGCCCATTGTAAAAAAAAAACTGTTTCCAAGTTCCAAAACTATATTTATTTTAATGCATTTGTTTCATTATTTATTCCATTTATATTTCAAAAAGCAAATAATAACCCATGCTCCCAACAGCTGAACATTCTGTATGGGGTTAATTGACTCAAGGCATGTTATCAACATTTCCTGCTACCGGTATCAACAAAGAAATAGTCTTCAGCTAAATTTTTGCTTGTGGAACTAGCCCTTGCAACATGGAGCTATTTTTCTTTTTTCTTTTTAAATAAAATTCTTTTATTGAAACACTCAACATCAAACATAAGATCGTATTGAGAAGCAATCATCATATAACCTGCAGTACAACACTAAGGGTTATTCTTTGTAAACGTCTGATTTGGTAAACATTCTTCCCTCCTCACTTCAATCCTCTATTATACACCTGTTACATTTTTTTATCCTCTGTGATCCCTAACAATAGGTCCTGGGGTAGTAGTTTAACATTAAACATAAGATCATATTAATAATCAATCATCATAGAACACAACATGTAACACTAGGTATTAATCTTTGTAAACGTCTGGTTTGGTAAATATTCTTTACTCCTCACTTCCAGCCTCAACTATATGTCTGTTATATTTTATCTTTTATGATCCCTAGCAAAAGATCCTGAGGTAGAGATTCAATAACCTGGGGTAAAAATTCAGTCTGCTTTTTCATTATTAAAGTAATCAACATTAAGCATAAGATCATATTAAGAAGCGATCATCATAGAACATAACATACAACAATAGGTAAACATTCTTCACTCCTCACTTCAAGCCTCTACTATACACCTGTTACATTTTTTTTAAAAAAACCTGTATGATCCCTAACAATAGGTCCTGAGGTAGTAATTCAATAACCTGAGGTCGTACAGTATGCTCTCTCTTTTTCTTTTCTTTTTCAAGGCATTGAAGGCAATTTCAGGAAGACATTCAAGAACAGTGTGAGCCAAGCTCATTGTTGAAGAGACAGATTTAAAAGAACAAGTTAAAATAGATCTCCAGTAGAAGGTTCTTGAATATTGCTTCCATTTTGGTGTGAACATTTTTTCTGGGCAAACAGAGCAAGCAGAAAACTGCAAAACCTGATTAATCCTCTTAGCTGGTTTGCTTTTTGTAGTATATAGCAATTCCCAACATACAGTACTTTGCAACAATAAATAACGAATCCAAAATAGAAAAGAATGGCCATCTCCCATCTTCACTAGGCATTAAAGCTGTCAATGGCCTGCCTAAAAAGAAAAGTTGTAAGAAGTTTGGTGAACTCTAGAACCAGGTGCATTCTTTGGGAGCAATGCATTTCATAGCATGCGGATCACTAATGAGAAAATATGCCTTTTAGTCCATGTCTCTCACTTAAGGAGCTCCCTGGATGACTTGAGAGGACAGGCAGAATCATTATACACAAAACAGTCTCAGAAATAATCTGGCACTGCGTTGTATAGAATTTTATATCTGACAATCAACCCTTTGAATTGGGCCTGAAAGCCACTGAACCATGGCGGTGCAGTAGTTAGAATGCAATATTGCAGGCTAATTCTGTTGACTGCCAGGAGTTCAATCAATGGCTCAAGGTTGACTCAGCCTTCCATCCTTCCGAGGTCAGTAAAATGAGGACCTAGATTGTTGGGGGGCAATATGCTGACTCTAAATCAATTAGAGAGGGCTGTAAAACACTATGTATGAAGCAGTATATAAGTCTAAGTGCTAGTGCTAAGTGCTATAGGCAACTCATGCAGTAACTAAAATACATTATTCTGCAGTGGTGGAACGTATCTGCCGGTAGTCTTCTTGCCATTATATTCTGTCCTACCTGCAAATTCTAGATACTCTTCAACAGCAGCCCCATACTGAGAATGTTGCAATAATCTAATTGTGTGGTAGTATGGTTAGAAGTCACTGCTACCAATGGCCCCTTGCCCAGCTAAGACTAGAACTGGTGCCCTGGCCAAAACTGGACAAAGCATTCCCAGCCACATCCTCTGTCTGCTGTTTAAACAAAATCAGCAGACCCTTCCAGTCATGGACCTACTGTCATGTCCTAGGACTCAGATGCAGCTTCTCCAAATGAACCTGTGGAGTTGCCACACTTAGGAGACACCCAGCCATGTATCACCCGATCAAACACAGGTAGTCAAGACTTTGAGGCAAGTCTTCCAAGCCCCCAGACTCTTGAGTAGAGTGGAGAGTAAAGCAAAGATGCTTAATGAGTCTGCTTGGCAAGCAAAGGAGAAATTCTGAAGATAGATGGCAGCAGCCTGATTTAAGAGGCAGACCTGGCCTATGTTTCTCCACTGATTTCTTGTTCTGGTGTGTCATTCCTGTGAATCCCTTTGAAATGCTGATCTTTGGACTGACTGACAAACCTGACTTAACTGGCTGAACTTTGGATTGGATTTTCTTCTGCGTGTTTCTTCTGAAAGGAAAATTACTCAGGCAAGCTTTCTTTCCCAGATAATCTGTTTTGATTTTCATTTCTTTCCTTGTCTGCTGTTATCTACTCATCCTTGAATAAATTGCTATTTTTACTTAGCAACTGTGAATGTGCAGAATTTGAAACCAGAAATGGAATACCTGATTATTTGGGGAAATACAAGCTGTTCCTGAACTACAAATTGTCAGGCCCAAAACTGATTTATTGTAAACAGCCTATGCACAGGAATCTTCTCAACTAACAGCACCTGTTTGGAGTTAGGCAAGGGTCAATGGAATTCAAGGAAGGTTGGAGTTACTCTGTTTCTGGCTATGTAGGGATTCTTGCTGATCCCTCTTTTAACTCCGCTCCTCTTTTGCCACTCCTCCTACAAAGTAGAACCTCTGTTTCCAGAAGGCAAAGGTATTTATGGATGATTTAGTCCTTTCAAAACCTCCCCAGCATTTCCAAATCCAATGGAAGTTTATACAGTATCCTTCTTTGCTTAGTTTTTTCATTGTCAGATGACCTGAGAATGACCAAACCAACCCAAGTGGAGAAACTGAAGAACTTGTCAAAAGAATAGAAAGTTATTTTTGCTTATTTATAAATTCTACGAGAATTGCTGGATGAAGGTGAGGTATAATATACGTGAACACTATAACCCCCCCAAAAAAATCCTGTCAAAAGCGGCATTAGCAAGAATGTATTTTCCTCCCCTCCTTTTCCATTCTAGGTATTAGAATAGAATAGTATAGAACTGGAAGGGACCTTGGAGGTCTTCTAGTCCAGCCCCATGCTCAAGCAGGAGAACCTATACCATTTCAGACAAGTGACTGAAGCTTATTTCATTGGTATTAAATCCTCTCATAGCCAGACAGAACAAGTCACCTCTGCATCTGCCAAAATTGGGAAAGATCAAACAGTATACAGATGACTCTCTGCTGCTTTCATAGATTTGTCTAAGGGAAGTGCTTTGCAAGACTGCTGAAGAAGAAAAATTCAAAATCAACTCCTCAAAAGCCAGGGTCATTTTCTCTGCCAAGCACCTTAAGTTTACATGTTTGATGACCAAATAATCATCTGATAGGACAAGGCATTCATTCAGGTATTTAGGTTTTATTTATTTTATTTTATTTAAACCACTGGTATCTGTAAAACCAATGTCAATTAATTATCCCAAAAGTAGAAACATTTGCATCAGTTCTCCGATTTTTTTCACTTCCTCAAAGAATATCAGTTTATACTTATAGCACTTAAAGTTTTCTTTCTTGACATTCTTGAAATTTATTTGAACTTTTACTGGTCATTACTCCACTTTGAAAGGAGGCAATCCCAATTTTTTTAAGGTCCATCTTTCAAACTCGCTGTTGTGTTCCTAATGTGGGGTTGTGCTGTGTAACTTGTGTTCTTAAAACATCTTTTCTTACTGTTTTAAGCTACTTCTTATCCCAACTGGTCTGAGTCCACTAACCTTGGTTATAACCAATTTTTCCTGAAGTCAAGCCCTTCATGAGAAATTAATATGTTTGGCTTTTTTTGAGCCACAATCTCCCAGATGAGCTATAATATACTGTTAGAAGTAAGTCTTCATCCTGGTTCATACAAGCCGGGAATAAATACGCAACATGGTGACTGCTTTGGGAAGATGGATACAGTTTATTGAAGAAGCAGAAAGAGCAGAGGAGAGAAGAAGGGCTGAGCACATGGGCAAGGGGTTTTTTTAATACCCCCTCTAGCCTTTTTTTTGGAATAGTTTCCTGTTCCTGTGGCATAAACTTTGAGGCTATTTCTGAGTGTTTTTCTAGGCCTTGATATCTGTGGTTTAATCCTATTATCATATCCTGCTTCCCTGGTGATGGGGCTAATGACTCCTAGAGTTTGGGTGGGGTATGCAGATTTTAAGTGTCTTTTTGAGTTCCCTGGGTCCAGCCTTCCTGATGGTTTTACATTTGCATTTGTATAGGGCTGGCTCCTGCTTGGGGCAAAGAAATTTGGGGCCAGGTTTGGTTTCTGCTTTTAAAAATCCTTTTGAGGAAAAATATATATTTTCCTGCCCTTTTAATATTTCCTTCTCTGGGCTAACTTCCCTCAATGCATTAACCCCTCTTAAGCAGCATGCTGTGGACATGGAGATACAAATTGACCTGTCACTTTTGCCTAGAAAGATGTTTTTGGGTTGCAGTCCTCATGTCTTACACCCAGCTATGTTCCATAGCCATATAGCAATTTCCAAATTCAGAAGACCTTTATCCTAGGCCAAATTTTGGCCAGACAACTATTACTGAGGGACAGATAGCTGAACATCCCATTTCA
Organism: Bothrops alternatus; assembly: GCA_034064705.1. NCBI lineage: Eukaryota > Metazoa > Chordata > Lepidosauria > Squamata > Viperidae > Bothrops > Bothrops alternatus. The sequence continues at coordinate 33,653,363 of JARGCV010000223.1, read as the reverse complement.
GTAGAGTCTACATTCTGGAGGAATAGCTGAAACATTGGATCGAGTTGCAATGTACTGCTTGTTTTATGCTGATGTCCAGCGAGAGTTGTTATCTCCATTTTTATTCAAACACTCCAGGTCGTTTTGACTTCTTTATCTCCAGCTGTTACTATCAGATCAGTCTGACTCTATTTTGCTAACGATTGCTCCAGTGACTGCACAATAATCTATAAGCTTTTTTTTAAAGCTGTAGCTGTGAAATATTTCATGTCTGGTTTTGTTGAACATCCATTGTAGTTGTAGTTGTTTGTCCAATTGATTATATTTATGCACTACATTTATATGTACTTATTTTTATTAACAAGTTTTGGAGACTTATAGTATATTGCTGTTTGGAATATGTTTGTGCCATAATAAACCATTCATTGATTCATTCTTATTATTTTGGAGGGGAGAGAAAGAGTGAGACAAGGGGTAAAAGAAGAATAGGTGGGGTAAATAAGTGGAAAAATGGAGGGATAAAAGAGAGCAAGACAAGAGAGACCAAAATGGGGTACACCAATAACATGAGAGAAGTTAATAGTGAGAGATTTCCCCATACTTATATTTAGAATAAATGTTGACTTCCACATGTCCAGTGTAACAGTAACATAAAGGACACAAACCTGCTAAATTACAGCAAATCTCCACATATGTCAAACATGCTGGGAACCACAGTTCAAACATATTTGGAGAATGCTACCTTGAGGAAAGCTATCTTACAGCATCCCTTCAAAGATCTCTCTATTCTGCTATGATAACTGTGATTCCAAATAATGTCCTTTATATTATATCCTGTTATTAGGCAGACAGTTGGATCCAAAGAAAAAGTTGGCTGTGCTCAGTTATGCTCCTCACAGCTAATTTGAGTCTCATTGATTTCACAGGGACTAGCATGCTTTGGGTGCAACCTACTGATCCCCTCACTTGTGTTCTTCCCTGTATACTATAAAATCAAATAGTACCTGCAACAAAATATTATGAGAGTTGCTCCTATTCCAAGCTATGTTTTGTGTACTTCTTCAACCTAGCCCCAGACCTGCCATTACTTTCCTCTTGGGCAGGGATAGGCAACCTCGGCTCTTTTATGACTCATGGACTTCAACTCCCAGAATTCCTGAATCAGCTATTCTATGCTGACTCAGGAATTCTGGGAGTTGAAGTCCATGAGTCATAAAAGAGCCGAGGTTGCCTACCCCTGCTCTTGGGTATGGAAAAATCCCATTTAAACAGCCACATAGTGATAGATGAAACCATTTTAATTCAGAGCCCTCTATGGCACATGTGGAACATGAAGAGCATTCTACACATGGTCCCACAAATGCTTGCCACATTGGGCCTTACACATTGATAAAACAGCTGTCCTGTTAGACACGGTAAGTCACAAAGGACCCACTGACCCAAAGGTGAAATGACTAGGAGGTGTTAGTCTTGCCCTCAGGATATTCCTACCACCCTACTTTCTTTTGTCCTTTTAGGAGTCAGTAAGACATACTGGGGCAGTCTGCCATTTTTATTTTCTAATGATGGTTATAGAGTCCAGTGGACTCAATGGCATTCTTGGAAATAACGAAGGTGAAAGTGGCTTTGCAGCATGAAACTTCCTTCCTCCCCCATTAACAGAATCCTAAAATCAGGAAAATGGACATTAGTGGATGCCAAAAAATAGTAATGGGTACATTGCTGCTCGTGAATAAGAGATTGCCTGGCCTTGCTATAGATACTTATAATTTTTATACATTTGGTTTGGAGTTTGTATTTCTAATTCACCCGTTATGCTTTTTAAGCCCCATTCAAACTTTATCATTATTAAAACTGGTGCTCACACCGGTCAACATTGCTTGAAGTCTCCCTTGCATTCTGTATCAAATAGTTGCTCATTCAATTTGCCTCAGTGCAACTGAGGACACAGGTCTGTTAGAGGTGTGACAAGTCACAGGGGAGCTAATACATCTACAATGGTACACACAAGGGCTTTGCTCCTCCTTCAAGCAGTTGTTGGAACACACTCTGCCTGCAAGACTTCAGGGGCCTTTAAGCAATGTGAGTGATGGGTGGGATTGATTCAGAACCCTGATCCTGTGCGCAGTCCTGTTTTAACCAGGTCTAAATATGACTTCTCTGTAACTGATGAAGCACAAATAACAGGCATTTAAGGAAACTAAGAAATCTCACAACCAGACCCAATTAGGTTTGTCTTACAAAGTTAACAGGAGTTGATGGGCATGGTTCATTCATCTATGTCCAAAGCAAATTCACATTTACTCACCATCTTCATATTTGTTTTAACATCTCTGATCATGAGTTTGTAATTGTGTGTGTATGTGTTACACAAATATTAAACATTTTAATCTGTACATCTAAGGAGCTCCATGAGGAATCGAATGTGACAGTGAACAAACAAACCCCTGTAGATCCCAAAACTAATACAAGAATAAAAGATTGCTTGCCTGGTCCTATGGATACCAATTTAATCCTTTTGCAATGTTTAATTTCCCTTTTAATAAGAAAGTTAATTAGAGGAGTATTCCAGCAAACAGAGGATTTTGAGTTAACATTGCAAAGCATTTTAAATCAGCTGGACACCAAATTCTTAGGAGTACATCCTGTCTTCTTGGATGTTTTTTTATCTGTCTTGGTCTGCATAGAAAAAAATATGCAGTGTAACTAAGGAGAGGCAGGATACTTCTGGGTTTTATTTCCTGAAGCTATTTCTGGATTGATTTAAATTAAATTCTGCTTGGACTGTCTCTTCATATCGACTTTGCTTATTTATCCTTTCCCCTCAATTCAAGGAAAGAAAATGCTTCTATTTTCATTTCAGTTCTTCCCATTGACCTTTACACAAATTGAGACAATGCAGGCAAAACAGTGATAACTTCTTGACAATGGCCCTTAGGTATGAAAGATGCATTCTTGCATTGGTGAGCTGATGAATACCGGTATGCATGGTGCAAGTTTTGATCTCCTTTCTTGACGTTCAAAATGAATTCTGTGAAATTCCATAAACAATGCTCCCCAAAGCAGTGTAACAAACTTAATCAAAAGAGACTATCTTGCCTACTAGACTTCTTTGAGTGATTTTGACTTCATTCTCAAACTGTACTCACCACTTCTTTGTTCTGATTCGTTGCAGTGTAATGACTTTTAGAATGCACTTGGATTTTGTTCACTTTCTTCTGTTTCTCCTCCAGTGAACATCTCTCTTCCATGCAGTTCATAAAAAAGAATTGGTTTTTTTTTTACCCAATTGTCAAAAAGTACAGTTAGATGGATCTTTGATCAACTGTATACTCTTTTTTTAGATTTTTATCCTGCCCTTTTTCTTTATATACTGTACAACTTGACAGTGGACACACCTAAATACTCCTTCCTGTTCCTATTTTCTCCCTATCAACAACCCTTTGGGGTGAATTGGGTTGAGAAAGAGGGGCTGGCCCTAAGTCCCCCTGCCAATATTCATGCCTAAGACAGGTCTAGAATTCACCGACTCCTGGTTTCTAGGCCAGCACTGTTCTCCCTATATATCTATGGAAATTCTCAGTCATCTAGATTCTAGGTCCTTGTTTTTCTTTGAAGACATTTCTTCAACTCTGACTGAAGAAGCTTCGTGGATGAGAAGCGAAACATCTTCAAAGGAAAAGAAGAAAGTCCAGTTTGGCTGTGAAAATTGGACCATAAGAAAGGCTGAGCGCAAAAGAATTAAGGCCTTTGAATTATGGTGCTGGAGAAGACTCCTGAGAGTCCCCTGGACTGCAAGGTGCTCAAACCGGTCAGTCCTAGAGGAGATCAACCCTGACTGCTCTTTAGAAGGACAGATCCTGAAGTTGAAACTCAAGTACTTTGGCCACCTAATGAGAAGGAAGGACTCACTGGAGAAGAGCCTAATGCTGGGAAAGATTGAGAACAATAGAAGAAGGGGACGACAGAGAATGAGGAGGCTGGATGGAGTAACTGAAGCAGTAGGCGTGAGCTTACTCCAGAAGATGGTAGAGGACAGGAAGGCCTGGAGGAACGTTGTCCATGGGGTCACGATGTGTCGGACACGACTTCGCAACTAACAACAACAACAATGTATATGCTGCCCCATCATTTATTTATTTAAGAAAATTTATAGGACCACCCAACTTAGAGATTCTGGGCAGCTTAAGGATAAAAACCCAATATAAAAAAGCAATAACCCTTACTCCTAGCCTCCTGACGACAGCAATCATCATACAGATATTTTGCGAAGAAGTACAGATAGCCCTCGACTTACAACTACAGTTGAGCCCAAAATTTCTGTTGCTAAGTGAAATATTTGCTAAGTGAATTTTTGCCCCATTTTACAACCTTTCTTGCCACAGTTGTTAAGTGAATCACAGCAGTTGTTAAGTTAGTAACCTGGTTGTTAAGTGAATCTGGCTTCCCCATTGACTTTGCTTGTCAGAAGGTTGCAAAAGGTGATCACATGTCCTTGGGACATAGCAAAGGTCATAAACAGGAACCAGTTGCCATTATCTGAATTTTGATCACATGATCATGGGAACGCTGCAACAGTCATAAGTGTGAAAAACAATCTTAAGTCACTTGCTGTTGTAACTTTGAACAGTCACTAGATAAACTATACTGTAAGTCGAGGATACTGTACTGAATTCAATAGGACTGCTTCTAAAGAATGTGTTTTAAGATTGATTATTTTACTATTTATATTTCAATTACGGTACATGTTTTTCAACCTCTCTGCTTTAATATTCTTTGCCATATTTAATGACTTTCTGCCAACTGCATTCCATAACTAAGAAACCTTAGTTAATTATTAAGTGAATTAGTTGTGTTTATATCATGGAAAATCATTTTTGCTATGGCTACAGGTAAAAAGGTAGAGCAGGGTTGAATGGCATTCAATATATGTATATGTATTTTTAAAGTATACTGTTGCAGCTTGTATTTAATTTTTAATTTGCTGACCTGTTTTGTTTTTTTTCATTTGAAAGCCTAAGAATTGGGAATATCTTTTTCCTGGTTTTGATCATTTAGAATACCATCCTTAATTATACCGAATACCACTGGATTTGATAGAAGAAGAAAGGGCTGAAATCCAAACATCCGTGATAGTAAATGACTCTTTGTATTTTTCCAAACTGCTAATCCTCAAACTACTTTCTAGAAGTGCTACTAGGGCAAAGGATCACAGGGGACTTTGCGGAAAAAGTGTGAAAGAGATCCCATTTACACCTGCTGCAATCTGTACAGTGCAACAGGCCTCGTTAACAATTTGCTTTACTATTATTCCTGTGCTCCACAATATTATCTATGGATCAGACTCTCTAATCCAACGCCCTCTTGATGCTGCATTACAAGGTCAGGAAAAAAAGACATCGGACTTTGATTTCTTCTGTAGCCATGAAGCTTATTGGGTGAATTTGGAATTGTTGCACACACCAGTTCTTCTCACTGCACCAAGCTATAGTTAATCGACAGGGCTTGCACATCACAGTACATTGTAAATTATGATTTGCAGCCACCATGGTTTGCAAGGTTTACATAGCACCAAGTCCAAACTGAACAAATCTCTTTGTGACTTAGTGTGATGGGTAAACCTAGTCACTCTCTGTAAGACTATACTACCTATACATTGGAAGGACAGGACAAATATAGATAATTAGTATAATTTACGTGCTAGTTATTAATGCATTTTGGGGGGGAAGACAGAGAAATTTGTTGTGGATGTGTTGATACAATCTAAAACTAACTACAGGCAAGAAGAGAGCATTCTTAGTTGAGGAAGTGGTGTTCTAGATAGAGACTTCATCCTTCCCAACCATTTATTTCCAGTTTCCAGCAAAAGCGTTCATTGCAGATAATGAGCTTGTTTAATGATCATGGTGTTCACTTTACAGTCACAATGGTTGCTTAACAACTGCTGTAAAAAATGTAAGACAAGTCGGTCATGTGGATGTCTTGCCTTTATGACTGTCATGACATCCAATACAAATTCCAGGCTCCCTTATGATTGTAAGTCAAGGACCACCTGTATAAACAATTTTATCCTTTACCTTTAACTTATTTATGCCATCAGAGTGTCAACCATTTCTAGTTTATATTGTATAAATACCACTGTATACTCAGCTGTGGTCTCTGCAAGTCTCTGCAGTTTTCTTGGGGTTTTTTTTGTGGAGGGGGGAATGGTTTGCCATTAATGTCCCCAATTAATATCTGTATTTTATAATGTATTATTCTCATCTTATAATGCAATCAAACAATTACTTGAAAAAAATTCGGCAAGTTAGGGTTGCTTGCCAGTCTACAGTTCAGTATCAGTAACTGGGAATACCCTAGAGCAGTCTAGATTAGCTTGACAGCTGAGACCATATCTGGAAAAAGCAGGCCTCAATTCCATACATTTTTATTACATGCACAGGATATATCCAGGCTTGTCTGCTGTATCCCTTATGATATAGTATTGCCTTTAATTTTCAGCTAGTTCAAAATGCAGGCGCCCGAATGCTTTTATAGATTGGGAATTTTTTTTCCTTGCATCAGATAAATTATTAACCCACTTATTTTCAGACTTAATTCCCTGTGTAGTCTGGAACCAGAATATATGAAACTCTGAATGGTCCAAAGGTGCTATTTCAAGTTTAGTTTCACTTATTAAATATGTGCAGCCATAGACTACTATTCATTAATGTGATTAAATTTTAAAATGCAATGGAAACAAAAGACTGATTGGGAAAATAGCCCTGTCGTTAATTTCCATATGATTTAAATAAAGCTTTGGGGCTACCGGTCTCATTAGGGCTATTTTCTGTGATATTATCTCATTAAAATCAGGTACAAGAAAGCTTTATTTTTTTCTTCATCCAAACTGAAGTTGATAGCACACCTGTTCACAGTTCATTTTCACAGTCTGATAAATGCAATGTGCAATTTAATTGGGGAAATCCTCAGTCTAAGAATGTTTAGCCCAAGGGCAAAACCTTGCTAATATCTACTCCCTGTCTCAATTTAATGCCTAATTTGCAGTCTTCAAGTGTGAATGCTTGTGAGGTTGCTTAAGTTATATTAATTTAATACTTAGCTTGTTTACAGTCCTGTTTCAATGTTATACCGACCAAGGCAAGAACCTAGCTGCCAACATAAGATTCTTATTTCTCTTCATGGCCAAATTATGTATCAACTCTCACAGCTCCTTAGATTAGTTGGCGTTGAGAGTGAATCAGTGGTGGGATTCAAATATGTGAACAACCGGTTCTCTGTATGGATGCCGCTTCCGGGAGTCCATTCTGGGCCTGGGCAACAAAAAATTAGTACCGGTTCTGCCAAAGTGGTGCGAACCGGTTGAATCCCACCACTGGAGTGAATGCTTATTTTGATTATATGCCATCGACCACATAGAAAGACTTTCTTCATGATCTGTCCTTAACCTGTTTCTTCAGGTCTTCCAGTAATATACCTTCTGGTATCTCCTATGTGACTGAGTCCGTCCTCCTTGGTGCTGATCATCCTCTTCTTCTCTTTTCCACCATTAGAGCTTTCTCTGGAGGAATACTTATCTAACAATTCATACAAATTTCCCACCGCTTTGTCTCCAACCACATTGATTTCCAAACTCAGTTTAAGTTAATAGCCACAGAGATATTTGAAACCCTGAACCACCCAGGCCTCCCCACAGAAACCTAAATAGAACCTAAAATTGTATTCCTGGGCAAAATTATAATTACCATCTATTCTGTTTATGCTGAAAAATTCAATGCGTTAAGTGGAGCTTATGCTAAAAAAAAAAATGGTGCCTGGACTATTTCATGACAACCGAGTTCTCAAATTCTAAACCTAGCATAATATATTAAACCCCTTATGTGTCAATTGCTGTGCAGATAGTCCTCAATTTATGACCATAACTGACCCAAAAATTATGTTGCCGAGAAATTCGTTAAATGAATTTTACCCCATTTTACAACTTTTCTTGCTACATTTGTTAAGGGAATCATTGTAGTTGTTAAATTAGTAACACTGTTGTTAAGTCAATCTGATTTCCTCATTGACTTTGATAATCAGAAGATTGCAAAAGGGGATAATGTGACTCTGGGAGACTGCAACTGTCATAAATATGACTCAGTTGTCAAGCATCCGAATGTAAATCACGTGACCATGGGAATGCTGCGACGGTCATAAGTGTGAAAAACGGTCATAACCCATAAGAAATGGACACCTGGCTGTTGTGTCCCCTCCCACTGTCTCCTGCTAGTATAAAATTATGTTGCGTTTTTAGATTCACAAAAGGAGGCACCGGGGCAGAAAAACCTTTTGTAGAATTTACAAAATTATAAACTTTTTTTTATTAAGAATGTTATGCAAAATATTATTACAATTATCCAGAGATGTATTACTTTGAATTGTATGCTTTCTGGTCTCTGGAACATTCTTCTGCTTCGGTAGTTTCTTGTTAGCAAACGTTTTTCTTTTCCCCCTTGAATAATTTTAACCTCATTTATATAGATTTACTACACCATAGTGCTGAAGAAAGAAGCAACAGAGAATCAGAACTACCTAACAGCAAGTTACAGAAATCTCTACATGCTACTTTGGGCATTTAGCTGGAACAAGGTATTCGCTGATGCATAAGAGGAATGAGGTCACACATCTGGCCCGTGGATCTTCAGCCTCTAGCTCAGGGGTTTCCAACCTTGGCAACTTTAAGACTTGTGGACTTCAACTCCCAGAATTCCCCAGCCAGCTTTGCTGGCTGAGGAATTCTGGGAGTTGAAGTCCACAAGTCTTAAAGTTGTCAAGGTTGAGGACCCCTGCTCTAGCTTGTCGTGGTGAATAAGGCATCAAGCTGTGTTCTTCATCCGTTTGCTTGAGTGTGAGGAGTGTTTTCTGCATGGCAAACACAGCTTCAAGATGTGCCCAGTGGCACAGAGTTCTGCTTGTGTTCTGTTCAAGTTTCAGGCCTGGCTGTTCAGTGCGCAACACAATAAAGGACTGAGGTTGGGCAGGCAAGTCTGGGTATGGCCAATTGTGCAAGCTGCCTTAAGCATAAGCGAACAGCCTTTTGAGGCTGAATGTATTGAAGAAGGTTTGTACAATAAAAGATACACATGGACACTTGCTTTGTCCTTCAACCCATCTACACCAAATGGAACAACTATTCCTTTAGTCTCCATGGTGCAATTACTAGAGTTTTTTGTAGTAGTAAGAAGGAATTGTGGCTCTGGGTTATGGTAAGCAGTTCCAATATTTCAGAACAACAGAACAGAATAACAGAGTTGGAAGGGACCTTGGAGGTCTTCTAGTCCAACCCCTTGCTCCGGCAGGAAGCCCTATACCATTTCAGACTAATCCCGTCTTAGAAACTTCCAGTGTTCTAGAATTCACAAGTTGTTCCAGTAATTAACTATTCTAACGGTCAGGAAATTTCTCCTTAGTTCTAGGTTGCTCCTCTCCTTAGTTTCCAACCATTGCTTCTTCTCCTGCCTTCAGGTGCTTTGGAGAATAGGTTGACCCCCTCTTCTTTGTGGCAACAACTTAGACATTGGAACACTGTTATCATCATCAGCTCTTCTTCTTTTCATTAAACTAGACATACCCAATTCCAGCAACCTTTCTTCATATGTTTTAGCCTCCAGTTCTCTCATCATCTTTGTTGCTCTTCTCCGCACTCTTTCTAGAGTCTCAATATTTTTTTTTAAATAGTGGCGACCAAAGCTGGATGCTGTCTTCCAAGTGTGGTCTATAAAGTGGTATGAACACTTCATGTGATCGTGATTCTATTCTGTTAATGCAGCCTAGGACTGGTAAAGTAAAGGATAAGTAAAATACTCCTGTCTGTGGATGATTACCAGTAGCTACATTCCCACTTTAGTGCCTCCCCAGGTGGTTTGACTGAAGAGATGGCTATTGGCCATGCTGACTACGACACTCGGCCCTTAGCATCAAGTATGCGGTGGGCGCCAAGACAGGAAAATTTGCTCAGTGTCAGGATCCCCAAACGCACCAGTTCATCAACCCCTTCATGAAGTTTCAGATTATTTATCAACTCCCAAACGTTTATTATATGCAAATAATTTAACAATTTACACACACATACACACATGTAGGATCTTGTGGCAATAGCCATGTTCTCTTTGGAAGGGAGCACACTAAATCCTGGCTGAGCTCAGCGTCTGAGAACTTTGAAACTGGCTTCAGCTTCAGCCCATGTAAAATCTGAGCAGTTGACTCCTCTTGTGTGAATCAGCCTCTTTAGTGAGAGATGAATGTGGGTGGGAAGCCAGGAAATAAGAATGTTTCCTGTTGATCAGGTGGAATAATAGGTAGTAATCTATTTGCAACGGAGACAATAACGGCGCAGAGAGAACTGACCTTTACACAAATTGTTCATTTACATTTTAGAGAGACAGAGAATACATTTTGAACTGAAATCTGTATCTGCCAACTCATTTCCCTTCTTAACACCCACTTAAAAAAAGAATGTAAAAAGAGAGATGTGGGGTTTTTTAAAAAAAAATAAATAAAACAGTCCACACCGGAGGCAGTCTGATTGCAGCTGAAGATTTGTGTTATACTTTCGTTATCCTGGAAGGCAATTGTTTGCTTGTTTGTTTCCATGCTTTTCTTTTTGGGGGGAAAGCATTGAGAATATTAACTGTGCTCGATAATAACATGCACCAGAATATAAATTTAGTTAAGCTTTTCTCACTCCACCCTCAACTTATTGAAGTTAGCTTTTCTCCTGAATGAATCATATGTTGACTCATTTGGCTGACTAACTGCTTTGACCATTGTCAGTGCCTGTCTTGAAGCAAAAAAATCCATTATTTTCGTTCTCTTGGCTTAGGATTCAGTTTTTTATAATAACATTTCCACAGCAGTGCTGCATATTATAAAAGGTAATCAAGGATGACTGATTAATAACAAGCTGCTTGAAAGAAGGATGTACCTTGGGAGCAATAGTCATAACAACACAAAAACTTTGTTTAACATTTAAAAGCTTTCTTTTATTTATTTTTTTAAAAATATTTTAAATATTTAAAAGCCTTAAAACACATTATAATATTCATTTCCATTGCTCACTAATCCAAATAGATATCTGATAATTATGTGTTCATTTCCTACAAGCAATAAAATCAATCTTTTAGATTCCAGGAATGAATCTGCTGGGAATTCACAGGTAAATTATCAGAATAGCTCAGGACTAAAATACAAATATAATGTAGTACTTTTCATGTTCAACCCACAGGTGATACTAATATGATTTGGTCCTTGCTATTCTATTTTAATAGGGTACATATTTTGGACTTTGCACAAGCCTAGCCTGTTTTCTAATTAACACAGCCATATTTTTTAAAGCCTTGGCATAAGCCAGTTAATGAACTGATTTGTTCAGAAACCTGAAAAAAGGAGGACGAGTCCATTGCAATCCTGTATGAATCTATTGGTCTTCCAGCCTTGAGGAAGAAAAAAACTAATGGTCTAGTGGTTAAGGCTAGAAAGCAAGAAACCGTGAGTTCAAGTCCCGTCTTAGCCATGAAAGTCAGCTGGATGGCCATGGACCAGTCACATTTTCTCAGCCCAATTTGGCATTATGATGTGTTGGAAAGATGGTTGGGGGGACTGAAATCTCACATCTATATTCCTTGTTTCTTTTCTTTTTCCTGTCCTGTCCTGTCCTGTCCTGTCCTGATGATCTAGCATAAAATAGATCCATTTGCCTGTTGGTAAACCATCCTATCTCAAATTCAAATTGACTGTTGTTCATAAACCAGTAACTTGTAGATTTTCACCACTGTTAAATAGATTCCAGAGTCAATGCACATCCCTACACATTGCCTGGAACTTTATTTAATCATGGTGAAAGCTGACAAAAAAAATCATAGTTGAGTTTCAATGACCTGGAGGTTGTCTGCTCTTTGCTTTGTGCTACATTCAGGATGCCAGTTGGGCTCCAGGTTCTCTTACTCAGAATGTAGCTAGGCATCTACCAGACTCAGGCTCTTGCCTTTGGCATGGCACCTGCCTTAATATCGGGCAGTCCCTAGCATTCCAGAGCAGAAATGGAAACTAAAAGCTGGAGGTAAAATCAGTCCAAAATCAGTTGCCGAGACAGATAACTCAGCACCAAAACAAGCAGCAAAGGAATTGCAGAATGTTCAGGGCAGCAGCATTACAAATACAGGCTTTTTTGCCACATAAATATTGATCTCTTGATTCTTCGTCTCTTCCAGGAGATCAAGAGATTGGTGTTCCCTTGGCAAAAATAACCCTGGGTACCCAGTTATCTGTTATTTCCATAATCCATGAATAAGTATTGATTCTACTGTCTGGTGTAACATAAGGGACATGGCAGACAAAGGTTGGGGAATTCCTAAAGTTACCTAGCTCAGGGCATCCACAACAAAGTGGTTAAAAAAAAAGCCAAGATGGCAGTTGCAACAGAGATTTATCGGTGGAGAAAATGGCAGACTGACCTATCTGCAAATAGCTGAGATGATCCTGAGACAAAGACCTCTGAACGGGAGGCAAGTCCAGGCCAGCAGGTCTTTTTCAGACAAGAAGAGACTACTAGATCACCCACCTGTGTTCCAGAAGATAATTCCTCATGAGGAGACCTGCAGACCTGAAAGGACCCTGTGGATGACTCGTGAGTAGAGTGGGAGAGAAATACCAAGCTCACAGCCTCGAGCTGTTTAAGGACCCTAAGTTCACCCATATCTCCACTTTCTATTGCACATTTTGAATACAATAATAAAGCTATAGAGATCTTCCAAGCAGCAGAGCATTTAAACTGCCTGGTAAGTGATCCTCCAACCTGGATTAAAGTTAAAAGTAAACAAACAGCTATAAGGATTTTAAAAATAATTAAAAACAAAAGCTTACCAAGAGTTTGAACTAAGAAAGTTTAAAATAAACTAACAGGACAGTTGAATTTGCAACAGTATTTATTTTAAAGTGCTTTGGAATTAATTAAATAAATAATACACATCTTCATGGCAACAAGAACTGTTTAGGCTTGGTTAGCTTCATCATACAAAAAGGTAAGGGAAAGTAGTGAAAGATCATCTGACTATAGAACTATGGAATGCCAAATAGGACAAAACAGTTCAGGATACAGAGAAAGGGATGGGTGGGAAAATATTCTCCTTTAATTTTATATACAAATTATTTTAAGAACTAACATTTGGGTGAAACCTGAACTGTTTTTACTGGGACTTATAGATAACCAATTAGACTTATGAAAGATTGTTTTTTTTATATAATTGCAGTGAGACTATTGTATGCAGAAAAATAGAAAATACTGAAATACCTACAATGGAAGAATAAATTGTAAAGATGATGGAACTCAAAAAAGGACAAATTTGACTTGTCTAATCAGTATGAGCCTGTTGAGACCTGTAGTTCAGCACATAAATTCCCCAATGTTGGCCTTTTTCCAAATTTGGTTAAATAAAGTATTCTTATTTATTGCAGTGGCTTGTAGTCCGTTTACTTCAAAAATAAGGTGCTACATATTGGCATTGTAAACAAAAGGCATTGTAGGAAGAGAGCTGTTAGTTTATGGCAGCCAAAATTCAGAAGGAATCTGGTGGCATCTTTTCAGAATAACACATTTTATTAAAAGACACAAAATTTTGTGAACAGCAACTCAGTTCACCAGACTCCTGTTTTGTTTGCACTAAAGGAATAAATAATGTTTCTTTATTTTAATCAAAACAGAAGTGCTAAAACTCCTGTGAGGGCGCCCTTAAATATACTTTAAGCATTTCATATTTTAGGAAAGGCTTTAGAATACAGAATAAATGATGACTTGTTTTTTTTAATGTTATTAGTAACACACTCCTTTTGCATAAAAATAATCTAAGCAGCTAGCAATGACAACATCCACATAAGAGAAGAAATAACACTGCACAAGCATATAAAAATCTGATGACAGCTGACAAAAGGGTGTCAGCCCAGTTTTTAAAAAAACAATTAAATTGTTCCCCATCTCTAGTTTCTTATTTATTGCATTCCTTTTTACCACATATATATAGAAGGTACTGTCACCCATAACATACCATGCAATGTATATTCTTTCCTGCTGAAGAGATCTCACTCTTCAATATTATTTCAGCAGCATGAAGGCAGCCTAAATGCTGTTTCTGATGATAATAATAATAAAAAGGTTAGGCTAGAGCCAGGAAAGTGTCACCATGGAAAACAAGCTTATTACCAAGGTAATTACCAATGCAGAGAATAAGCGCCCAAACCCAGCAAGCTGGTACATGGCTATTAAATCTCATTAGCATGTTTGTATTGGATGCATTTCTGTGTCAGTGGTGTTTAGCATAGTGCTACTTCTGTTCAGATGTCTGCAAGAGATAGCCCCGCCTCAGTGTTGTCAAAAATCTCCATCCCCTAACAGAACCTGTTACCCTGTTCAAGAGGTCAGTGATTTAAGCCTTCCCCGCCCTCCAGAGATACCTTAAACTAATTCCTCTGCCCAGCCAACTCACACCCGTCTTCTGTTCTGGTTTTGCAGTTGCTTTCTTACTGCTGGTAATATATAAAGAAAAGGTGAGCCGAGTCAACGTCCAAGTTTTTCTGTCCATAACTTTACCAGCCTCACTAACCTTGTAAGGCAAGCCATCCGAAGTCGCCTTGCAGCGAGATGGGCAGCAAATAAATTTAATAAACACACCAACCTTGTGCTTTATTCTTTCTGCTGGGTTGGGAGAAGTGTGCCAAGTAGACAAGGCTTTGAAATCTGTCTTTAGTGAATGTCACAGTGATTCTAGCTTTAAGTACAGCAATTATCTTGCTACACCGTGGCTACATTTTCTATTTGCTGCTCCTTCCATAATCTCATTTATTTATTTATTTATTTGTCTGTCTGTCTGTCTGTTTTTTTTCACATATGCATAGTCTCACTGCTTTCTGAGAATTTTTTAAAGGGTTGCATTACAGTTTTGTTTTAAAAAAATTTTTTTATAATCTTGGGCAAGATGTTGGGTTCCCTGAAGCGGGCAAACTATTCCATATTTTTTTCCTTTAGTGGCTGAGTTATAATTCTGAACCGCCTGTAAGGAATGACTTTTTGCAAATCCCTTTATCCTTTATCCTTCTTATCAATTAGTTTTGAAGAGTTGGAAGCAAAGTAAGTATAATATTTAAGATGTTGCAGTAGGACTGAATTGTGTCAGGTTTAAGCCTGGATAAAAGCTCAGTAGGCATGAATTACTTTGGACAGGTCATCCTTTTCTAGAACAGCGTTGCAGCCAGTGTGTTCAGACTACTTTATGCCACCTGGATTTCAAGTGACAAGCAATAGTCCAAATTGTTCATCTGCTTCTTTAGTGAGAATACAATTCCATCCAGATTTAGACACCTATTCAGTTCCTGGACGTACAAGATTACAAACAACAGGGCGCTCCTCTTGCCAAGTTTGTTTGGCAATTGTCCAAACCATTACAGCATCCATAACCTAATGCAGCATTTATAGTGGCTCACCTGACAAAAGACAGGGAGAAATAGCTAGATATCCTGAGCTTACTGATGAAATCCAGTCTCAGTCTTCAAATGTCTTTATCCAGCACCTGCAAATAGTTATAAAACCAGGGCATCAGAATGGGTTGCTATGGGATAGCCGCAGCCCAGCAGTCCCAAAGCCAAGCAGAAACCTTTTAAACTCAAGTCTAATGGGAGGAGCAGAAGACTATTTCCTTACTCTGGTCCAAGAGTAACTTGCAGCCTGGTGCAGATAGATTGAGGCAATGTCACAATTGTATGTATATTGATTTCTTTGTCGCCCTTGGATCAGACTCGACTCCTGATGGGGAGTCCATGCAGATTTCTTTGCAGCATTTTCAGAAGCCGTTTGCCCTTACCGTCTTCCCAGGGCTGAGAGAAAAATGACATCCTGCTGACTTTGTCCCTGAGGCAAAATGAGAACACAGATTTCCCTGCTCCTATTCAAGTGCCTTAACCACCAGTCTAATTTGGTGTACCAAACTGTTTACTCAGATGTGAGCCCCAGTGAGTTTCGGAAGCTGACTCCCAGCTAGATGGATCCATGTCTGCAGAACCCTTGTTGCCCATTATAGAAAATTGTAATGGTTCCTTCAAAATAGTAGTGAGTTGCTTACTCATTTAGTGAAGAAGCTCCATTTTTCTTCTTCTTTGCAATAAAACTGACAAGCAATCTTTTCTTAAGCTCTATCATATGGTAACTTAATACCCGGTTCTCAGGGTGGAGGGACTGAGTTTTAACAAGGATGGGGAACACTTATTTCCAATTCAGGACTGAGAATCAAAACCAGAAAATGAACACATCAAGATATATTAGTTGCTTCCTCCCACAGTCAGTTCCTTCCAACTGATGAAGAAAATCTATCTTCTTTCTTGCGAACAGATTACTTTCTAATTTTATGGGGAAAGACTTTTTTCCAGAGCTATGCATCTCAACTTTGAAGAGCTGCCATTTCCAATTTATCCAGTGCCTTGAATAGAGCAGAGGGCAAAATTTCTGTTGCTTCCTCTTGAAGGAATGGAGGCAGCTTGCTGGCAACTCTTCCTCCAAGAAATTATATAAGAAAGGGCCCAACACATGATAGGGGCCTGACAGCTTTTTATCACTTCTGTCTACTTTTCACGCTGACAGGAGTATAAAGATAGGCCATCTTAAAAGAAGCCTGAGAACAGAGGAATGGTGCCCAGAGGTCTGTCAAGAGTCATAGTTATTACTAGGGCACAGCAGGGGAAGCTTCTTCATGAAAAATAACAGGAAAATTGGCCTCTTATCACATTGTTTGGAATTCAGTACCTGCTTGGGATGTTTTTCTCAGTATTTACACCCCCCTTACCCCGCACACTTTGCATAAGTTAGGATTAACTTTGAGAACTTCCATTCGGCTAGTAAACATGGGGCTCTATTTTACAACTGAGAACTGCTCATTTTACCCTTTCCTGTGTTCTTAACTTCTGCATTCTCCACATCCAGAAAAATGGAAGCTACAACACTTACAAACGATACAGGTCTTTTATAGTACACTTCTTGCTCCAAAAGGGTACAAAGGAGAGGTGTTCAACAGAACTTACAATCTACTATGATCTTAGCTTTGCAATTGGTCTTCCTTTTTAGAAAAATTAGAAGTGTGAAAATTACCTAGAACTGAATGCCATCTCCCCCTTGTGTAACTGGTAATCCAAGGTCTTCCTTAATTCAGAATGATTGAAAGAGATTATTATTATTATTATTATTATTATTATTAATTTTATTTCTATGCCGCCCTATTCCAGGAACTCAGGGCGGCTCACAGCATAAATAGAAATCTAGCATAAAATACATATATAAAAAGAACCCCTGAATTAAAAACAATCATCCCACAAACATACACACAAACATACACTGGCTAGGGGCAAGATGTTAACTGCCCCAGGCCTGTCGGCAAAGATGTGTTTTGAGCAGTTTACAAAAGGCGGAGAGGGTGGGGGCAATACGGATCTCCGGGGGGAGTTGATTCCAGAGGGCCGGGGCCGCAACAGAGAAGGCTCTTCCCCTAGGCCCTGCCAGGCGACACTGTCTGGCTGACAGGACCTGGAGAAGGCCGACTCTGTGGGCCCTAACCGGTCGCTGGGTTTCATGGGGCAGCAGACGGTCCCGTAAGTAACCTGGTCCGATGCCATGTAGGGCTTTATAGATTGAAAGATGGATGGATGGATGGATGGACAAAACGTTCAGCTTTCAAATTGTTCATATTCTCTGAATTCATCAGTTAATCATAAGCAACCTACTTAGTCTCAACCTGAAACCCCACCAATCTACAAAAGCAAAATTAATAATATAGTAAAGATGGCAGCATTACCAGATGTACAGTGTTTTGAAAATTGGGACATCTAGTTTTCTCTAATGTCTAGTCAGGGCTATACTTCATGTATATAATACAATGCGTTATTTCCTCCTCATGGAAATGTCAGCCCCATGTTTAATTCCCAAATGGTTCTAATGTTAAAGAGAATAACAGTCAATTTATTCTGACCTCAGCATGAGACCTTGGCCAGATGGTTAAGTGAATCTAAGGGACCTCTCCAGAATACCATTTTCCTGCCTTGATATCTTTCATGCAGCACAAATGGTACTCCCCTCTTCCTCTATCTCTCAGTTATTCTGTCAGTAATTTTGCAATGTAGATTAGGTTAAGAAATAAAATGAAGATCACCCAATGAACTTTACAGCAGAATGGGACTACAAATCTGAGTATGATCCTAGTCAAATATTCAAATCAGTATACAATACTGTACTACATTTCTTATTTGTGTTCCAGAGATTTTATAGCAATCATGGCAGTGATAACATTATAATTTTTAAGATTACTGCAATAGCAGGGAGAAAGTTTGTACAAACCTCAGTACAGGATTTTCCAACTTTTCCATGGTAAGGCCAAAAGGTTAATAATAAAGGCAAAAACGTTACAAAATCACATGGCAATCACAAACCCATGTGAAAAATTGCTGAATTCTTATCACAGGTGGTAAAATTTTGAAATTGTTGCCATTATTTTAATTTTGATATATTTGCCATTTAGGAATGTCACGTTTACTGAATTATTATTGTGTGCTAATTTATTGAAGTCATTGCCAAAATACCACTTCATTAGAACATTCTGGATTGACCTCATTTGTTTTTGTTTTTAATTTTCCTATAAGTTTGGAGTCAAAATTAATTACACAGCTTTGATGTAAATTATGATATCACCAGTACTTTCATATCTGCAACGTCAATCTGGAATTCTTTTTCAGTTTTGTTGCTCATTGGTTCCAGCATAAAACAAATCAGTAGATCTCAGAAATTACAGCTCAGATTTTGCTCAGAAGGTAAGGTATCCAATACTTGTTTATGGACAAGGGTTTTTTTTTGTTCTTGTTGTTCAAATAAATGTAATATAGCTTGACTTCCCCAGTTCCCCCTTAGCAGAAGCTTCAGAATAATGTTATAGGGAACCACACAATTAGCCTATTTATTAAAAAGTACTGTATAAATACCATTCAGTGGCTACAAATGCAAAGTAAATTTGCATAGGATTTTGCATTTAGGATAATAGGCAATCAAGAGTTCTCTGCATGTATAATTGGCAAGATATAGGGGAGCAAACATTCTAGAGCAGCCAGCAAACAAACTACAATTTAAAAAAAACATTATTCCAAGCATGTTTCCAGCTATAATTCTGATTGTCTCTGTTGGATTTTGTGAAATGAACCTCTGAGTAGATACATTAAAATTGGCACTTTGATCATCAACTTCTTAGCACGTGTTTTTCCCAAATCCATACAAGTTGGTCCCATAATTCCTGCAACTTATCTGGAGAACACCAGGATGGAGAAAGCTTTGTGGCGGTTGCCACCTAGTAGAACGTAATGGTGTTTCTTTGTGCTTTTGCAAACTGCTTATTTGTTTGCTTGTTTATTTGTGATAATCACCAAAGCTTATTTTTTTAAGCCAATAAGTAACAACACCTTGCTCATCTTGACTGATTTCAAAAAGCTAAGATAGTTTTCACCAGATTGGTGCTAAATGGGAGACTACTAGGAAATTCCTGAGCTACAGGCTAGACTAAGAATTGGAAAAAAATATATCCCAGAAGGAAAAAGAAATGACAAAGCGCTTCCTTTTTTTTTTCAAGAAACTATATAGATGTGCCCAACATTTCACCAGAGGTGAAGCTTAGTTCAATGCAGATTTTTTTTTTACCTTTCCTTCAATTCTTTCCTTATATGTGTTTGTGTGTGTGTGTATTTATGATGGCTGCAAGTATGGTATAGTGTCACAGAAATGAACCCCATTCATTATAACAATATAGAATAGTACATTGGAAAGTGTTGGGATCCATCTACTGATTGGCTAGATAATCCATGAATTACAGTTTTCTTATTCTCATTAATTAAATCTGCAACAAGAAGTCTCTGGATTCACAGCTTGATAGAAACTCAGAACTGTAGTAGGGACTGTAATTAGCAATCTAGTTTTGATAATAAAAGAAGTAGTGTTTGAGAAGAAGATGGAAGAATAAAGCTGTATAATTATGATTGAGGATTGTATGGAGCAGGCCTGCTCATCTGGCACAATTTTCTCCATTCAAACTGAAGAAGGAAGAAATGGCTTTGTTTTACCGATTCAACAAATACAAGGGAATGAATGCATAGGATTATAGCTCTTTGTTTATATTCAGGTTTTTAAGGAAGGCTGTTTAATAGCTATATTAAAAGCTATTGAATTCTATATAAGGATAGAGATTCTTGGTTTACCCAGCACCTTAAAAACATAGGTAAGGTGTTATAATCTGCAAGAAAAGTAGCTAAAGGAAGCAGCTGTCTCATTATTAAGAATGTTTGATAGAGGGTTGCTATGTTTTGAGAAAGGCAAGTGAACCAAGATATTTCTTTGACATGAATTTTTAATGTTAAGACTCTGCATTGATTTTACCAATGTTGAAAAAAAATTGTACTCTGAATCAGCCATTCTCCAGGTATTCAGGTGAAAGATTAAGTAGCTACAAACTGTAACAATTTTGTACATGAACTTTCAACTAAATTTATACAATGGTATTATGTCAAGCATGGGATGGATGGTCTTCCACCCCTGGAAGGCATTTGTTTGTCTGCCATAACCAGTTGTGGAGAAAAAAAAAATTACAGTACCTGGGACTGATATCCAAAAGTAGCTTTAGGGCAGGGGTGTCAAACATGCAACGACATGTGATGTTTCGTGACGTATCATGACTTTTTTGCCATTGCCGGCAATGGGGTGGGTGCGGTTTTGCTATGATGCATCCGGCCCATGGGCCAGCAGTTTGACACCCCTGCTTTAGGGGGTTGGCTTCAAAAACATTCCAGTGGTTACATGCTAACCATCCCTTAGTACAAGCCACTTATAATAATATCTATTTTGTTTTTCATAGGCATAATGGGGAAGCAGAACAGCAAACTGGCTCCTGAAGTGATGGAAGATCTGGTGAAGAGCACGGAATTTAATGAACATGAACTCAAGCAGTGGTACAAAGGATTTCTAAAAGATTGCCCTACTGGAAGACTGAACTTAGAGGAATTTCAGCAGCTTTATGTTAAGGTGAGCTCACAGTTATACCTCATTGATAACATGGGTCAAGACTAATTAATTGTATCATTTGTAGCCAAGCTACTTAGAGTGGTTTTTTGACAGCAGCATAATCAGTGACAAAACATGTCATCTCTGCTATTGGCTGCCTCCTCCTCCTCCTCCTCCTCCTCCTCCTCCTCCTCCTCCTCCTCCTCCTCCTCCTCCTCCTCCTCCATTTTACAATAAATACATAGAGAATGTCCCATTCAACAGTACTAATTTAGACCCTTTACAAAGTGGGGAGGCCACCCAGCACATGCTAGATCACTTCCTTCTACTCAGCATAAAAGCATATCAAAGAATTGTTAATAAACAATGGAATGACACCACAATTTTTTATATTCTTTCCTCCCTTCTGTCTCATGTTGTTTTGCTGGAAAACATTTGGTAAATGTGTGTGTAGAGCGTGCATATTTTTTGGGCTTATATGCTGCTTCAGTGGTAATTGATTCTAAGCAACATATGTGCTCTAATTATCAGCAAAATCCTTTGTCATTAATATATGTGTTGATGAACAGACTGTACTTTTTATTTTTATTTATTAAATTTATTTATTTATTAAATTTATTCACTATCCACTTTGCTGTCACGCTGGGCAGCTTACAATCTGGTAAATCAATATTATAAAAGGTTAAAATATAGAATAAATACATTAATATATATTAAAAACAACAAAGAAATAACTAAGTAGGGAGTAAACGGTTTTCAAAATAATTGTTTAATTCAGGTTAAATAAATTGATTTTGCCTTTGGGGTAAATTATTTTTATATGGAAAACTTTTCATAAACTAGCATAAGCTGTTTTAAAGGAGAGGAGATAATGAGAGCACAAGCTTGCCGGCAAGGAAGACCAATAAAGATGAAAACTGAAGACTTGAGAAAGATAGAATGAAGGATGACAACCTAAAATTGAATGAATCTATTTATAATTTATTTGTACAAGCAAAAAAATTTAGTATCCCTTGCTGGTCAACGTTTACTTAAATGTTTTATTATCCTTATGTCTTTCCTCACTCCTTTCACTCCTTTCCTATTTATCTCGTCAGATGTGCTGTTAAATACACACATACACACACACACACACACACAAATAAAAGCAGTGTTAATTGAAACTGCACGTCATACAAAATAACAGAAGATTGAACTGATCTCTGTAAACCTCCACAAATGCACTCAAAATAGATTTGTTATTTTCCAAATCTTTGTCCCACCATATATGTGACAATCTGGAGGCTGTTTATTGTACCAGTTCTTGATTTACTTCTCTTGGTTCACTGGGAATTTCCAGTGGCTGAGGACCACCACCCTTAGCAATGAAAATTACTTCATTAACAGTGTCTTCAAGGTTAACATGGATTCCATAGATATATAGCCAAATAGGCAAAGATCCTGAAACTTGATAGAAGAGTTGAGACTCAAGTTAACCCAGAAGCAAACTTCAATCCAAATAGAGGATACCCTTAGGCAGATTAATATCAGCTGAGTTTAGATGGGCACTAAGACTCTGTTACCACAGCAATGCCCACAACTTGCTATAACTAGAATCTGAAAGTGAGCAGGAGCCCAATATTTTCCATAAAAATATTTCAAATATAGTGTACTGTATACAGCACAGTTTCAAATCCATTCATGAGGGGTATGTCACATTTTCATTGAGTTGACATAATTTTATTTCTAATTTTGACTGGTTAAAACTGAATTTGGGGAAGTGACACCTAGATTAATATACTAGATATCAATCAAGATATCTAGATACAGTTCCATTTTACGCTACATGATTGAGCAGTGTTTCAACTGTAATTATTGCAATGCCATGAAGTATGAGAACTGACATTGATCCTGGATTGCCTGAAGTTTTTAAAATGAAAGTTGGATATGAAAAGCTGATCATGCTAAAGACTTCCAGGCTCAGCTTATTCGTTTGTCGCCAAGGCTAATGCATTTGTTGCAAGTAAGTTTACTGTGCAAGTATGGTTTACTAGATGCTAACAAATGATAGCTGGCTTTCTCATAGATCTCCCTGTAGAAATATGCAAGAACAGGACAGACTAACTATATTGGATCACTAATAACAGCAAGAGAAGGAATAGGAAAAACACATTGTGCTTCATGGATTCACTTTGTAGCACAGTAGTGAAATACACACTATATACAGTTGCAAAGTCTTTGAGATTTACTGTCATCACTGACAATTTTCTGAAACTGGTCTGATCAACTCTGTATTACAGTCATGGACCAGCATAAAACTAGTCTGCTATTACATATATTGAAAATCACATTCTTAACATTTAAAACTTGGAGAGAGGTCAGTTTGGCTGCATTCTGCTTTGTCATTTTGTATGGTCTAATATAAAATATATCAATATTTTATATTATTTAAGCTGGTGCCTTACTCTAACCACACTGGTTTATTGAAAAGGCAAGTTCTTATGAAAGGGCACGGGTTTTTTTCCCTGGCTGTAGATGTCATGCTTAATAACTTCCACTAACAAATGTATGAGTTGTATGAGTGAGTATACAAATGAGTGAGTATACAAACATACAAATGTATGTTGTATGAGTGAGTATAGTTTTATAGTTTTATATTGTACTACTATTTTAAATTACTTATATTTTTGTACTTGTATTTCTGTTGTGAGCCGCCCTGAGTCTGGGGAGAAGGGCGGCATATAAGTCGAAATAAAGAAAGTAAAGAAAGACTAACTATTTTGTTATTATGCTTTTGTGGAGTTACGTTTGATTCTGATTCAATTTTTCTATGACTTATGGATGATAAATCTACACATTTATAATGAAGCTTATTTTTATGAGCAAATCTATTTTTCGGATGCAGGCGTTCTTCATTAAACTAAATCTGGTATTCTGTATGTTAACAAATTCCAGAGGGGTTGTCTGTTGAATAGAGATGGGAGGGTTCTGTGGCTCCCTAAAGACTAAACTGATTGCAATGCAAGATGATCAGCTGGGCTCTAATCCATGAAAGCTTTTAACAAATTTGTTTGTCTTTATGCAGCCTCAAGACTGTTGTTTATGTTACAGCTGCCCCTCCAAAAGACTACCTAGAATAAAATCAATTTGATTATATTTCTTTGTATGAGAGAACATATAATGGATGATGAAAGCACAGGAGCAGTTTTTCCCCAACATGCTACAAAACTACACACACAAACACACACAGAGACATGTTCAGTGCAAGACTGAGATTGGAGCAGAGGTTTGCAATGAAGGCCTCTGTAACAACATCAGCCAGCTGGGCCAAAATGAAATTAAATTCCTTTTTTGATTGTCTAAATTACAAGCATAATTACAAAATAAGATTCTAGCTTTTCAATATCTCTGAAAACCACAAAGAAACTGGAGTTGATTGTCAATTTTTTTCAACTTCTAGCTACATTTCCTTGACT
Source organism: Bothrops alternatus (assembly GCA_034064705.1). Taxonomy (NCBI): domain Eukaryota; kingdom Metazoa; phylum Chordata; class Lepidosauria; order Squamata; family Viperidae; genus Bothrops; species Bothrops alternatus. The sequence goes on along the minus strand of JARGCV010000223.1, from coordinate 33,628,829 downwards.
CTCAGGAGAACTAGAAGTCTAAACTTGCGGCATTTGTGGAAAAGAAATGTAAAAAGATTCAGAAAGCCATTTCCCCAAGTTTGATAATATAGAAAATAAGTACGGTAGTTAGTGGGTGCAAGTATTTCATAAAAGGAAAATGAAATATTTCTCTCAAGGTATCCTTAGGCAAAGAATTGGTAATTTTGAATCTATAAGTTATACCAGCTTCCCTTTTTGTCTCTCCAGAGTCTCTTCTGCGCTAGTTTTTGATGGACAACTAAAAACAAGTATCTTACAAACTTGTTTCTTTCACTGTTGTTTAGTCTTAATCGATTGCACTGAGGCTCTTCTCTCAATATATTGACATAATTTAAATTGATGTTTCATAATTCACTCTGTAGTCAGCTGCCCATATTGTGTTGTTTTTTTTTAAAAAAAACTATCAGATTACTTCTGATTTTTGTCTATCATAGACTAACATGGCTCTCCAACAGTATGCTGATTATGGAAAGCAAAGGGGAAAAAACATCTTTTCAAATGAGCACATTTTCTCTATTTTTATGTAATATTTATTAAAGAAAAATATTTTTAAAAGTTAAGAGGTACAGAAAATTATAAAATATAGAAAAGTGGAAAATATATTTTTTAAAAAGGGAAGAAAGAAAGATAGAAGAAAAAGTGAACAACAGGATAGATCCAGAAAGAAACAAGAAAAAAAGGGAAAAAAAGAAATATTTAAAGAAGCAACTTCCCATCTTCTTTGCAGCAGTTACAAACATAGTTAATACTGTTTCCACAGTATTAGATTACATAATACAGTTTCCATCTTCCTATGTATAGCCATTTTTAATCAGTAAATTCATAAATCACCAGTTCATATTTATCAAATTTCAGCAAAAAGTCCATAAAAGGTTTCCAGTTTTTTTTTTATGAAAGTACTTAGTCCAAGCTACTTTCCTAATCAAGCAAGTCAATTTAGCTATTTCTACAAGTTCTGCCATCTTCATGATCTACTCTTCCATTGTGGGTATTTCTGGATTTTTCATCTTGGTGCTGCATTTTAGTTTTATAATGAAATTTATCTCTAGCCTTGTGAAGAATAAAAAGGGTAAAAGAAGAAAGAACAGACTGAAACGTATGTCAGACATAACCCAAGTGAAGCAATTTCAGATGCTGTCAAGGATTAAGCATATGCTTAATTTTCCTACTGAAATCAGTGTGACGTGTGCTTTATTTTTTGTTGTAACGGAGTTCAAAGTATCACAGCGTTACCACAGCATTGTTTTCTTTATGGAATTATTGAATATGCCTAATACTCATTAAAAAGGATAGAGACATCTTTTTAGAGCCTACCGCTGCACTGGCAATACAACATTTTGTCCTGTTTTTATGTAGCTTCCTCTAACACTTCTGTTTTCTCTCTCAAGAACCGCCTACTCACATGAAAAGAGTGTGTTGTGCCAAATACTTCCTCGCATAGTAGGCAACAGCAGTTGCTTATAACCTTGTGGGTTTGTCAGGAGCCAGGAAAGTCTTGCTTCGTGCCACACTTGCTCAACTATTATCTTATTTCCAAAAAACGTGGCTATACTTCACATACAGTAGCTTGGAGAACTTCTTACAAAATAAAATTAAAAGAGAGATAGATCCGTGCAGTGATTTGTTTGGAAATGCATGCCTGCCCAGAAGAATAAGTCAAAAATAAGCTGAGGTTGACAGAAAGCTTTTTTGTGACTGTCCCTCCCTTGTGGAACACCCTCTCTCCAGCAGTTCAACAGAGACCATTTTTTAGCCAGGTGGAAGGCTGTTACGACCTCGGTACCTTTACCAAGATACCAGGACAAGTTGGTAGAGATAGGTAGTATGGAAGCTGTTGTGCATTCCAAGGGGACAATTAATTTGTTTTATGGTTTACTGTTTTTACTGTTTTAGGATTGTTTTATTAGCTTTATTGTTATTGTGAGCTGCACAGAATTGCTTAAGATGGGCAGTCATATACATCTTATAAATAAATAAATAAATAAATAAATAAATAAATAAATAAATAAATAAATAAATAAATAAATAAAACATCTCAAAGGTTGAAGGGATAGTTTACCTCCTGATAAAAGTATTTCACCTCAATTATCAAGGGGATCGTTTTAGGAGAATAATCATACCATGCTTTAAAAGTTAAACCCATTTGTTCAAAAAGGTGGAAGACCCCCTTCTTCCCCACCCGCTATTACACTTCATATCAGCTCCTTGTGTTGACTTCTGGATGCCCTTCTACCTTCTTAGCCAACATGGGAATTGAAGGTCCACATATTTGACAAGGATGATTGCCATGTATTGTATGAAGCTATATTGCGTTCTGGCTGAGAAAGTACACATTTGTTTGTTTGCTGAGCACTTGACCTAAGAGGGTGTTTCCCAGCCTCTGCAAATTTAAGATGTGAGGACTTCAACTCCCAGAATTCCTTAGGCAGGAGGAGGACCCACAGCTTCAGCTCTCCTATTAATCTGGTGATGTGATTGTGGGCAGAGCCATGTTTCTCAGCTGCTTAGCTTCAGAAAGCACCTTTTAAAAAGATGATTGGGAAGTAGGAATTTGCGACTAGGTCAGGGGTAGGCAACCTTGGCTCTTTTATGACTCGTGGACTTCAACTCCCAGAATTCCTGAGCCAGCATGCTGGCTCAGGAATTCTGGGAGTTGAAGTCCACGAGTCATAAAAGAGCCAAGGTTGCCTACCCCTGGACTAGACCAACAGTCAAGAATGAAGAATTTTGTGAGGGAAGTTAGTGGAAATAGGAGACAGGATAGGATATCTCAAATACTCCCAAAACGGAGATAAGAAGGCAGGAAAGTGACTTGTGGGGCGTATCATGTTTACCTTCTTACTAGGTATCATAATTATACTTTTCAATGATACCTTTCAATTGTTCTGGAGGAGAAGATGAAAGGACGAGAGACCAGCTTTTCTTCTTTGAGACACATCAGAGAAAGTGAGGTGCACACAGGTAGCCCATATATGTAGCACTGATAATAAATATTCAAGTAAATACTGTCTAAGAACTTTTAGATTTAGGTATGTTCCGTGTTTCCCTGAAAGTAAAGCCTAACCAGAAAAATAAGCTCTAGCTTGATTTTTGGAGGTGGGCCTAATATAAGCCCTACCCCCAAAATAAGCCCTAGTTTTGGGGCGAGGCACACACCTCAAAATCAAGTTAGGGCAGGGGTGTAGGTGTGGAGCTGGTCCATGCGCCCCCGCACCCACTTACCTTGCAGCCAGGCCTCTCCTCACCAGCCTACTTCTTCTGAAGTGTTTTCTGCAGCCAAGTCTGCATTTCTCAGTCACAGGCCTTTCTGGAAGGCCTCTGCAACCGAGAACCGAACTATGGATTGACCATAGCTCAGTACTCGGCTGCAGAAGCCTTCCAGAAAGGCCTGACCGCGAAATGTAGGCCAGAATGAAGCTGCTCCTTCGGCCGCAAAAGAAATGGGCTGGGTGAGGCTGTCGGTGCCGGAGGTGAGTATAAAAGACATTCCTCAAAAATAAGATCTGGTACCTCTTTTGGAGGAAAAAAAAAAAAAGACCTGCCCTTATTTTTGGGGAAACACGGGTAGTATTCAAAGAGTAGCACAATTTAAGAAGATGATCTGCCTGATCAAATATGAAGTGCTGTCTGCTCTTTTATTATTTCTCTGCAGGCAGAGATCTTGGTTACAAGTGTGTTTCAAGCAGTTTGTTTAGTGTCCTGTTAGCTCCCTGAGGAAATGCCTAGTACTAATACTGGGATGGTGAAATTATTTCTGTAACAGAGCACAGTGAAATTTTAAGTGTAGGCTATGATGTCCCTAGAGAATTCAGTGGAAGAAATTACATAAAGGTGAGGAGCAGAGATTTTCCAAAACACAGAAAGTGTGTTCATAAGCACACTGGCAAAAGAAAAAAAAAACCCTTCAAGTTTGATCTACTTACCAAGTGTAAACTTTCATAAATTGGGGTTCTTTTTGTCAGAAATATGAATTTCCTTTGTCAACTGGTAATCATATATTGGAGAGGGGAAAAAGAAGGAAACATGAGGACAAATGTCAAGAAAAGCATCTGAGGTAAATTCAGTTGATACTTAGGCACCAAGAAAGTAGTGTGTGGCAACTCAGAGCTGTGGAAAAGGTGCTTCACAACTCGAAGTACAATTCTGATTTGGGCTTAGAGGCTGTTGTGGGGATAAACAGGCTCAGACTCAACCCAGAAAAAAAAACAGATCAACTACAATAATTATAAATACAAGTAGGAGAATACTTCAGATTTTAAATATTAGATATTTAAAACTAATTCACCGAAGTGCAAAACAATTTTGTGAACTATAATATTAAATGATTAAACTGCTATTAACATGTTATATGGTTAAACTGCTAAACTAGTATATGAATGCACACAGAAATCATTGTGCACACGTATTTGAGCACACCAAACACATATTGGAAAGAAATACTTTACTGCCTAAAGCCAAGGCAGGTGCAAGAAATGTTTTGGAGACATTAAAGTTCCAGCCCAACGATATACAGCAAAAAACATCATTCTGAGAACAGGTAGAACCTCTATAAGGAACCAGAATTCCGAAAGTAGGACACCATTTCCTATAGAAAAGACATTGAAGGAATATGTGATCTTAGAGCCTCAGGTTCTTTTAGATCACAAAATCAAATTTGCTCTGCAAAATGCGACTGTTATGTCCTCTTTCCAGTATTGCAGAGGGCAAGTCATTCAAGCAGGCAAAATTGGAAGTTCTGCAGTTTGTTGTTGTACAGGACATAAGAACATAAGAACATAAGAAGAGCCATGCTGAATCAGGCCAAAGCCCATCGAGTCCAGCATTCTGTGTCACACAGTGGCCCACCAATTGTACATGGGGATCTTGAGCAGAAGAAGAAGGCAAAACCCTCCCTTTCCCTTGACCCCCAACAAATGGTACCCAAGGGAATCCTGCCTGCCTCAACCAACATAGAGGCGGCACATGGACATCCGTTTTAATAACCACCAATACACTTTGCATCCATGAATCTATCTAGCCCTGCCTTGAAGCTGTCAAGGCTGACAGCTGTCACGACCCCTTCAGGAAGTGAATTCCATAAATCAATGACCCTCTGGGTGAAGAAATATTTCCCTTTATTTGTCCTCACTTTCTTAGCTATGAGCTTTAGGGAGTGCCCCCTTGTCCTGGTATTGTGTGATAGAGAAAAGAATTTTTCTCTATCCACCTTTTCTATCCCATGCATGATTTTATACACTTCGATCAAGTCACCCCTTAAACGCCGTCTTTCAAGGCTGAAGAGACCAAGGCATTGCAATCTGGTTTCATAAGGGAGGCGCTCTATTTCCTTGATCATTCTTGTTGCCCTTTTTTGCACCTTTTCCAGTTCCATTATATCCTTCTTGAGGTGCGGTGACCAGAACTGTACACAGTACTCCAAGTGTGGTCTCACCATCGATTTGTACAGAGGCAATACAACACTTGCTGACTTATTTTCGATTCCCTTCCTAATCATGCCAAGCATGGAATTTGCTTTTTTTACTGCTGCTGCGCATTGGGTTGACATCTTCATCGAGCTGTCCACCAAAACCCCAAGATCCCTTTCTTGGTTTGTCTCAGAAAGTTTGGTCCCCATCAGTTGGTAAGTATAATTGGGGTTCTTTGCCCCGATGTGCATAACTTTGCACTTGTTTAGGTTAAAATGCATTTGCCACTTTGTTGCCCACTCACACAATTTCGAGAGATCCTTCTGGAGCTCCCGACAATCAGTTTCACTTTTCACAACCCGGAACAATTTAGTGTCATCAGCAAACTTGGCTACCTCACTATTAACTTCTACATCCAGATCATTGATGAATAAATTAAAAAGTAAAGGTCCCAAAACTGAACCACTTCTCACTTCTTTCCATCCGGAGAATTGTCCATTTATTGCCACCCTTTGCTTCCTACAATTTAGCCAGTTACCAATCCAGGACAAGACCTGTCCTCTAATTCCGTGGCTGGAGAGCTTTTTTAGGAGCCTTTGGTGAGGGACTTTGTCAAAAGCCTTTTGAAAGTCAAGATATACAATATCAACTGGGGCCCCTTTATCTATGTATTTATTTACACCCTCAAAGAATTCTAACAAGTTAGTAAGACATGATTTGCCTTTGCAGAAACCATGTTGATTTTCTTTCAGCAATGCCTGTTTTTCTATGTGCCCTGTAATTTTATCTTTAATAATGGTTTCCATCAGTTTGCCTGGAACTGAGGTTAGACTGACTGGTCTATAGTTTCCTGGATCACCTCTGGATCCTTTCTTGAAGATCGGGGTTATATTTGCTTCCCTCCAATCCTCCGGTACAGTGCCTGATCTTAGAGAAAGATTGTATATTTTAGCTAGAAGTTCAGCAATTTCACACTTGAGTTCCTTGAGAATTCTAGGGTGGATGCCATCTGGACCCGGCGATTTGTTGACGTTTACTTTAGAAAGGCATGCAAGAATATCTTCCTTGTTTATCTCTATCAGGTTTAATTCTTCTATTTCCCTCCCTGGGAAAACTAATTCAGTGGCAGGCAGATGTTCTCTATCCTCCTCGGTGAAAACGGAGGCAAAGAAGTCATTTAGCCTCTCAGCAATCTCCTTGTCTTCTCTGATTATCCCCTTCTGACCATTGTTATCAAGTGGCCCAACTGATTTTCTGGTTGGGTTCCTGCTTCTGATGTACTTAAAAAAGGTTTTGTTATTATTTTTAATATTCTTGGCTATATGCTCCTCAAAGTCTCTCTTGGCTTTCATGACTATCACCTTGCATTTGGTCTGCCAGAGTTTGTGATCCCTCCTGTTCTCCTCGGTAGGAAGAGCCTTCCATTTCTTAAATGAGTTTTTCTTCTTTCCAATAACCTCCTTTACCTCATTCGTAAGCCATACTGGTATCCTCTTGGACTTTCCAATCCTCTTTCTTCTTTTAGGAATGCATTTTATTTGAGCCTGCTGTAACGTATTTTTAAACAGTTTCCAAGCATTTTGGAGGGATTTGACTTTTTTTTACTGTTCCTTTTAGTTTCTTCTTTACTATTTTCCTCATTTTGTCAAAATTTCCTCTGTGAAAGTTTAAGGTCTCTGTGTTAGTTTTCACTGACAATTTGCTATCCATGGTTAAGTTGAAGGTTATTGTGTTGTGATCGCTGGTTCCTATGGGCTCGGTTACAAGGACATCATGAACCAAATCCTGTGCATTAGTTAGAACCAAGTCCAGGATCCCCTTTCCCCTGGTAGGTTCCATGACCATCTGCTCAAGGGAACAATCGGCTAACATGTCGAGGAACCTTGTCTCTCTTTCATGTGTAGAACAAGAATTTACCCAATCTATTTGGGGATAGTTGAAGTCCCCCATTATGACTACCCTATTTCTTTTTGAGGCCTCCTTAAATTCTTTTTCCAAATAGCAATCTGCCTCTGGAGTTTGGTTGGGAGGGCGATAGCAGATCCCTAACGTCAGATTAGTTTCCTGTCCTGGGATTTTTATCCACAATAGTTAGTCCTCAACTTATGACTGATCACTTAGTAACTGTTTGAAGTTACAATGGACCCCCCCCAAAAAAGCTACTTAATGGTCTAGTTCCAGAATTCTGATAGCGACTACAAACACGCATTTCATGGTCACATGATCGCATTTCAGGTACTTGGCAACCAGTTCACCTATGATAGGATGTTAACCTGCAGCAGGGGAGGGAGGTTATGTAGCCAACTCAGAGCCTTCCCAGAAAGAGGCCTACATTAAGAGACAGTGCATTCCCAAGCTGGATGGGGGAGAGGGGAAAAGGGTTGGGATATCCACACCCTAGAATCTCTTAGGATATATCTAACAAGTTAGAAAGTTCTAGCTTTAGTTTAGCAAGATTCTGTTCCTTAGGTGCAAGCATATAAAGAACTGAACTCAATCGGATCGCATTACATTGTCTCTGGGCATCCCCTATACAGCCAGCGGCAGCAGTCTCCATTCACAGGACCACATTTACAATGTTTTCTACCTGTTTCAGACCTTTTCAGCCAGTTTCTGGCAAAAATCATCCATAGTAATACATAGGTAGAGCCATGGTGGCACAGTAGTTAGAATGCAGTATTGCAAGCTAACTCTGCCCACAGCCAGGAGTTTGATCCTGATCGTTTCAAGGTCAGTCAAATGAGGACCCAGATTGTTGGAGGAAATATGCTGACACTGTAAACATTCAGAGAGTGCTGTAAAGCACTATGGAGAGGTATATAAGTCTAAGTGCTATTGCTATTGCTAGATTCGCTTAATGATACCCGGAAGAAATACTCGTAAAATTGGGTTTGGTCACATGGGTGTCTTGTCTTACGACCATCATGACATGACAGAAAGTCCAGGTTCCATTACTGTCCAGGAATACCTGCATTTGATGCTGCAATGTATTTCCAGTGTATATCCAGGTACTATATTATTACCTAGAATTGTCCAGAACTACCTGGAGAGCTCTATCCAACACCTACTGTTGAACTGCAGTTCTAGATCTTGATAGCCTCATAGCCAGGAAGCTTGGCAAAAGAAGTTTCATTGGGATAAATCATTCTGTTGTTTAAGTTTTCCAGAAAGAAGAAAATTTGTCTAGAAAGGTTATGGTGGCCTATGTTGAATTGAGTCAGAATCATTATATATTTTAATTCTGCTTACTCTTAATACTAAAAATAATGTTAAAATGTTTAACTGTTTAGTTAAGGAGGCACTAGTCATTTGCTAGGTATTTTACTCACTCCCCAAATCTTTGGTTTATAAAGTTCAGTGAATTTTCTGTCTTGGGATGTTTGACATTAGGCTGATAGATGAAAACATAAGCTCTTCCACATGCCACCACTTCTTCTCTCCTATCACTCCACAGCATTTGGAGACCAGCCATATGTCTTTATTCCTTCTAATGTTGGAATACCGACAATAGGCAGGTAGTAACAAAACCCAATCAGTCCTTCCTCCAGTTGAGGAAGGGCTTCAGAAACTTTTATTCCAATCAGTATCCCGCCTCCTGAATTCCAGCATTTTATGGAGAAAGCAAAAGAACTCTGCACACTTTCATTCCAATCATAACTGACTTTTGCAGTTTATGTTTTATGGAAATGATTGTCATATCCATGCAGTATATGAATAATTTGCAAGAAAAAACCTCCAACTCTAAGCTGTTGATCTTTGGGGAAGCATTAGGGCAAGCCCAGAACTTCTTCTGGCAATTAAAAAAAAAGACTTGCCCTTCCTCCTTCCTGAATTTCAGCATCATAAATCTCCAAACGAAAGAAAACAGGACAACATTGTCAGAACTCAAAAGCACAAGTGCCATGTGCGGAGGTTTCTTTGTGGTGCAGCTTCTCCTCCAGAAATGAAAAATCACTGGCCCTTCAGCTGCTGCTGAAACCTGAGACCCAACAGACATCAGCATATCCTGTGCTGAAGGATGAGGGATTGATACCGTTTCATTGAGGAGACATTGAAAGTCTATTAATGCTGAAAGTTTGTTAATGCACTATGTGAATTAAATATGATTTGCAACTAAAAATAGGACACAACTATAGAGGCTAACCCTGCCCAATCTCTCCCTGTGGAGTAGAAGTCCAGTAAGCTTCTGTTCTTAAGAGCCAACATAGGCAAGCTGTTAGTGCAGACTTGGACCACAATAAAGTGGGGGTCAAAATCACTTAGACTTCTGTCCTTGCATTCAAACACAATTACAGCTTCTATTCAATCAACTCAGCTGAAGACATGAGAGAATAAGAATAAGGCAGATGGGACATGGGGATATAAGGGTTAAGGTCAATGCGCGTGGTCCTTTTCTGTATCTTAAATTTTAAAGCCTCACCTATCCAGATAAATGATTTAACAAGGCTTTGAAGAAGCAGCTTTTCCTTACTGTGTTTACAGCACTCTGATCATAACTGATAGAGGACCAAAAATTATATCCTGTCACATCTAGTTTCTATCCTGATAGATAGAAAGTGCATTTGAACAGCATCATTTATAGGCTGGTGCCTTATTAATGATCAGTCTAGATATCTTTGTATAATTGTGAAAGAGGGTAGTTGAAAGTCAGGTCATGCTTCTGCTAATCATAGACTGAACATTTTAGCACCTTGGGATAGCATCTTTATTTTCATTAAATAAAGCAAATTTGTCTCTCTTTCTCTTTGGGTTTCACTAGAGTTTGCATGAATTGCTGTATATTTCCCAACAGAACCACTGATTGCAGAGCTGTTCCAGTGTACTTGGTGTTCAAGTTTGGTCTCTTAATTATATATCTCAAGCATGACAAAATAGCACTGAAAAAACATTTGTGCTGGAAGATTAGGTAGCTAAAGCTAGAAATGGAGTACAAAAAAAAAGGATTTACTTTATTTCCTCTGTGCATAAATTACAATGGGTGTTCATTGATTTTACAAACGCCTTGCTGCTTAGGGATATCTGTTTCCATCAGAGTGGGGCATAGAATGTGGAAATTAAATTCAGCTATCTCCTTCAACAATAAACAACAAATATCATAAGCTGAAATATAACCTAACCCAGTGGTTCTCAACCTTTCTCAGGTTGAGACCCCACTTGCCCCGCCCATGCGCGCCGCGACCCCGACCCGGGCGCGTGTGCGCGCCCCAAAATTTTTTTTTTAAAAAAATAAAAAAAAATGGCGGCTGTGACGGGTGAATCTGCGCATGCGTGGATCGGCCCATCGCACGCGCCACGCATGCGTGCATTCGCCCGTCGCGGGCCGCCATTTTGTTTTTTTATTTTTTATTTTTAAAAATTTAAAAAAAACAAAAAAACAAAATGGCGGCCGTGATGGGCGGATCTGCGCATGCGTGGATCGGCCCGTCGCACGCGCCACGCATGCGCGCATCCGCCCGTCGCGGGCTGCCATTTTGTTTTTTTTATTTTTTTTTTAAAATTTAAAAAAAAATAAAAACAAAACAAAAACAAAATGGCGGCTGCGACGGGTGGATCTGCGCCTGCACGGATCGGCCCGGCGCACGCGCCACGCATGCGCGGATCCGTCCATTGCGGTCCGCCATTTTGTTTTTTTTTATTTTATTTTTTTAATTTTTTTATTTTTTTTATTTTTTTTATTTTTTTTTTCCCGGCACGACGGGCGGATCTGGGCATGCGCGGCATGCGCGCGCCCAAAAAAATTAAAAAAAATTAAAAAAATAAAAAAATAAAATAAAAATAAAAAAAACAAAATGGTGGCCGGCGGTGCCCGGCGACCCCCGCGAAATGGTCGCACGACCCCAAATGGGGTCGCGACCCCAAGGTTGAGAACCACTGACCTAACCAGACCCGGTGCGGCAGGATGTGGGGCAAAACAATTGTGGGGAGAATGAAGTATCTCAGTGGGCTGGGGAGCCTTGGGTGGTCTGAAGCAGGTGTCCTGTTCCATCACTAGCCCCCCCCATGGCCTTCTCCACCCTGAGATACTTCATGTGCACATAACAACCTGCAGATTCGATTAGTGAATGCATGGGCAAAGGCAGGGAGTGATGGCATTCAAGGTATGCCATTCACTCTTATGAATCCTCGAGTTACAAATGGAATGGGCAGGTTCCATTACGTTTGTAACTCGAGGACTACCTGTAAAACACTGTATCATTTATATTGCACTTACCCTGACACTGCTATTTATTTATTGAGATAATGGGTCACATTAGATGAAAGATCAGAAGACTCTGCTGTTCTTTTACAGATTGAATGCAGCTGAATACTAAGCATATTCTCTAGGTTAAGGCAGAAGCATATGAAAAACATGGAAGCTTTTTCTTGACTTCTGTGGCAGGAGGTGGAAATGTGGGCCTTCCAAATATTACTGAGCCAAAGGTGCTTTTTCAAGAGGCAACTGACTTTCTTGTGTTTCTTTGAAAAACTTCAAAGAAAAACAAAAAAGTACATTTGCCTCTTGAAGAAGCACCTTTGGGATAATCATGACTTCGATGACTGAGAATCTCCATAGACATTACTGAGCCACAATTCTCATTATTATAGAAGTCACCATTGGCTCCATTGGCTGGGGCTTCTGGGGAATGTTCACCAATATTTACAGTTGGCCACGCCTATTCAAGAGAATGTGTTCTGTGGTTGGAGCAGGAGTCAAGTCTTAGTACTTTTTTCCCTTGCAATACTTGTACCGTAGATTTTTACCAGTTATAATAGCAACTGCATAAATGATTTCCATGGAAGTGCCACAAACAGGTTAGTGAGGTTAGTAAGATCTATCCTGATAGCACTGACTCTAAAATCAGATTTCAGTTTTGCTGCACTGGAGAATACACTTACTATAATAATTGTTCACTTGGGAACTCATGCTCAGTCTATTGGTCGGGTTACACATTACACTAAGCCATAGTGTGCTTAGTTTGATTTTTGACTTAATTTGCTGGGTGAATCCACTCAATTGTGTCTTATTCCATAACTATAACTAAATAAATCAGAGGTTGGGAACTATGATCTCTTTATGACTTATGAGTCAGCAGGAATTCTGGGAGTTGAAATTCACAAGTCATAAAAGGGCCATAGTTCCCCAGCCCTGAAATAAATCATAACAGCACAATGAGTGAACCCTATTCATGTGAGTGTTTAGGGATTTAAGAGTGCCTAGGCATAGTAACCAAGCATTAGTTGCTATTAGCCAACAATTCAGTTCATTGTCCTTTCAAAACAAGAAGAATTATATAGTGTTATGAATGCAGATACGGTCTAATAAAGTTATGTACCTTAATATTATTTACACTGAGATTCATCTCCACAACTTTTTTTTTTCATCTCCACAACTTTTGAGGAAGGGTTTTTTCCCCTACTTTTTAAACTGCTTCCCAAATTGTTAGTTTAATAATGTTTCCCCTAAGTTATAATCTTAGAGATATCCAAACTGCAATTTTTTTTCCCAAGTCCTGAGATACCTTAAGATAGCGGTTCTCAACCTTTTTCAGCCTGAGACCCCACCTGCGCCGCCCATGTGCGGCGAGACCCCGACCTGTGCCGCGCATGCGCGGCGCGATGGCCCGCATCGCGCATGCGCGGCACGACAGCCTGCATCGCGCATGCGCGGCACGACAGCCTGCATCGCGCATGCGTGGCGCGCGCGACAGCTCGTATCGTGCATGCGTGGCGCAACAGCCCACGGCGCGCATGCGCGGTGCGGCGGGCCGAACCGCGCATGCGCTGTGCGACAGCCCGCATCACGCATGTGTGGCGCGATGGGCCGAACTGTATGTGCGCGACAGGCCGAACCACGCAGGCGCAGCGCACACGACAGCCCAAACCGCCCAGGCGCGGAGCGCGTGCGACGGCCCGAACCGCGCATGCGCAGTGCGACGGCCCGAACTGCGCATGCACGGAGCGCACGCGACGGCCCGAACCGCGCATGCGCGGTACGATGGGCCGAACTGCGCATGCGCAACGCGACGGGCCGAACCGCGCATGTGCGCCGTGACGGGCCAAACCGTGCATGCGCGGCACGCGCACGATGGCCGAGGGGAAATGGTAAAAAAAATGGCGGACTGCGCTGTTTGGCGACCACCGGGAAACGGTGAGAACCGCTGTTTTAGAGGCTTAAACATTTCCAAGAGTTGGAATTGATTTCCTGCTGAATAAGCATGGAAACCTTCTGCCCATAATAATAGAAAATCTGCACTGGGATTTTTTTTTGTATCACAATTTACAATGTGTAACATATAACTGTAATATTTTTGATATGTTTAGTAAGCAGGAAATCCCTTTGGTTGCCTGCTGATATCTAAGCCATCATGTGGTTTCATTTGGTGAACCATAGCGGCCTTCATGATGGTATTACAGGCAGATACCATTTTGCTCTTAATGTCCAATGGAAAAAAACCAAAATTCAGCAACATGACACTCCTTTTTTAGAAGGATTATCAGAGTTAAGTAATACTTCCCCAAACCTGACATTTTATTTAAAAGGAAGAATGAAGATTTATATTCAAGTATCAAGGAAAGTATTCAAGAAAATGGCAGAAATGCCTGCAAAGGGAATAGGCTTTTGAAGCAACAACAACAACAACAACAGTAGTAGTAGTAGTAGTAGTAGTAGTAGTAGTAGTAGTAGTAGTAGTAGTAGTAAAGTTGGAAGGGACCTTGGAGGTCATCTAATGCAACCCCCTGCTCAGGCAGGAAACCCTATACCATTTCAGACAAATGGCTATCCAGTCTCTTCTTAAAAACTTCCAGTGTTGGAGCATTCACCGCTTCTGGAGGTAGGTTGTTCCACTGATGAATTGTTCTAACTGTCAGGAAGTTTCTCCTCAGTTCTAGGTTGCTTCTCTCCTTGATTAGTTTCCATCCGTTGCTTCTTGTCCTGCCTTCAGGCGCTTTGGAGAATAGCTTGACTCCCTCTTCTTTGTGGCAGCCCCTGAGATATTGGAACACTGCTATCATGTCCCCCCCCCTCGTCCTTCTCTTCGTTAAACTAGACATACCCAATTCCAGCAACCGTTCCTTATATGTTTTAGCCTCCAGTCCCCTAATCATCTTTGTTGCTCTTCTCTGTACTCTTTCTAGGGTTTCAACATCTTTTTTACATCGTGGTGACCAAAACTGGATGCAGTATTCCAAGTGTGGCCTTGTCAAGGCATTGTAAAGTGGTATTAACACTTCACGTGATCTTGATTCTATCCCTCTATTAATGCAGCCTAGCACTGTGTTGGCTTTTTTGGCAGCTGCAGCACACTGTTGGCTCATATTTAAATGATTGTCAACTAGGACTCTGAGGTCCCTCTCACAGTTACTACTATTGAGCAAGGTACCCCCCTATACTATACCTGTAGAAGATTACAGTTCAGTATGCAAAAGAGAGAAGTTCAGGAGGCATTACCTGCCTCTTTTAAAGAACCCCATCCTTTTCTGCTCTCGTTGGCTCCAATATCCAATAACGTAGTGTTCTGCAACTTAACACGGTGCCCTTCTGCCATTTCTCAGTGCTCCATTTTAGCTGCTAAACTGGAATGCCCTTGTCCTTGCTTCTATTTTAGAGGATTATGCAAAGCAGAAAGATGATTTATTTTCCTCACTGCAGGCATAAAGGTTTGGGTACTGGTTTTGTCCTTCCCCTGTAGATCAACTAGAAGGCTTTGTTTGGCTCATAGAAACTTTGGGATGTTACGACCCAGCCAGAGAGCATGAAATTATTTCCAAAGAATGAATTTGAGGTGCGAAATAAGTGGATGTGTGGCCTCCAGATCTTTTGAATCTTATTGTCACCAAGTAAAATAAAACGTGCCACATCCAAGGTCTAGAACTGCCATATCTGTACTGCTGAAGTCTAAATTACCCACCTATCAAATGTTAGTTTTTTTGTACTCCTTGTTGCCATCTGATGATCCATCTAGTTCAGTGGTTCTCAACCTTGGGGTCGCGCGACCATTTCGTGGGGGTCGCCGGGCACCGCCGGCCGCCATTTTGTTTTTTTTATTTTTTATTTTTTTAAATTTTTTTTAAATTTTTTATTTTTTTTTGGCGTGCGCCAAAAAATCCGCCCGTCGCGCCGGAAAAAAAAATTAAAAAAAATAAAAATAAAAAAATAAAATAATAAAATAAAAAAAACAAAATGGCGGACCACAACGGGCGGATCCGCGCATGTGCAGCGCGTGCGACGGGCCGATCCGTGCAGGCGCAGATCCGCCCATCGCGGCCGCCATTTTGTTTTGTTTTTTTGATTTTTTTTTTAAATTTTTTTAAAAAAATTAAAAAAACAAAATGGTGGCCCGCGACGGGCGGATGCACGCATGCGTGGCGCGTGCGATGGGCTGATCCGCGCATGCGCAGATCCGCCCGTCGTGGCCGCCATTTTGTTTTTTTGGGGTTTTTTGGATTTTTTAAAATTTTTTTTAAAAAAAATTTAAAAAAACAAAATGGCGGCCCGCGACGGGCGAATGTGCGCATGCGCAGATCCGCCCGTCGCGGCCACCATTTTTTTTTTAAGTTTTTACGCGCACGCGCGCCCGGGTCGGGGTCGCGGCGCGCATGGGCGGGGTAAGTGGGGTCTCAACCTGAGAAAGGTTGAGAACCACTGATCTAGTTTGTCTGAGGTCCAGATATGGTACCTCTAAGTAAAGAATTTATCAAAACGTTTTGGTCACAAAGATGTGTGAACTCTCTGAAAATCAACTTTAATGTGTTTCTATGTTTGCATTCCAGATAAGAGTTTTGTGGCACTGCAAGATTTTGAATAAATCAAATAACTAGGCAACATTTTCTTGGATAGTACCACACAAAGGGGGAAAGCAAACATGTCTTTTAAAAAAATTCCAGTTTCTTAGAGTTTGTACCATTTTCCAAGCCATTAATAATAATAATAACAATAAATATTTCCTTCATGTGTTAATTGCCCTTCCTTGCAAACAAGATTAGGAAATTAGACCACATAAAGGGATAATGAGCTTATTTAAAAAAATCTTAGCAATTAACAGGAAATTAATTACAGCAATTTCCCCTCCACCCTGAACTCTAAAAGAATGCTCTTCCTACTTAGGGAGAGAAATTGAATTCTATCACCTGTTGATGATTATATTTTAATTCAAGGCAATTTTGCTCATTGGTAGTTAATCTATCTGATAATTTCAAAGATCTATAATTGGACTATACATAGCAATAAGTTTATTTCACTACAGGTAATCCTCAATTTATGACCACAGTTGAGTCCAAAATTTATGTTAAGTGAGAAATTTGTTAAGTGAGTTTTGCCCCATTTTATGACTTTTCTTGCCACATTTGTTAAACGAATCACTGCAGTTGTTAAATTAGTAACACGGTTGTTAAGTGAATCTGGCTTCCTCATTGACTTTGCTTGTCAGAAGATCGCAAAAGGTGATCACGTGACTCTGGGATACTGCAACCGTCATAAATGTGAGTCAGTTGCCAAGCATCTGAATTTTGATCACGTGACCATGGGGATGCTGCAATGGTCGTAAGAGTGAAAAATGGTTATTTTTCAGTGCTGTTTTAATTAAACAGACTGTTGTAAGTCGAGGACTATCTGTAGTATATACCTCAGACAGGTTAGGCATGGAACTAATTCAAATAAAGGTTTACCTTTATAAAACTGAACATGATGCACCTTTAAACAAGAAGGCATTCTACACTGTTCCTTATGACTGTTTTTCTCCATATCTGAACTTCAGATTGTACATACAACAATATTTGCCATGTTAATGAGGTTGCTGTATTGCTTTTGAATAACAAGTAGAGGAAAAATGTTGTGAAATACTGTGATTTATTGAAACAAGCTAAGATCAGACCATGGTAGGTTAATTCAGTTAAATTTCAGAACAGCAGATTACTTTTCGCCAAGAAGCCACTCTGCCATATAGTGTGGGAAGAAATTTCCTTCCTTCCTTCCTTCCTTCCTTCCTTCCTTCCTTCCTTCCTTCCTTCCTTCCTTCCTTCCTTCCTTCCCTCCCTCCCTCCCTCCCTTCCTTCCTTCCTTCCTTCCTTCCTTCCTTCCTTCCTGTTTGGCAAAATATAATTTATTCCAAAGAAGAGTAATTACTGCTTAAGAAACTATTCCTATCTCAAACAATAATTTGGCCTACAAGTAAAAGTGTTAGAAAACTGTTAATATTGGTTGATTGCCAATATATATATATATCACACACATATATCACACACATATATACACACATACATACATACATACATACATACATACATACATACATACATACATATCAGATACTAACCCCAACAGATACAAGTGGATATGACCAGACATATCGTATTCTTACATGGGAAAGAATAGCTGGATTCTCTAAGTTTTAAAAAAAGTTCAGATGTAATACCAAAAGTGGAGGAAGACAAAGAGATACTTAGCCTCACGAGCCACATTTTTTTTATTATCTGTGACTCCTTTTCTATCTCACCTCATCCCTGAGAGATCAGCAAAGGTCCAAGGGGCTTTGCAATGGACAGTAAAAACTTGCTTTACATGGACATATCTTGTTCTGAAAAAAGTGTATTTTCTTAGAATATATAGCCCGATTCCATGAAAGTATCAGGTAGATCTTCAGAGAGTTTGTCCTGCTTTCCCACTTCCCTCTTTTTCTTCCCTTTTCCCTTAAATTAAAATGCTAATCTTTGCAACCACTTACCAAACTGTAGATATTCAATGTTACAATCTTTTATTTACTTCAATAAAGAAACCATAAAGACCGAAATCTGGTCTGATACTAGCCTTTATTCTCAGAATATGACGGAGAGAGATGTTGATGTGTACGTGGCACGGCCATGCCTGATGAAATGGAGTATATTTGCTTCAGTAGAAGGTAATTCTTGAGGTGAGGAACTAATAGTAATTCCAATTCAGTGAGTAAAAAAGCATGAGTCCCTCAGTGACAGTGACAAATCCAGAGGGTGAGAAACTGATAATATCCAGTCAGCAGGCAGAGAACCATTAATTCCCCAGAGTGATGTTTGAACAGGGATTATCAGATTCATCCTAGCCCTAGGGAAAGCACTACAAATTTGAGTGAAAGGAGAGAAATCTCACCTCAAACACTTCAGATAGGAAAAACTTAAAGGAAAACCCAGATCTGACCCCTCACTGAAATACAGATCAAGGATATTTAATTTGCCAGTCAAGCACAGGCATTGACAAGGGTGGGGCAAAGGGCATCGTATGGACTAGTGGGGAACATTTTTATTTATTTATTTATTTTTATTTTTTGTGATTTCTATACCGCCCCCCTCCCGAAGGACTCGGGGCGGTGTACAGCCCAATTAAAAAATAATAATAATAAAAAAGAAGAAGTTAGGTCTATAATAGGGAAAAAAAGGTTGGGAATTAATGTGATGTAACACTCTCTGGGCATTCTTTTGTTGTTGCTTGGTTTTATTGTCTGTTTCGCTTATAATTACTTTTTTAATCACAGATGTTTTGTTCTATTGTGAATGTCGAGGAGTCCTGTGAGATTTCAGTGATAAATAAATATAGTAGTGATTATAGAAAAAAAAATCAACATACAAAAAGTAAAATGATTAAAAATAGATTAAACAATTTGGCCCAGAAACATTTAAAACCCAATACATTATCTTAAAAGCTCGATCCCCTAAAACAATTATAACCTGTTGGTACTGGAGCTCCTATCACAACCTAATTATGATAGGGCAAAGCCTGCAATGTGATATCAATCATTTTTGCCATTATTGTGACTAACTATGGACAGCTCTGCAATCTAGATAGTTGGCAGAGGCAATCAAAGCTCACTAAAAAGCCAATAAGGAGCAGGAAAATTCCCTTCTCAAGTTTTTTTTTTTTTTTAATCCTCCTTTCCCTCCTTTCAAAGCTATGTAAATAGAAGCCTAAATCCTCAGAAAACTGGGATTTGAGAGGCAGGAGGGAAAAAAAATGTAACAATCTAATGGAAGCTAGATGCTGATCGGAATTTTAGTTATTTTTACGGAAGATGACTTGAGCTCTGGTGCCTTTGTTATACAGTTTTGTATTTTTTATGTTCTACTTTTGTGTCCCAAAGGTGCTTTTTCAAGAGGCAGCTGAGCTTTCTTGTTTTTCTTTGAAGACGTTTTGCTTCTCATCCAAGAAGCTTCTTCAGCTCAGAAGAAGTGAAAGGTCTTCAAAGAAAAACAAGAAAGTCCCATTGCCTCTTTAAAAAGCACCTTTGGGACAACCGTGGCCTGAGAATTTCCATAGACATGCTGCTTTTGTGGTTTGTGAAGGTGTGTCCCTGGGTTTGTGGGTGAAGTAACTGGGATATCTTTTAAAGGCAATGGTATTTTATTTTCTTTTTTTTATTTCTTTCTCTTTTCTTTCTTTCTTTCTTTCTTTCTTTCTTTCTTTCTTTCTTTCTTTCTTTCTTTCTTTCTTTCTTTCTTTCTTTCTTTCTTTCTTTCTTTCTTTCTTCTCCTGCCTATTCTCTTAACTTTTAGGTGCATAACAAAGAGTTGAATTCTTACTGAATCAGTTTATTGAAATTATATTTATTATGTTATATTAATAAGAGAGCCATTTTGGTTAGTAGTTAAGTTGCTGACCTAGAAACCTGGCAACAATGAGTTTTAGTCCTGCCTTAGGCATGAAAGGTGACTGACTTTGAGTCAGTCATTTTCTCTCAGCTCAACCCACCTCACAGGGCTGTGGTTGTGGGAAAATAGGCAAGGTGGATGGCAAACAAATCTAACAAATAAATAAAATAAGAGGAGGAAGGAGTATTAGATACGTTTGCCACCTTGAGTTGTTTAGAAACATAATAAACTATTAAAATAATAATTCTGATCTTCTGTAATTCAGAAGAAATAAAAAATAAAGTCAAGAAGAAGTAAGAAAATATGTATTTTCTGGGAGATTTAAATCTGGATATTTGTGTTGTGGTTAATGTTATGAAAACAGATTTTGTTATTTTATCTGCATTTGTGACAATTAAAGTAATTACAAGAGTTCCAAATAAGAACATTCTTAACAAAGCATCATCATTAAAAAAGAAGACCAGAATCATGTTTCTTTCATGCCTCACTTGAGCACTGTAAACTTTAATTAGTTAATATTTGTACAGCCATGAAGATACAAGAAGTATTTAAGTTTTAATATTAACCTCAGAAACATACAGTTATATATTTCCTGCTGGATATATTTAAAAAATAAAAAGCCAAAAAGCAACAGTGGGTGTTATGAATATCTAGAAAAGTATTAATAGGAAAGATGAAGCAGCAATTTTAATTAATTGCAGCAATTTTATGGAGCCCCCAGATTACATTATTCTTTTTTTTAAAATAAATTTTTATTGGTTTTTTAATTTTTACAGAAAAAGAAAAATGCTCAAGTCACATCATAGTGTTAATATAAACAATCATCCATAAACAAAACATAAATACATAATTCAATCAATACTTCTAGTAATAATAACTCAACTGAAACTAATCGACCACATTTACCAAGCAAATAACATAGCTGCTCGGTACCCCCACCACCACATCCCCTTAACCCTAACCTTCCCCCCTCACTTACCAACTATCTACTTACTTTCCTCCCTCCTTCTATACTTACTCCACCCACCTATCCCTACTCATCCCCCCTCTTACCAACTTTCTTTCTACTTACATATGCCTTCACTCCTCCTTCCTCTTTCCATCAGATGTGGTGCCCAGAGGCCACCCGAGCAAACCCTTAATAACTATAATTATATATTCTTACACCAACCCCAATTACAGTTGAGAAAAACATAATATATAAAATTATAAACCCCCCTACCCCCCCCCCGACTTCCCAGAATGAATACAGGGTAAAACAAAAGAAAACCCAATACATCAAACAAAATTATTATATAATCCTAACAAGAATTTTAAACTATATGCTAAATACAATCTCTACCTTACATTTATTCAACCTTATCAATTCAAATAAATAACTAATCCATCAATCAATCCATCTAGTATCAAACCTTAAATCATTTCAATCCATTAAACATTAAACAAACAAATCATCTTGTTAAGAATAGTAATTTTCATTTACATATCTAATCCGTCAATCTAAGTCAAACCTTAAATCACTTCAATTCATTGATAGGTTATATAGAATCACCCAAACGGCCCAATTTAATATATATCTTCCAGTAATCACCCTCTTTTAACATTCTAAACAATCATTTCAAACCATTAGACATCAAATAAATAAATCATCTTTTTTTTAAAAAAAATAAACAATTAATATCAATATACCCCTCAATTAAAAAAAAATACGTTCTTAATCAATTTACTATATATCTTCCATTAAACATCCTCTCTTACATCTTACTCATAAATTTGGTCCTTGAATCAGCCCATAATCTTAGATTGCCCTTAATTCCTTACATATAATTTTAAATTTCACTTCTTCAATCAACTTCTGGGCTTTCTCATCTATCAAATAAACCTCCATAACAAATACAGTCTATTTATTCCATTTCTAACTTACATTCCTCTTATCAAATCACATAATGCATATCTACCCCATCTATCAATCAATTTAATGTCAAACCTTAAATCATTTCAGTCCAAGTACATTCTTAGTCAATTTAATTATTTCTTCCGTTACTCATCTTCTCTTACATCTTGCTCATAATCTTGGTCCTTAAATCAGTCCATACTTTTAAATTACCCTTAATTTTTTTTTTTAATTTCACTTCTTCAGTCGAATTCTGGGTTTTTTTCTATTGCCAGGTAAACCTCCATAACAAAGCCTCCCTTCCAAATAATAAGTCTCTCTTTTTTACTTGCAATATCATTTGAATCCATATAAACCATCTTAGCCTTTGCATTAGTCCTCTGCTTCTCTTAACCATAGAATTTCGTTGCAGTACCATTTCAAATCTCTGTCTTTGCTTTTCCTGATCCTCCACACCATAAGTAGATTGCTTCTTAAACTGGGTCAATTTCTCTTTTTTCTCAGTTAAATCCTCTTCTTGCTGCTTATCTGAGAGGAATGGGCATCCCCTCCTATCTTGAAACAAATCCTCTTCTTCCACTCCATAAATAAACTGTTTATCAAGCAAGATCCAATTCTCTTTATCCTCTTTATTCTCAATACTGTCCTCTTCTTGTATGAGTTGTTTTATAAAATGCTCAGCAGTCTGTTGCAGATCAATTTTATTTGGAAGAGAGAGTCTGGTTAATATTTCTGTAGTAAACTCTTTCACTATTGTGCGCAATTCTTCTTTAAATTCTTCTTTAAATTCATCAATACGATCAAAAATAGGTTTAACATTTAAATGTAAGTTCCACTCCATTTTAAATTTTAAAACAATCGCTCTGGCTTTATTCAAATTCCTACAGCCGTTTCTCTAGCTTCGCTTACGAGAAAAAGGAAAAAAAAGATGGAGAATTCACTTTCACTTTCAAGCACTTTAGCAGTGAAAGCAGTGAAAACTATACGCCATTTTGAATGCATTATGTTGATTGTAGAAGTTAGAAATATATAGCCAGAAATACAATAAAAAATACTTGCAATCCAATAAGAACTCCTGTATTCATTCCGTCTGCAAACAGTCTCTCTTATGTTCTATTTTTAAAAGCAGAAGCGGTCGTGGCGTCTTTCTCTGTCTAATGACAGAAGCGTCTCTGGGCAGGAGCGTCTTCAAGAGCGTGGGGAGCTCTCACTCTTGATCCCTGAAAACTTTTTCCAGGGATTTTAGAGGAGCTCAACTCTGCTCTTGATGCTCTTCACCTCTTCTTCGCCCGAAGAGGGGATTTTTCACCGCAAAAAACAGCTGGTGTTCGCTATTTTTTGCAGCTTTACAAACCCAGGGAACGGAGCCTCACAGAGGAGACTCTAGCGATGCCGGCGGTGCCACCGGAAGCCCCAGATTACATTATTCTTTAGTGCACAGCCATGTTCTTCTCTCCTTCTGACTGTGCAAGAGATGCTTCATTTTGTAGAAATACCAAAACAGATGCAGCCTTTTCAAGGCTCGTTTTGCCATTCTTAATTCTGTCATGTTTTGAGGGGGTGAAGCTTCTATCTCAGCATAAATTGATAGAATCATAAGACTGGAAGGGACTTTGGAGATCTTCTAGTCCAGTCCCCTACCTAAGGCAGGATAGAATTGATCTTATTTAAGAATGACTTGTATTTGAACCGAGTCCCTGCTCCCAATGTTGCTTAGCATTTTTATAAAAAATGACAAGGTAAGGAGCATTTATCAGATGTTCATGTTGACAATGCTATTTGGAGTAGACAGAAATTCAAATGCTAACTGGAGCTCAGGTAGCAAGACAATTTCTATGAAGAGACAAAAAAAAGTGTGAAAATATCAATGGATTATATTGGCCTGTTTATACTTTAGAAAAATCTTGTGTCTTAGTACGGGATAAGAGAGACATGAGATAATAATAGTGTGGTGTAGTGACAGGAAGGGCTAATATAATTCTAGCAGCATCAACAAAACAATGTATTGAGGTATTGAGAAATAATGATTCCATTCTACTTTGTTTAGACAGACCTTGTCTGGAAACAAAACAAGCAGGAGGAGTTTGGAAATAGGTCATCTAAACAGTCTACAATAAAACAGTGTCAGTATAAATATATATACCACGAACGCGAAGCCAAACAACAGCAACGCAGCTCACCAGCTCAAATCCCCCTGCAACTCAGACTAACCTGAGCACAACAAAGCCCCCACCCAACAGAACACTCCCCCATCCAATCAGAGCACAGCCAACCCCCCATACAATCAGAGCACAGCCAAGCCCCTAACCAATCAGAACACACCTCCACCCAATCAGAACACAGCCAAGCTCCCACCCAATCAGTTCATACCCCCACTGGCAGTTAAAAGGAAGAAACAGCTACAATCACACATTGCTCCTAGAAGCACGAAGCCGAAAACACCAGCCTGAAGATGACAAATGGGACTTTGTCGAAACGTCGCCAAGACACTTCCAATTTTACGTGGGAGAAAACCCGAATAACCAAAGACCTATCTATCTATCTATCTATCTATCTATCTATCTATCTATCTATCTATCTATCTATCTATCTATCTATCTATCTATCTATCTATACATTTTATTCTGTTACCATAAGTCAGAGGTCCCCAATCTTTTGGCCACCAGGGACCGGTTCTGTGGAAAGAGGTTTTTCCATGCACCAGAGAGTGCATGGTTTCATGTACTGCCTGCATCCCGGAGATGGGGCTTTGCTTGTTTGTGTGGACCAGTTGCTGGCATGCCACGGCCCAGCACCGGTCCACAGACCTGAGGGTTGGGGACCCCTGCCATAAGTCATGGCTCAAATCAGTATTTTGTTTGGATTGTTTTCTCCAACGAAGCGTGAATATCTGATAAAAAATAGATTTTTTTTCTTGTACTGAGCCACGTAGGGAAAGAATGACGAGCTCAGTTCATCATTTTGCATCCAAACCAACATGACTCCACATTTCTCATCTAGATAGAATGGCCACCCTGGATATTGCTTCCAGTGCCACAGAGACCTTTCAAAAGCAACTGCTGCCTTTACAAAATAGTTTTGATATATTTGACACCTATAGACTATTAACTATGCAAGAAAATAACCAGGAGGGATGTGCAGCTCCTCAAACTGCTGTCCAAAGGGTGCTGTGAAATATTCAGGAAACCTAGCATTATCTGCAACACTTTAAAGCACTCAAGTCTTTTCCCAGGAGTTGCAACAGATATAAAAACAGTTATATGATCTCAGGATAAAATATTGCTGCTTTAAGCCATAGCAGTCAGATTCTGTATTCATGACCCTGCATTTTCTGAAGCAACTTTCTGGAACTGAAACCAAAACATTGCACCTTCCTATTAATTAATGCTTTTGTAAACCATCAAGGATCTGCCTTGATGTGGGGGAACATGTCACTAACGATTGAAGTAGAGCTAATCTATCTTGGCTTTTTTGCACTTGATGCATATACACAGAAACTCCTCTTTGTTAGTGAAGCGACATGGAAGCACTGGTGTTAAGACGCTGGGTGCCACATTGCATCATGGATTTGTTTCGAGCCTTTTGAAAATGCTTTATTCCAAGCAAAATGGCCTTTTTATAGGACCTAATGGTCAAGTATGTGGACCAATGTAGGGTTCACTTTGATGGTTCCACCATCCTTAGGTCAGAATTGTTCTCTTTTAAACCAGAATACATTAGAATGCGTAGATTTATTCTTAAGTTTGTTCATTTGGACTTTTAGCATAGATTTATATTAGAGCAATTTCTTTTGTTCAGTTCTATTTATTTCAAAACATTCTGGTATAAATTGGCATGAAGCTGATGACATCATATGTATAGGGCCATTCTATACTTCCATCTTGTTGTTTGTTGCAAATACAGGATGACAGAATGACAGAGTCTTCTATCTAGTCCAACCCCCTGCTCAGGCAGGAAGCCCTTATACCAGTGATGGCGAACCTTTTAGAGACCGAGTGCCCAAAAACTGGCCCCGCCCCACTCCACCCTCTGCCCCACTCCCACCCCACCCCACCAAAGGGCCACTCACCGCCTCCAGGACCCACCGCAGATGGCCCAGGCAGTCCAGCAGCACCATGGCGGCCACATCCTCTCCCCGTGCCCTGCAGCATCAACTGTGTGCAATGGGGCGTGAGGGCAGAGTCTTGTCTATGCTGCCTGGCTGCCATGTCCTTGGCTGCGCTGCTCCACGTGGACCATGCTTGGGGGCGACTTTCCTCCAGGGGAGCTGCTGGTGAGGGGTTCGCGGGGGGAGACAAGGCTGGGACAACGGCACGTGTGCCCACAGAGAGGGCTCCGAGTGCCATAGGTTCGCCACCACTCCCCTATACCATTTCAGACAAATAATTGTCCAATTTCTATACAAGTAGTCCTTGTTTAGCAACTGCTTATTTAGCAACTATTTGCATTTATAGTGGTGATTTGTGACCAACATTGTAATTATGAACCAGAAATCAAGCTCCCAGATTACGGTCACATGATTGCAGAGATGCTGCAAAGGCCAGAAGTCCAAAGACTGATCATACGTCCTCCTCATTTAACGCCATCATATCTGAATGGTTGCTGAATGAGTGTACAGCCTCTAGTGTTTGAAGAAAAGTAAAGCAAAACATCCGCTTTTTTTTTTCTAGATAGCATATTTAAACTGGAAGGAGAAAGCAAATTACTTATCAGAATTCAGACTAAAGGCAATCATGAAATCAAAGTTCAGCTCGGTATCATGTTGCTGTTGGAAAAAGGTCATCCTGCTATTTAGAGAATGTGATTTATTTTATGGAACTAATTGGCATTGTGGAAGTAGCATAAAGCTAGTTTGTAAGGCCAAAAAAGCACCTAACTCTTGGTGTCAAATTGAATTAAACTATTAATGCAGTTGTAATTTGGCTGAAGGAATGTTGTTAAAACTAATATTACCACTTGCTCATGGGTGTTCCCTAACTTATTTGTAACCTTGTTCGTTGGTTTTACAAGCCAACAACTTGTGCTTCAACAACTCTTAAGAATTTCCAATATTCCATGTGTGTAAGCCAGCTTCTTGGCAACAAGAATGAAGTGCCTTTTGGAATCAGAATTTTAAATGATTAGAGCAGCGGTTCTCAACCTTTTTCAGGCCGAGACCCCGACCTGCGCCACGCATGTGCGGCGCGACGGCCCAAATCACGCATGCGCGGCACAACGGGCCGCATCGCGCATGTGTGGTGTTACCCCCGCACATGCGCGGTGCTGCCCCCTGCGCCGGCCGAGGGGAAAAGGGGAAAAAATGGCGGACTGCGGTGTTTGGCGACCCTCGTGAAATGGTCGTTCGACCCCAAATGGGATCGCGACCCACAGGTTGAGAACTGCTGGATTAGAGGGACTGAGAAGGATGGATTGATCCATCCAATCAGCAAGCAAGTAATTCAATGTTTTTTCAAATGTTGCTTTGTAATACAGAAATGAAGACGGGGTCGAAAAATAAACCAACAGGGTTCAAAAAGTACATGATTACAATACCCATTTTTTGAAAAGCAAAACTAAGTTAATTAATTTGGATTACTTATTATGAAAATTACAGCATTTCCAATGTGTTTTAATTCAGTACTCAGACTGGGATCTCACGATGGCAGAATTATACCCATATTCTGAAAAGATGAAAATGTAGTCATAAGAATAAAGGAAGAACTCTACCGGTACTGAATCCATAATCTCATCAACTCCAGCATTGTGTATCTGGTAATGGCCCACAAGCCAGGTGGTGGCCCTCTTCTAATCATGCAGCTTCTATTTCTAGCATACTAATTGGAGGTCCCTTATACCATAAGAAATGAGGCACTGGAGGATGGGTTAAAAAAGGCTGCTGAAATTTATCATCCCCATGTAACACTGTGTGGGCCTTTTGTGACCATATCTAGACATTTTTTAATTGGTCCAACCTTTTAAATACATTTTTTCTGTTTCCACACTGGTTACACTCTTGCTGAGCTTAGTAAATAGTATAGGATTTCATTTATGTGATACATTTTTAGCTGCTGGGCTGCAACCAATTAAATCCTAGAAATAATAGTTAATAAACTGCATAATACATTCCCGACAGAGCTAAATTTTGAACCGGCAACCATCCAGCTCTATAACTCTTCTGCAGTACGGTATTTTAGAAGTCATAATTAGGAAAGCATTAGATAGTAATTTGATTTTGCTTAATCCCTTTGGAAAGGTACAACATGAGCAAGAGTCCTAGAACATTTTGTTTTAGAAGCAACTGAGGCATTGTGCAGGACATCTGAAATATATAATTCCATAATTGGTTTAACTCAGTGTTGTAACTAGTTGGTCATCCCATCATTTCTGGTAAATAATCAGTTCATTCATGCACTAGAGTGGCTGATTGTTGTCCGTTGCCCTTGTTTATTACATACTTTATGAAGAATTCTGAATGATTCACAATGGTTTGCTGCTACCAACATTTTAGCTCAAGTATCCCATCAGGTCTTATTTTTAATGTGGGGCGGGCAACTTCACATAATTCTTTCTGTGCTGCTGGGTGAAGCTTAAATGTCTTTAATCAGACAGAAGATGCTCTTAAGTAGCCCAAAGTCTAGAGCAACCTGACTCCAGTCTGAAGCCATCAACCCACCATTCTAACTGAAAAGTCAGAGGGACTGGATACCCAGCATCACCTTGGCATACAGGTAGTCTTCAACTTACAACAGCTCATTTTGTGACCATTTAAAATTCCAACAGCACTGAAACAAGTGACCTATGACTGTTTTTAATACTTAACAACCGTTGCAGCACCCCCACGGTCATGTGATCAAAACTCAGACGCTTGGCAACTGTTTCACATTTATGGCGGATGCTGTTTCCTGGGGTCATGTGATTCCTTTTGCGACCTTCTGCCAAGCAGAGTCAATGGGGAAGCCAGATTTCACTTAACAGCCATGTCACTAATTTAACCACTGCAGTGATTCATTTAACAACTGTGGCGGGAAAGGTCATAAAATGGGACCAAAATTCACTTAGCAACAGAAATTTTGGGCTCAATTGTGGCTGTAAATCGAGGACTACCTGTACAAAATATAGGAATTGGTCATATCATGGCATCTTTTAACTCAAGATGGCCGTCTAGAACCATAGTTTGCCTATAAACCGACTGACAGTTGTTCTCCAGTTTTAACCAGGAATCTTGCCCAGCATCAATCTTGAGATGGTTGAGAATAAACTTCAAGTCTTTTGCAGCCATACCATGTGCTATTTTCCCTGAAGATTTCAGATATATTTCTAGGAGATGATTCATATCTAATTGTCTGTTTTTTTTCCTATAAGAGCACACAGTGACATTTAGTATCAAGGGATGAGTTTAAAGAGCTTTACCACAGACGTAAATGACCAGTCAGAATTGCTTGCTTTACCCAGTAGTCATAGGTAAGCCTCTTAAGGCCCATTAATATATTAGTGTTAATATATTGGTTTAAATCTAGATACTTAACCTTAATTAGATTATTGCTTAAGCTGAACTTTCTTTTAATCTCAAAACAAATGCATGTGTGACTTAGTAAGAAAGAAGCTATTTAAGAACAGTAATAGTGAAGAAGAATTATATAAACTGAAATTATGTTTCCATGTATTTCTGATTATTACGCCATTGTTTAGTTATATATGACTGATATCCAGTAACAATTTAAAACAAATTTGAAAATATAATCTACATATTTAAAACCTCAGTCAAGGGGGAGACTCAGTAAGACATTAATAATTTTTAAAAAGCAGCAAAAATAATGGAAAAGTTCTGCTTGTCCCAAAGGTTCTTTTTCATGAGGCAATTGGACTTTCTTGTTTCCTCTTTGAAGACGTTTTGCTTCTCATCCAAGAAGCTTCTTCAGTTCTGACTGGATGGTGGGGAATGGAAGGATCCAGTCAGAGCTGAAGAAGCTTCTTGGATGAGAAACGAAACATCTTCAAAGAGGAAAAAATAAAGTCCAGCTGCCTCGTGAAAAAGCATCTTTGGGGCAACCATGACCTGGATGACTGAGAATCTCCATAGACAGTCAGTTCTTTTTGCACTTGAGATACATATCTATAACAAACCATTATACAAAAAGGGGGCAGTCAGTGAAAAGGCCCTGCTGTGAATTGACCATATTCCAGGTTTTGGAGGAAAAAAATTAACTGTTTTCAGTCCAGTTGAAATGGTAGGCATTTTAAGGGACACAGTTCTCTCTTCTTAGAATCACATCTGATGACAATTGTAAAGACATGCGTTTAATTATTATATCAAAAATATTTGAGTATTTATGATAAAGTAGCAGCAGCAACTTCAATATATTTCCTGCACTATGAAATCTAGAAAATTGGCTTTTGATAATTAAATCATTCATACAAATTATTTGTCTAGAGAATTTACATGGCCATTTTACTTAAACAGATGACTCTTGTCAGTGGACAAATAGCGCACAAGAACACCATATTATAAAATCAATATAAAACGACTTCCGGTTTTGTCACGCAGCCGCCATGGACAGTTGGGAGATCTGCTCTTTCTCCCCCGTTCAGTTTTGTATCGCTGGGGGGCCCTGAAAAGGGCCGAAAATCGCCCCGGAGAGGTGACCAGCAAGGAGGGGCTTTTGCTGGATCAAAGGAGAGCAGCAACTTTCCTGAAGACCTGGCATTTCCCGCCAAACCAGCGGACAAAAGGACCGGCCATAGAAATATGGCTCGTCCCTAGGCTGCTAACAGCCGAAGTCACATTAACATCTGGCAACTTCAAAGCAGTGTGGAAAGGATTGGATTTGGGTTCTTTTTCTCCCCCTTACAATAGAGGGGGAAAAGAAAACTGAAAAGATTCAACTAACTCTGAGATGACATTTGCTGGCTAAATTTGAGACTGTAACCTGCTATTCTTAAAGAAAGACTTGTTGATTGCCTTAAAAACAGATAAGATTCAAAGTAACCTTGAAGTACCAGCTGCAAGAAACTCAGCTCAGCTTTTTACTTGGTGGACTTTCTGATTGTAAGTTCTTTGTTTAGTCTAATATATGACAATGGAAGAACAGGAATGGATTTCTCACACAGAGGAAGTACAGGAACAAACTCTTTATATGTTAAAAGCAATTATCCAAACTCTCCGTATGCAAGCTCAAACTACAACTAAAGAATCATCTATACAGAATTCTATAGAAAAGGGGAAACAACCAAATGTTATGACAGAAGACTTAGATACTCAACAAATATAAACTGTGGAAAACATGGGAAGGAAACTGATAATAGAGAACAAGGAAAGGACTTTTCTTATAAACCAGAAGGAATTTGAAGACAAAAAAGAAAAAAACAGATGAAAAATAAGATAAATACTTCAGGACAGCTGCATCGAACTGGAAAAATAAAGAGACGACCTGTCAAATCAGCCAGCCCTCTTAAGAAAACAGCAACTGAATGCCTTTATCAATATCAAACAATAATTACAACAATACAAGGAGATTTTTTTGATGATTTAAAAGCGAAGATACGAAAGATGATTTGGCAGAGGAAAAAAGCTAGAATTAGACTGAAAGGGATTGGGGTTTTAATCTATATATGAGATCTAAAATAGAATATATTTAAATGGATAGAATATGTATTTTGAATATAAGATATTGTAATGATTTGAGATAAAAAAATGGTTTTATAAAATTTAGAAATATAAATATTGAAATAAGAATATTATATTGTCTTATTAGTTTGTTAAGATATATGATAGATTTTACATATAAGGTCTGTATTTTAAATAGTAGATCATATGTGGAATTTGACAAAGGAATCGTGTTTAATTAAAATTTGGAAAAAAGATAAATATTAAATGTTAAATTAAAATATTAAGGGAAAATCAATTACCAGGTTACTGATTTGCTAAAAGTTTGAATGTTTATAGATAATTAAGACTTGAATTTAAGATATTGTCATGAGTTGAGATACAGGTTAAATAAAACTTAGAAGTATAAATATTAATAATTAAATTTGTATATTAGCTTTCTCTTTTTCTGGAAAGGAAGAAAGGAAAGAAGTAGAAAAAAGGAAAAGAAAATTATTAGCCGTAAATATGAAAGAGAAGACTGAGAATCTGGGATCATTTAAAATCTGGAAATGATAAAGATTAAACGTTAAATTTAAATATTAATGCAAAATTAAACTTAAGAAAAACTTATTAGGTTATTGTCTAAAAGATGGAATGTCAAATTAATCAAGATATGTATAGACTGAAGATTATTAATGAATATTAGAAAGGTATTTTTTGTTTGATTGATAGAATAAGAACTGTATTGATCTGAATATGACATTAGATCTTATAGGGGAAAGAGAGGGAATTTTGTTGTTGAAATACTTTGAGATTTGTACTGATGATATTTAAATGTAATGGAATCACGATGCTCAACCGCCATGCTACTTTTCAAATATGTAAACGCAATATTGGAAAATTAATAAAAAACTTGGATCATATAAAATCAATATAAAACAAGACAAAACTACAGTTAGAACACAATCATAAGTCAGTAATTGAGGCAGCCTGTGAGCAACTCACCACACCAAAATACACATATTGGGCTCAGCTAACGACATGGTCCCAGTGTCAGAAGGAAAAATCTCTCTGGTTTTTCCGAAAGCCAGTAGAGTCAGGACTATCTTAATCTAGGGCAGGTGATACATAAAGACCATCATTTGCAATTCAAAATGGCAAAGCTGAGTTCTGTTATTTAAACCATATTTCTGCTATGCTGGTCTTTTGCTGTTCTCCTTAAAAGCAAAATGACATCTTGACATTTAAATCATCATCATAATTTCTTTCAAGTCCAACAAATAAATATTTAGCAGGATCCATTTCCCCCTTGAAGTCTCACTTTTCTTCCTTGAAACCTAGCCAGCCATAGCTGGCCAAAGCTAATTTTATGCCAGCGGCAAAAATCAAAGCTTTAGTTTGATGTTGCTTTAGCAAACTGTCAGCTGAATCTTGGGGCAGCTCTGCTCTTCACTTCACAGCTGCTGCCCACCCCAGCATCTGCTGCCTGAGGCTGCTGTTTCTGACCTTCAGATTCCTGAGCGAGAAGCAGAGAAAGGAAAAGGAAGTGTCTCTGTATGTTTGTGTGTGTCGGTATGTGTGGGGGAGACAGAGAGAAAGAGAGAGGGGGGAGAGTGTTTGAGAGAAAGAGTGCGAGACAGTAGAGAAAAAGTAAAGGAAGAGAGAAAGGAGAAAGGAAAAAAAGGAACAACTTAAAATTCACACAGCATCAAGAATGTAGCACCCAGATTTCTAGCATTCTTCTAAAATGGGGTGCTCCAAAGTGATCAGTGTGAACCCTCAAGGGTCAGTGGAACTATTCACCTTATCATTCCCAGTACCATTAGTTAAAGTGGTATTTATTTTCATATAATGTCTGGGGATTGATGAACAACGAGAAACATTTTGAATGGGTTGATGAACTGAAGAGTTTGGGGTCCCCTGCTCTAAAACATGTATATTAAACCAACTAATCAAATTTGCGGATGACACCAAGCTGGCAGGAATAGCCAACACTCCAGAAGACAGGCTTAAGATACAGGAGGACCTGGACAGACTTGAACACTGGGCGCTATCTAACAAAATGAAATTCAATGGTGAAAAAAGTAAGGTTCTACATTTAGGCAAGAAAAACCAAATGTACAGGTATACTATAGGGGGTACCTTGCTCAATAGTAGTAACTGTGAGAGGAATCTCGGAGTCCTAGTGGACAATCACTTAGATATGAGCCAGCATTGTGCTGCAGCTGCCAAAAAAGCCAACACAGTGCTGGGCTGCATTAACAGAGGGATAGAATCAAGATCACGTGAAGTATTAATACACTTTACAATGCCTTGGTAAGGCCACACTTGGAAACTGCATCCAGTTTTGGTCACCACAATGTAAAAAAGATGCTGAGACTCTAGAAAGAGTACAGAGAGGAGCAACAAAGATGATTAGGGGACTGGAGGCTAAAACATATAAGGAACGGTTGCTGGAATTGGGTATGTCTAGTTTAATGAAGAGAAGGACGAGGGGGGACATGATAGCAGTGTTCCAATATCTCAGGGGTTGCCACAAAGAAAAGGGAGTCAAGCTATTCTCCAAAGCGCCTGAAGGCAGGACAAGAAGCAACGGATGGAAACTGATCAAGGAGAGAAGCAACCTGGAACTAAGGAGAAACTTCCTGACTGTGAGAACAATTAACCAATGGAAAAACCTGCCTCCAGAAGCGGTGAATGCTCCAACACTGGAAGTTTTTAAGAAGAGACTGGACAGCCATTTGTCCAAAATGGTATAGGGTTTCCTGCCTGAGCAGGGGGTTGGACTCGATGACCTCCAAGGCCCCTTCCAACTTTATTATTATTGTTGTTATTGTTGTTAGTGGCCATTCAAAGTTACAAAGGTGCTGAAAAAAGGGACTCCTTTAAGATTGTCAAAGCAACCCCAGATCATGATCTTGGCTCTTGGTAACTGGTTCACACAATGGTTGCAGCGTTGTCACGTGATTGTCATTTGCAACCTTCCCAGTCGGGTTCCAATAAACAAAGTCAATGGAGAAGCAAGCAGGAGATCACGAGTCACAATCACATGATGCCTCGCTTAACAACTGTGGATGATTTACTTAACAATCTTAGCAAAAAAGGTCATAAAAATCAGATATGGTCACGAGATGCCTCACTTGATGACCACGCACCTTAGATTTTCCTATTGTAGTCGTAAGTTGAGGACTACCTGTATCTGTGACAGGCTAGTTCAAAAGCTCTTCATTTATTTATTTACTTATTTATTGGTGCCTCGTTCCCTTCATTTAGCTAGGGAAGTGAACCTCGTTCCCTTCATTTGCTTTCTTTCTGCCTGAAGGTTAAGTTGTTTACTCCAGTCTCTCATGTGATCTCACAATACAAAAATGTCACTTCTTCCTCAATTTCCCCCTTTGGCAGCAATCAAAATTCTGTACCTAGGAAACCTTACAGATGGCAGCTGATTATAAATTGCTATGAAACGTGGCACGGTGTTAAAGTATTGATGTGCTTGACGTTGTAAACGGGTG
The DNA here is from genome assembly GCA_034064705.1 of Bothrops alternatus. Lineage (NCBI taxonomy): Eukaryota > Metazoa > Chordata > Lepidosauria > Squamata > Viperidae > Bothrops > Bothrops alternatus. Next base: position 33,593,840 of record JARGCV010000223.1, on the reverse strand, counting down.
GCTGAGGAGAATACATTGCAGGCTGGGACAACAGGCCAGGTACAAGAAAGACTCTGGATTAAACATAATTTTATCTACCACAGTTGCCTATCCATGATATCAAAACTCAAGATTAGACCATTTCATTCCTTATATTAGTGTTTCTTAAAGTGTGGTCCTAGGAATTCCCCAAGACCCTCTCAGGGGTCCATGAAATCAAAATTATTTGGCACTCTATGTTGAAAAATAATACAATATGAAAATCCGTCAAAAAAATCACAAGAAGCAGTAGTGGCAGCAAATGCATCCATTTTGATTTTTAATATGTTAAATATAGATAAATTTAAGCCATACAACAAAAAGCTCTTTTAGGGTTCTCCATAATTTTTAAAAATGGAAAAGGGGTCTGAGAGGAAAAAAAGCTTGAGAAAGATTGCATTAGATCATTTTTTTTTCTCTCCAGCCTTGTGCTCTTCAGAGCTGTTGGATGGATGGACTTGTGAGGAATAGTAAGATTTTCATGGAAGATAATATTTGTAGCTCAGGATTGAACTGTGGGGTCCTTAGTGCTCTCTGGGCATGGTGGTTTTCTTGCAGACGTTTCATTATCAAACTCTAGGTAACTTCATCAGTGCAGTGATGATGTTACCTAGTTTGATAATGGAACGTCTGCAAGAAAACCACCAAGCTCAGAGAGCACCAAGGATCCCATAGTGAGGTTATAATTTAACAGGTCTGAACAGCACTTAGTTAAGATGGCTGCCTTTGAGCTACATTGCTTTGCGTGTAAGGAAACAGGTTGTAGTCAGTGAAATTTTTTATCAATCCATCTATTAGATATCAAGTGTTGCTAGCATCTAAAGGTCTAAGGCAGCAGTCCTGTACAATATAGTTCCTCATATTGGAGAAACTTCCATTGTACTAAGTCAGTTTATTTCTAATAAGCATATATAGAATTGTACAACTACGGTATATAACTCAACATTTGAGTAGTGTTGATTTTATTTACAGCTTTAAGTCTCTTGACAGAAAAAATGTATTTTATTCTCAGATTCACATGAAAGTCATTACAGCTATAACATTACAACTATTTTGAAGACGATCAATTTATCATTTGTGACTGAGAGTCTACTCCTGTAGATTTACTTTGGAATAGTTTCCAGTGATTTCTTTATTTTAAAGAACAGACTTATTTCAGAATGTCATACTCTCATGGTTTATAATGAATCGCTGGCACACTAAATAAATAAATATTTCATATTTCAGACATACAGATTCAGACACCTTATTTTTTAGAAGTTTGAAATACTCCCATTTGCTTTTAATGTCTTTTTAACAGCTTCCATGTGAGTAATATCTATACTTTGGAGCAGTGTTTTTCAAACTTGGCAACTTTAAGATGTGTGAATTTCAACTCTCGTACTGGCTAGGGAATTCTGGGAGTATACTGGTTCCATCATTCCCCTGCTTATCCATGAACTTTCATCTATTTTCTGCTGTTTTTGTAATACTGATATTTTCTCAACGTCCTTAACTTCTCTTATAAATCCTTGAAGTTATTGAAGAGCCATGACTCTTTTAGGTAAATTTATTCAGAAAAGATGTTTTGATGGTGATACAATCCGTGTGAAATGACACATTTAGAGAAACTTAATGCCTGGAAATTGTATTAAATGTATGTATTTTATTTGGCATTCCACTTATTTGGAAAGTGATATTTTTGTTTTCATTTCATTACCATTTTAATATACGCACTTGGTTTCTTCTTCTGTAGTGGATCTTCTCTGCTTTAGCTTCAGGTAGCTTAACTAGACAAGTATTTTTTGATACTGAAAAAGAAATACTTTTAAAATAAAACAAATAAATAGAGCTAGGATGGATATGAGCCCAACAAATGTAGAATCAAGATGTTGTGCTGTGGTGGGAAGTATGACGTTTTAGGGGAGATTTTCTGCATTTATATTTATTTTTGTCTTATGCAATACTGGCATAGGCCACCGCATATATCAGAGAGGTGGGCTATATGCATTTTCCAAATAAATAAATACAAATGTAAATTCCTTTTCGCCTATTTGATGTCTTCTAAATGGGTTGAACTTCAGATTTCGTACTCCATGACCAAGACTGCTATGCTGGTAACCTTTATGGAATGTTGAAGTTTAAAACACTGTAATAGATTCATTCTTACAATTTTTATTTAATTAATTCAGTTTAGGCAGTGCCCAACTCCGACTGTTTTGGGATGGTCCACAGTATAATAAACCATAAAAACATAATGCACAATGAACAAAGAAGGGGATCTAGTTTCTTTATACAAGAATGTAGACAAAATATGGGGCCTGTCCACCTTAATTCAAGATCTAGGAGAATAGCCAGGACTTCAATGCTTTATGGAATGCCATCAGAGTAGAAGTCCCATGGAAATCAAGGGGAACCTCATTCCACAGGGTAAATGCCATGGGGGATAGGTGGTCCCATAAATAACCTGGCGCTATGCCTTGGAGGGTTTTATTGATAAGGACCATCACCTTGCCTTGCACCTAGAAGAATTCTGGGAACTAGGGCAACTTTCATAGTATGTTATTATGTTGTTATGCTATGTTGAAACCATGAGAGCATATTGGTCGTGCTGCTATATTCTGGACCAGTTGAAGCTTCCAAGTGGATTTCAAGAAACCTTCTTTAAAAACTGGGATACTTTTAAGCTTAGGAGAATCTTGCTTCTGTATTGTTGGTATGCAACATTCATAGGAACTATTAGTCCTGAATACTTAGTTAATTTTATCCAGAAATCTCTTAGGAATGATCTTCCTGATCTTTCTCACAATGGATAGCCTTGAATTAATATATGCCATACAAAACCTTTCACGTGTACAGTATCTCTTTTAATGCAAGCTACTTGGAGCAAAAGTATGGATTACCATGGCTACATTTGTTACATTAAGGACCCTAACAGTACCGAAATAATAGCTTGAAGTAGAGGTAATCGTTCATTACATCATAGGGCTGGAAAATGTACCATGAGTTTTATTGACTAAGATGGAAGGACATAGGGAATGAATAATTTATGCCTGTAGGCTGCCGTTCTCTGTCTACTTGCATTAAGCACAGTACAGTAGTACCGATGTCTGAGCAGACAGGTGTTGAATCATACTGTTGACAGTTCTCATTGTCATCTGCTTATCTGTTTAAGGAGAATGATTACCTACTTTTTCCAACTAAAAGATTGCTCTAAGGGACTTACATATTTATTTGCATGTTCATGGGGAAGAACTCAAGGCCCTGTGTGGAATAGCAACTGAATAAGCTGACTTACGTGAGGTGTAAATTTTGCTGCATTTATAGTACTACACCTGGGGAAAGAGAAGCTTGAAATCAAGAGAAATGGCTCTCTTTTACTGTTTTAAAAGGCACCTACTGCAGGACAGGTTGATAATTCATTTGCCCAAGAACAGAGCAATAACACCTGAGCATTAGCAGGTTTCCTTTCCTTATTAAAGGAATATATTTCTTAGAGGGTCCTCAGAGGATGCAATGAATAGAAGGAAACGCCGAGAGTAATTTCAGACATAATCTCTCTGCCTAGGCCCTAGGCCCTAGGGAGACAAAGAAGTGGCAGCAGCAGTAACTATTGCCTGGAGATCATTGCAGGAATACGAGATTCTTCTGTTCATATTGACCTGATGTTTTCTGTTGTCACTCATAATGGAAGGAGATAGTGCAACAGCCTTAAAATAAAGATGTCCCTCTAATAAAAGCAGTTGAACTGCAGTAATATTGAATGCAGGTAAAAGACGTCTCTGTTAGGTACAGTGGGAAATCTGGACTTGCTATGCTGTATTTTTCATGAGAAACTTGTGTCACTCTCCAGAGGTTGCTAAGGAACCCCCAGCATAGAGCAATGGTGGCGCAGTGGTTAGAATGCAGTACTGCAGGCTACTTCTGCTGACTACCGCCTGCCAGCAGTTCGCCAGTTCAATTCTCACCGGCTCAAGGTTGACTCAGCCTTCCATCCTTCCAAGGTTGGTAAGATGAGGATCCAGATTGTTGGGGAAAATATGCTGACTCTGTAAACTGCTTAGAGAGGGCTGTAAAACCACTGTGAAAATCTAAGTGCTATTGCTATTGGATCAGGGCAGCCTTGCAATTAAGGAAGGGATGCAGCTCAATCCTACATGCTAAATGGGAGAGTGCTTGAGAAACGTGGAGGTCGCCCTTAAGAACATAAGAACATAAGAGGAGCCATGCTGAATCAGGCCAAAGCCCATCGAGTCCAGCATTCTGTGTCACACAGTGGCCCACCAATTGTACATGGGGATCTTGAGCAGAAAGAGAAGGCAAAACCCTCCCTTTCCCTTGACCCCCAAACAAATGGTACTCAAGGGAATCCTGCCTGCCTCAACCAACATAGAGGCGGCACATGGACATCCGTTTTAATAACCACCGATACACTTGGCATCCATGAATCTATCTAACCCTGCCTTGAAGCTGTCAAGGCTGACAGCTGTCACGACCCCTTCTGGAAGTGAATTCCATAAATCAACGACCCTCTGGGTGAAGAAATATTTCCCTTTATTTGTCCTCACTTTCTTGGCTATGAGCTTTAGGGAGTGCCCCCTTGCCCTTGGTAGACTTGCTTCCAAACCAATAGCTGGAAAGCAAAGCAAGAAAAACAGAGTGGTGTCTTTGTTTTCCCAGGGCACCAAGTAAACATTTTTCTTGCCTCCCTTTCCCTTTGCCATTTGATCCCCTTGTTGACAAACTGGAAGTGCATCCCTAGATTGTCAAATACTATAAATTTGTGATGTTGGGCGGCATTCTGCTTTTTGTGTCATCTTCACTGAGTGCATTTGGATAATTCTTCTATGGATAAGGACTTTTTTGGACCAAGAAGACTATCATTTTTAAAGATTACTTGAAAGTATTTAATGATAGCAACAACAAAATAATATGTATCCCTACATCAGAACAGAGATACAGCACCCAACCCTTGTGTGTAAAAATCCTCTTCTATTTCTCAAAGTAGCCTTTGGGATAAGTTAGAAAATATTCTGTTTGCTCTTTTAATATATGCTTCTTCTGTATGGATTTTCTTACACCAGAGTCTAGTTGGGGAAACTGGTTAAAAAAACGAATAGAACCTGGAAACCTTATATTCTTCAAACTTGAGTTGTGGGCTGCTTTTCAAAAAGTCTATCTCAGCTGCCATTCAGGGAGGACCCCTAAAAAAAATCAAGTCTCTTCTAGGGATTTACTGTACTTGCTATAACAACTAATAAATAATCCTAATCCGTTTTTAGAGAAGAAAAAAATAAATTGATGCATAATTGAAATTCTACTTTGCGAGCTAGTATATATGAATCTGAAATTTTTTTATAAGATTTTTGTGGATTCCTTTCTCTTTAATCCAGATACTTCCCTGTGCATGTTATCTTTTTATCCACACCCAGAGAATCTTGACTTTACTCTTTTTGGTGTCCATTTTCACTGTAAATTGAAAGTAGCAAACTGATGTGAGATTAGCATTAATCTAGTATTTCTTTCTTAAGCATCAGTAGCATCCCTAATAAAAACACAGTGATTAGGTGGTTGAGCAGCTTACATCAATTTAGGGTATTTTCTAGCGCCTGCCAGAAGGATTGTTTATGAAAACAATAATTTTGAGGCCTCTCTTGATCTGTGCTTTGTGGTATCTATAAATAGCATGAATACATTTCTCCTCGACAAGATGTAAATATTCTATGTAAGCCTGAGGGTTCTAGAAATGAAATAGTGGAGGGAAACATAGGATTTATGCGGCCTGAAAATACAATCTGATCTATTTATTTAGGATGGGAAGAATGCATATTATTTTCAAACAACACTCCAATCTTACATAGCTCCTTGTGGAAGTAAGTTCCAATGAAATTCAGCATAGCTTATACCCAGATAAATAAGTATTGAAGTGCAGATTGTCTAGACAAGAGAGGATCAATCCACTAATGGGCAACTTAAGCAGAGTTGCCCAAATATGATTGATACAGTAGGCCTCAGAATAAAAATGGCAGGTAAAAGGTTCTCCATCATGCCATTTTAGAAGAGTGCAACTATTTATAGAAAGGATAAGTATTGTTGAATTGACATCCTTCATCCACAGATGCAGAGGCAGGGGGGAGAAAAATTTGTCAAGAAATCTTAGATGTTCATCTTTTTTTAAAAAAAAAACCCCAAAAAGTATAAAATGTCTTCTTTACTTCTGTCCATCCATCCTTCCTTCCACCCCATCAGCAACAGTATTGCACTTTTACATATAATCAGGTGAACTTTTCATGATCTGCCATTACAGGTGTTAAAACACACTGTGTCCTATATGTTGTTTAGGTTTGCTTCACTTTAAAAGCAAAGTGTGCTGTTCCAGGCAAGGACACCAGGAAACAAATTCAAGTGCTAGAGAGAGATACAGCAACATTAGCGGTTATTAATAACCCTGAAGCTAATGAGCCTCAGTTGAGTTAGGTATAAGCATGAAGTGCACACAGAGATTCTCTTCTCCCAAAACTCTTCCCCACTAACATTATTAAGTATTTAGGCTTTAAATGGTTGTAAGCAATTTGTGGCTCAGGAACTCCCTCCTTTTGGGGGGGGCAGTCTTGGGACTTCCTCTGAGTATGCTATCAAAGAGTGAGTATCCAATGTCACCTCATTTGTGAGTAAGAGAACCTAGAGAGGAAAGCACTTTCAGAGTTACAGGATTTCTTTACTACTTTATAGTTGTTCTAATACAAGTAGTTTTATCTTCATGTGAATTGAGAGCAGGACTTTCTGAACCACTTCTTGATCTGGGCTTGATCTCATTTATCCGATAGTTGGCTTGGCAGTGGATCTTCCCTCTGTCCTTGCAGACAGTTAATTCAAACAAAAATACCTCCCCTAATCAATACATTATTCAAAAACAAAGAAAACTCCAGAAAATAGTCTGTTATTTCCATGTAAAAGGATAGCCACTAGCAAGCAGGAGGAAAATAGGAACTCACAGTATTCTTGGAGAGTTACTGTCCACGTTTAACATGACTTTAGAGGTGGAGAATTTGTAGCGCAGTAGAATGTTGCCAAACCACATCTCACAGTGACACCAGGTAGACGGCGCGGGAGGCTGAGAGTTAAAGTTTAATGACTTGGGAAAGGCAGCAAATTCCTCATCTTTATTTCTGAATATCTGTCATGAAGCAAATAGGGTTTAGTAGTAACCCTAATCATCGGATTAGATGCTTTCTTGGCCTCTGTTCTTGTGGCATGAACCTAGGATTCTAATCTATTTACTTCTCTGATAGGCTCCAGTGTAATTTTTTAACAAAGACATTCAGTGTGTAGAGTCTTGTGTTGGAGGAAAATCAATTGTCAAGTTCCATGGAATTACCCGCCTCCCCAGTTGATGTCACGTCAGAGTAGTTGTTCCAGCAATAATGCCCAGTGGGGCTGTGGTTAGCATTGCATAAGGGCAAGATTGCCATTATGCCGGCCTGTGGCACTGTGCTGTGACTGCCTTTAACTTCTCATTGTTCAGATCTAATTAGAGAACACTGTAATTCAAAATCAATTCATTTCCTGCTGGTTAATAACTAATTCCCCATCAGTGTGAATCAAGAGATTTATTCCTGCAGGTTAGAACTTTATTTAAAGCCGCAATTACATCCGAGACCAGCCATGAACAGAGAAGTAATAAATAGGCAAGCACTTGTCACTCTCCACTGAGATGGGGGCTTTGGAGAGGAGGGGTAGGTAAAAGAAACATCTTCTTTAATGGATAGAAAGAGACTCTTGAACCCAAGAATCCTAGAAAGACAGTTCTGCTAAGACAAGCCGGCTCCAAGCTTTATAATGGTGTTTTTCTAATGGGAGAAACTGTCTTTTTTAGCTTTCCAAGAGCCGTGTGGGAGCCTCCATCCTACAGCACAATTTGATGCTTAAACTAAGGAGCACAAGCTTGCCATGGGTCCTGCTCTACCTTCCTTTGTGAGGCAACCACAGAAAAAGAATTCCAACTGGGCTTGATTGACTTAAGGACTTGGCAATTATATTCAGTTCAGAGATGGAATTCTGAATGCATCTACATGTGTAGAAAAACAAGGGCTGAGGCAAGTGTGTGTATGAACATGCAAGCAACTTGCACTAATCTTATACCTTTGTTTTTTATCATGTCTGATACTCAGAATAACAGATGCCCCGCATCACAACTCCCTTGTGATGGGTTCCCCCCCCCTGCAATTTTAAAACCATTTGTCAGGAGCCATGTAGAGAAGAGTGGGAGATTCTGTTCTAACCTCCTTCTGCCCCCTCCCATGCGCACTGTACATTGTACACTGAACTATTTTCCATGTAGTTTGAATCCCAGTGGGGGAATTCAGAATTTCTTTTTGATGATGCAGAAGGTGGTGGAAATGAATGCCTTGGAGAAGGCCCTCCCCTCCTCTGTACAAGCCAAAGGAGACCAATTCCTAACAGATTTAGTTTCCCTGTTTGTTTTATACTGCACTTCTCTGGTGACACTCAGAATATTTTATATGGCTATTCATCTGCCCTACTCTAAACAATCCAGTGAAGGGTTTAATCTGAGTAGTTGCAACTGACAGATAGACGATGGGTGGATAGATAGATAATAAATAATATAGATAGATTAGATAGATAGATAGATAGATAGATAGATAGATAGATAGAGAGAGAGAGAGAGAGAGAGAGAGAGAGAGAGAGAGAGAGAGAGAGAGAGAGAGATAATAGATAATAGATATAAATAGATGATGATAGATGAGAGAGAGAGAGAGAGAGAGAGAGAGAGAGAGAGAGAGAGAGAGAGAGAGAGAGAGAGAGAGAGACATAGAGATGTCTATAGATAGGCAGAGAGATAGATATTAAATAGATAGACAAACGATACAGAGGGAGCTTCAGAGCCAAATCTGACTCGTCAATATTGACTGATACTCTAAGCCAGAACTGTGGAATTTTGGTTACTACAGATATTGCGGTACTACAGATGCATTTGTTTATTAATAAAATGTATACCATTCAGTTGGATTTCAAGCAGTTTACATGACAGCCATGCATCCAGAGTGATAATGAGTTGGTATTGCAACAATATTTAAGAATTACAGAAGGCCTGCTCCTGGCTTGAGCTACCTTTTCTTTCTAACTAGTGGCTGGCAAAAACAAAACAAAACAAAACAAAAGCCTAGCAATATCAATGAATAAATAATGTTTATTCAGTTAATGAGCAGGAAAAAGCCAATGCTGATGGCAGCTTCACCTATTCAACGTGTATTGTCCATCAGGGTAATCCCCAGGTGGGAGCCAAGAAACGCAAGGACAGCCCCTTCTCATTTCCCAAGGAATCCTCTCTCCATGAGGGACACCCAGAAGACTGCAAAGCACATTAAAGGTAGATTATCGTCTCTCTCAAACAGCAAGAAATCTCTGCCACATCAAAAGCCTCCTGCTGACTAAAGGAATTTTCCCATCTCCTGAAGGATTTTGCTAGTTACAAATTACTGATTTTTTTAAAAAAATTGATTGATTGCTTATTTCTTGTGTTTTCTGTAGTCTCATGGTGCGGAATTTAGCTTCTGCTGCAGCACAAAACAACACAACGCCAAATAAATCACACAGCAGCCAAACTATATTTTCATACTGCCGATTTTGGCGCTTTTGAAAGCTTCCTAAGGAAATTGGGGTGACCCTGTCTTAAGCCTCTGGTGCTACGTTGTTTGTATCACTGTGGTGGTGTGGCCTTCTTGAGTCACCACGAGGAAGAAAAGGGGGAGGGAGTTCTTGTGATGTCCATGTCAATGTGCAAAGTCACTTTCAAAGGCAGCCCTTAGTGGTTGAGAACCTGATATGAATGTCTGTAGGCTGAAAAAACAGCGTCTCTGTCCTAAAAGCACCTCTAAATCATTCTGAAATGATACCTTTTAAAAGAAGTCTCTGGGCTGACAGAAAAAACAAATGCAAAGAAAACATTTGTATTGTAATTTTCCTGTGGATTTCAGACCGTGATTTAAAAAGATGAGTTTGAATATGAAATTTAAAAGCAGTTTTTTAAAAAAACAAAAACAGCTTTTTTTTCCTCACATGATTTTGTCTTTTCATTTCCTCACTGCTAGAATGCAAGCAGAACTCCCTTGAATAATTTCTATTGGAATCAGAGAGTGCAGAAATTGGAGGAGGAAGCATTTTATTCTCTCAGATGCACCCCCCCCCCATAAATACTGTTCCTTTGCTGGCAATTAACATTAGGAAAAGAGATTGCCCTTTTTTTTTAAATGCCAATTACAGGTAGTCCTCGACTTACAACAGTTCATTTATGACCGTTCAAAGTTGCAAAGGCACTGAAAAAAGTGACCAATGACCGTTTTTCACACTTACGACCACTGCAGCCTCCCAATGGTCACATGATCAAAATTCGGATGCTTAGCAACTGGCTCATATTTATGATGGTTGCAGTGTCCTGGGGTCACGTGTTCAGATTTTGTGACCTTCTGACAAGCGACGTCAATGGGGGAAGCCAGATTCACTTAACAGCCGTGTTACTAACTTAACAAATGCAATGATTCATTTAACAACTGTGGCAGGAAAAGTGGTAAAATGGGGCAAAACTCACTTAAGAAATGTTTCACTTAGCAAATTAATTTTGGGCTCGATTGTTGTTGTAACTCGAGGACCAGCTGTATCACTGAAGGGCAAGCTTTTCATTACAACATAGCTTGAGAGTCAAGGGTTTCCTTTCTGCTTTCCTCACTTTATAATTTCAATTGAAATAAACAGGTTTTTTTTAATCTGTATGCAGTTGCTAATTGGTCTTAATAAGCTGGGCTTTCTTTTGGCTAATTGGCTATAGATAGCTGTTTAAAATCAACCCAGAAATTTTTTACTTTTCTTACTTTTTTTATTATTAAGAAGGGAGTCTCTCCTGGCCTCTTTTATGACTGGGAGAGCAGACAGGCTGTGACTTACCCTTTTCAGGGATTCACAAATTGGGAAATTGTTGAGACAGCTAAAAGAGAAAACAAAACAAAACAAAACCCAATGTCTTAGTTTTCTTCCATTTAAAGATCCAACACACCAAAGTTAGGAAAAATGTAGAACTACGTGCAGCTGTTTCCATGGTGTTTCACTGTATTTCAAAGCTTTAGTTTTCTGTTAAAAGCTGAGAAGAAAACTTTCATGTCTGAAACAATTGCAACATGTCGACCGAGTCAGCAATGAGATGTTAAAATAACTCAGGACTCGTCCTGCTGTTTTCACATCTCAGCAAGAAGTAAAGCGTTGGCTTCTCATTGTCGGCCAGAAAGAAGGCGTCTTTTGGTGGAAATAAGAGTTCCACGTGAATCTGAAATACACTTTTTTCTCTCAATTCCGACTCCTCAGCTTTGCCCTTGTTTCTTTGTGACATGCTGTTCCAATCGGCTCCCTGAGTAGAAGAAAGTTCATCCATTTTTCTTTAGATGAATATGTGGATTTATGGGCCTCCTTTCCCTTAGGCTTCTAGATGGCTTCACAGAACAGAGCTCTCTGTCAGAACAGCCATTCATGTAGCGACTATTCAAAGTTATGACAGTGCTGAAAAAAGTGACTTACAACTGGTCCTCATATTTATGATTGTCATTTGTGTGTATATATGTATATGTGTGTGTATCTATATCTATCTATCTCTATATATCAATATCTATCTATCTCTATATTATATCTATCTATCTATCTATCTATATCTCTGTATCTATCCATCCATATCTATCTATATCTATCTATCTCTATATCTATCTATCTCTCTATCTATTTATCTATCTATCTATCTATCTATCTATCTCTATCTCTATCTCTACATCTATATCTATCTATATCTATATCTATATCTATCTATTTATCTATCTATCTCTATCTAGCTATCTAGCTATCTAGCTATATATATCTATCTATCTATCACTATATCTATATCTATATATATATATATATATCTACATCTATATCTATCTATATCTATATCTATCTATCCATCCATCCATCCTTCCAGGTCATGTGGTCAGCTTCCCAGCCAGCTTCTGATAAGCCAAGTCAGTGAGGAGAGCTGGATTCACTTAAAAACCATGTGATTCGTTTAACCCTGGCAAAAATGTTCGTAAAAATGGCGCAACTCACCTATCAGCCATCATGCTTAGCAACAGAAATTCTGGTTAAATTTTAAAGGAAATACTTTCCATAAATATCAAGCGGATAATATCAAAGATGTCAGTTGCTCCTGATATTAAAAATGTAGCAGAATGGGAAATTGTTCCTGGATAAGCTGAAATTACCAAAAAAAAAAAAAAAGTAACTCTGCATGTGCTCATTCTTCAGTTAATGATACAAAGGCATCCATGTAATTCAATGCTATGAAAGGTCATGAAGATGCACTTTGTCTTCTTTAATAAATGGACAGTTTTCATGGTTATTATAATTCATAGCTAAAGCAAGAAACAAACGAAGAAAGGAAAGCCCTGAAGGCCAATATGTCTCGGGTTTCCTGGCACAGTCTTGACAGCAACTGGAAATAGCTAATCTAGTTTGATTTACAATATTATAAATTTTGCAGCCCCTTGGAAGAATTCAAGCCCAGATGTCATCTTCAAAGGGACCGAAGGCTAGAGTCTTGGACTTGAATATAATTTTATAAATGTCAGTTGGGTGATGATGATGTCAAATGTGCAAAAGACAGGAATACTAAGAAAACCAAATATTTCTGTCAGGTCAAGGTGCTCAGAGCTCAGTCTTAAAATACACTCTTAAATTGGATACAAAAAGGAAAAGTGAAGGTTTATGTGGTCTGCTAATATTTTTCTCTGTTTAACGTTGTAGTTTTTCCCCTATGGAGATGCTTCCAAGTTTGCCCAACATGCTTTCAGAACCTTTGATAAGAATGGCGATGGCACCATTGACTTCAGAGAGTTCATCTGCGCCCTCTCCATCACTTCCAGGGGTAGCTTTGAACAGAAATTAAACTGGGCCTTCAATATGTACGACTTAGATGGAGATGGGAAAATCACCAGGGTGGAGATGCTGGAAATTATAGAGGTAAGCCAGCTTCCGTTATCCCATCGCTTTCTAATGTGAGCAAGAAACAAAATATTTTGCTTTGGTGATTTTTTTGGGGGAAGGGGATGTTTGAGCACTTTGAGGGTTTTATGATTAAAAATTGCAGAAATATGCCAGTGGTGAAATAGAATGGATGGCTCTATAAAAACCTGGGACTATGTAAGCAGGAGGTTTGTCAGTGTGATGGCTGACAATTAAATCTGTGCCATAAGGTACGTGGTACATCTATGGATTCTGTGAAATTGCATCTCTCAATATCCTTCACCATGGGTCATGCTGGCTGTAGCTACTAGATATTGTAACCTCCCAATATTTGGAGGGCCACACTGAGGAAATCAAAGTTTTGTGGACAATGATTACATGAGATATGTTGTCCTGAAAAACCCTGTTATAAAAGATAAAGTTAAGATTGAGTTCCAAACCTTCTTTGCAGGTAATCATGCGTAGTGCAAAAATTGCACAGCCTCCCATCAAATTGCAACACAATGGAAAAGTACGCAATGAGCCTAGACATCGTTACAGATAGCCCTTTTGATGATAACTTATTCAGCGACCTTTCAAAGTTACAGTGGTGATTAATGAGTGGCACTTAAGACTGGTCCTCCAAGTTCCATCCAGCACCTCGAAGTCACACGATTGTGATCTGGGAACCTGACAACTGTCTCATGCCTACAGTGGTTGCAGCATTACACAGTCATGTGATCTCTGCCAGCTTCCGACAAGCAATGTTTGGCTGTGCTACACCACAGCAGTCACCCTTGCATTACCCCCCCCCCCCGCCGCCGGTATTAGCTACTTAACAACTCACGATCCTTGCTTAACACCAGCAACAAGAAGTCTGGCCTTGTCACCATTGAGTGGTATGGTCATGTGATATTGCATTTTATGATTGCATTGCTTAGTAATGGAATAGCTGGTCCCAGTTACTGTCATTAATCGAGGATTGCCTGAATTGACATGTCAGCTGAAAGGGGGTGGGGAGAAACACGGACCTGTCTTCATTAGTAAGTAGGCAGCAGTGGCAATATTAGGTCTTTATGCATGAATGAGTAGGAAGGGGGCCAGGTTCCTTACCCCAGCTCTAAATCTTAAGCCTCAATACAGCAGTGTCCTTCAGTGAATCATTTAATTTTCTCACAGAGAGGTGAAAGAATGTCATTCACTCTGATGGTGACACTGTTGATGTGGTGACAGAGTCTGCCCTCCATTTCCATTATCGAGGGATTGCTTCTTTTTCACAAGATTCAGCCCCACAAGGCTGCCTGGTTAAAAAAAAAACAAAAAACAGTAAATATAGGTGAATCGTCCCAATTGTACACAGACCCATTCTGTTTACAAAATGCTGGCATGAAGTTCTCATTTAAGGAAGCAATGCATCAGGTTTTCAAAATAAATAAATAAATCAGAAAGCATAATCTCTTGGTGTAACTTAGACTTTTGCGGTGTATTGTGCCGTCACTGATCGCGTATGTTCAACATTCTGTTTGATCTACATTAACTGTTGTGCTTAAATCAGACCAGATGACAGAGTTGATGCTTAAAGTGCAATCCAATATTCGCTACCCAGGGAATAAGCCCTACTGAACTCAGCTGACTCTCTAAAAAACTACAGCATCGCTCTGTGGTAGTTTCAACCAATCGAGTAATTTTGCCGGATCTCATGAAAATCCTTTTTTTCTCTCTCTCTCTCTCTCTCTCAAGGCCATTTATAAAATGGTGGGCACTGTAATAATGATGAAGATGAATGAAGATGGCCTCACACCGGAGCAACGAGTAGACAAGATTTTCAGCAAAATGGATAAGAACAAAGACGACCAGATTACGTTGGATGAATTCAAAGAAGCTGCCAAGAGTGACCCTTCCATCGTATTACTCCTGCAATGTGACATTCAGAAATGAGCATGTATAAAATGCTTTCATGGACTGCACAGAAGTTTAAATGTTCCATTCAGTTTGCAGCTATCTATACAACACACACACACACACACACATACACAAAACAACAAATTGCTTGGACTATCTATCAATGGACTTGCTTCTTGTGTTTGAAACACTTGTGTGCATGAGAATGTCAATTGCTAAAGAATTTTAAAAAATATATCTATTATAAAACAAAATTATGCCACAATGTGAAGTGTGCAATGTCATTTCATAAGTCCTTTTTCCTCTGATGCCTACGCAGCGATACCAGGCTGCAGTGAACTATACTATTTATTGTTCAAGTTTTACTGATGCTAGTTATATGTCTTCTTAAACTGGATAATGTTAGTGACATTGAACCCCACCCCATGGTAGTGTAACTGTTTATTAGCAAGTATGTCACCCTTCTGCTATATAGCCGTAGTGGACAGACTGAGGGCAGCTTTAGGAGTCTGATCCAGCCATGTGCTTGTACTGTCAGTGGATATAAATGTATTTCATTTGCATGACTTTTAGGTTTGCCTTAATTCTTACCTCATTTGCATCCTTCATTTGGAAAAAAAAAAAAAGAGAGAAAAAGGCTCATGTCAGAGGAATGAAGGATAAAGCTTTAAAAAAGCTAACCCCACTAAGGTGTTCCAATCGGTGAAGGCTAAACAAACAAACAGAGAAGTAGAGGGAAAAAAACATATTTTCAATGTTGTTCTACTGGAAGTTTAAACTGTTTTGTTGGGAGTGTATTAATTTCTGCTTGAAATTTTCATAAGCTTCCAAAAAGGTTGAGATCAACTTCCCCAAATAAATTTATAACCTTTGACTTCTCATGTGTTTCCTTTTACACAGGTACCTTGCTGCTAGTGCTGGAATTAAATAGATGATAAACGCTATTCGATACCCAAATATTTTCTCAGTGGAGTTTCCATGTATGTATGGAGACTTCACCCTGATGTTTACGGGACTCAGCTCCAACCCATTTTCCTTTGCAGGTTTAATGGACAGGAGGAATAACCCTGAGGAACAGAAGGAAGAGCTGCAACCAAGGCAATAAATAGTCAGATAAAAGAAATTTAAGTCCAAAACAGAAATGTAATTTGAGAAAATATCTCAGACTTGACTCTCCCTAGTTATCACCAAGAAAAAGAGAGAGAGGGCGGGGAAAGCGTATTTGGACTTACAAGATTCTGTTACTGTAACCATATAATAAAAGTAGTTTTAGCATTCATAACGTTGGTTTTCTAGTCTGGTCTACTGCAAAGGGCTAACGTCAGCCTTTCGTAATTCCTAAAAACTACAATGAAAGTCAGTTGATTGTCTGGGTCTCGTTCTTGTATCGCACATTCTAGGAACAATCAAAACACTTGAGCTCCAGCAAAAGGTGCTATGTTGTTCTAATTTTAATTTCTAGAATGGTTTTTAAAGAAGGCATCTGAAAGCCTGAGTTGAAAGGCATTTGGTCCCAGAAGGACTGTGGAAGTATAAAAAAACATTAAATCTAAAAAAAAAAAATCAAAGCACACCAATTCAGCTGTTGATCCTGTAATTACTACTGGTCAAAAGGTTTTCTTTTCTGAGAAAAAATATATTGTAAGAGCTCACAGCCGGATTCCCGGTTTGTTTTTCCAAGATACGCCAAGTAGCAAAATCTTGGAAACAGGTTAAAGGAAAACATTGGCAAAGAATGCAAAGCTTGTTTCCTAAATATGGCTCTTAATGGATTTCCTATTGTCACCGTTGCTTTAATAAGAAAAGCTGAGTAGCAATCACTACTGTAGTTTGAGTATCACAGTGGAATGCAAAAGCTAACACAATTGAAGCAAAGAAATCCACCTTATAGTTTACTAGTTTTGTCCCTGAAAATATGAGCTGTTTCAACAAAAGTGTGGAAGTATATGCTAAGCGCATCTAATTGAAAAGCATCTTCCTGAAACTCCTGCCATGTTAAAATGCACGTAAATGACAACATTGAAAATGTCATTTATTGTCCTAAACATCAGGCCAAAAGAATCATAGTCAAGTGGACACAGGCATCTAAAAATGGTTCAGTGGCTTCCTGTGAAATCCAAGGTGCTCAGTTCAAAGACCTTGGCGGTTCAAGTCCTGATACCTCCAGGTGATATTGATACCTGTGAGGCAATATGCACCTTGATAGATCACTCTCATTTGAACTCATACAGCCAAGAGCTAGACCAGTCTAAATGACCTCAGCATCTGAAAGATACTTCCCATAGTATATATGATGATAATCTAACTTGGAGGTGGTAAGTGATAAGAGCAAGTCTGGATTCTCTAGGAAAGGGTGAAGTTTAGGTCAAATGGACTTCTTCAGAAGCAGTTCAAACCACGCTTGTAAAACTGCAGATCTGGATTGAAACTTGTTCCCTAACTGCAAATCTTGTGTTTTAGATCACCAGTAACTTCACACAGAACAGGCAGAAATCTAACTCAGTATTATTAGATTTCTTAACTGTATTTCTCTCTTGTCTGGATTCTCAACCGGTCTAAAACTACCGGACAAAATTCTGTACTTCCACTATATTCCAAAATGGGTAAATAAGAATGACTATTTAAATTCTACACACTCTCCTTATAAAACATCAATTATAAAAGTGAACTTAATAGTTCACTGATGAACCTCCCCACTCCATCTTGCCTGGAATAAAAAAAAAATAAATCTACAAATAATATGTGGTTTCAGGTTAATTAATGGAGGGGCTGAGGGATAATATTTAACTTCCCACTCGTCCTAAGGGGCATAAGAGGTCATTCAGAGTTATAGCTACATCGCCAGAAGGGACAGAGATGATTTTATTTTCAATTTATAGCTGACTGGATAGAATTGTCACTCTCCACTTTTACAATATACTCAGAGCACATAACAGAAAAGAGGAGACAAATTTGGCTGCTTCATCTCAAGATTATCCATGCAAATCCAGAGCACCAAAGAGAGCTCACTAAAGGTAAAAAAATAAATACAGCTTTAAATATTACAGAAAGATTTAAAATCCAGTGGGGATAAAACTGCAGAATCTGAAGTCAAACTCAAGCAGGAGTGCCTAAGAGAGCCTTCAGTATACAGGTAGTCTGACTTAACGACCCCTAATTGGGATGGGAATTCCTGTTGGTAAGCAAGCAATTGCTAAGTGAGCCACACCTGATTTTGCAACCTTTTTTTGCCGTGTTTGTTAAGCAAATTGTTAAGCGAATCATGCAGTCATGAGGCAAATCCGGCTGCTCCCGTTGACTGTTTGGAAGCCACTTGGCAAAGGTGGCAACTGGCAACCACATGACCCCAAGGCCTGCAGAAATCCACAGAGCGGGATAGGGCAAGATAGGTGGAAGAGGGGTCATTGCAGCATCCCTGAGGTCAGTCATAAGGATGGGGGGATTGTCAAGCACCTGAATTTTGTTCTTGTGTCTAGTGGACAATCATTTAAATATGAGCCAGCAGTGTGCTGCAGCTGCCAAAAAGGCCAACACAGTGCTGGGCTGCATTAACAGAGGGATAGACTCAAGATCACGTGAAGTATTAATACCACTTTACAATGCCTTGGTAAGGACGCACTTGGAATACTGCATCCAGTTTTGGTCACCACGATGTAAAAAAGATGTTGAGACTCTAGAAAGAGTACAGAGAAGACCAACAAAGGTGATCGGGGGACTGGAGGATAAAACATATAAAGAAAGGTTGCTGGAATTGGGTATGTCTAGTTTAACGAAGAGAAGGACGAGGGGGGACATGATAGCAGTGTTCCAATATCTCAGGGGCTGCCACAAAGAAGAGGGAGTCAAGCTATTCTCCAAAGTGCCTGAAGGCAGGACAAAAAGCAACGGATAGAAACTAACCAAGGAGAGAAGCAACCTAAAACTAAGGAGAAACTTCCTGACAGTTACAACAATTAACCAGTGGAACAACCTGCCTCCAGAAGCGATGAATGCTCCAACACTGGAAGTTTTTAAGAAGAGACTGGACGGCCATTTGTCTGAAATGGTATAGGGTTACCTGCCTGGGCAGGGGGTTGGACTTGATGACCTCCAAGGTCCCTTCCAACTTTATTATTCTTATTCTTCTTATTATTACTATTATTAAATTCGGGCCGGAGTCATAACTCCATTCAGCCACATCGTTTCGAACAGTTGCTGAACGAGTGGTCATAAATCAAGAATTACCTGTACTCAGTCCTCCACTTCTTTGTTTTGGTGTCTTTCTTGGCAAAATGCCAACACAAAGCAGGATAATCCTGCCTTTGGTAGCTGAGAAAGAATGTGTTGATTTACTGGGGAAATTGGTAAAGACATATGATAGAAAAACAGATTTTTCTGGGGAAAACAAATACCAAAATTGATCACAAGGTAGCATTTTAAATTTAAAAAAAAAATGCAGAAAACTCATTTTGAAAAAATTAAAAAAAAAAATCGAGGCCTAGAAAGTCAACTTTTAACTGCCCACAAATATATAAAATGTATATCTCTCTGGCTTCTCTTCTTAAGCAGCAGATTCCTCAATGCCAATCACAGCTTCCTACATCATGTCACAACACATTGCGGTCCAGCTCTCATCAGCAATGGGTGTCTATGGAGTAAAGGGCAACCTCAGACAAATGACTATCGTGCATGTTCCTTAAAGTGAGAGTGATATCAGACATCTGTCTTGTCACACAGCTGGAAAGCAGTTTTTAAGGTGAAAGACTCAGCTAAGTTTGACGTGTTCAGCATCTTTCTTTCTTTTTTTTTAACACTTGCTGGCATCCCTCTCTTGTACCTGAACTTGAAGACAGAATTGCATATCAACGTATTAAATATTTGAAAACGAAGGGACATTCAAACCATAGGCTGCTCACTTCAAAGGCCATTATGGAAGCCCTTATTGTGAATTGTAGCCTCTGTACTGAGAAAATTGAATGTTTTTTTGGTACTCCCAAAGAATGTTGTATAGGTAGTCCTTAACTTAAGACAAATTGCTTAACATCCGTTTGGAGTTACAATGGACCTCCCCAGAACTACTTAAGACTTGGATTCAACGTTCCAACAGCTGCCTTGTTCCGCTGGTCCTGTGATCGCATTTTGGGTACTCAGTATCTGGACCACAGTCACATGACCACAATTTATGTCTTTTGCCACCATTTATGATCACCACAAAAACGTCATAAAATCAGTCACAGTCACATGGTGACCTGTTTAATGATCAGCACAAATTACAAGCATATATCCAACCTCCATTATGATCTTGAGGTCTGTATTTGGAGGAGCAAGAGGACAATAAATACTACATTCTCTCTCATCCATTCTCAGCATGGATCATCTATTAGGTGCAGTGTTTCTCAACCTTGGCAACTTTACCATGTGTGGACTTCAACTCCCAAAATTCTCCAGCTAGCAACACTAAAGTTGCCATGGTTGAGAAACACTGGGTGACCTGTAAGGATGGATGACCTGCTGTCTTCCCAATTTTGAACAAGCTATCCCATTTCTCATCATTGGTAATGCTAGCTGGGGCTGGCAAGAGTCAAAAAACTAAAAACATCCATACATGTTGCTTACTCTCACAGTAAGCTGATTGAGGGATTTTCATTCTGTAAACTGCCTTTAATGCAGCGGTTCTCAACCTGTGGGTCGCGACCCCATTTGGGGTCGAACGACCATTTCACGGGGGTCGCCAAACACCACAATCCGCCATTTTTTCCCCTTTTCCCCTCGGCCGGCGCAGGGGGCAGTACCGCTCCATCGCGCCGCAGATGCGCGATGCGGGCCGTCGCGCCGCGGATGCACGATGCGGGCCGTCGCGCCGTGGATGCGTGATGCGGGCCGTCGCACGCGCCGTGCATGCGCAGTGCGGGCTGTCGCGCCGCACATGCACGGTGTGGGCCGTCACACCGCGCATGTGGGCCGTCGCACGCACGCCGCGCATGCGCAATGTGGGCCGTCGCACCACGCATGCGCGGTGCAGGTTGGGGTCGCGCCGCGCATGCGCGGCGGTCGGGGTCTCAACCTGAAAAAGGTTGAGAACCGCTGCTTTAATGGAGTGAAACTCAAAATTGCTGGATTTAAGACAAAGTGGATTTGAACATAGTTCCCCTCCCTCAAATCATACCTATTGCTCAAAAATTTAAATAATCACTTCTTCTAAGATCAAGATCAGATTTTTCAAGACTAACCCACCATCCCCTCTTCCAACAAACCATTATTTCTGAGATTTCTAAATTCCAATCTGATTCAGGCAAGTTTCAGTCGCCAGAATGAAGAAGGCTTGGGAGGGCCAGTGCAGGCCCTGCCTCAGTTATGGGAGGCTCGGGGGAAGGCTGGTGCAGACTGACTGTTAATGGTATTGTGGATGACCTTGGAAGATGAGGAAAGAGGAGAGAACAATCCAAAAGAAGAGGGAGGAGCCCACAGTAGTTTAAAGGTCAGAAAAGAAAACTAAGGAAGTTTCTTTGCCTACCCTAATTGATCAGACAGTTAGTGGCAGGTTGCACCTTCAGACTTGCAAGTAGATTTAGCTCATCTGCAGTAGTCATGTTTCCTGACTGGTCTATCCAGGAGGGCTGACATTGTGGGAGGCCGTGGGAAAGCCAGGGTGGGTAGGCAGAAGTTCAGGGACTTACTAGAAGAGTGGTGACAAACCTATGGCACACGTGCCAGAGGCAGCACTCAGAACCCTCTCTATGGGCATGCGCGCCATGCCCCAGAGATGGCAACTGTCCCTCTTCAACAAGCTGCCTGCTAACTCGCTGAGGTCCCATGTGGGTGGATATATCCTGGCATGGCTGGTTTCCTCCCCCCCATCCCGTCCCTCCTGGCCTCGTATGCTCTCCTTTTCCCAGGGACGACCCACTGCATCACCTCCTCAGCTGTTGGCTGGCCATCCAGCTGAGAGGCGGCTTCTTTGAACTGCTGGTGGCGGGCTATGGAGCCTGAGTATGCCAGTTGGGGGGCCAGTAGGCTGTGGATGCTGACGGACACCGTCGGCCCCCATGTGCTCACTGGCCTCTATGTGCAGGGGCCAATGGTGTCAGGCAGCAGCCGCCCTGGCCCTTGCCCCATGGCAATGGCACCCCACCCTGCCTTGCCTCACCCCGCAGGACAAGCCTCCTGCCTACCACCTCACCTGCCAGAGGCCCCCTGGAGCTCCCCCAATCCTGCCCATCCCCCACAGGCGTCCCTCCCCATGAGCAACATTGAGGTGACCATGCCCACCTTGGCCACACCCTCCCAATCTGCCATGACCCCCACAGCCATGCCCACCCAGTGGGCCACGCCCACCTGGCACCCAGTAATAATTAAGTGGACTTTGGGTTGCAGTTTGGGCACTCGGTCTCTAGAAGGTTCGCCATCACTGTACTAGAATGACCTATGACCTTCCCTCCCAGCTTCTCCATTCAGTTTGCTTGTGGGAAGGCAGCAGGGAAGGTTGCAAATGGCAATCACTTGACTGCAGCTCCCTGTGACATTGTGATCAAGAGACGGGCACACAAGTACCCAGATTGCAATGACATGACTGTGGAGGTGCTGCAACGGCTAAACTGGTTTAGAGAAAAAAGTCACGATACGTCGCGACACATTATGTGATGTTGCGAGTTTGACACCCCTGCATAAGTACATCAACCTACAGCTAATATCAACATGGCCAGTGAGGAGGAATGCTGGGATCTATATTTCAGCAATGCTGGAAGGACTATATAGGGCCTACTCCTGGTTTAGCATTCCCTGTATACCAGCTTAGTTTGTTCAAAAACAGTGATTCAGCACAATATGCAAATCCAACATCAACTGAATTTTTATTTCCCACAGGAACTAAATGGTTAACAGAAGCATTTGAAAGAGTAACAAACAATAAAGGGGTTTAACAATGTATACTGCAGTGAGGAAGGAAACAATACAATTTAGACAGAAATGTTATTAGAGAAATTACTAATAAAGGATTCAGTTTTTCACCCGCTATTATAGCATTCAAAAATATTGTAAAAACAGGTAAGTATATTATATAAAATGTATTCATCGTCTGTCATTTATATTTATCTCTCTTTTGGGAACAATAAAAATAGGAAACATTTCCCACATTCAGCAAATATATTATTAATAGCAAACTCTGGCAAGAAATATATAGTAAATGTAATTCATAGGAACAAAGTAGAAGAAAGAACATATTGACTGCTATAATTCTACCATCAAAATGTTTACAAAATCTGAGCATAAAATTCAAATTTGTCAGATACCATTAAAGGCCTGTTATAAGGAGAGAAAGGCCACAAGTAAACTTCAGGAACAAAAAAAATGCTCTCTTTCACTGATTTTACCAGGAGTGAACAGAGTCTGTGTGGCTTCAACACGACAAAACAAGTTAGTTAACAACAGGTGAGATGTTCTCATTCTCCATCTTCATCTCCTTCATTTGTACGACTGAAATTCAGCGTTGTTTGTCCCCTCTCGGGGTCTTGCATTCTAAGGATTCGGATAAGACTACTTGTAGGCAAAGTACTAGAAACAAAATGCAAAAAGACAAAAACAAAAACAAAACAACCAAATAATGATTTTTTTCGTGCAATGTTTTCATACTTGTACCCCACCTGGTTAATAGCCACTCACCTTTGTAAATATCTATCAAAAACATTTAAGCATTTTAGACACGATTCATAGAAACACTGGTACTATCCTTAGGTTAACTCATTTAATTTCACAATCCTAAGCAAAAAGTCTAAAGCTACCAAAATGTTTATCAGTCCTTGGGTTAAAAGGGACACGCTAGGTGCCTTCAACTACCTGAAAGGCCATCAGGTGGGAGCTGAGAGGTGGGAGACTTATCCTCAGAGACTCCAGACGAAAGGACTAGAATGAATGGTTGGAAACTACAATGAAGCAAATTTCAACTAAATGTTAGAGTGTTAACTGTTCTCTATTTGCTTCCAGAATTGACGAGCCCTTCTTCACTATAAAAATGAACTAAAGCACTATCTTTTTTTTTAAATGAAAAAATTCTTTTATTAAAACAATCAGCATTGAACATAAAATCATAGTATGCATCACTGTCAAGGTTGCTGTAGTGGCATTCCTAAATCTTGCAGACTCGGGTCTTTTCCCATGTAAGATTGAGAGTATCTTGGCGACGTTTCGACGAGGTCCCACTTGTCATCTTCAGGCTGGGGTCTTCGGTTTCGTGCTTGTGCGAGCAAAGTGTGATTGGAGCTGCTGTCTTTATATAAACGTCAAAACGTCGCCAAGATACTCTCAATCTTACACAGGAAAAGACCCGAATACACCAAGACCTGCATACCTGTACCCGTGAAAATCTACAAAAGAATAAATATATATATGACATTCGTCATCTTCAGGCTGGTGCTTTCGGCTTCGTGCTTCTAGGAGCAATGTGTGACTGTAGCTGTTTCTTCCTTTTAACCCCTTTTATATATATAAAAGTAGAACTGCAGTATAGCAGTCAAAAATGCCAAGGTACAATCAATCAGACCAGTCTGTCTGAAAAACTTTCTCTCTCTCTTTCTCTCTCTCTCTGTGTGTATGTGTATGTATGTATATATTTGTTTTCTGAGGTTTTCGTGGGTGTTTGTATGTAGGTCTTTGGTTATTCGGGTTTTCTCCCGTGTAAAATTGGAAGTGTCTTGGTGATGTTTCGACGAAGTCCCATTCGTCAACTTCAGGCTGGTATTTTCGTGCTTCCTAGAAGCACAAAGCCGAAAACACCAGCCTGAAGATGATGAATGGGACTTCGTTGAAACGTCGCTAAGACACTTCCAATTTTACGCGCGAGAAAACCCAAATAACCAAACACCTACATATGTATGTGTGTGCGCACACACACACACACATACTAGTCACAAACCTGATAGCAATAGTTTTTGACTGAATATTTTACTCACAGATGTTAACAAAGGCAACAGTACTTCTGCTAAATCAGGGGTGTCAAACTGCCAGCCCATGGGCCAGATGCGTCATGAAGAAACCGCACCCACCCCATTGCTGGCAACGGCGAAAAAGCTCCAATATGTCACGTGACGTCGCAAGTTTGACATGTTTGTGCTAAATGCTTCGCTAGAACTGACTCTAGAGTCAACTGCTCAATCTTTCCTCCCAGGTGCCAGGAAACAGGCTCAAGGTTGTTGAGGGGCCTGCTATATCAAACTGCATGGAAAACCTGTTCATCAGCTAAGTGATCTCACTCATTTCTGGTGACAATGAACCCAATTACTTATTGTCAGCCCAATGGATACCTCTGAACCCGTTTAGCAGGATTGAAAAACCTTGTCTACAAAGCATACGAACTCATAGGTAGGAAAGAATTAACAGCATTTAAAAATCTATAATTCACAAATGCATCACTTAAATAACAACAATAAGTATTCTTTAAAAAAAACAATAGAAAGAAGTTATCTCCTGAAAGAATGGTTATTGAGGTTAGGGTTCAATCCTGTGGTCATGTAGGTCCCCAGCATTTATAGAAATCTTACTAACAAACTGGGAATTTCATGCAAGGGATATGCTAAACCTCAATACAAGATACATGCATATACAGGTAGTCCTCAACTTAGAACATTTCATTTAGTGACTGTAAGTCACAGTGGCATGGAAAAAAGTGACTTATGACCATTTTTCACCCTTACAACCATTACAGCATCCCCATGGTCACGTGATCAAAATTTGGATGTTTGTCAACATCTATGATGACTGCCGTGTCCCTGGATCATGTGATCACCTTTTGTGACCTTCTGACAAGCAAAGTCAATGGAGAAGCCAGATTCACTTCACAACCACAACCATGTTACTAACTGCAGTGATTCACTCAACTGCAGTGATTTACTTAACAACTGTGGCAAGAAAGGTCGTAAAATGAGACAAAACTCGCTTAACAATTGTCTCACATAGCAAAAGACATTTTGGGCTGAATTGTTGAGGACTATCTATATATGCATCTTTATGTTCCCATTTTTGCATTTATTTAAACCTAATTCAATCAGAGATATTTCTAAAGCCTCAGTTTAGTGTAGTTGATTTCAAAATATAGCATTCATTGCTGATATCACATCTTATCCAGACACTCCTAGAACTTCCAATGTAAATTAACAATAACAGTATATATATTTGAGAGTCTAGATCAGACATGTCAAACTCGTGCCGTCACATGACGTCGTGCAACATATTGGGACTGTTTTGCCATTGCCGGCAATGGGGTGGGTGCAGCTTCCGCATGACGGGTCTGGCCCATGGGCCAGCAGTTTGACACCCCTGGTCTAGATAAATGATATAAAATACTTTTAAAAATATTAAAATGCCTATAAGGATAGAGAACAGGAAATATAATATATACCTCATGTTGTGGGGAGTGAGCAAAATAAACTGCCGATAACGTTGAGAGTCTGCCATCTTAAGCATCATATCCATTGCAATTCTCCTGTTAACCATGTCCTAAAAGATATTAAAGTGTGCAAATTGTTATTTTAAAAAAATATATGTTATTTAAATTTCCTAAACAATTCAATATATTATTGTCTTAAAGACCAGTTCTAATGCCACCTTTTTTTTTCTTTTGTAATCAACTTCGTTTAATTCAAGGTTAGGTAATCTAATTCCTCTGAGCATGACTGCTAAAAACTTGTGGCACAAAACTAGCGTAAGCTCGCTCATTCATTCATTCATTCATTCATTCATTCATTCATTCATTCATTCATTCATTCATTCATTCAATTTCTACAGCCGCCCAACTCAACCAAGTGTCTCTGGGAAGCTTACAATTCTAAAAGTATAAAACAATAAAAAAAAACATTAAAGCAATAACAACGTCCACAAAAACACATCATAAATAAACCAAGAAAAAAAATCCAAACTACCCACCAAATTAGCCCATCCATGATCTAACAGTTTACAGTAAAAAAAAACCTCAGCCAACCATACCATAAATACATCAAATTCATCCAAGCATCTGAAAGGAGATTCAGCAATGGACCAGAGAGAGAGGATGAAGCAGACTGTGGAGAACGAACGTTCCCCTCCGGATAGAGATTTCATGTCATCAAGAGAAGCCTTATTTCCATCTCCAGGCTGCACCTTCAATTATATAAAAAGAAAAAAAATGTATTGGAAAAAAGTATTTGCAGGTGAAACAAAATACTTCCAGGTGAAACAAAAACCCACCATAAACTTGCACAGGGTGGTGGAGGGGGGGAGCTGGGACTTTGTGGTGTGGCGGCTGACCATAGCACCTGGTTTGAGGTGGCACTCCTCAGTGATGGTGGCAGCACTGGCAATGCTGGGGCTGAAGTAGAGGCCTGAAGTCTCCATTTCAACCCCTGCACTACCATCACCACTGTACAGTGCTGCTGTGCAAGGCAGCCAAAAGAGCAACAATGGAGAAGGCAGGACCACTGTTAACACAGTACAGTATTGCCAATTCCTGACTTCTGCAGGCAGTTCAGCATGACACTTCAAAATGAATTGAGAAGTCCCACCTACAACCAAAATGGGTGACCCATGACAGCAGGAGGCCGCACACAGCTGTAAAGGGGAATCAGTGGCCAAGTGCCCAAAATGCAATTATATGATGAGTGTGTAAGCAGTCCTGGGAAGGTCCATTGTAATTTTGAATGATCATTAAGCAACCAGTTATAAGTGAGGACTACCTGTATTTTTTTCTTGTGTCTCTGAGATAACGAGTCCACAAGAAACAATAATGACAAATTAACATGAAAGCTAACATTTCACTGACAGACTATCACTCTGATTCCAAACATGATTATGTTTATAATCATCTGTTTGGAAGCAGAAAGCATTTCGTTTCTTTGTTGTTGGCCCATTTGAAATTCCGAGGATTCTTCAAGAAAGTATTAAAGTTGGATCTCAGCTGAACATCAACCTTTGAATGATTCATCTGGAAGCTTCATCTCCTGACCAGTATATCTGGTAATAATCTTAATGAAAAACTAAATACAATCCTTAAATATTTTGCTACCATACGAATTGTAGAATAAAGCCCTTTTTTAAAAAAAATAATAATAATTAACTGTAATTCCTGAATTGCAAAGCTCACATGTTCTGAGTGGGCAAGACTCGTGTTCTCCTCACTAGCCTAAGCAAACATATTGCTGCTTTCTTTGGGCAGAATTTTCCTCGGTATAGATTGCTCTAAATGCCTTAATTGAGAAGCCGTGGGGGTAACTGTGGCTTCTTTGTATAGCAAAATACATTTCAAAAATTGCTGGAACTCTGCTTAATCATGTGGAAAACTACTCCATTCTTCTAGGTTTGAAAGGAAAAACTTTGCAGAGTTGGGCAAAACAATTTTGAGCATTAACTTTTCAGTCTCAAAAATGTGTCTCTGAAGACACAACTTTAATGTCTAGCATTCTGTATAATGTATTTTGTATAAATCTATCATGAACATTTTAGCCATTGTCCACTGCAGGACAAAGGCCTCTTCTGCATATTTCCAGCCAACAGGGGTCCTGAGCTTTCTTTTGCCCATACTTGCTGATGTCGTCGATCCATCTTGTTTTAGGTCTCTTTCGTGGACACTTTTTATCTAGTGCAGGGGTAGGCAACCTTGGCTCTTTCATGACTCGTGGACTTCAACTCCCAGAATTCCTGAGCCAGCGTGGCTCAGCTTGGAAACCTCTCCCTTTCCCCTCAGCATGGCTGGCTCAGGAATTCTGGGAGTTTAAGTCCACGAGTCATACAAGAGCCAAGGTTGCCTACCCGTGATCTAGTGGGATCTGTTCTGTGACTGCCTTGTTCCACCTGCCATCAGTTCTTCTTGCTATGTCACCAGCCCATTCCCATGTCAAGTCTTTTACTCTCTTGACAATGATATTGTATACTTTCGTTTGTTCTCCAATCCAGGTGCAGGTCTTTCTATCTTGCCTTGTAATGTCGAGCATGTGTCTTTCCATCGCTCTTTGCACCAATCTTAGCTTTTGTTATCGATCGTGTGGTTAGTGTCCATGTTTCACCTCCGTATGTTTAGAGCAGCACACACCGATCAAAAACTTTTCTTTTCAGGCATACGGAGAGATTGTTCCTGCATATTATGCCTAACTTGCCGAATGCCTGCCAACCCCATTTAACACAGCGTTCAATTTCCTTTATTGTATCCCCTTCCATTCTCTCTCTTCTTTGTCAAGCGTCAAAGATGAAATTTGCCTTATTTCTTGGGAAAGGAAGTCCAATAAGAACTCTTCCATTAATGACCATAGGAGGCTGCCTTTCCACTACTGGATGAATGCTAGGTCTTAAGGTTGGGAGGGAAATCTGCTGGCAGGCAGGTTTATATCAAAGAAAATGGGTTGATCGTTCCTTGTTTATTAGAACAATAATTTGTTTAAGGGTATGTAGGATTGTTGTTCAAAAACCTGAACCAAAATAGAAAGATGCAGATAAATAGCTAGGTGACTGACTTTCTTTGCACTTACTTAGACTTGTCTCCATAATTTCCTTTTCAATTATTTATGTCTTTTCCTTTTAACTGCCTTTCCTTAAGTCTACTTTTAATAAACTAGATGTTAAGAGAAAAACATAAAAGGATCTTCCAAGGAAAAATGCAATGCTACAAGTTTATCTTTCCAGTCAGTGTAAGTAGAACACAAAAAGGAAAGGGAAATCTACTCCCTGGACAAAAAGGAAGTAATGAATAGATGGAAAACCACTTCAAAAATCTCACCCTATCCCAATCATTAGAACCTTGCAAATAAACTAACATCTATAATGAATGCATTGTTTTGACACAACTAATTTACATGCTTTAAAATTGAAAATTACATTTAAATTCAACAAGGTGTCCACACGTTAATACCTTAAAGTAAAACTCTTCTATGAAACATATGCACAGAGACCCTAAGCTAAACAATGTATGAAAAAATAAATCATTCCACTGCTTCAAGGCCATTGAAATGAATGAAATATTCACCACCACGACGTTTCATGAATTGCATCCAAAGCATGTAATACTAAGGAAAAGTGGCCAGGAGACATTTCCTGTTTCTTTGCAAAAAAATCAATGCAGTCCATCTATCAGAATTATGAGGACATCTTGAGGTGATACATCTCATAACAACTCTCCAATATGAAATTATTTCAAAAAAAAAGCAACCCATCGCGAGCAATTTTATGAACATTCAGCCAAGTTATGATCTGTACAATTACATCAAATTTACAATTAAGTTTTCAAAAATTGCAGGACTATGAAAAGTTGAATCCCACTTTTTTCTCATAAAATTACCCTCTAAAACATTTTGCAGGCTAGAACCAAAGTACTGTATATTCATAAAAGAGGGACAGAACAGTTACCTGCTGCTTCACCCATTTGCTCAACTTGGAAACTGGCCAGAGAGGATCAAGTCCATTAATTCCATGGTTATTATGAAAGCCAATAGAAATGGTGAAAGAGAAGCTAAGCATTACACCTGTCTTTTCACCACCATGCTTATTCTCTTGGAATTAATTTCATGTATTCATTAATGTGGAATTCCTGAGTGCCAATAACTTTCAATAAACTGTCTATGTGTGTGTGTGTGTGTGTGTGTGTGTGTGTGTGTGTGTGTGTGTGGCCTAAACAAAAAAATGTGAGGATGAAAAGAATCAGCCCAACGAATACCAAACTGATCGGCCATGTTCAAAATTAGATGTAACATTCTCACTTTCTTGTAGTGAAGTTTCCCGATCAAGTCTTTACCATTCCATATCACTCAAGAAAAAGAATACTTAACAACAATATCACACTTATATAGGCAGCACTGTATTTCACCTAAAAATTTTAAAATATCTTAATTTCTGTTGCAGTAACTGGCAACATATTTTTTTTTAATCTGTTAAAGCCTCAAGCTATTAAAAAAAGGGAAAAATGTTTAAAATTAAAAATAATATAACCTGAATGAATATTCGGGATTTTAATATGTACAAATGTTTACGTACATCAAATGTTTACGTAAATGTTTACGTACATCCGAAAGAACCTTAAAACTTATCTTTGCCGGCAGGCCTGGGGATGATTGTGGGTTGTTGTTTCGAAAGGTGTACCTGTGTTGGGTATCTCTTTTTAATATTTTGATGTTTTGTATATGTTGTGAGCCGCTCCGAGTCTCCGGAGAGGAGCGGCACACAAATCAAATCAAATAAATAAATAAATATGCAAAATGTAACATATTACTATACAGGTAATTCTTGACTTACAAACAGTTTGTTTAGTGAGGGTTCAAAGTTACAACAGCACTGAAAAAAGTGACTTATGACCGTTTTTCAGTTACGACCGCTGCAGCATCCCCATGACCATGTGATCAAAATTCAGACATTTGACAACTGGTTCATATTTATGACTGTTGCAGTGTGCCAAGATCATGTAATCACCTTTTGTGACCTTCTGACAAGCAAAGTCAAAGGGGAAGCCAGATTCACTTAACAACCGGGTTACTAACTTATCAACTGCAGTGATTCACTTAACAACCGTGACAAGAAAGATCGTAAAATGGGGCAAAACTCAACTTAACATATGTCCCACTTAACAACCGAAATTTTGAGCTCAATTGTGTCCGCAAGTTGAGGACTAGCTGTACAAAGCAAGACTTTAATGTAGAAAGAATTACACATCATGAAAAGCAATTTGTCAAGTATAAAAAGGCACTTATAAATACCCTTACATATTTCGTTAGTGTAATCGAGTTTCCTTTCCAAAATAAAGTTGTTATGGATTAATTGGGAAGCTGACGATAAGAATAGTGGGATGGAGAATAATTAAGTGTAATGTGTAGTAAAATGGGAATGTGGGAAAAATTTCAGATTTATCAAAAGTTGCTTAATCACCTCAGACTACTGGAAATTGTTCACAAGACCTCAATTAATAATTATTATTTTATTATTATTATTTATTCGATTTCTATGCCACCCTATTCCGGAGAACTCAGGGCGGCTCACAACACAGTAGAAATCAACATATAAGATACATGTAAATATAAAACCTCTTAATTTAAAAAAAAAAAAAACCAATCATTCAGCATACACACAGACAAGCGTTCCCGATCTGGAGACATAATCCAAGATGACTCTAACATTTTCATACATTTAAGGCATAAAAAATGAGACATGTTGGATTCAGCAGTGACCGAAGTTGCATAAATGATTGAGCCAGCTCTTTTGTGGGGGAAATAAAAAGGTTTCCAGAAGTCAAGCTTGTGACAGTTTTCATGGCAACGGTACAGAAGTGGCTTGTTTTGGCCTTCCCTGCCAGCTCTAGCTTTTTGGATAATAAAGTACTATTAAATTGAGGCAATGACCCAGAGAGCATTTGTACCTTTGGAAAAAAAAAGCTCTTATCATTTTCTGGTTGCTCTGAGGTATTAAAAAAATAACGGGTTCCTATTTCTTGCAAGGGAATGATTTTGTACAACTGGGCGCTGACATGGAAGCTCATTCGCATGCAGATTACGCGGAGGAGTGAAACCAATTCATTTTAAGGCCAATCTTTCTTAAATGTATAAACCTGAACTGGCATAGTGTAGGGGGAAAAAAAACTTTATTCAAAAATCAACTCGTTCTAAACGATAGAAAAAAATAAAATAACAACAAAAACAAAAGTCAACCCAAAACCTGACTTACAGTAATTGAAAGTCTTTCATTCTTGTGGTCAAACTCTATTTTTCCAGAATACGACCGTTGATTTAACAAAGAATCGAAGTAATATTTGCATCGCATAGTAAGAAACCTTCAAAATGAAAATATTAAAAAAAATGAACATATAAAAGAAATTGAAAAATTATTAAACTTATAAATAACATATGAAATGACACTAGCAGACAACTTGGGGTGTGTCTATGTGTATCAGCTCCAGTGCTGCTCTTTTCTCCTTCTTAGCGCATTGCCTTACTTGTCCTGACAAAGGCAAAAGTGGACAGAAGCCCCATCCTTGAAACAATTAAATAAGTTTTCATAAGACTAAATCAGTTAAAGAACATATCTGCTGTTCAGCCTCTGGCACATGATTATAATTACTAAAAAAAACCCTAGTATTTCAAACAAAATTTGAAAAGTTTTATAAACGCCTGTGGCACCGAGAAATAAAAATTAAGTAATAGGACTATTTTTGAAGATAAATGTACTTGCAAACAAAACAATCCCTTTTGCCTACTGACTTCAATCCCTAATTGTTGTTCTGCATCCTCACATTGGTTCTTGTTAACATGAAACATGTTAAGTCACAAACATTTCAATAAGTTCAAACTGACACTGTCACTTATTAGATCCTTGCTTAAGTTACTGGATATTTTTTTAAAATATCGCACACGCACACAATACCTACCTTCTAAAATGCAGATATGTTTTATGTCTCTGAACCATCATCTCATCCAATAGTTTAATGAATTTCTTCAAATTTTTGCTTTTGCCTTCTGCACTCTGGTATTTTTCTTTTGCTTCCTGAAGCTGTCTGTATATTTAAAAAGAGAAAAGAAAAATAAACATTAGTTTCAAACCAGTGTCAGAGTAACCTAGGGAAATTCTGAGGTAGAAAGATGCCTATAACCTGATACAGTCACCTACTGTCCGTTCTAAGGAAGATTGTTCTGGATGGCTAGAAGACTATTCTAAACAATTTGGAATGACATTCCATGAAGAGCTGGGAAGAGAAATGATTGCCCCAAATTAAAATTTGGGGACCCCGATAGTGACTTTCAATGATGAAAAACAAATGTTGCTTCATGGAACACTATATTAGTTAAAAAAAGAAAGTTGTCCAAATTAGAAAATTAACACCAATTGTTGATTTTTACTATTTTAATACTTGATAACAGGTAAAAATGATAATATACCGGTAGCTCCAGATTCAGAAAACCCATTTTCCTTCATTAATTGGTAATTGCATTTTCTGTAAAGAATTTCATAAACATTTTCAATGTTTTTATAATTTTATTTTCTAAAAATATTTTCCAGATATATGAACTGGAATTCCTCTCAAAATATAAATTAATTTGGAAATAATAATTATTTTGAGGCATTCACCTTTTAGGTCAGTCAGAAAATTATAGAATATAACCTCTAATAAAAAAAGTTTTGACCCCTTTTTGTAGGCTAAATTGTGACTAGTCACTAAGCCAGAAAACACTGATGTAGGGTTCAGATGTCTCCTCCCTATTCACTTACCGTCACGTACAAAATTCATTTACACACTTACACACACATTTACCTTATTATTTCTTCTCTATCTCCAGTACGTTCTCTTTCTGAATTTATTTTCTGTCTTAAACGATTCATTTCCGTATCAAGACTTTTGTAAGTCCTAGTTACTTCTATTCGCTCAGGATGGATCTTTGAAGCCTTTGCAATCATTTCCTAATAAATGTTAAAAATATGGCAAAATATCGTTCTCATTAAGCTTTTGGATGAAAACAGTGCAGTAATATAGAAAAAAATAAAGTGAAGTGAAAGTAAGTATAATAAATAAAAGGAACAGGAGAAGGTTTAAAAAATTAAGAGCAAGTATAGGTGTGAAAGAAAAAAATACACAAAAGCTGGATACAATAAAATCTGAATAGCAATGGGCTGCATACTAGCCCTCTGCACAAATCAAAAAGAAATGGGAAGCAATCCAGTAGCATAAAGCTGGAACAAAAGTATAGATTATTTATTATTTTAATATTTATTAAAAGTATTGACCTGCTCCTCATGTATACAAATGAAATTCCCCCATCCTTTATGATTTCCTAATAAAGGCTGGACTACTGGATGCCTTTGTCATGTCAAACTGAAAAAGCCTATTTCAGGTTATTTATTTATACAGCTCCAGGGTTTTAAATTATGCTGCTCTAGTTTATTACTTAATGTTTAGTGTAACTTATTTAACATATTAGTTAAAATATTGAACCTTTAAACAATTCTTTAGAGCAGCGGCCCAAACCTTTTGGGCATCAGGGACCAGTTCCGTGGAGAGGGTTTTTTCTGCAGACCAGAGGGGGCGTTTTTTCACATGCTGTGTGCATCCCGCAGATACCTGCACCCCATTTGTTTGCACAGCCTGGTTTCTGGCAGGTTGCGACCCGCTGCCAGTCTACAAACTGTGGGTTGGGGACCCCTGCTTTAGAGTATTCAAAGTATTCACCACACAGACTCGCACAAACACAAACCCACACACATATAGTTCTTTGGATTTGAAGCAAAAAGATACTGATATATCATTTGTCCCAACTTATTAAAGCAGTTACAAACAGGTGCTATATTCATGCTCCCTCATAATCCAAAGCATCATTTTCTTCCAGATCTGAGGCACAGCACAAGTCTTAAATTATACAGTTTAGCTTCAATGCCATATCTCTGAAACATTTCAGAACTTTGCATGCTATATCAACCTAAACATCCATATAAAGGAGGACTTAAATATTTGACAACGCAAGCTAGAAGTTGTTGGAAATTTTACATTCTTTTTCCCCTACAAGCTTGCTTCCATCGTCTGGTAATATATATTTAATTGCCTTTGAATATTGACTTTCTATCTGTGTATTTCTGCACCTAATAACTAGAGAAATAATTACTCTGATTTCCCCTAGGGAAATCAAAAAACTAAATTAGCAATTGTTATTAGCAATGGGTTTTATTGTTCCTGGGAAATTATTTTGACTCTCTCAATGCAATTTATAATTAATTAAAATTGTTCCTCCTTAGTTATCCCACCAGAAGAGCTTTTTCTAATCCAGAAATTCAGTTATACAAGAAATCTAGAATTGTTTTTCCTTGACAAACTGAACAACTTTGTTTCTGTCTCCTTTTCTGTATATTATATTGTACGGTCTCTCTTTAGCACACTTCCCCTACCCTGTGAAATAGCGATTCTGTTGAAGAGGGAAAAAGACATGCCAGATTGGGCAACCAGTGACTTATCTAACAGAAGAAAGCCCCTGGAATTGCTATGAGAAAAACATCAAAAATGATGAAAACAAACTAGTTAGAGCAGTTCTTTACTCCTTTAACAAGCTCTTTCATGGGGGTGGGAAAGCGTTATCTATAAGCATATTTATAAACAAATAAACAATGTTCCAATTTAAAATAGCACAAAGCACTGCCAAGATTACCCATGATCTTAAGGACACAGCATAAGCAGTGCCTCGCTGGATTGAACCCCTGGCCCATCTAGTTCAGCAGCCTGTTCTTACTGTGGCCCACTAGAGGCCAATCAACTGCATAAGGAAGTCCATTACTCACACTGCCACCATAGTTAATAACCATCTTTATGCCCAGATTTAGAGAAGTTCCTGCATACTTGATATTGGAAAATATTGGAGGAAATGAGTCCTAGAAATATAGGTATTAAAAAAAATCAGGGACCATTCAACTCCACAGAAATACATGGTACATATTACAATAAGCAATAGAAAATGTTACCTTTCTCTATGTTGCCATGTTACAATAGAGAATATTACCACCATTCCCATCATTTAGTAGGCATCAGTACTGCAAAGAAATCTGGCAATCGTGCTAGAAAGAAAGTAAATACCTCTAATTCTCTCTCTTTTGTAGCTACATTATGTTTAAATGCTTTTATGGATTCCAAATGGAGTCTTTCTTTTTCTTCGTAATGTTTTAGATTGTTTTTACTTCTCTCCAGTTCATCATCTGCCTGATGTAAATCATCCTATCAGGAAGAAATAAAATACCAAAGATAGGTTAATTAAATTTATATGCACCGCATATAAATGCACTGGTTGCAAGTTTGCTTCTGAGTGCAATTCAAGGTGTTTGTAATCACTTTTAAAGGCCTTCAAGGCATGGACCCAGGCTACTTGCAGGAGCTGTATAAATAAATAACCTGGCTCTGCCAGTTGGCTTGGGGCTCCAAGTGGGGGTGGGGGGAGAGGAACTGCTTCACCTTGAAGGTGGTTGATAGACTAATAATAGATCCCACTTACTCCCTCCCTCCCTATCTTTTAGTTAGGGCTGAGTAGTTACCTTTTATATTATCTAGTAGGTATTGTATATAGGTTTTCTAATATTTTATCTTTTTAATATTGTAAGCCTCCCAGCGTTACCTTGTGATAAGATGGGTGGTCAATAAATTTAATAAATAAAAATAAGAACAGGCCTCCTATCTCACACTGCAAAGCACCTCTCGGCAGCTTACAATTAAAATCATAAATATAAAATATTAAAAATATTAAGAACATTAGATACAGAAACAAAAAACCAAAGGCAAGATGGGTACAATGATAGGATCTTCCCTATTAGTCTATTAGCCACCTCCAGCATAGAGCGCCACCATCAGGTACCCAAGCCAACCAGCAGCCCCAAGTTTTAATACCCTATCAAAAGCCAAAAGGGGGAGGGCAGATTTCACCTTAGGTGGCAGGATATTCCACAGAACAGGGACCACAGCAGAAAAGGCTCTACCCCTTAGATCTAGCCAGCCAAAACTCTTGACATACAGGGCTGCAGCATGCCCCTTCTGCCTGATCAAGTGGGGTGGGACAATCAGAATAACAAGAGTTGGAAGGGACCTTGCAGATCTTCTAGTCCAGGGGTTCTCAACCTTGGCAACTTTAAGACTTGTGGACTTCAACTCCCAGAATTCCTCAGCCAGCTTTGCTGGCTGAGGAATTCTGGGAGTTGAAGTCCACAAGTCTTAAAGTTGCCACGGTTGAGAACCCCTGTTCTAGTCCAACTCCATACCATTTCAGACAAATAGCTGTCCTATCTCTTCTTAAAAACCTCCAATGTTGTAGCACCCACAACTTCTGGAGGCAAGTTGTTCCACTAATTAATTGTTCTCACTGTCAGGAAATTTCTCTTTAGTTCCAGGTTGTTTCTTTCCTTGACACTGCTTCTAGTCCTGCCTTCTGATGCTTTGGAGAATAAGCTGACCCCTCTTCTTTCTGGCAGCCCCTTAGATATTGGAATCCTGCTATGTCACTCCTAGACTTCCTTTTCATTAAACTAGACATAGCCCATTTCTAGACATTTATTCACTTGCTTCTTCTTCTGGTAACTTAGGAAGACATAAGACAAATCACATTGGGATGAGGCATGGGAGTCAGATAACCTGGTCCCGTGTCATGAAGGACTTTAAAGGTGACAACCAACAGCTTGAATTGGATCTTGGAAGCAATCAGGCCACCAGTGCAGCTTGCATAACAGCAGTGTTTCATGCACAAACCTAGGGCAGTGATGGCGAACCATTTAGAGACCAAGTGCCCAAAAACTGGCCTGCCTCTGCTCCACCCCCTGCCCCACCCCCACACTGCCTGCCCACAGGGCCGCTCACCGCCTCCAGGGCCCGCTGCAGATTGCCCAGCAGCGCCATGGCGGCCACACCCTCTGCCCGTGCCCCGCAGCATCAACTGCGCGGGATGGGCCATGAGGGCAGAGTCTTGTCTATGCTGCCTGGCTGCCATGTCCTTGGCTGCACTGCTCCGCGTGGGCCACTCTCGGGGGTGACTCTCCTCCAGGGGAGCTGCTGAGCAGGGGGTCACGGGGGAGGCAAGGTTGGGGCAACAGCACGTGTGCCCACAGAGAGGGCTCCCACTGCCACCTCTGGCACCCGTGCCATAGGTTTGCCACGACTGACCTAGGGTGATCAAAACTGTCTGCCCCACTGCATTCATTTTGTAGCTTCCAAATCCTCTTCAAGGATAGCCGCATATAGAACATGTGCTCTACATTATTATATAATATATTATACCTTAATATTATTGTACCAGTGATCCAAACTTAATGTCATGTTGAATCCAGAAGTTAAAATTGCGTATCATTTCGATATTAGAAAATAAAATTAGTAATCAATACTACTACGAAATAACTATTTTTACTTTTTTGGTATCAAGTGCAACAAGCATATTTTAATTCTGTTAAATCCAGAGTTGACTACACTTTCTTCTGTGGAGAGAAGAAACTGAAATCTTATAAAAGCTCCAAGGGAGAACAATGCTGAAGATTCAGTGGATGCACAGGTCAAAATAAAAATGTTTCTTTCCCCTGCTTGCCTTTTTTTCGAAATGTGTGATATGAAATATGAGATCAGTTTAAAGAACAATCATGCTAAGGGAGAACTATAGATTGTGCTGGCACTCCTATCCAAAATCTGCTCACTCAAGCTTTTACTGACTTGAGATTTTTTTTCAGGAAGTTCTGTATTCCTATTATTAGCTAACTAGCCGATCTCTTATTCTGTATTCAGATCAAATTGTAGAACATTATATCTATTATTCTTATTAATTATGCCTACTGTTTTGAATTTTCTGGTGCCTCAAGCACAGAAACAATTAAAAATCATTTAAATGTGAACTAAAAGATATAACTATTTGTTGTTTCAGTCTTGTTCATTCTGCCCATCACATTGAATGGTAATAATACTACCTTGATTGTAGCTGCTTCGTCTTGTACTTGATTAATTTTCTCTTTAATGGCTGCACATTTTTGTTCTTCTTCTTGTAAAAGACACTTCAGTTCCTCCATTTTTGCCTTTTGCTTACGTACTCGTTCCTTAACACTTTCTATCTTCTGTTGATTATCATGAATTTCTTCTTCCTGATATAAAATAATCCATTAAAAAATCAATTTGTATTACTAGTCATACAATTGAGTTTGTCTGACAACCCAAGAATAGCAAGGAGACTACAGACTGGATCATATTGTAAGAATTTTAACACTATTAGCTTTATTATAACATAAGCTTTTGTAGAGGTCAGCTTCCCCAAAGTATTATAAGGCAAAAATTAGGTTTATCCCAATGTGTTAGAGATAATTGCTATCAGTTTAATCATCTATCAAGACGATCTATTCTCCATTACATTTCAGATTTGCTATTTCCACAAGGAAGTGGTGCTATTTTTTTTTATCCAAAGCATTGGAAACATACAACTAACTTGATATTGTTAATATTATTTCCCCAATTACTTTGGAAGAAAGTATCTGAAAATATTCCATATGCAAACAATGCGTGTCTATTTTTGAAGTGAAGCGCTATAAAATATGCAATTATTGAGTAGCTTTTAAGACAGAATCAAATACAATATAGAGAAATGCTCTCTGACTATGGCGCTATTCACCATAGATAAAAAAAATTATTCACTAATTACACTACAAGTAATCCTTGCTTAGGGACTGCCTCAGACAACAACTATTTGTAGTTACAAAACTGCTGAAAAAGTAACTTTTCAACCAACATTTATGTAGAATCTCTCTCAGTCACATGTTCACCATTACAGTCAATTAACATGTTATGCTTTGTAATATTATAAACAGTGGCAATCGCATGATTTTCCATTTAGTGACTTCATTTAACAACCAAGTTGTTGGTCCCAATTGCAGTCACTAAATGAGGACTATCTGTAGTACAATATTTACAGTCCAAGTTCTAAAGATTCAGAATTTCTGCAAACATTCATTCACTTATTTCTTCTTCTAGTAACTGACAAAGATGCAATGCAAATCAGCAAATAAAACCAATTTCTCAGAAGTAATAAGACCCCTCACTGTAGGAATTACTGTCAGTCTTCAGTAGTTACATCACGGTGCACCAAATAAAGATAGGAAGTGTTTAAACAGTTCTTACTAATGTAGAGATGACCACTGATTCTTCTACATTTTCAAGATCTGTAATTTCGGAGTTTGTCTTTCTCATTGCTACCTGTAACAGAAATGAAAACAAATGTTTAAAAAAAATCAAGATACCAGCTAAGCTATGAAAAGAGTGATTAGGAGTGCCAGATTCAAATTACAATGAGTATAAAAAAGAAAACTACTCTTCTATAATAGATTCATATCTCATCTTTCCAGGTGATATACATAGCATCCTCTCCTCTTAGTTTTCTTCACATTCATAATCCTGTGAGCTAGATTGGGTTGAAAAAGAATGAATGGCTCTGTGAGTTTCTGTGGCTGAGGATGGGCTAGAACAGTGATGGTGAACCTTTTAGAGACTGAGTGCCCAAACTGCAACCCAAAACCCACTATGTATCATCGGGTGCCGGGTGGGTATGGCCCTTTGGGTGGGTGTGGCCCATTGGGTGGGCGTGGGTGCGGTGGTAGCAGTACACTAAAAAGTTCAATCAATCAATTCCAACTTTGCGAGATCTTTTTTTGTCCCGCGAAAAAGTTGAAATTGATTGATTGATTGAACCTCTTTTTTTGCACATGGTGGCGGAGGCCTAAAGCGAAAAGGTTTTATAAAACCCAGCTGAAGGCCTAGGTCTGGGGCGACAGTGCATGTGCCCACAGAGAGGGCTGTGCATGCCACCTGTGGCACGCATGCCATAGGTTCACCACCAGGGGGCTAGAATCTAGATCTCCTCTTTCTTAATACACCTTAACCACCACACCACAGAGAGCACCAATTATTAGAACTGGTTTCATCCTCACATATTGTACAATAAGGATTATTAACTAGCAAAGCTGTGTCAAATGTTGGAGCAGTTTCTGCTGATTTTTCAGCCAGAGAGACTGACAAAAAAAAGCCCCTGAAAAACATGATATTATGAGATGTACTTGTCAATCTCAGATGAATGTTGAAATTCTCTAGGATAACAGATCAGGGGTCACAAGAACCACCTGTGTCAGCTGACTCAGGAAATCTGCTTGGCCTACTGTAGTAGATACCAGGATAAGAGTTCATTTCCAATAGAGCAGAAATGTCACACTCACGACGTCACGCAACATATTGGGCCAGTTTTGCCATTGCCAGCAATGGGGTGGGTGCAGCTTCCACATGACACGTCCGGCCCGTGGATCGGCAGTTTGACACCCCTGCAATAGAGGTTGCTCACTATATTCTTACCTGCAATTCTTTTTTGTGCTTATGATGATCA
This sequence comes from Bothrops alternatus, assembly GCA_034064705.1. NCBI lineage: Eukaryota > Metazoa > Chordata > Lepidosauria > Squamata > Viperidae > Bothrops > Bothrops alternatus. Next base: position 33,552,081 of record JARGCV010000223.1, on the reverse strand, counting down.
GTAAGGTATTGCTTGTTCTGTCTTATATCGATTTCAATAGAACGTATTCGTTGTTGTATTGCCAAGAGATGAGTTTTTGTTTTTTCAACTTCTCTCTCCAAATTTCTTAAAGATATAAAGAATTAATCACAACAACTCCTTAGTTAGAAACCTATTTTTACAAGAAGCTGAAGAAACTGACAAATTACTTAGATGAACACTGGATTCATCAGCCTGAAGTGTCCTTTTTTGTTAAAAATAATTGAGCACTGATTTAACTGTGCTCTTAAATTGACATTAATAAAATAAAAGTCATTTTATATATACTGGACCCCACAGAAAATATTTAATTGGACTGGTCCAGCAGAAGCAGGGAGCAGTCGATTGGACTTGGTTGAAGAGAAAGACTTGCAAGCAATACAGACAACACTTCAAAGTTCACTAACTGTCCAGGTTTATTTTCTTTTATATTTTTATTTTCCATGTCTGTATGTGTACATATAAACAAACATACATATTTTCTATTAATTAGTTTGCAATAATAGATTACCCAGAGACACAATTTAAGTTACAGCAAAAAAAGAAAAGAAAAAAAAGAGCAGAACTAATGCAAAAAGAATGATCATCGGTTATTCTAACCTTATGTCTGCTTCTACATCTCTGCTGAGAAATTTAGACCCTCTATTTTCAGAAGAGTAGTATCTTTCCTCAAACACCTGATCACCATCAGCAGTAAAAGCTTCTTTACAGTTTTTGGGAGGTTTGCTGTGCTGCATAACTCTTCGAGCTTCATAATTACTCTAAGAAAAAAAATAAAGCACATAATCAATTTACAAGTAAACCTGCAATATTTACAACTCAGGGAGATTTAAAACAGAAGGGTCTGAAAACTTTTAAAATGTGGCTATCACTACAACCGCCTTTTAAAATATCCAGATGAATACCAATAGGCTTATTCCAATACTGTAACTCTTCTTATTGGATTTATCTTTATGCAAGAATTATTTCAAGAAAGAACTCATTCTCTCAAAATCATGGGTATACCCCCTTGACAGCCAGCAGATAATCTGCCTTAAATCAAATCTGATTTTAATTTCTCCATTGTCACAACTGATGAAGCCTGCAAGTCTTTAGTTTGTATCTTGTATCTTGTTTTGTATCTTTATTTTGTATCTTGGAAATGAGTTCCAATACTCATTCTCTCTTATATAATAGCAAAACGACTTGATAAACATCTGAACATGATTTGGTACAAAATACAAACAGCATGCATTTAATTAGTAGTCTGTCTACTCCTAAATAAAATGAATTGTCACAAAAACATCATGCTACCATTCTGTATGCATTACAAGTATGAAAGTGAATTCTTACTTTAATCAGCAGGACAGTCTCTATGCTCCTCATGTCAATTAAGCAATTGGCTACTACTGTATTGTCAATGTCTAATGCCGTCAAAACTGTTGGGAAGTCAGGATGAAAAACAGCCCTACAAAAAGTTAAAACAGCAGGGTACATTTTTGTGACAAGTGATATTAGGGATTAACTTTTATATCCAGTGAGTCTGTTCCACAAACAGAAGTTATCTTGGGTTTAGGGGAAATTTTGAGCGATGGGCATAGGAACAAGAAACATTTCTACTCTGAAACAAAGCATGGAGGTTTACGGGTTTTGTCATGGGGAATAAAATATGCATTTATGACTGACATCATTCAGAATTTTTCACTGTTCTGACTGCTATAATTGGGTTATAGTTTTATGAGTCTTAACTGGAAAAAAATGAAAGCAATTCCGAGTGGCAAATAGCAGATTGGAGAAGGATTGGTTTAGAAATGAAAGGATAATTCTGGAGTAGAACAGTTTAGAACAGGGGTTCTCAACCTTGGCAACTTTAAGACTTGTGGACTTCAACTCCCAGAATTCCTCAGCCAGCTTTGCTGGCTGAGGAATTCTGGGAGTTGAAGTCCACAAGTCTTAAAGTTGCCAAGGTTGAGAACCCCTGGTTTAGAAGAAAGCAGTAATTAAACATATTGCTGGGAAAAAAAAGATTACTGCATACCATTCTCCTAAATTTTTAGAGAATTCCTCAAACTCTGAGAACAATTTTCAGAGGATACATGTTTCCTCCTTTTCATTAACAGAGGCTTATACTGAGTCTGCATATAAAAGAGCATATACTGGATATAAATTATGTATTCTATTAAAAGGCCTCAAAAACAGGAGAACAGTGTGTTCACATATAATGTGTCAAGAATTGTTATCAGTATGCCATTGTGAACCACTATAATGAGCTAAAAGTAACAGAAACAAATCTCATATTTATTGATGCAAATCTCAGAAGTTACTTACAAACTAATTATATGCAAAGTTATTCTAAAATATCTCTCAGTGAGTTTATTTCCTAGTATACAAATTACTATCGAGCTTTAATTAAAACAATATTATACAAATTACATCAGACAAGTGGGAATAAAGGAATTGATTTTAATAAAGGCTGATTTAGAAATTAGATTTTAAAACAAAAGACTCAGATGTACTTACCTGGACTTTACATCATAAACACTGTTTTGAAAACGAATAACAATAATCGGAGGTCGAAAACCAGCTTGGCAGCATTTGGACATCAATGCCTGTAATACTCTTTCGTCTTTATGATTGTCACAACAAAATGCAAGAAGCAGGTTTTTTAAGCATGCTTCAACGGCCACTGTAAGCTCAGGATCTTTCAGATGAATAAAAGAACCTAAATGTAAGAATTAAATCTCAGTACATATTGTCAAAATAAGTTCTTTCAGTTGTTCAGTATAGGATTGCTGTTTTCCTACTGCAGGCACCCGTGTGGTACTGTAGGCACAATGCTGTTTCCATGACAGCACCTTTTTTTTTTTTTTAGTTAAGCAGAAGATTCAATATATTTGTGGGTTTAAATCTGTCAGTGCCCATTTTCCCCAATTATGACATTTTGATAAAGGTCTCTGATTACAAACTGCTTATAGTTATCAACATATAAAGTAAAAGTGAAGTATATAGAATCATATACTTATTTTTGAAATAAAACATAGAACCCTACATTCTTGCTATATTTTTGTCATGCTATAAATACAAGAAAAAATTTATAGCTGCCAACGTAGCGTGAGTTTTGAATTCTCACTGCAACAACTTCTATAATTATAGTTTTACCTCATAAAAATAAACACAACACTACATATTGAGAAAATCCCATAAACTGACTACAAGGCTGAATGAGGAATGACTCTTCACAATCAAGAAGAGGCCAATTCTACGTACATAAAACAAGCTGGATAATGCCGAAAGCTTTTATAATTCAAATTATGTATGGATTGCTTGTCTGTGATTTACTTCAGATTTTTTGCTCTGTAAATACACAACTCCTCAGTTCCCATACCAAACACAAAATACAATGGGTAGGAATCTAAAACTCTTTTCTTGCCACTGTAATATTTCTTACAGGAAAAAAGGGTGTGGGGTTTGCCTTATATCACAAAATAAGAAACATGGTTATACACATACATATAATGGCAATACTGCATTTATCCTTCAGTTTGAGAACATCAAAGCTGCAACTCAATACATTAATCTGTGAGTCAAAGTTTTCATTACTTGATTACATGGAGAAAAACTCTTAACAGATTACCTAACGGTCCTACTGGTTTGTATGTAAACTGCGCTTGCGCATCAGCTGCATTAATTGCTTCACAAAGGTCTGGCATATATGATCCAAATCTTTTCATACGATTGGTTTTACTCTCCTTTAATTGTCTTAGCTGTTGCTGTTGAGAATCTACTTTTTTTTTCACTTCATTTTCTTCCTTTCTAAATAAAAAACAAAAAACAACCACCTATTTCTCTTTGAGAAAACATTTCAAATGTAGCTTGATTTTTTTTCTTAGCAAAACTTTTAATTCAAGGTTCCAAAATTATGGTACACATATAATTTATGGTGCATAGTAAATCTGGGTACTTTTGAACATATGCTCAGCCTAGGAATTTATTTTTAGAAGTAGAATGATGTTTATTCTTTTAGCCACAAACATACTTTCTTTTTCTATTCAAATTTATAAAAAAAAATAAGGTGGGATACAAACAACTAAATCATTCAGTAGAGATCCGCAGTTGGAAGTTAGAAGTTGTCACTATGTACAAAAAAATAATTCAAAGTTCTACAAATGCATCTGCTCTGCTTTCATGCCTACATAATAGGAAAAGTGTTTTGACTTTGTAAAAGACGTGACTTACTTCTTCAAAAAGACGGGTGACTTTCCTTCTCACAGAAAAATAGTACAGAATGAAAATGATTTATGCCACTTCCCAGAACTAACCTAGACAAAGATTTCTATGCATATTTCCTCTCATGCCAATATTGACTACTACTTGCAGGTGCTTTTACCCATAGGGTAATTTACCTCTGCCGGCAGGCCTGGGGCAGTTAACATCTTGCCCCAAGCCAGTGTATGTCTGTGTGTATGTTGAATGATTGGTTTTTTTTAAATTAAGGGGTTTTATATACATGTATTTTTATATGTTGATTTCTATTATGTTGTGAGCCGCCCTGAGTTCTCCGAAATAGGGCGGCATAGAAGTCAAATAAATAATAATAATAATAATAATAATAATGATGATGATGATGATGATGATGATGATGATGCAGGTGAATGGAGAAGACAAACAAGATATTGTGATTCATTTTTAACTTTCTTTACTAGATTTATTGTATATATCTTATTATTTATTCAGGAGTTCAAAGTGGGTTACATATTGTTCCTTCGTATTTTTCCCCACAACAGTATTCTCTATGAGATAGGGTGGTCTCTGAAAGACAATGACTGAGCTAAGTTTCCCATAACTAATACCAATAGCAGTAGCACTTAAAACTTATATATCACTCCATTGTGCTTTACATCATTCGCTGAGCAGTTTATGTCAGCATATTGCCCCCAACAATCTGGGTCCTCATTTTACTGACCTGAGAAAGATGGAAGGCTAAATCAACCCTGAGCCAGTCAGCATCGAACTCCTGGCAGTGGGCAGAGTCAGCCTGCAATACTTGACAAAGTAGACCACAACCTGTTGCTTAGTAAGCTAAAAAAAGGTGGAATAGACAACACCATCAGATGGATCTGTAGCTGGCTGACAAACCATACTCAAACCATCCACATGGAGAGAAGTAAGTAGTGGGGTACCACAAGGTTCCGTCTTAAGCCCAATACTCTTCAATATCTTCATTAATGACTTAGAAGAGGGAATAGAAGGTGAACTCATCAAATTTGCAGATGACACTAAACTGGCAGTAATAGCCAACATCCCAGAAGACAAGCTCAGGATCCAAAAAGATCTTGATAAACTTGAAGAATGGGCCCTATCCAACAAAATGAATTTTAAGGTGGAGAAAAGCAAACTTTTACATTAAGGAAGGAAAAATCAAAGGCACAAGTACAGATTAGGCAAGACCTGGCTCAAAAACAGTAATTGAGAGGGACCTTGGCGTCCAAATGGATGATTACTTGACTATGAGCCAGCAGTATGTAGCAGCAATCAAAAAAGCTAATACAATCCTGGGTTGTATAAACAGAGGCATAAAATCAAGATCACGCTAAGTATTAGTACCACTTTATAAAACCCTAGAGTAAGAGCACACCTGGAATACTGCAACCAGTTTTGGTCACCATATCAAAAAAAGATGTTGAGACTTTGGAAAAAAATTCAGAGAAGAGCAACTAAGATGATCAAAGGCCTGGAGACTAAAACATATGAAGAATGGCTGCAGGACTTGAGTTTGGCTAGTCTAAAGAAAAGAAGAAATAGGGGTGACATGATAGCAGTATTCCAGTATTTGAGGGGCTGCCACAAAGAAGAGGGGGTCAAATTATTCTCCAAAGCACGAGAGGGTAAGACAAGAAACAATGGATGGAAACTGAGGAGAGAAGCAACCTGGAATTAAGGAGAAACTTCCTAACAATGACAATTAACCAGTGGAACAACTTGCCTTCAGAAATCGTGGTCACTCCATCATTGGAGATTTTTAAGAGACTAGACAGTCACTTCTCTAAAATGGTATAGGTCAGGGATAGGCAACCTTGGCTCTTTTATGACTTGTGGACTTCAATTCCCAGAATTCCTGAGCCAGCATGAGTTGAAATCCACGAGTCATAAAAGAGCCCAGATTGCCTACCCTTGGTATAGGTTCTCCTGCTTGAGCAGCGGGCTGGACTAGAAGACCTCCAAGGTCCCTTCCAGCTCTACTCTATTCTATTCTGTTCTGTTCTGACAACTGTGCCATCATGCAAAGAGTGGGCTAGAATATGGGTCTCCCACTTTCTGATCCAACATTTTAACCACCAAATCTAATAAACAATCAAGCCACACTGATTACCTAATAAGCTTACCTAAGTCGAGTAAAATCCTCATCGTATGAATGTAGAGCCTGTTGAAACTGTGTTATCTGCTGACCAACTGATTGATCTTGATCCTGTAACGTCTTTAGCTTTTCTTTCAAATGGTCTACTGTTTTTTGTTTTTCTACCTTTTCAGGCTCTGAAATCTGTTCAGCACTGCAACATTGCACAATTCACAGATTATTTTGTTCAAGCGCTAATTTGGTGAAATACTTTGAATTATAAAAAAAACCAGTAACAAATATCAATGTTTTATCTACATTTCAAGTTATGCAGTTACATTTTAAAACAAGGTAATTTAACAAAAATACAGGTTTAATGCTTATACAGACTCATGACTCTTTTTTTGTTGCATGTGTTTAAAGGGCACAGTTTAAATGCATGGAGATAGATAGATAGATAGATAGATAGATAGATAGATAGATAGATAGATAGATAGATAGATAGATAGATAGATAGATAGATAGATAGATAGATAGATAGATAGGTAGGTAGGTAGGTAGGTAGGTAGGTAGGTAGGTAAATAGATAATAGATAGATTAATAGATAGATAGATAGATAGATAGATAGATAGATAGATAGATAGATAGATAGATAGATAGATAGATAGATAGATAGATGTTATTGAAAGAGGAATCATTCTCCCTATCTCACTTATCTTGAAATCTGTTTTTGAATAGAGCAGTTCTGGAAGGGTAAAGTGAAAAATGGAGAAGGGGGGAAATATCTGCTTTGCTGATAGATATAATTCCACCACCAGCAGAATATTTATTAAAGATTTGATTATTTTTCTTTATATTAAATATTTCAATGGAAAACCATCACACTTTTAAAGAACCCATTCTTTTTCTAATACAGAACATAATTAGAAAAATAAGAATTATCACCTATTTTTTAGTTCTTCGATTTTTTTGTAAAGTTGTTCGTGATCTTTTAACAAACGCTTCAGTTCAGCTTGAGACCTACTATGTGCTGCCTGGACAAGAAAAACAGGTCTGTGTTAAAAATAGCTTGAACATAATCACAGTACAAACTGACCCACAATTCAGATAGAGGAAAGGTCCTACAAATCCTTTCTTGAACTTATATTCCTCTGGGCCATACGTGTTTTTATTTTTCCTAATCCATGTTTGCTTCCACATCAATAGTGACAAAATCCACACATAAGATTTCACAAAATATAAGCATCTAAGATTACATTACGACAAGGCAGCATTCAGCACTTTAAGACTGTGGATGAAAATTCAAACCTCTGCATCATTGTGTCCTTTTCTTTTTGCCTGCACTTCTGTTTTCAAAGCCATACATGATGGTTCCAGAGTTTGAACTTCTTCACTTATCTTCTCTAGCTTGTTTTGCATAGTTCTATGTTTAACTGCTGCTACATCAACTTCACTCTAAAAAACAAATGTCAGAAAAGTGTCGAGAACAAGGACACAAAAATGTTATTGATATTCAAATCCATCTGAAAATAATGAGATAATTTAACACGGTTACGTTCTCTGGAATGCTGTAAGATGACAATATTTTGAAAAATGCAATTTCAGTTGTATCTTGCTTTCCAATATATTTTAGACCTATTTCACTTACCATGAATACTGGAGTATGAATATTATAGCTGAACCAAGTATAAACTGCAGTTATCTTAACATGTGAGTATTTTCATCTTTAAGCCCACATTACGCATAGAAAGTAGTAGTCTACCATTGGTGCTTCTGGCAATCAATCAAACTGAAATTTATAATTTGCTACCGTAAATTTGGTGACATATTCTATGCACCTATACTTCTGTTCTTAATCTGATCAATTAAACAGTGTTTTCTGTCTATTGTGCTTAGGTATCTACATCAAAAGTATCCTACACAGGATTTAAATATAGCTCTGCTTCCAGAAGGAACACACTTTGACATTTATTTAAACATAAACATTCGTCTCAATTTGTTTTTTTTATAAACCAAGTGATCAGATGTTTAAATACCACAATGCACAAGCCACGAAACCTGTTTCCCATAGCTTTTTATTATTCAAATAACAAGAGAGAATCTTTTTACAGATTCTATATAAAGGAACTCAAATTAAGGAAAGATCTAGATATTCACTTCTTCAATCATCTATGTGCAAAAAATTCATTTTATTTATAAAAGTATTAATCCATAATTAGCTTTTATTTAATTAGATTTTCAACATAAATCAATAGTAAGAATATTTGTGTAATTCTATGTATAACAGTTGTTCTTAATTTTTTCTAGTCTTCTAGATCATAACCTGAAAACTTCCGTTTTTCTGAGGTGACAAATTAGGACAATATAGAGGCAATTCTATGAATTTTGGCAATTTCTAATAATAATCTTTTAAAAATTAATTTTTAATATTTCAAATGAACCAACCATTTCAGGGCAAGCTTTGCAACGTACCTGCCATTCTTTCACTCGCTTAGTGAATTTATCAGTTTTTGCTTCTTGGGCAGTAACCTCAACTCTGATTGCTTTTATTTCTTTTTCAGTGTCTCGTACCTAAAATATAAATTCAATATCAAAATCATTTATGAACTATTACAATCAATCATTACAATACATGCAATACAATACAACCATCAACCATATTGCAGATGATAAGCAATTACCATAGCCCAAGCTATTTGACGCTGCAATTCCCGTAGCTCATTCTGCATTTCACTCAAAGCAGCAATGCTTCTGTAACGTTCCTCCTTCTCCAAATATTGTTTTCTAAGTTCTTCAAGAAACTGCAAGAAAATATAAAAAGATAGCAGGAGAAATACAATAATTTCTGTATGTGTTCCACTGACTGAAAAGTTCAGTAGGCTGAAGGTAAAGCATGAGCATTATAAGCTTTTCCAAGAAATTAAAAAATTCAGATAGTAACAATGTGCCCAGTTAAGACTTTTAAGGATCCTTTCGTAGTGATCATATATACCAGTGGTTCTCAACCTATGGGTCGCGACCCCATTTGGGGTCGAACGACCGTTTCGCGGGGGTCGCCGGACACCGCGGTCCGCCATTTTGGTTTTTTTAAAAAAAAATTTTTATTTTTTTCGGCGTGCGCGCACCGCGCATGCATGGATCGGCCCGTCGCGTGCGTGCACCGCGCATGCGCCCGTCGCGGTCCGCCATTTTGGTTTTTTTTTATTTTTTTCGGTGTGCGCGCACCGCGCATGCGCGTATCCACATGCGTGGATCCGCCCGTCGCGGTCCGCCATTTTGGTTTTTTTTTGAATTTTTTGTTTTTTTTGGCGCACGCGCACCGCACATGCGCGGATCGGTCCGTCATGCGCGCGCCGCGCATGCGCGGATCCGCCCGTCGTGGTCCGCCATTTTGTTGTTTTTTTTTATTTTTGATTTTTTTTTTCGGCGCGTGCGCCCCTGGTCGGGGTCACGGCACGCATGGGCGGGGTAAGTGGGGTCTCAACCTGAAAAAGGTTGAGAACCACTGATATATACTATGAGATTGATTATGTACTGTGGATTTCCTCCGCGTGTCTGTATTCCTCTAATTGTTTGGCTATAGTCAAACTTGTTTGAAGTTATAGTTTCTAAAAATCCCTTTAAAAAATTCTATTTTAACATAATGAGAAACTGGAGCTTAACTAACCAGAAAAAAAATTGTCAAAAAGTAAAACTGAAAGAAAAGGGCAACCATGCAGAAGCCAGTTCAACAGCTAATTGAACTATGATGGGTACAATGAACCAGTCAGTTATTAAAGAATACATTGCTAACTAGTTGAGTTTTACTAACATTTTAAAAAGTAAAAATGCATTTATTTAACTTTTACTAGTATATCATTGCTGCAAACTACAATATTAGAAGTAGTTTTCTAATACCTCTCCTCCTTGTTCAACTTGATCATATGTTCTTTTTTTAGTTTCCATGATATATGAATAATCTTCTTTCATCTGCTCCAGTTGAGTTGCTTTCATAAAAAACTCAAGAAACATAAAAATCATGTTTTAACAGAGCAAGAATTATGAATGCAATTTTTTCATACATTCAACAAAGCTGTCTTTACCACTCCCCAGACCAACACATGCAATTGTCCATATATTCCTCTAATGCTCTTCATGCTACCCAAAATTAAGAATGGATGGCAGACACTGGTTTTTCATTCTTCAAACGTTCATATTTTTTTCTGTACAAACCTGGTTCACACTGTATATATTGTAAGTCATACCACATGATGGCTTTCTTACCTTGTATTTGTCACCTTCATTTTTAGACTGTAAGAACTGTTTGCTCATTTCCTGGGTGAGTACAGAGACAGGATTATCTACCTGCAACAAAATAAACATTTTATTTTATTTTGTAATAAACCATAGTCAGCTACCTAACATTCAACTATTATTATCTATACCTATACCACCTTGCCATAATTACAATGATCCAGGTTATTTTTAAACTTCTAATGAAAACATATTACTATAAATCCCTTTATTATATTTATATTAAGTATTTAAGGTTTTTCCTAGATTTATGAACTGATCATTCACAGAATTTTTATTTATTTAATTCAATTATAAATTCCACATGCTATACAATTCAGATTACCAATGGGACGGTAAAAATGTATATACAGTGCTGCTCAGTACAGAATGGAATTGCAGTTACCTGTATATTAAAATGATCCAGGATTGCGGTAAGCTCTTCTTTCTTGGAAGAAACTAAGACTCCTAAGTATAAGACAGAATAACTATAAGTATCATTATAAATATGATTGTAGAGCCTTTTAATGGAACAGACTTTCTAAGAATGTACCCACTTAAGAAAAATATTGTCTGAGCTTCACTATGTAATTTAAACAAAAGGCAAATAGGACCAAATATGTCATGAAGCTCGGATATGGTTTTGTCAATGTGTCTGTATTGCTAATGGCAGCATTTATTGGAAGTTGATGGGGAAAAGAGTCTCTTTACTTAATCCTGTAATTCTATGAGATTTTTATTTGCTACTTTATGATGGATACCAGTGTTAACACTCACATAATCCATCATCCCAGTAACTCTGTAGACATTTATCATATTTGAATTGCAGAAACACACAAGGAGTTAGAACAGAACACGAATGTGAAAACATTTGTTAGCATTTTGATCATCAGTAAGTAAAATTGTATCTACAGGTAGTCCTCAACTTACGACCATAATGGAGTTTGCCCATGAAGATCGCAAATGATGATGGATGTTAAGGGAGACGGCCTCGCTTAACGACCCTCACTCCCTGCTCTCCCTGATGCGACCATTAGATGAACGTGGGTTAGCCAGAGCACAGGGTGTCTCAGGAATAGGGGAAGCCCTGGAAGGTTTAGCCCAGACCTAGGCCCACCTGCCTTGGGCCTTCCCCAACTCAAGGCACCCTGTGCTCTGCTTCTTGACCCTTGTGATCCCCGCTCCCATCCCAGTCACTCAGCCACCCTGAGAAGTGGGGAGCTATTGAAGCTTGTAGGCCAAAGCCTACTTCCCAGCTAGCACCCAAGACAGACCAAAGACAGGCAGCAGAAGCTACTGGGACACGAGACTCTTATAATTTGTACTATACATGTACATTAATTTTTCATTCATGTAATTAATTAAAATGAATGGAAGGGGTACTTCATATATTGAACTCAAAACATACAGAAAACATTACTGAAAAAAGGTAAAGAACAACACACAAGCTCAGCTTTTTAAAGTTCAGCACAAGTAGTTCTCTTAAATGACAGTAACTGGGACAGAAATTTCCATCGCTAAGAGATTGTAAAGCATGATCTCACATGACTGCATCACTTAGCAACAACGATGCCAGGGGTCCTCACTGCTGTTTTTAAGTGATATTTGTGGGTCATTAAGCAAGGACCTCACACGATTGTGACTTGCAACTTCCATGCCAGCTTCCAACAAGCAAAGTCAATGGGGAAGCTGGCTAGAAGTTGCAACTCCAAGGCAGTTCCCAAGCAGCCAGAGGATAGGTGAACATTAGACAGGGGAGTACCCACACGAGTGTGTGCGGGCTGGGGATGGGCGCTTTGGTATTATCCCATATTCTGTAGCAGGGCTCTTGGGGAGAAAAAATGTGGTAGTGACTTGCAACCTTCCCTGCTGGCTTCTCCACTGACAATGCTTGTGGGAAACCTATGGAGAAAGTGGCAAATGGCTATCACATGACTATGAAATGCTGTAACTGTATAGCGTGAGCCAGTTGCCAAGTGCTTGGATCAAGATCACGTGACCGAGGGAGTAATGCAATACCCAGGGTCGCTGAACAAGTGTTTGTTAACTAACACCTATCTGTACAACTTAACTATTTTTTCCTAAAGGTACATACATTTTCAAAATTGAAAGTGAAATATAAACAAACCTGTATTGCTTTTTAGCTTATAACTACGATGTCCTTCCGAGGTTATGTGCTGATTTATAGTAATACAGTCACCATATTGCTCTGGTTTAAATGCATCTTCACCTCGATTTCGCAGAGTTATTGAAACATCTGCAGAACTGAAGCACAAAATGATTTGCCACTGAGAGGCTTCTTGTTTATAATCACAGTACTTTAAGTGACCACAACATTGTTTTCAACAGCTGCACTGATCTTAATTTAGAAAGGTTATATATCTAGAGCAGAGGTCTCCAACCTTTCCGGGCTTGCGGACCGGAGGGAAGGAGAGCAGCTTCAAAATTGGTGCGTGCGTGCCCACACACAGGGCCACACACACTGGTGCATCACTAGTGGCCCCATTCACATGTGGCATGCGCTGGTGCCGTGCGCATGCATGAATGGCCGCAAACTTCCCATGGCGGCTAGTGGCCTGTTCACGCATGTGCTAACAGGCCAGGCAATGCACCCGGGCTAGCGGCCCATTCATGCATGCGCAAACGGGCCATGGACACTCATCCCACAGTAGTGTCCCCGTTCCCGCCTGCACATATGCGCAAACGGGCCCACAGGCGCTAGCGCGAGTGGGAAGAAATGCGCACCCAAGTGTGCATGCACTGGCCAGCCATTTCTGTGGCCCGCTGGCCAAGAGCCCACAGCGCAGTCATGGGCCGCGGCTCATAGGTAAGGGAACCCTGATCTACAGCTTTAAAAGGCAACCAACAGATCCTTGCTCATCAATTGCATGTTTGAGCCTGGTTCCCATCTTTTAACTCAGCTCAAGCATCCACCTGAATATCAGTTATATAAATGAAAACAAAACAGAGAAAGAAGCACAAAGGCAAATAACTGCAAGGCAGGTGAAGAATGGCTCATATGACTGCAGAACTCACCACTCGAATATTGAAATTAAAAGTAAAATAAGATGCTTTTCTTAACAGTTTATACCTACATATGGATAGAATAACCAATTTACTTACCTGAAGAAGAGTAAGCAGGTGTTAAATATCAAAAGAGCTGAGCATGGCAATTTCAAAAGACAATGCTGGCATATGAAATATAAAAGACTGAATATTTACAGGTGAAACTCGAAAAATTAGAATATCATGCAAAAGTTAATTTATTTCAGTAATGCAACTTAAAAAGTGAACCTAATATATGAGATAGACTCATTACATGCAAAGCAACATAGTTCAAGCCGTGATGGGTCATAAGTAAGATGATTATGGCTTACAGCTCATGAAAACCCCAAATCCACAATCTCAGAAAATTAGAATATTGTGAAAAGGTTCAATATTCCAGGCTCAAAGTGTCCCACTCTAATCAGCTAACACCTGCAAAGGGTTCCTGAGCCTTTAAATGGTCTCTCAGTCTGGTTCAGTAGGGATCAATCATGGGAAAGACTGTTGACCTGACAGTTGTGCAGAAAACCATCATTGACACCCTCCATAAGGAGGGAAAGCCTCAAAAGGTAATTGCAAAAGAAGTTGGATGTTCCCAAAGTGCTGTATCAAAGCACATTAATAGAAAGTTATGTGGAAGGGAAAAGTGTGGAAGAAAAAGGTGCACAAGCAGCAGGGATGACCGCAGCCTGGAGAGGATTGTCAGGAAAAGGCCATTCAAAAGTGTTGGGGACTTTCACAAGGAGTGGACTGAGGCTGGAGTCAGTGCATCAAGAGCCACCACACACAGACGGATCCTGGACATGGGCTTCAAATGTTGTACTCCTCTTGTCAAGTCGCTCCTGAACAACGTCAGAAGCATCTTACCTGGGCTAAAGAAAAACAGAACTGGTCTGTTGCTCAGTGGTCCAAAGTCCTCTTTTCTGATGAGAGCAACTTCTGCATCTCATTTGGGAACCAAAGACCCAGTGTCTGGAGGAAGAATGGAGAGGCACACGCTGCCAAAAGCACCAAAACCTGGTTCAATGACCGTGGGATTACTGTGCTTGATTGGCCAGCAAACTCGCCTGACCTGAACCCCATAGAGAACTATGGGGCATTGCCAAGAGAAAGATGAGAGACATGACACCGAACAGTGCAGAAGAGCTGAAGACCTCTATTGAAGCATCCTGGTCTTCCATAACACCTCAGCAGTCCCACAGGCTGATAGCTTCCATGCCACGCCGCATTGAGGCAGTAATTGCTGCAAAAGGGGCCCAAACCAAGTACTGAGTGCATATGCATGCTTATACTTTTCAGAGGTCCGATATCGTTCTATGTACAATCCTTGTTTTATTGATTGCATGTAATATTCTAATTTTCTGAGATTGTGGGTTTGGGGTTTTCATGAGCTGTAAGCCATAATCATCTCACTTATGACACATCACGGCTTGAACTATCTTGCTTTGCATGTAATGAGTCTATCTCATATATTAGGGTCACCTTTTAAATTGCATTGCTGAAATAAATGAACTTTTGCACGATATCTTCTGCCTCATGAATCCCAGCGACCGGTTAGGGCACATAGGGTTGGCCTCCTACGGGTCCCGTCTGTTAGACAATGCCATCTGGTGGGGCCTAGGGCTAGGGCCTTCTCCGTTGCTGCCCCAGCCCTCTGGAACCAGCTTCCCACAGAGGTTCGCACTGCTTCCTCCCTCCTAGTCTTCTGGAAATTATTGAAGACACATTTATGCCGACAGGCTTGGGGCGTATGAACTATACTCTGCCCCTGGGCCTAGGAAGGTGCCTCCATCATTGATTGTGCACTGTGATTGTATGCTGTATGAATGTGTTTGAATTGAATGAATGTGCTTAGATAGTATGGTTGATTGTTACTGTAATTTGATTTTTTTATTGTATTATTGTTGTAAGCCGCCCTGGGTCCTAGGAGAAGGGCGGCATAGAAATCTAAATAAAGTCAAAGTGAAAGATATTCTAATTTTTCGAGTTTCACCTGTATAGCAACACAACACACATTGCAATTCCCTAAAGAACACAGCCAATGCTATAATAGCTCTGGTGGATTGAATCCAGAGCATATCTCAGCTGAAAATTTTGCCAGCCAGTAACAGAAGCCAGAGTAGATTAACCGGAAAAAAGCTGTGGAGAATAGCCTCCCCTATCCATTCTCTCACATCACTCAATCCTGAATTGAAGGAAGCAATCTAAACTTTTTTTTCAGACAGCAGAAATGCTTGCAGAATCTAAAAACAAACTGAAGAAGCAAGGAGAAGTGTGCTAATGCCTCCTCCTCTCATGCATTTCTCCATATGGAGAAACTGCCTGCCTGCAGTGGAGATGAATTTTGTTCCAGGGAATTTAGGATCCCAAAATTAAGAACAGGGGTTATAGCTATTAATTACAAAATAATATTGAGTTTTTGAGGAATATAACTTCAGAATACAGCATCACACACGATACCATTAAGAGCAAACTCCTGCTCTAGAATTACAAATTCAAATTAAACCATTCCCAGAAAGTGGCTATCCAGTCTTTGGTTGAAAACATTCATCAAAGGGGAACCCTCTACCATCCTAGGTAACTGGTTCCACTTTCCAACTGATCTCATTTAAGGCATCTTTCCTAACATTAAATAGGAATTTTCCTTCCTATTTTAAGCTTATTCTACGCCCAAATAGAATACAGTGTTCTAAGGAGACACAGAATCAAGCAAAAATTAATCAGGAGGAAAGTACATGTCCTCCCTCCAATAGTAATACTATCCACTTCAAAAGTTCTACTGATTTCTTATCTATTGATTACCTAAAGTAGCGGTTCTCAACCTGTGGGTCGCGACCCCATTTGGGGTCGAACGACCATTTCACAGGGGTCGCCAAACAACACAATCCGCCATTTTTTCCCCTTTTTCCCCTCGGCCGGCGCAGGGGGCAGCACCGCGCATGTGCGGTGCAGGTCGGGGTCGCGCCGCACATGTGCGGTGCAGGTCGGGGTCGCGGCCTGAAAAAGGTTGAGAACCACTGACCTAAAGGTAATCTCCAATTTTTCCAAGCCCGGAATTTAAGCTTCTCATACCCTCAGTTGGCTAGTACTCACAATAGCAGAGACAGTAAGGTCTTTCCTATACCAAAATCTTTCTATGGCCTCAAAATAAATAATTAAAATTTATTTATACTGTGCAGCTCACCTAAGAGACTCTAGATGTTCCTTCCCCATACCTGGCACTGCAAATCAGCCTAAAAAATGACTGTTTTTAGCTAAAAGACCAGAGATCCATCCCCACACTTAGTACTGCTCTTGCTGAAATTCACTAACCTCTGTCCATCTTTCACAAATACTTTCAAGGATGATCCTCGGTTTGTCACTGTGGCTTTTCCTCCAAGGCCTACAATCAGGGCAGTTAGCACAGCACTTTTCCCACCTGAAGAAAGCAATACATATAACTTGAACCAACAGTGATACAACTGCTACACACAGACCTTTTTTCCCCCTTTTAAACAGAAACTTGTCTTTAGCCCCCACCCTCACTCTTTTGTCCAGCTCATCCCCATTATTAAAAAAGAAGCTACTCAAACAAGCTATTAAGAAAAACAGGAGGAGAGACTTTAGAAAAAATGTAGGCTAATAAAGAGAGAGAATGACTACAGCTAAAATACTTGATTTAGTAACAAAATGACTAAGACTGAAAACACACTGCTATGGTAAAGACTCTTCCTCCAGCACAATCTAAAACAATAGGGTGCATTATTCATTGTTCCATTTTCTTAGCAACTCAGGACAATCCCTGAAGCCAAGGGCAGGAGTGGGAGTGCTAGCAGGGAAAATTAAGTATCTTTCAATCTCAGAAATAATTAAGCTTGGACATCATCCAAATATCCTTTAGGTAATCCATGCCAACAAACAGCAGCTCTAGTGCTCTCAGGAAAATCAAACTGGCTGCTCAGTAGCTGAAATAATCATTGGGGTAAGTGGTAGGATGATGCAAAGACAGTAAGATACAAACTTCAATATGGTGGAGGGTACAAGATTCTACTACGGTACCTCCTCCACGTACTTGCTCCAATTAGCTGATCTTCTCATGACTTACCTTCACCACAAAGGTACTGAAGGAAAAGTGCTATGACTGCTGCAAGCAACAACTTCTAATACAAACATCCATTTCACTTCACTTCACTTCAGGCACCCGATCCAGTCCAAGATAGAATGTGCATATCTTACCTTTCCTTCACTATGAATGATGGGGGAGTATAAGATTAAAAGGACAACTGCTAATGTAGCTACCAACACCACCATGATGCATGAACAAGGCACAGTTGAGTTTTGCTTTATCTGAAGGTGATGGCCATGACCGATTGGGCAGAAGAGTGTTGTGACATGTTGAACAGCTCTGGCTGTTAAAAACCTAATCATGATTTCACAGTTGTCACAAACAATGACACTAATGTTGTAAAGGCACATCAGGTACAACCATCAGCATTAGCTGTATTGGCCATAAACTACACCTGGTTGGGCAGGATAGTTTTGGTCTGGAAAGAGCAGCACCAAAATCAGAATAATAGAGTTGGAAGGGACCTTGGAGGTCTGCTAGTCCAACCTCCTGCTCAAGCAGATCTTATACCATTCCAGACAAGTGGCTGTCCAGTCTCTTCTTAAAAACCTCCAGTGATGGAGTACCCACAATCTTTGAAGGCAAGCCATTTCACTGGTTAATTGTTCTGTCAGGATTTTTTTTTTTCTTAGTTCTCTTCTTGATTAGTTTCCATCCATTATTTCTTGTCTTGCTTTCTGGTGCGTTGGAAAGAGATTGGTCCCTTTTTCTTTGTGGCAGCCCCCTCAAATATTGGAACACTGCTACCATGTCACATGTAGTCCTTCTTTTCATTAGACTAGACCAGGGGTAGGCAACCTTGGCTCCTTTATGACTCGTGGACTTCAACTCCCAGAATTCCTGAGCCAGCCATGCTGAGGAGAAATGGAGAGCTTTCCAAGCTGAGCGATGCTGGCTCAGGAATTCTGGGAGTTGAAGTCCACGAGTCATAAAAGAGCCAAGGTTGCCTACCCTTGGACTAGACAAACACAATTCCTGCAACCATTCCTTGTATGTTTTATCCTCCAGCCCTCTAATCATCTTTGTTGCTCTTTTCTGCACTCTTTCCAGAGTCTCAACATCTTTTTATAGTATGGTGACCAAAACTAGAGGCAGTATTCTAAGTGCGGTGCTACTAAATCTTTATAAAATGGTATTAGTACTTCATTCAATTCAGTTGAGTGGGTTGCCAGAGGTATCCTTATGGACAACTGCCACAAGGCTTCTGGTTATTTCCTTTGAGGTCTTAAGGGAAGGCTAATATTAGACCTCAACCAGGTAGCCTCCCACCAATTTGAACAGCTTATCTTGCCCAGTGTCCCTATCCAGTGGAGCTCTGACTACCCACCATTCAAGCAACCTGCAATTGTAGATACATGACATCACAGGTCAATTGACCCTGGAACACCATGACCATTAGAGTTTAGATTTATTACCATTTCCTGCCTTTGAACTGTTCTTTTTCAATCACAGAGATGGTTATGCTGAACTAGGTTCTGCCCTCGGTTCTTTTCTTACAAATGCCTTTGAATAAAGTATAGAAAACTATGGAGATTCTCAATCATCCAGGTCATGGTTGTCAAAAGGCAATTAGACTTTATTTTTTTCCCCTTGAAAACATTTCACTTCCTCAGAACTGAACTTTAAGAAGATTCTTCAGAACTGAAGAAGCTTCTTGAATGAGAAGTGAAATGTTTTCAAGGGAAAAAAAGCAAGAAAACCCAGTTGCCTTTTAAAAAGCCCCTTTGGAATAAAATATAGGTTTCAGATTCTGGACTTGTACACTAGTTGAAAACTTGAGTGATGGGCAAATATTTGTACTTGCAAGTCTGTATGATTCATGGGTGAAAGAAACATGATCTATAATGGGAATTGCTCCATTTCTTGGTTGCTTAAAGAACACGGAGTAGGTCGCATTCAGGAAAAAGGGTCTGGGCCATCCAATAAATCTCTACTCTCACATCTGCAGTCAAGGCTCTGCTTAACATTGTTTTCTGTTTTATATGAAGGAACCAAAGGAAAACAAGGCAACAGATCTGCTCCTGATCTGGGTAACCAATGGCAAAATTTGATCAGGCATACACATTTGGGGCTTCATTCACAAGTATTAGTAATTGCGAGGTTATAAATTCAGAGTGGTAGTACAAAGTTGGATTGTCTAGCTATGTGTGCACTCTTTCCAGGCTCTTGTGTTAAGATGATTGGAACTTCAGGATGAAACTGAAGTTTTGTTTTGTTTTTTATTTTCAATGACTTGTTACAAGCTTCACATTAGTAAGTTACAAAAGCATACACAGAATACCAACCTGCAGGCTAAAAATAAAATCCCTACAAAATAATATTTTCAAGATGACTTGGTTGAGCTCTGGTTCTTCAACTTGTTGATACGGGGTTTTCAATTTGTTTGAAAATGATAAAGGCTCTTTGGCGAGTTTCCTATGTCTTTGCAATCTATGCATGCTCTTATGGCTTGGTTGTGACTTGTTGATACTGAGTTTAAAAAGTTGAAAGATAATCTGGGACAATTTGGCTGCTGGCTGTATACAAACAAGCAACTCTTCTCTTTCTCTCTTTCTCCTTCTCTCTCTTTCACTCTCTTTCTCCTGTTGTAATGAACATTCATGCTACTGATGCAATTCAGTAATACAAACTTTTTCCCAGTTATGCATCTACATATAAAGTGTTAAAGAAACACATAACAACGAAGTTAAATATATAACTTTTGTAGAATCTTGCATGACCTACTCACTGAAGAAAGCTGATGAAAAGTTTAGCTATTTGTCCTATCCATTGGCTCTAGCATTTGAAAGTAAGGACAATTATTGGTTCTTTTGTCAGTTGTATCTGCCAGTTTCAATTGCTCCCTATATGGATTCCTCCCCCTTTTTTAAAATATTCCACCCTTCATCAATCTTTCCAGTAGTTGGCAGATTGATAGCAATCATATGCACTGTCTTGTCAACTATTCTTGCTGCCCTTATATGTGTGTCCAACCTGCAGCCCAACAACTGCATGTGGCTCTAGACAGCTATTAATGGGACCTCGCCAGATATAATGAAAATATTAAGATATAAAAGAAGTTTGTTATTTATATACACAAACTAAAACATATATTTTATATGCGACCCAAGACAATTCCTCTTTACTTAATGTGGCCCAGGTACACCAAAATATTGGACACCTAGATAGAAAATCAGGGATCAAAAACTTGGGTTTATGCTTCCATTTTTTTTTCATATGGTTCAAACACTCAAAATACTGTAAGCTTTAGTCCAATGGAGCAAAGCAAACTGTTTCAAGATTTGTTCTCTTAAAGCACAGCCAATTTGGAATTTTCAAATGCAGTTTGCTTATTGGAGTTGCTTAGATCCAAATTAAAACAAAAAAAAATGTTTACTACAAATTTTCTGTATACCTACAAATGAAAAGTTAACACCATGGCATTGTTTTTGATTAAAGAATTACAACTTACTTCCATTGTTTCCAACTATAAAATTGACATTGGGTCCAAACTTGAATGGCCCCAACATAGAGTGGCACATGAAATTCTTCAACTGGATACTTTCAATTATTCCAACTTCCCCTGAGACCTAGGAGTACATCAGAAAGACATTTTAATTGCTAAAAAAAGTCCTGATCACAAATTTCTTCTACACAAGCTGAGAAAGCCCCGAAACCTCACAATGCTGACAGTACAATGTCTGAGTGGTTCTGAAACCCTGTGGTACTAAGATTTCTAAAATAACTGAATGTAGGTGACCTCCTATAAAAAAAACCTAATGACTTCTTTGGTATTAGAATTGGGCAAAAATAAATATATCACTTATTTTTAATTTGTGCATTAGAGAAATTATTAAAATTTGTAGCATAGCATATACAGGAAACTGTGAAGCAAAGGCCAAAGTGTTTTGTCAGCAGTCACACTTTCCCTCCACAAGCCTTATATTTTTTTTTGGGGGGGGGACTATATTCCACCAGGAAGGCCCAATACAGAGTTTAATAATACCTATTGTGGCAGGAACCCTGGAAACAATTCTGTCTGATTGTGTTTTTCAACATATATATGTTTACAACAGTTGACCTTTCATATGTAACTCTCAAACAGAAATATTAGAGCTTTCTAATTTTCCTTTTATCTGGTACTGTAATCCTCAACATTTTTAAATTTTTGAGAATACTGTATGTCAAGTCTAAAAACGTATCATTCTATATTGCCTTTTCTCAGATTGCTTTTTAAGGCTCCATAATCACTAGTATACCCTTAAAGCCTTGAATACAGCTCTAAAGGTATCTTCTAAAAATGTCGATGCAATTTTAATGTGAGCTAATTAGATCTAGTGGTTAAGGCTAGAAACCAAGAGACTATGAATTCCAGTGATGCCCCAGTCATAAAAGCAGGCTTGGTGACTTTAGCTCAGTCAATTTTCCTCAGCAGATGTCAGGTTTTGGCCGACAGGCAGACAACCAATATATCAACAGTCAGTTAATCTGAAAAATGCAGACCTTGAACTTACGAGAAAATGCTAGGAAGAGAGAAATGACATTTTTAATAGAGTTTTAATGTGAAAAAAAATGAGGAAATGAAATCTATAGAATAATCATAAGGAAATTTACATTAACAAAATGTAGTTTTTTATTTTGCCCTGCTGGCCCCATGTTCAGAATGTAACTCTCAGCATGGCATTCAAACACCAATTATACACAATTTTCAAACTTCAGTTTAGTCTAGGTTTCTGTTAAAATTTAATGCAGTCAAGGCTAAAACCA
This sequence comes from Bothrops alternatus, assembly GCA_034064705.1. Lineage (NCBI taxonomy): Eukaryota > Metazoa > Chordata > Lepidosauria > Squamata > Viperidae > Bothrops > Bothrops alternatus. Next base: position 33,529,582 of record JARGCV010000223.1, on the reverse strand, counting down.
AAGCCAAAAAACAATGGCATGACCCAGATTGTTGGGGGCAATATGCTGACTCTGTAAACCGCTTAGAGAGGGCTATAAAGCACTGTGAAGCGGTATATAAGTCCAAGTGCTATTGCTATTAAATACCAGCAGCTGAATCCTGGCATTTAATGCCACTGATTGTCATTTTTCTCAGTTCAGCTAATAACTAATTAAAACATGAGTGATGATTTTGCACTATGCACAGACATAATAATAATAATAATAATAATAATAATAATAGTAAAGTTGGAAGGGACCTTGGAGGTCATCAAGTCCAACCCCTGCTCAGGCAGGAAACCGTATACCATTTCGGACAAATGGCTGTCCAGTCTCTTCTTAAAAACCTCCAGTGTTGGAGCATTCACCAGTTCTGGAGACAGGTTGTTCCACTGGTTAATTGTTCTGTCAGGATGTTTCTCCAACTCTGTATGCAAGTACCTAAGTTACAGAGCCTGCTCTTTGACACTGTCATAATGTATATATTGCCCCAATGCCTGTGCTCGCATGGCGAATAGTGAAGCATATTTAGAATTTTAATTTAGTAACTGGAGAATCACAAGTTGCTCACTGCTGAATCAAAATGTATAAAAAATTGAAATGGATGATTAATTTGATGCCTAATCACTTCACCAATTAAGGTTTTTTTTAACGCTTAAGATTGTTGTTTCATTTTTCCTTTCAAGATAGTTTCAAAATTATATTGTTGCACTTATAGCTTACCCGTTGCAAATCAGAGCTACTGTCACTCTGTAGCTGTGAGCATTCGTCACTAAGGTCTTCATCAGAGCTATCTATGAATTCTTGCCTAGCTCTTTTGTTGGATACTGGTGTTGAAAAACGGTCTTCTTTTCTTTTTGCCATAACTACCGGTAAAAGCAAAAATTGAATAAAAGTTATTTCACTCCATGCATAACTGTAAAAAAAACCCGGCAGAATGCAGCTAAAGGTAATACAATTGATCTGAGTGGAACAAGTTTAAGAACTGCTATATAAATGAATTAAAATTAAAGGCTCCCTGTAGTGTTTAATTCTGGCTGTATAATTCCCAGTGAGGGAAAGATCAGGAATTATTCCGAAAGAACGAAGAGAAATACACTTTAATTACATTTTGTTAAACAGAAAAGTCATAAATTTAAAGAAAAATAGTCTTTAAAACAATTAAAGAACTATGAATTGATATGCATATTTTGTGGTAGCGGGCCCCCAAGTGGTCAACTTATATTCCCCCAAGAGAGAGTCACGCCTGAAATTTGGCAGTAAATAATTCTGTCTCAGCAGATAATTTAAATAATTTTCTTCAGATTTTGGAGGAGGTAGGGAGCACCAATATCTCACTCAGATTCTCACCTTTAAAATACACTTAAATACACACAAAAAGAATTTTAGTAAGGGAAGGGATTGACTATTTTGATTTAAAAAATGGAAACAGGAGTACTCTGCCTCTCATATGCCTCCTACTCCTATTCCTGTTAAAATCCTCCAAAATAAAATAGTTTAATTTTTTGAAAACGGCCGACAAATGTCAGCCATGCCACTTCTTGTGATATTACTAGTCTGCAGCATTCCAAGACTTCAGAAAGCTAGGCTTGGTACCCATTCCCCCCCCCCCGAACTGTCTGCAACTTTTATAGTCAGTTTCATTTTCATTATTTGAAAACTTAATTTTATTATATGAAAATATCTCACATCATAATTCCATTCGCAATTTGTTTAATTTTCTTAATTAAACTGTGTTAATACAGCTTTATTTCTCAGTCTCTTGGGGCGTTTTGGATGGGCCAATTTTTTTTAGAGAATTTTGGCTTCCTTTTTAATTATTCTATTAAGTTTTAGTTTGATTTATAAAGATATAGATTGATGCTTTTATTGAACATCACCTTTAAAATGGACAGGATGATTACTTCTAATAAAAACTGACAGAAAAACTCATAATTCAACTTTCAAGTTGAATTCAACTCCTGTGATTTCACGAACACTGTCCATATAGTTTTCTGGACAACAAATAGAAGCGAGCTGCATATTTCCTCAACTTTCCTGTCTAGTTTTACAGCACTAGCTCTCCTACTACTCCTTAATAGTGTCTCATCCAAGTATTAACTAACCCCAACCCTGATTAGCTTCCAACACTTGTTATTTTCAGCATATATTTTCAGCTAACGGCCATATAAATGGAATTAAATGAAGCTTATATTATTATATTACGGCATAGCCTAAATATACCATCCCCATTACAACAAATGGAACTATTGGAAATCTGACATTATACTGCTTTTTCGTGTTACTTGGTCCTTTAAGAGTTTAGGAAATCCCCACCTCAGAATGTCTCAAAAAGGCTTAACCGGAGGGGGGGAGAAGGGGGGGGGTCAAAGAATCCAAACCCTTTTTAAATCCATTCCCCAAATTTTAAAAATGGTTTTACTTGCTTTAAATCACACCTTTCTCCTGCTGAGAAAATTTCCTTTGTAAGGAAAAAAAAGATGGAAGCTTGTTTTCATTCTTTCCACACACACACAAAAAAGACCATTTCCACTTCCGTCCTACCAGACGGCAACTAGCTCCAATCAGGGCGCGCAACTGAAGGGCCAGTAAACACCACCAGAAGCCGAAGCTCGTTCATTTTCACTCCCAAAGTTTGATCGTGGTTTAGTTCTAGTGTATCTGGGTGCAAACTTTTAGGGATGCGAGGGAACTCGTTTTCTGCACAGGCGGCAGAGCACAAGCTGAGAAGATTTCGGGGGAAAGGGTCCTCTCCCCGACCCGTTTTTCTCAGCCCCTTCTTCCCTCGCCCGAAGCTCTGGCAAAGGCGACCCTTGGCAGGCAACGCCTTTCCCCCACCTTATGCGGCTAGGATGGGCAGAGCCATTCCGCCTGGAGTTCAGCGAGCAGACATATGACCTTGTCTTGCCTTGCCGTCCTCGCACAAGAGGAATTACCCTTCACCTACAGGGAGCAAAATGCAACTGGAATGAGGACGGAGCTCCATTCCAATCCAATCCCTTGGTTTCTTCGGGCCCATTTTGGATCCAGCTCTTCCCCCCACCCCCCCGGGCCAAACCCGTTTTCCCCAACCCCTTCGGGCACGGCAAGAGGATTTTTGGGACTGTCCTCGGAGGGAGTCTTGAAAAGGCTGCCGTCCTTCGCGCCCTTACTTGGAAGCCTCGGAAAGATTCTGTCGGAATTCCCGTTGGGCAAATTCCCGTAAGGCAAACCTTGCCAAGCGCGGGACCTTCTCCCGCCTCCCACCCTTCTTCTTCCAAAACCGGCACCGCTCCTCTCGAAGCCCCGCAGCCGAAGCGCGCCTGAATCCTTGGGGCGACTGCCAGGGACGCATGCGCAGTTCCCAACTGCTCCGTCAGTTTCGCTTTCTTAGGCCGATTTGCATGAATGGAAGATGGCTGGCTCTGGCCTGAAAGCCGCCATTGGCGGGGAACGTTAGCTAAATGACGTCGAATTGCGTTCCGCGCCTGGTGATTGGATAGATAGACAAAAGACTCGCGTTCGATATAGTGTCACTTCTCAGAAGAAAACAGATTGAAAGACGCTACTCTATGGTTTCCAAATCTATTTCTATTTCATATCCCGCTGAGAACCAGGAATGACGTAATAATATTATGGAATGTGTTTCCTCTTCGATCAATAGTTCTGCCCCCACCCCATTTCCGGACGTCATGATTTCGCGCAAGCGCAGTTAGGCCCCACCGAATTACGAATCTTGGCGCTCTTGTTTGGAGAAGTCGCTGCCTTGTCTGTCCGCGTACGGGCGGGGGAACCGGCGTGTTGAGGTACCGGGAGGAAGATTTGCCTTGCTGTAGAGATCGCAAGAGGTTTTTGCTTGAGTCTGATTCGGTGCTAGATTACAGTTTCTGTATACTTATCTCGGAGTTGAGTCCCATTCAATGTCAGAATTGTGTCAGACATAATCGTCCGTAGGATTGCATGTCTAAAAGCAAATATAAAAATCATAGGAAACCCTTTGTGAAATATAATCCGTTGCATCTGATACAAAAATCGCCAGGCATGTAGATGACGGGAGAGGAAAAACGGAATAAGGTTACGCCACAGCGAAATATAAAAATGGCCTTTGTCTGGGAGACAAACACAAAAGCCTAAAACGGAAACCTCTCTCTATAAGAGGAGAAAGTTGTGTTTTCTAAGGAATTTAATTAGATATCTATCTCTCATTGGTTTCTGTACGAAAGATAGTCAGTTGAAGTCCCTAGTGCATACCTTCTGACTCAACAGAAACAAGGTACTCTCCTGGCTACATAAACACACACAAGCATGTTATTTGGCTACTCACAAAACAAAAAGATATACGAAAAATAGAATAAAATAATGTGTGCCATTAAAATAGAACTGGATCTAATGAAAATCAAGAAGAGTGCAGAATTAAAAGCTGAAAGTAATTTTTTGGAAACTATAGTTGTATGCTCCATTCTCTGACAATTTCTGCTTGCCTCATCTCAAAAATAGCATATGGCTATAAAGATGCAAATTGGACCACCAAATGAGTGTGTATTAAAGGATCTTTCCTATGAAGAAAAAAACTAAATGACTGAAGTTAGAAAAAAAAGCCATTTGAAATATGATTAAACCAGATTACTCTAGATTATGTGTTTTGGAGAGAGTGAAGGTTTTTTTCCTCTTTCAAAATCAGAACTGAGATCTAGTGATCCTCAGTAACAGGGCAATACAGGCTATGCACAAACATCTCACTTCAGATTATTTTGCATGTATGGTTATGGGTTTTAGCTTAAATAGTTAAAAACTTTTGTGACAAATTTACAATGAAAGACAGATTTATCAGTTAGCATTCAACATGGTGTTGAAATGGAACCATTATGTTTGGGAGAGATATCTCTCACTATCTGATGCTGGGGGAGAAGATGAATTAATTCTGCTTGTGAATTTTCTAGAAGCATCTAGATAATGACTTTGGGAAACAATATACTTGTTTAGATGCATCATTAGATTAATCAAGTGGGATTCTTGATATTATGCATCTTAGCATAGAAAAATGAAAGACATATTAGGGATTGTTAACCTCTAGACATCTTCTTTTCCGGAAATGAGTTCCACTGTGTTTATAAGTCTTGTTCAAAGAAAAACATGCATAAGACTGAAGTCTAAAAGTTTCAAATGCTGATGTGCTGTTACTTTCACAACTATGTAATAGTCCCTTGAAATTTAGACAAAATAAATCACTATGGCTACCTAGGAAAGTTAATTAGTTTAGGGGGGGGAAGCTTATAGATTTTAATGCCATCTGCAAGATAAACAAGATCAGGATGTGAATAGCACAAGGAAGAGAAACTCTGAAGTTGAGAAATTTGTCACTTAAAGAAGACTTCAGTGTTATTCTATTTTCGATAGTTCCGTTAACTCCTGAGATAAAAGAAACTTTGCACTTAGCTAAAAGTATTAGATTCCTAACTTTTGTGCTTGGTTTTAGAAAAGGCTTTAAAACTGAACAATTTAAAAAATGTAAGAGGAGTCTTTCATATAATTTCTTTTAAGTTGTGAATGCTGAACCAGTACAAATTAAGTTTTTTCTAAGAAGAGCGTGTATATATCACTAGAATAAGTTTCTTCAGTGCCCTCCACGCCCCCATTCCACCCCAGCCCCAAAGTTTTGGCTATTTCTAATTCTTTAGATCTCTCTCTCTCTCTTTTTATCATAAGCTTGTGAAATTTGTTAGGTTCTTCAAGAGTGATAGGATAAAAACCATTCTATAGGCAGTTTTTTTGAGGATTTAAATCACTATCTCTCCGTCCTGATGTTTTATTCCATATTCTTCTAAATATCTGACTTTTTTTCTGCCATTATCAGCTAGTTGCATGTTGGCAGTGACTTGAAAAAATAGTGTAAGATATTAACTGAAGTCCCATTTTAATCTGGTAAAGTAGAAACCTATGCACAAAAATATAAACCTATACAGCTTGCTTTTCAGTGATCATTCTTAAATTTGTTGTCTGTTATATTTCAATCCTTGGAGCTTACTTTTGAGTAGATGTAGGTATTACTGCTTTATAAATTCAGTTATTATTAGAGATTAATGAACACATTTGGAGACGCTTTTGTTAAAAATTACAGGAATTTTGCACTGCCAAATTCTTGACTACCTGCAATCCTAAAATATGTCTTAAACAGCTATTCTACTAAGCCAGCAGAAAGCAATTGGAGATAGGTCTTGTTCACAATTCATTCTGGAGACACTGATGGTTAACACTGTGAGAGTATGCAGATGTAAATAATAGCAAGAGACAACATTTTCTGCGTATGTGCGAAAGAAGAGAAAAGATGGACAAGATAATGTAGGAATCCACTGTTGGATATCTGACTGATTAAAGTAGGGATGAATATGGTGTAATTGCATCTCCCGTCTCTCACTAGTGGATATGTATGGTGGAGTTGCTACAAATATTCAGAAAAATGAGCACTTGTTTTTTACTCGTTACTGGACCAAGTGGACTGGTTAATTCTGAAAAGAACCCACATTATTAAGTAAAATGTGCTTAATTATAAGACAACAGTAATGCAATCAGTTAATAAAATTAGTATGGCTTAACAGTGAAAAATCCTGAATAGTTATTGTGAAATTATGTAATTTGGTAAACCAGGTAAAGGTAGTTTTGTTGATGATGATGATGTTGATGATGATTCTAAATAGACTCTTTGGAATTATGGTCAATCTATTTCTTCCTTGCTGTAATGCAGCCTAGTATCATTCAAAAATATTAGGCTATACTAGGGGTAGGCAACCTTGGCTCTTTTATGACTCGTGGACTTCAACTGGCTTAGGAATTCTGGGAGTTGAAGTCCACAAGTCATAAAAGAGGCAAGGTTGCCTACCCCTGAGCTATACAGTACTGTGACTCCCATGACTCCAGTAGCCCAACCACTGGCTGAGAATTATAGCATAGATATATTTCCTCTTGTAGGTATAATGCTGTACATGTAGGTGTCCATTAGATGGCACTACTCCCATTTTTGTTTTGTTTTGTTTTTAAAAAAATTGTTAGTATTTTACAATTCTGTAGATTGACAGAGTGCTCAGGAGCATGTGACACTTGTCTGCAACACCCTTAAAGCATCTGCTGGTTTATCTTACTCTGAAAGTCCAAACATCTTTTGGAAACTAAATCCAATGTACATTACTGTCCTATAAATTGCACTTCCCTAGGGAGAATTGAAGAAGAAACAGTACATGAATTAATTTTCTTACTAACAGGCCCCAATATGTGCGAGCCGGAACAAAAATTTCCAACACCATTTTCTTGAGCACAGGTTCTCCTCAGGGCTGCGTCCTAAGTCCGCTGCTGTTCACCCTGTTGACCCAGGACTGTAGTGCTAGATTTGCCACCAACCATATTGTGAAGTTTGCATATGATACAATAGTAGTGGGCCTTATTCATGACGACAATGAGGGTGCTTACCGCAAGGAGGTTGAGGGTTTGGTGAACTGGTGTAAGGAAAACAGCCTAGTTTTAAATACTGGAAAAATCAAAGAGATCATTGTCGATTTCAGAAAAGGCAGGCACAGCCACACTTCTCTGCGCGTTAATTATTCACCTGTGGGGATGGTTACCAGCATCAAATTCCTAGGTGTGCAGTTAACAAGTAGGCTGGCTTGGTCGCTCAACAGAGAGAAACTAGTGAAGCGGGCACAGCAGCGTCTGCATTTTCTGCGTCACATGAGAAAAGCACATCTTCCTTCCCCTGTCCTGACCACTTTCTACAGGGGGACGATTGAGAGCATCCTGTCATACAGCATCACAGTCTGGTTTAGAAGCATCACTGCTTCAGACAGGAAGGCAGTGCAGAGAGTGGTGAGGATGGCCGAAAAGATCATTGGCAGTTCCCTCCCTTCCATCCAGGACATAGCACATAAGCATTGCTTGAGCAGGGTCTGCAAGATTGTTTGCGACACTACACATCCTCTTCACAACCTGTTTTCCTTGTTACCTTCTGGGGGAAGGCTCCATGGTATCCGAAGCAGAACATCCAGATTCAGTCACAGCTTTGTTCCATACAGTATTAATCTTGTGAATTCTAAAGCTTCCTCCTTCCGTTATGTATTCAAGATGGTCAGTGAATAATATTTATATGTTACTTGTATGTAAGGGTGTTGGTCTACATATGTGTTGTATATAGTATGTTTTAAATGTGTGTTATGTATGTGTACGCTTTGAGAGGAAGCAACTAAATTTCATTTTTAATGTGTGCCATTGTGCCCAAAGGAAAAAATGAGAATAAAGATTATCTAATCTAATCTAATTTGTCTGATATTTGGAAACAATATTGTCAGTACTCTTAACACTGTTAAGAAAAAAAAGATGCTATTGAATTAAATTAGGAATAAAATTTAAAAAAATTAAGGGAAGGATGAATCGTCATTAAAGAGAAAAAATTGAAGAAGGGAAGAAAGAGTCAGAAATAAAAACCTGCAGAATAGCAATAGCACTTATACTTATATACCACTTGGCAGTGCTTTACAGCCCTTTCTAAGTGGCTTATAGAAGGAAATATTCCAGGGCAGGATGGTAATCTGTAGGTAATTTTGCGCCACATATAAATCTCTTTTGAAAACAGTACATTGCTTCTAAGTAAACATTCACTGGATTGTGTTTAAAAATCAAAATTTAGGGGGAGAAACTAATTTAAAGAGTAGAAATAGCATGTATTTTTATGTATTTGATTTTTATCCCAACTTTATTACTTTATAAGTAACTCAGGCTGGTAAAAAATACATAACTTTCCTTCCTCTTTTTTCCTGATGACAACAACCCTGTGGGGTGGCGTGGGCTGAGGGAGTGACTGGCCCAAAGTCACCCAGTTGATCTTTTAAGGGAGGGAATTAGATCTCACAGTCTCCTGGTTTCCAGGCCAGCTCCTTAACCACTAGACCAGGGGTTCTCAACCCTGGCAACTTTAAGACTTGTGGACTTCAACTCCCAGAATTCCTCAGCCAGCTTTTCTGGCTGAGGAATTCTGGGAGTTGAAATCCACAAGTCTTAAAGTTGCCAGGGTTGAGAACCCCTGCACTAGACCAAACTAGCCTAGATCAAAATTGGCATGCTCTTGTCTAGATTTTAAAATAACAGTGCAGTTGTAATATTAGAATTATGAATAAAAAACTAATGCCGGCAGGAAATAACAATTTCTGGAATACAGTTTTAAATAGTGTAGAAAGATGATTGCAATAACTTCTTCCATTCTGATCTACTAAGTTTATTTTTTAAGTTAGCAGCAGTTGCCAAGTAATTGCTAAAAAAATCTTAGAGGGATTAATAATAATTAATGTCTTATGAGGGACGGTATTTGAATCTTTGAATCCTACGGAACTGAAGAGAGATTTTCTTGGCGATCAAATTTGGTTTTTCACCCTTTGAAAATAAGCGTTATCGGTAATCCAGGTTTCATATTTTCAGTCTTATGTTTTTCCCCAATCTTTGCCGCCATCCTTTTGTGGGATAGGGGCAGAATAAAGGCATTGCCTGGCTGAGGAATTCTGGGAGTTGAAGTCCACAAGTCCTAAAAAGGCCAAGTTTGAAGATCCCTGACATAAGGAGTATGCCTATAATGTTATAACAAACATGTGTCAGATTGGGATGGATTGGAGGGTCAATATTGTTTGTTGTTTGGAGAGTTTGTGGTTGGTTTAACTGTCTTAAATCATTTCAGTGGCATCCCTCCATCCATCCATCCATCTTGATCTTTGCAGGCAGTGCATCTGAATATTTGGAACCATGGGAGTAACTAGCCTGTGGCAGATCCTGGAACCTGTTAAGCAACATGTCCCTCTCTGCAGTCTTAAAGGAAAAACATTAGCTGTTGATTTAAGTCTCTGGGTGTGTGAAGCACAGACAGTTAAGAAGATGGTGGGAATAGTCACAAACCCGCATCTTAGGTAGGTACAATGCTTGTGATAACAAGGTACTGATATATAAGTTATATTACTTCTCTTGGGTGCTTTACAAAATATAAGATATAAGGCATGGTATAATTTCAATTTGGGGACTAATGAATTAATTTCACTGTAAGAGGCCCCGAAGAAGATGGCTGAGTGCTCATAGAAAGAATTCTGCATATGCTAATGCTCATTTTGCATGGACTTGGGCATTCTCTGCAAATGCTCTTACGGTAGGATTTACAATGTGGATTAAATAAGAGCCATGAACTATCTCATACCATCTTTGAGAATTTGTGAGGCACATGTCATTGATACCTTTATCTTTTAAATTGTTTTCTAATTAAAAGAATGATTTTGAGGGAGATACAATGGGAGCCAAGAATACACAATTTTCTTATATTGATAGTTTTGGAGAAAATGTCAATATTTTAGGCATGGGAATAAATCAACTGATTATTGAGATGTAAGATGAGGGGTATAATGTATACTATTTAACTTCACTCTCTTACTGCAGGAATATTTATTGTCGTGTCTCTTCTTTAACACTGATGGGGGTCCATCTGGTATTTGTCACGGAGGGAGATCTCCCAAAACTGAAAACCAGCACAGTGAAGAAGAGAATAGAAGCTCGCTTTGGCCCATCGAAAAAGCCTGGGATTGCAAAAAAAGGGAGATCCCGTTTCAATTCTATTTTGAAAGAGGCAAGTTATCACAGTGGGTTACGCTTATAGGATGCTGAATACGGCCAGTTATCGGGTTCATACAGTAGAAGGCATCAATATTTAATATGTTTTATTGAACCAATGCTAATTTTTGCAGACTTTGTGTTGCTTGAGAGCAATCCGGTGGGATTAATTGGACACATGCTGCTCTCCTGCCGGCTTCATCAAGGCTGGTGGCTTATGTTTCAGTAGGTTTCGAAACCTGAAATTCTCTGCTAGACAGGGATTTTCTTTGGCTGCAGGGGTTGCCTGTTTTATATTATGGTAATATGTAAGAAGAATGTTCAAAAGATTACCTCAGCAGGTTTTACCTCAGTGGGTTTTACCTTAGCGGGTTTTACCTCAGCGGGTTTTAGGGGAATATATCTTCACATTTTAGATTTATTTATTTATCAAAGTTATACACCACCTTCTTACTGCATAAGTGACACTATACCTTATAAGTGGAGTACAGATATTCCTCGACTTACAACAGTTTGCTTAGTGATCAAAGTTCGAAGTTACAACGGAACTGAGAAAAGTGTCTTATGAACATTTTTCACACAACCGTTGCAGCATCCCCATTGTCACATGATTTACATTTGAATGCTTGCCAACTGACTCATATTTATGACAGCTGCAGCGTCCCGGGCCTTTTGCGACCTGACAAGCAAAGTCAATGGGGAAGCCAGATTCGCTTAACAACCGGGTTACTAATTTAACAAGTGCAGTGATTCACTTAACCAATGTGGCAAGAATAGTCATAAAACAAATTTCTCACCTAGCAACCTAAATGTTGGGCTCATTTGTGGCCGTAAGCTGAGGACTACCTGTATAGCCTGTCCCAACCTTAATGCATTTTGCCATTGAAATTTGTCAAGAAACGTACCAACGTGTCTTGGCTACCTCAAACATTATTAGAAAGGGAGCAGAAAAGCAGCCATGGATTGTTCATCCCAATGGTATTTCTCATTGCTTCTTCCAATGGGATTTTTCCCGTTTCAGTGCCTTGAACTGCTGGAGTGCTTGGGAATGCCATGGATTCAAGCAGCTGGAGAAGCAGAGGCCATGTGTGCCTATCTGAATGCAAATGGCTATGTGGATGGGTGCATCACCAATGATGGAGACATCTTCCTTTATGGCGCTCAAACAGTTTATCGAAATTTTACCATGAACGTCAAGGTAATTTACTGGGCAGTTTTTGATACGTGCTACTTTTTTTTTTTGAAGTGTATTTTTTATTAAATAATTTTTTTAAAGAATAAGCAATACACATTTTGAAAGAGAAGAGCAAGGAAAGGAAAGTGATAAGTAAGTGGGGCGAAAGTACAAAGCAGAATAGAGAGAAGGAAGAAAAAGGGACAAAAAGGAAAGGAAAGGAAAACAAAAAGTTATAAAGAAGTGGCTTCCATTCTTCTTAATAGCTGTTACAAGTACATTTATATTTTATCCACTCTATAAAATTACAGCATAATTTCTTTCTTTCCATAGTCTACACATTCTAATCAAACCCATGAATCACACAAGATCATTTTTTTTCTTTTTACAGCAAAAGGTCCTATAAGGGTTTTCCAGTCATTAATAAATGTAGTTATTATCCTTTCTGTAATCTAACAAGTCAGTTTTGCTACACCTGAGTCTCTGATAGCCTTTGTCTTACTCACAAAAATATTTTGACCTCACTCCCCATACCACTGCTCTTTAGTCTTTGTAACTATAATATTAAATACTCTCGGATATATGTTTTCAGATCAGTGGGACTGAATTTTGAATAGACATATTTGTGATTGCTTTGTGTGCCTTTTCTCAGAAGGATTGTTCATCCTAGATTGCTTGAATGGATCCTGAGAAAATTTTCAATATTCAACTCCTCTTTAAAGGTACCATAATGTCTGCAAATCATAGTTTGTCAAGATGCAGTTTTCCTTAGAACAAGTATTTTCAAACTTATTCAGTAACGGTTGCGGTATCACTAGTCAACATATGAAAAATGATGAAACATTTAAGAGAGAGCATCACCATCCTACTCTATTCTGTACAGGACCCACATGTTGACTGCTACTTGATATCTGATATTGAAGAGAAACTAGGCTGCAGCAGAGAATCTCTGATCGGATTAGCAATTCTGCTTGGCTGTGATTATCTTCCTAAGGTAACTGAACAATCACATAAACAATCACATTAATGTTTATATTGCTAATTTAGGTAGGTAGGTAGGCAGGCAGGCAGGCATACAGACAGACACAATAAAACCTGTTACTAGCGTAATTGTTTATTTAAAATATTTAGATAGCTACCTGTCTTATATCATACTCTGGGCAGCTCCCAACCAACAAGTAAAACAACCAGTAAAACAACATAGCACATACATCTCTTAAAAACCATCAATATAAACCAAACATCATGAAGGAGAAGAGGTTCTAAAATCATTTTACTCTACTACATTAAATGTTTTCTTATGCGGGTTTTCTGTACAATAGATTTATTTTTCTAGCCACCATGTTTTTTTTCATGCCAAGGACACTTGCTTGAAAGTGATTTCATACTTTCAGAAGGGAGAATGACTGGATCTGAAGCCTTCTGTTAATCACAAATCAAGAAGAAATTAGGTTTTGGCAAAGCTTCCTGCTGGATTCTGTCTGGGTTTTCTTCCATGTGAAGGGATGTTTAACCCTAATCCTTCTGTCTGTTTTTTTTTTTTCAAATGAAAGGAGGAGTTGATAAAAGCAGCCTTCCCAGTATGTGTTTTTGTTAAAGTTGACACATCTGCTTCAATTACATTTTTTTAGCGCTTAGCTGCTGGATGTTCATTTCACAATATCTTTGTCCTTCCTTTACCCTAGGCCAGGGGTAGGCAACCTTGGCTCTTTTATGACTCGTGGACTTCAACTCCCAGAATTCCTGAGCCAGCCATGCTGAGGGGAAAGGGAGAGGTTTCCAAGCTGAGCCATGCTGGCTCAGGAATTCTGGGAGTTGAAGTCCACGAGTCATAAAAGAGCCAAGGTTGCCTGCCCCTGTCCTAGGCCAATTTGGTTTAGGTTTCTTAGCAATCCCAGAAGAGCGCCCCAGTTTAAAACTGTTTCAGCAACACAATCAACTGGTTATATAAGAATATTTCTTGCAATAATCATTCTTTGCACATTCTTTTTTAAAAGGCATCTTACCTTGACCCTGTCACAGTGTAACTGATGGCACTGGGGTTGTGGCAATATATCATTCTTATATCAGTGTGCTTTTGTGGGACAGTATTTGCTTTCCCCTTGAATGTCTGTGTTATTTTTGTGTGTTTTCCCTTTGTTCTTTTAAGTTTCTCTGGAGCTAGGACTCACTGTCTTTCAAACTGACCTGCTTTACAGAGTTTTTTGTGAACATAAAATGAAAGGTAAACCATCTAAGCCAGAGGTGAGCCCTTACACGATTGTTGGGCTGCAGCTTCTATTATACCACAGCATTAGTCATGCTGACTATAAAATATTATTTCAGCAGTATGTTAGGGAGAGCCATTTGTCACATGCTTTTGATGTGAGCCTCCTTAAAGAAATAGGGTACCACATATTTTCAAAAACACTCTCTTATGGTACTGATAGATTGCAATCAAACTCAGCTGCAATTATATTCTTTGGTGTGAAGCAATATAAATTTTTAGTTAGTCCATGTTTTATTTATTTGGTGGTGGGGTTTTCTTCTTTGTTGTTGCATTTGCCTGCTGTTGAATCTTCTAAGGACATCCAGGGGTTATAACTCACTTTTGCACACTCTGCAGACACTGGTTTGTTCTCTGGATTTAGTGAGAAATATAACCAGCGACCTCTTGGGTCATTATTTCAGAGATATTTCCTCATCATAACAGAGAAACAGAATGGTGGGCAAAAAAAATCAGTGGCGGCAGGAGCCCAACTACTGTCTGTTTTCTGATTGAGTTTCCTTGTGGGAAGTTGGCCATGAGCATCAGAAATCCTTCCTTCCTTCCTTCCCCTCCCCCTGCCCCTGCCCCTCTCCAGCAGGCACATAAGTGGCTTCAGCCAGGTGTGGGAGAAATGCAAAGGGATTAGCATAGGGTCCACCATTTCTTCATTGACTTTATCCCTACAAGCTTCCCAGCAAACTCCCTGTGTCCTCCCCTCCCTTCTCACACAAAATTCTCATGGCGAATTTTTCCTCAGGCATTGCTTATCCGTCTGTCTTCCCAATCATACTATAGTTGCTTTTTTCCTTCTACTCAAAATCACAGATGGTCCTCGCATTTAAGGGCAAAGAAATGCTTTAGATTCTTTGCATATCACTCTGATTACGGTTGAGGGATATAGCAGACCACCATTTTCCTCTGAATTTAGCACATTTACTTTCAGATACGTATAAATGATCTTCACATTGTCTATATAACCTGACCATTCTAGTCCCAGAATCACTTCTGCTTGTCTGGTCTGCTGAAGTGGTTTGTCTCTGCTCTTATGTCATTTCAAATTTTCAGGAAAAGGCATACTTACTAATTTTCACAATCCATGTATCTGTAAACCAACTTTAAAAAAAAATCAGTTATCCTGTAAAAAGCTGACCATTTTCTCAGCACGATACAGCTAAGGATAATGTAGCATAAATAATTGGCAATTATTTGACTTATGTGGCCACCCATTCATGAAGTGATATTTTACTTTGATTACTAAAGAAAGTATTCACCAAAACCACCATATGTCTTAATAATGTTTGCCCAATTATTTATTTCATAGCTTGATTGAAACCCATGGCAGTTTTGAAACTATAGTGTATATTTTATACATTTATCTAAACTCTATCAAAATGCTTGTTCTCTTGGTTCTCAAAGGGAGTTCCTGGAGTAGGAAAAGAACAGGTTTTAAAGTTGATCAAAACTTTAAAAGGACAGAGTTTACTGCAAAGGTATGTTTTATGTTATTTTTAAATTGTGTCTCCTATTTTCCCCTTTACGTTTTCTTCCAGGAAGCAAATCCTTTGCATGATTCAGATTTATAATGTGTGCATGTATGTACGGTACATCATGTGTATAGATAGCATTATTTTTCAGCGCTATATATTCATCACCATTTCAATACTGTTTTAGATTTGAGTCCTGGAAAGACCATTTGCAATCTGGTGATGTCTCAGTATCAACAGCTAAAAAACCACTTCACTGTTCTGTGTGCCATCATCCAGGTGAGTCAGTTCCTAGCTTCAGAAGAGGTTCTGTGTGTTGAAGTCTCCTTTTGAATTGGCACTCAGGTGTGTAAAGACTGATAGGTTATCATTATGATGAGCTGTGATCACTATATCCTGTCTTCTGAAAAGAAAAATTACAGCCCGTGGTCAAAGCAGATCCGTGTGGTAGAATTGATTTGGACTTTATATACTCTCAGATGCTACAGCAAACTATTGGGCTCCTGCATAATCAACAATAAGCTATAGTTTCATGCCTACTGTACATACAGTAGAATTATGAATTAATAAGACTTGTAATGCTAAAATGGCATGAAACTACAGAGATAAACATCTAGTTTGGATAAGTGAATTCTCTTCTCTCATTTAGAGCAAACACAAATCAGTTTCAGGTAAAAGAATAAACTATTTCCCTCAGACTAGAAAAAGAAATAATATATTATCCAGATGCTGCATGCAGGGACTTCAAATAGTACAAAACTGTAGGTTAAATTATGTTACAAAAAAGTTTCCTGAGTCTTTAATTGATAATATTCAGATACTTCGGCAGAAAAACTAAATTGTCTCTTTTAATTATCTGAATTATTACTTGGATTTTCACACTACTCTGAGCCATTATCTTCTTAATCATAATTTATTGAATATCATGTATGAAATAACATTGCTAAATCATATTTGATGGAGCACATGTTTATTTATTTGAATACTTCGATAAGTATGGTAAGACTTTTACTTCAGAAAGCAAAGGAACTCAGACCAATACAACTCTTTTATTTTAAATATACTTGTTAATACAATTGTTGTATTTAGTCATATAGTCCATATGCACATTGGAAAGATGACTGTTCATTAGTAACTGTTTCAAAAAGTCTGGGAGAATAAATGCCCTAGCCTAAAGCATGATTTGCAGTGGCTGAGTTCAACAGCATCTAAGCCCAAATCAAGCAAGCCATTATGTGAACCCACTTGAACATTAAACTGAAAGGTTTTGGCTTAACTGGTATTATTTTGCTCCCATAAACAGTGTAATATAGTTATTACAGTTATTAGACTAAGAGTAGGTGATCAATGGCTAGGCTACCCTCAGCCAGGAAAGGTCACTAAGTGTTTTTGGCCAGTTATTTTCCCTCAATCTCACATACCTCAGAAGAGTTATTGGGGGGGGGAGGAGAAATTATAGGTCAAATAAAATAGGTCAAATCCAAATAAATAAATATGTCTTAATTTCTTTTACTTGCACAAGGAAAGTTGCAGTCCATTTTTGCCAGTTCTGCCATTATATATACATCATATAAACCAGAAGCCAGACCACAGCTGCATCATTAGCCACTTTAAGCCCCTCCAATCCATACATGAAGCAAACTGACACCCACCATGAAGATGAGGCACGACCACAAACGCGAAGCCAAACAACAGCAACGCAGCTCACCATCTCAAATCCCCCTGCAACTCAGACTAACCTGAGCACAACAAAGCCCCCACCCAAACAGAACACTCCCCCAACCAATCAGAGCACAGCTAACCCCCCCCAGCCAATCAGAGCACAGCCAAGTCCCTAACCAATCAGACACACCTCCACCCAATCAGAACGCAGCCAAGCTCCCACCCAATCAGTTCATACCCCCACTGGCAGTTAAAAGGAAGAAACAGCAAACAAAAAACAAAAAAACAAAAAATAAAATAAAAAAAAGGAAGAAACAGCTACGATCACACATTGCTCCTAGAAGCACGAAGCTGAAAACACCAGCCTGAAGATGATGAATGGGACTTCGTCGAAATGTCGCCAAGACACTTCCAATTTTACGTGGGAGAAAACCCGAATAACCAAAGACCTGCATACAAACACCCACGAAAACCTCAGAAAACATCATATAAATTATATATACATTATGCACAAAAATGGGACAGGTTTGTCTCTTTAAGAAAAAGGTTTAGCCTGTATTCCTCTTTTCCTTTTCTTGTAGGTTCTTATAAAGATCATGAGGACACAGGATGTCAGATCTGTGGCAGTGTAGGATATTGTGAGCCCCAGGATGCTGACTACTGCTGCCCCTGTGACTGGCACTCTTCTGAGTCAAAGCAGCAACCAAGCTTAGGGGAGGAAAGTATTAAAAAGTAGGTGTATTTTCATATAATTTGCTCTGAATTGCTTATTCTTTGCTATTCACAGATCTGAGATGTGTGCATTTTATTTACAGAAAAGCTATGACATGTGAAGGTTTTCCCTTTCCTGAGGTAATTTTACAAGTCATGCATGCACTTATCCTATAGCTATCTCCCTCAAGTATCTTATTCTATAAATGAGACAGATAATGAATGCCTTATTTTTCCTTTTCTTTGCTAAGGTTATCCAAGAGTATCTCATCAGCAAAGACAAACCAGTGAAATTAAATGGATGCCAAAGGCCAAATTTATTATCTTTTCAAGTATGTATTAAGACACTATACCTTGCAAATGTTCTCAATATTGAATACAGTTTAGTCCATTAAGCTCAACCTTCTCTTAGTAAAGGAAACCAAATTAAAACATCCCCAAGAGATAATTGTACAGCCTCTGCTTTAAAACATGCATTGAAGGGCAGCTGATCCCTTTCTTGGAAATTGCTTTCAGTGCAGAACTGCATGCTGTTCTACCGCATAAAGAAGCAGAGATGTAACTGCTATGCTTTGTGCTGATAGAATTAGACTGAGGTATGTCAATATCCTCAGTTTCAGCTAAATAACCAGATACGTCATTTGCAGGGCTGTATGCCAGCAGTTTTTAGTGTATATATATATACATGTGCATGCGCGCGCATGCACACACACGCGCGCGCACACACACACACATATGTCCCAACATCAGGAAATCTCAGTTGAGAGCTTCAGGCTGGCTGAAAACTTTGTCTTCTAATCTTCATTCTATTCAGGTTAGGCTAAAAACTGGTGGCATCCAGAGCCCTTATATATACATATATGTGTATACACACACACACACACACAGAGAGAGAGAGAGAGAGAGAGAGAGAGAGAGAGAGAGAGAGAGAGAGAGAGAGAGAGAGAGAGAGAGAGAGAGAGAGAGTGTCTAATAGAGCACCCGGTCTACTGTTATGATTGCTTTTGCCTTTCAGCCCCAATCTAGGAGCGTTTTGCAGGTTCAAGTTGCTACCTCGATAAACTGTAAATTTAGATTTTTGCTGACAAAGAGTTAAAGCAGCGGTTCTCAACCTATGGGTCGCGACCCCATTTGGGGTCGAACGACCATTTCGCGGGGGTCGCCGGACACCGCGGTCCGCCATTTTTTATTTATTTATTTATTTTTATTTATTTATTTTTTTCGTCACGTGCGTGCCACACATGCGCAGTTCGGGCCATCGCGCGCGCACCGCGCATGCACGGATCGGCCCGTCGCGGTCCGCCATTTTGTTTTTGTTTTTTTTTTATTTTTATTTTTTTTTGTCACGCGCGTGCCGTGCATGCGTGGTTCGGGCCGTCGCGCACGCACCGCGCATGCGCGGATTGGCCCGTCGCGGTCCGCCATTTTGTTGTTTTGGGGTGTTTTTGGTCGCGCGCACGCGCGGATCGGCCTGTTGTGCACGCGCACGCACGCGGCCGGGTCGGGGTCGCGGTGCGCATGGGCAGCGCAAGTGGGGTCTCAACCTGAAAAAGGTTGAGAACCACTGAGTTAAAGGGAGACTAGTATAGCTATTTCGAGCTATTTGGCTCTCATTAGCTAGCCATACCCTGGGCAGCTTGCATGTTAGGCAGCTGTATTAACATCTAGGTTCTCCTCACTTCTGTCTGCTGAAACCAGGGAGGATACATAGTACGTGTCTAATACAGCACCTGGTCTACTGTTATGATTACTTATAGCTTAATAGCTATACTAGTCTCCCTTTAACTCTTTGTCAGCAAGAATCTAAATATGTATGTATGTATGTATGTATGTATGTATGTATGTATGTATGTATAAGGGCTCTGGATGCCACCAGCTTTTAGCCTAACCTGAATAGAATGAAGGTTAGAAGACAAAGTTTTCAGCCAGCCTGAAAGCTCTCCAGTGCAGATAATAGCTTTCCCCCAACTGAGATTTCCTGATGTTGGGCTGCTATCATTCCTACCTTCATTGACTGTTGTGACCAATATAAAGGGCACGAGTTTGGGAACAGCACTTCAGTGGATTTTACAGTCTCGTTGTCTTCAGACAGCCCTCTTGTTTTCCCCTGCTTTGTATTCTATGCCTACTTGGCTTAGAAATTACTTTAAGGTGACTGTTCTGTCCTTATGGCATTTTTTAAAAGTTCGTGACATTTCAAACTAAATGCGTCAACTCTTCAGGGAGAATCAGTTTTGCTGCTGTTCAGTAGATATTTTCATCTGTGTTGTATTTGTAATTTCCCAACCTGTTTCAAATAGAGGTTTGCTGTCAAGAAAATGAACTGGACCGAGCAGTATGCCTGTGAGAAATTGTGTAGCCTTCTGACTTACTATGACATGAACAGAAAGAAGTCTGGTTATACTGATCCAAAGCATCTGCAGGCCCTGCGGTAACCCAATTTATAATTTAATTAGATTTCACCCTTTGTTTTGCTTTATATCTGTCCCTGGAAGTGGAAAACATTTTTGTTCTGTGCCTCCTGATTCTGCATTTTTCAGTAACAAACATTGAACATTCGAAGGAATTATGTAGGCCATCAACCTGCTGATCAGGGCAGGAGTCCAAATGAAAGCACCTTGACAGATCCCTGTTTAACTGTGCTTTGAACACAGCCAGTGAGGTAATTAGTTCTATAATTAGTTCTTAAAGCCATCTCTCCCTTTGGTGTTGGTTGTTGCATTAGTCCAGGAATGCCACCTGTGGAGTTAACATGCTGTTGATATAGCTAAGAGTCCCCGGTGTGTCCCTTTTAAGTCTGTTGAAATACATTACATAGATTGAAGAGAAAAAAAAAATATTCCACAATTCAAAACAGCATTTGAAACCACGGAGGATTATAGTACACAGTTCAAAGATTAGAAATTCTACAGTATCAGCATGAGTTTTTGGATTGTGGCCCATTTTCCAAAGACTGCTAAAGAACAGCAAGATAAAGGTTGATGTCCACAGTGATCCCAACAGCGAGATAGATTGAGGCGGAAAGTACGTCTAGAGGGATCTCAACGAAGCTCTTCAGATAGCAATAGTAACAGCAATAGCACTTAGACTTACATACCGCTTCACAGTGCTTTACAGCCCTCTTTAAGCAGTTTACACAGTTAGCACATTGCGCCAACAATCTGGGTCCTCATAGGACAAGTCAGGAAGATGGAAAGCTGAAGAAGGCAGATTTAGCAATAACACTTAGACTTACATACCACTTCACGGTGCTGTACAGCCCTCTTTAAGCAGTATATTGCCCCCCAAAGTCTGGGTCTTCATATGACGTCAGGAGGATGGAAAGCTGAGTCAGCCTTGAACTACCGGCAGTCGGCAGAGTCAGCCTGTACTACTGCATTCTAACCCACTGCGCCACCACGGCTCTATCTATGTAAGGAAACATAGAGCGCAACTCATATTTATCCTGCTTGGCCATGTGAACTAACATAGATAATCATCCTGAATGTGTGGGTTGTGGCTATCATCCATTCCCTGTGGAACTCTGATCTGAGGTACTCTTAAGTGACACTTGCAGTGGAAGGACGGGCGAGTTAGTGGTAGTCATGTTTTAAGTTATCAACACTGAATAATGCAAAGATAATAATCGCATTGCCGCCCTGTTTCTAAGGACATCCTACACCAGCGGTTCTCAACCTGTGGGTCGCGACCCCATTTGGGGTCAAACGACCATTTCACGGGGGTCGCCAAACACCGCAGTCCGTCAATTTTTTTTTGGTCGGCCATTTTTCCCCCCTTTGCGATGCGGGCCGTCGCGCATGTGCGATGCGGGCCCGCCATTTTTTTTTGGTCGGCCATTTTTTACCCCTTTGCAATGCGGGCCGCCGCACATGCGCAATACGGGCCGGGGTCGAGCCCCGGAAAAGGTTGAGAACTGCTGTCCTACACAAACCAGGCATAGAGGAACCTTTTCTCTATGATGCTCTCTCATGCTTGGTGACACACCTTGCTACAACCATACAGTCATCATGCTTATGAAACAGGGTTGATCAGGAGACAAAGAGAAATGGTACATGTTTTTCCCACACAGTACTCCAGCTCATGGGAATAGCCAGAAAATGTTAAAGAACCATGGAAACAGCCTTTATCTGCAGGATGGTCAAACATGGTGGCTTCTTAGTTCTTAAACGTCTGACTTCACTTTTCCACATTGTCTTTAAAATACTAGGATTTTCTTAACTTTTGTTTCTACAGGATAATCAAGACACGGATTAGAAATGGAATTCCCTGTTTTGAAATTGCATGGCAAAAGCCAGGTTAGTACTCGTTACTGCGCATACTAGGAGGGTACTTTCCAGTGCAATTTAAAACAGGAGTAAGCAGTCTCTTAAGAGGTGGGCCTGTTGAGAAGTAGAGATATAATACTTCTTCATGTATAGTACCGGTAGTCCTCGACTTGCAATCATTTGTTTAGTGACCATTCAAAGTTACAACATCGCTAAAGGAAGTGACTTACCGCCATTTTTCACGCTTACAACTGTTGCAGCATCCCCACAGTCAGGTGATCAAAATTTGGATGCTTGCCATCTGGTGCATATCACAATGTCCCAGGGTCATGTGACCCCCTCTCGCAACCTTCTGACAAGCAAAGTCAATGGGGAAGCCCGATTCACTTAACAGCCATGTTACTAACTTAACAACTGCAGTGATTTGCTTAACTGTAGCAAGAAAGGTCATAAAAGGGGGCAAAATTCACTTAAGAAACGTCTCACTTAGCAGCATAAATTTTGGGCTGAATTGTGGCCGTAAGTCAAGGACTACCTGTATATATGAGAGCCAATTTGATCTAGTGGTTAAGGCACCAAGCAGGAGCCCGTGAATTCAAGGACCTGCCTTAGCCATGAAAGGCAGCTGTGTGACTTTGGGCCAGTCACAATCACGCTCAGCATAACTCACCTCACAGAGTAAATTGTTGTGGCCAAATGAGGAAAGTGTTTTTTTAATATGTTCGCTGCTTTGAGTTCTTTGTTAAAATAAGAAAGATGGGATAGAAATAAGCAAATACACAAGATCTGCTTAACAATGTGTAAATAATAAATGAAACTATAATAAAAATTAAAAAAAAACAGAATAATGTCAAACTTGGGAATCTGTGTTCTCCATAAAATTATTGCTTTGAAATTAAATCCATGCAAGCATTCTGGCTTTGCCCCTTTCTTGGTACAAAGTTTCTGTAGCCTAGTAACCCCAGGTTCAGTCCTAAATATCTTCAGACAGAACTGGGAGTTTTTCCTTCTAAAATCCTTGAGAGCATCTGCCAGCTGACCGTGAATGACTGATTCGACTTTTTATATGAAAATTTCACATAGCGAATGGAAAAGGATAGTTTTAAAATGAAAATTTCTTTTACTCGGTCTTCCGGATGTACCGTACATTGCATGCCCTGTACGTTGAACAGTTACATTACAATTTCTCATAAGGTGAAATCAGACTTCCATTATACTGTAGGTAGGGTGCACAAATATGACTGTGAAGAATTTGTCAAAACACATGAACAGGTATTTGTGGGTTGTGTGCAAATTGAGAAGGAGAGTCTGCAGTAAGGGTTAGGCATGGGAGCTTCAACTGGTTCTGCAGGATACAGATTCCAATCCCAAAGTTATTTTATATGTTCCTTTTTCTAAAGGAGTGAGTATGAAAGAGCATAGTAATTGAGGGACTAATCTGTAATTATCTAGTAAAAGTATGTTTCTCTGCTTCATTGTTCCAGATCATTACTCTGCTGCAACTGAGGATCAGCCTGCAGATCCCTTTCTAATAACAATAGAAGAGTCAACTCTATTTGAGGCTGCCTATCCTGAACTGGTCGCTTTGTATCAAATGGAGAAGTTGAAAATTGGCAGAGAAAAAAAGAAAAGTAAGCTGAAAACATTGCATGTTTTGTTTTACTATGTTTTCTATCTTAAGTAGTCATGGTATGCTTGTCAAATTGCCAGTTGTTCTATAGAATTTTCTGCGCCCTAATAAGATTTAAATGAAACCATTTAGCTTACAATTGCCTGGTTACAAAATCAAAACCACGCTGCTTCTTTAACTTCATCTCGAATTTTGAAAAATTGTTTTTAACAAGATGTTCCTAATTTTTTTATTTTTTTATTTATTTATTTTGCTGCTTTAGGTAAGAAAAAAACTAAAGAGAAAGAATGCTTAGCAGGGGATAGCAAAGTAGAAGATACTTTTTCTGACCTGGCCTGGCAACCTGCGTGTGAAAATATTCTCAGCCGAGGTTCAAAATCTGATCTGGGGCTTGTTTTTGATATGCAAAAATTTCCAAAAAAGAGCTGTGAATCTCTGTGTTTATCAGGCTCTGTAGATTTTTCTACTGCATTAGGAAAGCCAAGCAACTTCTTTTTTGCTTCACAGAATACAGAAAATGAATATAAATCTTCTAATTCTTTAATCTCACCAACAGAATTATTTGTGAAGGAGCCTATGACTTCTTCCGCAAATATTGATCTGCAGCTGAGTGGCATTGACTGGGAAGGGACATCCTTCAGCATTTCTCCAAGGAGTGTTAATCTTCCTTGGTATTCAGAATCTGAGTCTGGCCTGGGCAACAATTCTTTAAAGCTGTGCTGTCCACCATACAGTAAAGCAGCCAATATCCTCACGCAGCATTCAGATTCTGCACAACATGATCCTAGTCAGGTCACTGGTGTAGATGACTCTGTTTCAAATACAGACTTTCCTAAAGAGAAGAATGATTTGTCTTTAAAAGATCAAGCCACTATGGAAAGTTTAGAAGCTTTCCCCAAAGCTAAAAATGTGCCTTTGTTAAACGCCATACAACTGCAAGAACAAATAAAGAGAACTTCCCAACCTGGAGAAGAATTTTCGTCTCCTCCTAACAGCATTCAGGAAATTGAAAATGTGATGTTACTAGAAAAACATCTGCAGGGGCTAAGCTTGGAGAACTATAAAGAAGGTCTCCAAAGTTCTGAGAACCCACGAACTGCAGCAGATAAAGTCCTAGATTCAGGAAGTTCTTTGAAGTTGTGCACTGAAACGCTAAAAGTGGGTTGCTTAGAAAACAAACAGCCGATTTTGCCATCTAGGTCAAATAAAGCCCTCGATAACTGTCGGACTGGGAAAAAATCTGTGCCAAGAATCATGAAAAGCTCCCTTAAGAAGAGTGTGTGCCAAAATAGTTATCATGCTGAGGACAGCGATAGTGAAAATGCGGAAGGCAGGTGGAAGGGTCACAGGATCCCAAAACAGCAAAGAAAGAGTCATATGGTTCAGCTGAAGGACAAGTGCAATGGCAAAAGGGACAACAAGAAATTGGCATTTGAAATTCAGCCAGAAGCAGACGGGAAAGATGAGCAGGCCCTTAAGTTACTCAACACTGATTTATCAACAGAAGAACGTCTGCTTCTACCGCTCTGCAGGTCTCCAAGTCTCTCCAAATGTGGATTCGATCCTTGTCTTCAGGAGACCAGAAGCGATTTGGACATGTGGCTTGAGAGTCCACTGCCTCTGTCTGAAAGGCTAAAGCACAGATTGAAGAGCACTTGAGAACTTCCTGCTCCCATCTCCCTGATGTCTTCATCTGCAAACATCTCAGATGTCTTGATACGTTTTAAATGTCCTCTAAATTAATAAGTTCCATAATTGTGAGTGGTAGAAGATTGAAAGAGGGCTTGTGTCTGAAATGAAATGACTGGCAAATTAAGTTCTTCAAGCAACTTTTCTGTAGTGACTTGCTCTAATTTCGACCTGCTGTTGAGTTGGGCTGAAGTCTTCCTAAATAATTCGCTTGAGTGATTGCATCCATCATACCACAATAGCATGAACTCAAGAATAAATACATAATAATGTTGGCTTTTTTGCAGAGTATAAAATATGGAACAACTCACTAATCAATGGCAGTGGCAAAGCCATTTACACATACAGATTGGTTAGTTATATGTTTTTGTACAATTTTGCTACAGATTTTCAGGTCCAAATTAAATAGTACTCTAGATCCAGTCTTGGAATCAATCTCTACATGTGCAACAGAGTTTATGTACCAGAATTACGAAATGGTAAAATGGGACCAAAAATGTCAAATTTAGAATTTCGCTTGTAAGATACCTTTAGAATTAGAAATCTAACTTAGAGAGGACTGCTACAACCTAGTACTTTGTCTGCTCTTCGCTTTCTCTTTTGCCCAGATTTCTAACTTGGGATCACATGGTCTTAGAATCATAATGATTTTCATTTGTAACCATATGTAATCCAGTTTTTAAATAGAGTTTCATATAGCCTTTTTAAAAATATGCAGTACTTCTAAATAGTAGCAGTTTAAATGAATTAATTAGACACAAATATTTTGCAACAATATTTATTTAATGAGTTAGTCCAATCAAGGGGAGTTTGTCCCTGCAAATAGTTGTATTTAAGAATGCCTTCTCTTTAAATACAGTATTTGTAACCTTAGTGATTTTCCCTGATTCCCGGTACTATATTATTTCTAATCTTACTTAGATCGACTTTCTGTCTTTTTGTAGATAAGCTCTGTTTTTACTGATAACATGCATGCTTTCCATGCCAAAAGTACCCAGTTCAAATTGTGGCCTTTTACTTCAGGCTGGAACGGCCCCCAGTGGCCGTTCTAGAGACCTGTTGTTGGTCAAGAGACAGGACTTGAGCGAATAGACTTGGCACACAGTGCAATGCCTAATATTGATGGTGATCAGATCAAGGTGCAAATCATACCAATTTTCTAACATAACACAGAATTGGAAGAAATGCATCTTTTGGCGACTGTTGATTCATGAAAAGGGTGAAAATGTTAATTCACAGGGTTGCGGTTTTCTTGCAGTGGAATTGTAAATGCAAGTGACAGTCTAATCTACATATTTATTTTTCGCAATATATGAGCACATAAATTATTAAAAAGATGCAGAGTCTGATTTTGCACGTTGTACTATGTCATCATCTAATTTGTCTTGATTTAATGCAATCTATAAAGCCAGCCACTGTGGTTTGTAAAATATTATATTCAGCTTAGCCTGTGAGTGTAGCTCTTTGTCAGTCTGTTCTACAAATCATGGTTAAGACAAACCATGGCTAAATATGACAATCCTAACCAATTGTAAAATTATTTGAGCCATTTTGAATTTCTACTCAGTTCATTGGATAAATGGTTGAAAATATTCTCACTGAATTCTTTTTTACTGAAAGCATGAGAGAGAAAGTACTTGCGTATAGCTGAATTATGTCCCAGGTTCACAAAGCTAATGCCAAATTCATAAGATTTTTCTAAAATAATGCAAGTGTATCCCTGCAATACGACATGGCATAACTCAAGAATCTACTTCCCTGTGGTACGAAACATTGGAAAAAAATAGCTACGGTAGAGAAACCGTTTTCTATTTAGTTGTAACATGTGTTAGCCTGAAATGGGAAGAAGGAGATAAAATCTGTTCGCTACTGCTTATCCTACAGGTTTGCAAATTACAGTGATACAACAATGCAGGAGTCAGTATATCCCCTTCTAAATGTTCATTTTCCTTCATAAAACATTTTGTGTCCAGATCTATCCTTGCCATACTATATAGAATTCTTCCTCTTAAAATTACAAATGTTATACACTGTTGGAAATCAAGTGCTATTTGACACTCTTAGAAGGTGTAGTTGTTTAGATGGACTGTATCTAAGTCTTGGGATTTATTTTTTAAAGAAACAGGCTAGAAACTAGGAGATCAGGAGTTCTAGTCCTGCCTTAGGCCCGAAGCCACCTCTCTCAGTCATAGGCAGGAGGAAAGGGCAAACCACTTCCACAAACGTTACCAAGAAAACTGCAGGAGCTTGTCCAGGCAGGCACAACACTGACATATAAGCATCACATTTCATTTTTTTTTTTGCTTTGTTTTTCATAGTTCAGTGATGGCGAACCTTTTAGAGACCGAGTGCCCAAATTGCAACCCCAAACCCACTTATTTATGGCCGGGTGCCAGGTGGGTGTGGCCCACTTGGTGGGAATGGCTGTGGTGGTCATGGCAGACTGGGTGGGTGTGGCCAAGGTGGGCGTGATCATCTCGATGTTGCTCGGGAGGGACGCACGTGGGGGCCAGGCAGGGTTGGGGGAGATCAGGGGATCTCTGGCAGATGGGGCAGTGGGCAGGAGGCTTGTCCTGCGGGGTGAGGCGAGTCGAGGCAGGGTGGGGATACCATTGTCGCAGGGCAAGGCAAGTTGGGCTGGGGCAGTTGTTGCCTGACACCATCGACCCCCGCACACAGAGGCCAGCAAGTGCATGGATGCTGGGATGTATCCGGCCACATGGGACCTCGGCAAGTTAGCTGGTTGAAGAGGGACAGTTGCCATCTCCGGGGCATGGCCCGTGTGCCCACAGAGAGGGCTCTGAGTGCCACCTCTGGCACGTGTGCCATAGGTTCACCACCATTGTCATAGCTTATCATATCGGCAAAAGATCCAATTTAATGTGTTTAAAGTGTTTTTATGGCCAAAATTTTAGAACAGGACCACAAGTACCTTGGAAAGAAAACACATTGCATTTATGACCCTGTTTAGATAACAGAGTTAAGGTAGTGTTGATCTTATCATTTGAATCTCAGACAGGCCAACCTTATAACAAGCAAATCACCAAGGTGTTCAAAAAGGTGTGACTTTTGTAGTCTAGAAACATCTTTCGATGATGGGATTCTTGGAATTAGAAAATATATCTAGGATGCTGATAACATTTTGGAAGATCATTTTGGGATGAATCCCCATAAAAATCGATGGATTTTAGCATGTGCGAACATAAATATGACCTTAATTTTCATTAAAGCAATTAGCCTAAGGCTGTGTAATACTGTTTCAAGTTCCAGTAATAATTTCATGAGGAATACAATCCTCCCTTGCAAAAAAGAATCTTTTTAAATTGGAAAGATTACCGGTAATATGAATAAACCCCGTGTCATCCCAACCATTTCTATAGGCTAAATTTGTACAGCCAAATATGTATCAATATAGCAAGAGATAAATGTAGATTTCATAAATCTGTCAAGGTGTTTGTAGTGCACATTAGACTGCAAAATATTTTCCAGTGGTTACTGCTATTGAAATTATTAAAATATATCTTAAGGCTCAACTTTGTATTTAAATATGTTACATCATCCATATTCCTTAGCAATTCATAGCTATATTACGTACAGTTAAATATATGCTAAATAACACATCCTTCTTTGTAATTGTATACATTATAAAAAATGCTGTGCACCTTTTTACCCCAAACAGAAAACTTTGCAGAAGAATTAATCTTAGAAAGCAGGAGTGCAAAATAACAGATATTTTATTAACATGCCAAGAAAACTTCTCAATGAATTTCTTACCCCCCAGTTTAACTTAGTTTTGTTTGGATACTAATATAAACCTAGGGGGGGAATATCAATTGTTAAATGCCTATGATTTTTTTTTGTTTTATTGTACAGGACCATGATTTTAAGCTGTAAATTTTGGTGCTCAACAACAAAGGAAATCTTGAATAAAACTAACAGATAATAGCTGCCTCCTCATTTAAACAGTGATAGAAATACAAAGTATTTGTTTCCTGAAGGGCAAAGTGCTAAATCTAGCACTGTGTTTTACTGTTCACCAGTAGCACTTAGTCTATAACAGATCTAGTAATATTGTTAACTGTGGTTTCCTTTCATCTGTTGATGCAAAATAGCAGGGTTTCACACTTCCTTAGACATGAAAAGATTTTTACCTTGACTTGTGACAGCTCCTCCATTAATCTTCCACTTTTTATTCCAACTGTGCTAATGCTAAAATTCTCAGAGATGGCTTCAAGATAACCTCTTTATAAGTAGAAATTGGTCAGGGGAAGGAAAAAAAATCACAAGATTGTTTTTCTCTTTGCAAATTTGAACAACTTGTTTTTTTTTAAAAAGTGGATGATCATTTCCTCTAAAAGATATATACAGTAAATGTTTTGCTAGTTGCCTGTTCACTTATGAATAAAATGGTTTATCAGACTAAAAAACTAAAAAAAACTGCAGTTAGATTGTTTTTTATATCAATGCAGCAATAAAAGACATAAACACATAAATTCCTTCCGTAGGAAGGAAACAAAGAATCAATTGCTCAAAAAGAGCAATTCTCAGATTTATTTACTGTTTGTTGAGAGCAAAAATGCCTGTTTCCAGGAATGGTTTTCTTCTCTATTCTAGAACTATAAACTATAAAAAGAATAGAAATGTATCAAAATCATGGGAAGTATGCAGGCAGTACTGCAGTGAAGTACTGGGATATGGGTAATAATGAAAGAACTAATTAATTTTCCATCTTGTATATTGGTACATCAGTGTTAAAGTCAGTGATTCTTGTGTGAGTGTCAGCAAAACAGCAGAAAAACCTACCCAGCCAGGCAATGAAGGCTGGACTTTGGGGGACAAGGATGAAGCCCCCATAACCCCTGAATAATAATAATAATAGAAATAGAAAGACTGTGGCAAAAGCAAGCAAGGGTAGTAATAGGCGCCTTGGGTGCAATCCCAAAACAACTGGAGCACCACTTGAACACCATTGGCATTGACAAATTTACCATTAGTCCATTGCAAAAGGTGGCCTTACTAGGAACTGCTTCCATCCTGCGACGATATCTGTAATACCATCAAACATCCACATCTGCCTATCCCAGGTCCTTGGTAAGGATTTGATAGATAGACAAAAATGCCAAATCTGGCTGACTGTGTGATTATCAATAATAATTAATAAAGTTGGAAGGGACCTTGGACGTCATCTAGTCCAACCCCCTGCTCAGGCAGAAAACCCTATATTTATAAATAAACTGCAAATATTTGATAAGGCTGATATTGCTCAACAAAGGTGCTTTTCAAAAAGCAACTGGACTTCCTTGGGTTTTTTTCCTTGAAAACATTTGCTTCTTGGATGAGAAGCAAAATGTTTTTCAGGGGGAAAAACAAAGTCTGGTTACCTTTTGAAAAACACTTTTGGAACTGCCATGATTTGGATGATTGAGAATCTCCATAAACACACTGCTCAACATCATATTGAGGTTTTAACCAAGGTGACCATATCAATATGTACATATAACTATGCATTTCATTTATCTAGAGTTTACCATAAAAACGGTGTTTATCCACAAGTAAAACAGGGTTATTTAAGGGAGAGGCTGAATGATTGCCAAATTATCTCCATTCTTAAGTAACTATTGATCATAGAAGAGTGCACTTTGCATTGCCACTACAGTATTTTTCATGTCTCCTGCATGGGTTCTAGTTGTCTGCATCCTATGTGCCCTTAAAAATCAACATATATTTCCCAGAAGAATCACTAAGCAACTTTAGCTTAGCAAATTTAAACATTGCCTCTCAGCATTGTGCTCTCCTCTCTAGCCAGTTGAGCTGAATGGATGGATCCCTGATTTCCAAGCAATGAAGATGCTTCTGAGACTCCTGCTCCTTTGTTTGGTATAGTGTAGGTTCAGCTGGAGCTAAGATCATGGCATATACTCTGGTAGAGGGAAAAATCACTCAGTGGTACACAGACCTCTAAAATTATTGATCTTTGGGTCCTAAATAGTGATATGCATAAGCAAACCAGTAAGAATGAATTGGGATTTCTTCTTGGCATGCATGTTAACATAGAGGGGGATTACACTGCAGATGTATTCCAGTTCCTTAGAAAGCATCTTATCCCAGAGCCATGGCTGGAACAAAAAGAAATAGTAGCTAGATTTTCTTTAAAAGATCATATACTGTGTGGAGGCAATTGAGAAACTATACATAGATGTCTTAACTATAAAAGTGAAATATGCTTCCAGCTTGTAAAGATATCTTTAAAGAATTGTATAAGTATATGTACATTCATAGTTACAGAGATTGCTTTTAGCTATATTAAATGATTCAATAAAATACAGAAGGAACTTTTTTTTAAAAAAAATCCTGTCTCTATATTTCATGGCATTTTGGAAATGGATAATACTTTAGTATAAAATACAGCCTTTCTTTACAGTTTAATACCTACAATGATCATATTTTCAGCATTCTATTCTATCATCAGTTGTCCCCAACAGTTATTGATAGGTGACTTGACAAATTTAGGGAGAAATTATTCTTGACTAATAGACTCCCATCCTATTGTCTTGACTAAATTGGGAAGGCAACAACTCTAAATAAACGATAAATATGTTGTCTTTGGCCTTTCCTTTTCAGCCTGCTCAACCTAATTTGAGTCTTTGGCACCAATGTGTTAATGCAAGGTTTGTTCTCTTCAACATGATGGCAGGTGACTTGCATTTCAGAGTCTGATAGATTTATAGTCTTTGATCTTTTAACCAGCTCACAGCCATGAAAACATCAGTTCTCTTCAGAGCAACCCTGCAAATTTGCATTCAGCATCCCCAAGCATATTTATTAGGTAATTATATCAGGGTCAACATTTATTTCCCATTCAGTAATGTCGGATTAATAGCAAATCACAATCCTATGTGTTTTTAGGCAGAAATAAAAATGGAATTATAAACCTATCTTACTACACTCCATAGGATCTACTTCTGAATAATAGGTCCAGTCTTTCAGTGAAAGGTCCTTTATGATTAAGAGGCTATCATGCGTAGCATTGCAAAATTAAGGTGATTTATAATACACAAAAGAACAATATTGTAAGTAATAAAATCCTTCTCCAAAAATGCATTGTGATAGAATAAACCACACAAACAAAATATTAAAACCATTTCCAAATATTGTTGCTCTTCAAATAACAATTGAAGGTGTCTGTTTCAAAACACAAGATCTTATTTGATTTCTATTTTTATATAATTCTAGACTAGATAGAGAAATTCAAATAGCTTCTTTGGCAAGGATATTTGACATCAACAGAGGGACAGCATCAAGATCACGAGAAGAGATACTACAGCTTTATACAGCATTAGTGAGGCCACATTTGGAATATTGCATCCAATTCAGGTCACTGTGATTCAAACTAAAATGCTAAGGCCCTAGAAAAAGTGCCAAAAAAAGCAACAAAGATGATAAGGGGTCTGGAAACTAAACCATGAGGAATGGCTAAAAGAACTAGGTCTGTCTAGCCTAACAAAGAGAAGGCTTAGGGGTGATAGGATAGCTGTCTGCCATGAGGGTCTCTCACAGATAAGAGAGGGTCAACTTATTTTCCAAAGCACCTAAGGGTAGGGACAAGAAGCGGTGGGTGGAAGCTCGTCAAAGAGAGATCCAATCTGGAACTACCGGTAGCAAGAAATTTCCTAACAGAGAACAATTAATCGATGGAACAGCTTGCCTCCCGGAATTGTGGATACTCCATTGCTGAAGGTTTGCAAGAAAATATTGGAAAATTATTTGTGCAGGATGGTATAAGGTCACCTGCCCTGAACAGGGGGTTGGACTAGAAGACCTCCAAGGTCCCTTCCAGCTTTATGATTCTATTCTAGTCTATTCTAGTCTATTCTAGTCTAGTCTAGTCTAGTCTAGTCACAAAGTATCTCGTGCCAGTACCAGTATACCCTTTCTAATATTTTTAATATCCACTTTGAGGAGATGCTCTGCATGGGGGTGGGGGTGGGGGCTTCCTTTGAGAATGACCCAGAGTTTAAGGCTACCACAGAACAGAGGCTAATGGTCTTGAGTCTGGTAGTCGGATTTGATCAGGTCATATCAATGTTGAGGAAACTCCTCTGGCTATCTTTCTACGTAATGCTGAACTACTTTAAGCTGATCTAAAAGATATCCTTATTTTGAACTGGAGTGTTAACCAGGGGTTTCCTAAGTGCCAAGGCATCCTATATATTATCAGTGAGGGCCTATAGAGTATAGAAAAGGACATGCTCTATTATTGTATCTACTCTCTAACTTTCATCAAGAATTGTGAGATGCTCTGGGTTCTGTCCTGTGGGAGTGTTATAACCCAGAAATTAAACATGCCCCAAACCTGCTGGCCTATTGTAAGACCAGGTTTGTTATAGAGCCTGGTTTGTAGCTGAGCCATTTAATGGTTGTGTTGTTATTGGTTGGCTTTTTTAAAATCTTACCTGCTGTATATTTTATTCATTATTATAATTTTCAAGTCTTGTTTTAAATCAGTATACAGTATATAAATGGATTGAATCAAATCAATCAATCGTTGGCATCTTTCAAAGATATATCTCTGTGTCAGGCCTGCCTGTTGGCTAATAAAGTTTTGTTGATTAGTTTTATTAGCCTTATATTAATTATTTTATTATACATTCTTCAGAGTTTAGAAATTATTGGAATGATATGCAATTTGAAATGTGTTTTAAAATATATTAGGAGCCTGTAGAAAGCAGGACATTGTACGTCTATGTATGAAAAGATTATCATTTCTACCTCAACCTCATGGAATAACCCAGAAGACCTAATGGAAAATATGCTTTGGATTCTGTTTTCTTATTTCCTCTATTATGCACCCATATACCTGATCATCTACTAAATACTCCAATAAATCTCCATGAATAGTTCCAAAGTCCTGCAAGATTTTGCAAGTAGTTTTTGTTGGGACATTTCAGCTGCTAATATAGTTGATCTAAGACTGCTGTATGTGTCTGTGAGATTTCAATTTCAATTGTTTTTGAAGAAAAAAGTTATGATTACATGCCCACAGTCTGATGTGTGAGTTCATCAAAGCTTGACAGATCAGGTCAGAAAGAATAAAGTTCACCTTTCTCTTTCTCTCATTTTTGTCCCTTGATGAATACAATATTAACATTAGTAAACTGCCTTTGATAGAAAATCAAGGTTGTAGAAAAACCTAGAGCTTTCAAAGCAGGGCTGCATAGACCTGAATGACCACAGGAAGGCAGCAAAACATTGTAGTTTTCTGCATCTCTTTGCTGCCATCTACTGGTCATTTGGATTTTTGGAGCCTAGATGTCATAACCTTAAAAGTAATTATGCCAATTGTTTCCAAACACTAGGCCTAATTATAAACTGCTGATTATTCCATCCAACTTTTGAGCAGACATCTAGTTTCTGGTAGAAAAAAAGAGCAGGACAAATAACACCTGAGCCACAGCAGCTTTGTCCACTGTGGCCAGTGACTGTGCTGGTTAAAAAATTTGTAAGCTGTAGTACCAATCATCTGGAGAAAATCAAAAACACCAACCAGATTCACAAAGGCCCATGCCAGATAGATGAATAATAGCAAGTTGTGCCATTGCAATGGGACCCTACAGACATTTCTGAAACTCCGGCCAGAAATCAATTTTAGAAGCCATTCCGATTCCGTGTGAAAGGCAATTTTAGAAGCCGTTCCGATTCCGTGTGAAAGGCAATAAATTACTGAAATTGTAGAATTATGGAGAAATCACTGTTTCTTTGATGAAATAATCAGCACAAAATAACATTTTTATATTAAGGGAAATTGCAAAGTCATGGGATATTGTCTGCTAAGTTATTGGTTCTGGCGATGAAAACAGATTCACATATACTGTTCAATTCCTATCCCCTGCAGTTTTCCAACATCTAATGTGTTGTGTACATTCAGCAGGGGGGAGGGCTTCCTTAATTCTTGCAAATAGGTGTAGAAAAGCCTTTAGGACTTGGCTCATACATGCCTGTGCCATTGCTTATTATGTGACTCCATTGAAAAGATCTCCAAAACCAACTTCTGCTTTTCAGCCTCAGATATGGCTACCATAGAAGCCACCACTGAAAATGGCAGCCACAGGTTGGAATGATAATCATGCATGAGCCAGACTATACTACCTTTGGTTCCTGAAATTATGTCTTATTGCTGTTAAATAAGAATAGCAAGAACTATGTCAAATGATGATTGTGGGCTTTATGCCATGGATATTCCTGGTAGTAAACATCCCACAATAAAATACTTTACTTTGCTAATGTTTTTTATAAGTGATACCATTGATTGATTTGTATAAATTCATGTTTTCAATCCACTACTAGTTTTAGCCCATTTTCAAAATTTTGTATTGTCTCAAATTAAAATGAGATGTATCTTTTTCTGTTATCTTTTATAAAAAAAAAAATAGCAAGAACTGGTTTACCTAAAGATTACTGCTCAGGCTTACAACTGGTAGAGGTTAAAATGTTAGATCATTCAAATATTGCCGTATGCTAAATAAAATAAAATAAACCCAAGTATTCAGGTTATGTAAAGGAGAATGATTGACCTAATCCACCAGAGTTAGTTTTTTAAAAATAAAATAAAAGACTTATATCACTGCACACATAAACAGCAAATCCCATTGGTCCCAGTACATTCAATTTACAGATCTTTTTTTTGTGTGTGAAATATTCTGGACTGTAGCCTACTTGGATTATTTTGTGAATCAGTAAATGTTACAGATTAGCATTCATATTAAATGTATTAAGGCAACGAATTCAAGCTTCTGAGACACAGGTATTCTATTTATTCTCTGGATTCTGCTACTAAGAGCAGAAGAAAGCCCCGATTTGATAAAATCTATGTTTTGGTGATCAGCTAAATAAAGAATAAGGAAGACTAAATCTTCAGCCATTCCTTTCTCTTTTCCGCTAATTTAAATGAAAAGCAAACATTAAAGACCAACCACACAGCATAGTATCCTTTCAACTTCTGTTAACAGGGGTATTAAAAAAGGCCTTCCCCAATATCAACTGGAAAACACCAAGTTATAAAACCCCTACTTAAAAGTAGAGGTGTAAATTCAGCACATGGGATTGTTTTCATCTAGGGAACCAGTTGATTAGAGGCCAGATGTCTTAATGAATTGGGAAGTTGATGTCACGTCTCAGCTAGTTGAGATTGTCACTTCTCAGAGGATCAAATGTTCACATGGAAAGGTTTTGAAGAGCATGTGATCTTACAAGTGTGTGAACAAAGCATACCACTTGCACAGAACACCACTCAAAACAATACTGATGCTTATGGGTATGGAGTCGGTGAATGCCTTAACTCTGCTTATAGACAAGTGCCAACAAAGTCAACACAGGCTGCCTGCTTCCCTGCAACCTGAAAGACAAAGCATGCACAACCAATTGGATTCATTCATGTATTTGAGACGGGTGGTTTCACAATAGCTAGCCTTTTTTCTCAATATTTGTATCAAACAATTTCATGAATGAATCCACACATCTTGGAGAATGAGGGCAATGTTATGCCCCTGTATTTTCCAGCTCTGGTGACTGTCAGTTTCAACATGCAGACATTCTCTAGTTCAATAAATATGGTGACCTTACTTCACAGATGGTTCAAACTCAATCTCCCTCAATCTGGTACCCTCCAGAAGGGCTAGACTTCAGCTCCCCAATCTTTCACAACCTTGTCTCAGCTGTCAAGATGATCATGCATGACAAATCCGGACAATAGTAGCAAGACTGTAGATTGCATTCTCAAGAAAATTCATATTGTTTCTGTCCCGAGATGGTTAGCTCTTAGGTTGAAATGGTTTAATTCTAAAGGGACGGTAGAAATAAATGAGTTGTGATTGCTTGTTAAGCCATTATTATATTGTTTTGCATTTTAACTTTTACTGATCAAATTTATCTGGTTGTTTTTATTTAACAGATCATTTCCATTTTGGCTGTTCTGGATCCATTCAGAATGCCTCAAAATAAATAAATAAATAAAAATAGAAATGATTAAGTATGTGTAGCCAGGACAAGTCAAGACTTATTTTATGCTGAAAATCATATTTGATTAAATAGACTAAAGGAATCATGAATAGAAATTATAGTTTTATTACAGGGGGAAAAATCAGGGCAATCTTGTTTGATGCATGTTTTCAATGGAATTCCCCCTCCCAAAAAGTGAATTTGACACAACCGTATCCTTGTTTAAGATTTAAATTATTCAGCAGAGATGTATGAAATGCATAAAACAAATCTTTGTTTTCATTTCAAAAGTATCCATTTTTTTCTGTTACTAAGAAAAGCATCTGCTTCCTCACTGTAGCATTTTAAAGAAAAAGGTGCTCATTAGTAGCATTTTACTATTGATAGTTGTTTATTTTAGCAACCTACTTCTGCATTTGGAATTAGGAGGAAGGAACTCATTATCAATAGTGAATGAAGATTAAATGTCTGCCTTCAGATTGCTGAATAAATTAATGGAGTGAAAAATAAAGCTGCCATTCAGGCAGAAAATGCCTTCATCATTTTTCAAAGTGTCACTGAGCAGACCTATAATATTAGCTCCATAACTCAAATAACCTTCAGTGTTATGGGATTACTATATGACAAAAATGATCTCACCCAGATTTGTATATGATGGAGAAAAAGGTAGAGGTCAGGGATATAAATTTGTGCTTTTAAATTTGCTAAAGTAATACAGTATGTACAACTTACCCATTTCGGCTCTTTCATTTCCTGGACAGGCCAGAAAAGCGAACGGTTCCATGAATCTATCTACAGTATATGAGCAATTAATAGTGTCCTCCATTTGTCACTATGTTAATATATTACTAATGTGGATAGACATTACTGTACACTCCCACCATACATGTGTGATAATGCTGTAAATAGCTTCAGTAGTAGGGTTTGTATCTTATTTCTTCTTTAACAGCATGGAGAAAATTTAATATTCATTTCTGTAATATTAGTATATAAGCGGCAACAATTTACCTCACAACTGTACACTTGTCAATATTACATCCTTTCAAACGTGTGCTTGCAAATAGGCCTTAACTAATCTAATCAGTAAATTAAAATCCATAAATAATACATGTTTACCAGTTCAGATATAGGAAGCCACTTTCTACCA
Source organism: Bothrops alternatus (assembly GCA_034064705.1). NCBI lineage: Eukaryota > Metazoa > Chordata > Lepidosauria > Squamata > Viperidae > Bothrops > Bothrops alternatus. The sequence continues at coordinate 33,490,958 of JARGCV010000223.1, read as the reverse complement.
CCGGAGTGCTGTAACCGGTAAATTGTCCTTTAATTCCTTAGACATAAATCTGTCAATCACAAATATGAAATGGAGGAATTAGCTGGTAATCTTTCCAAAAGCAAAAACTTGGAGCTCCAAGTATATCTCAAAGGTATTTTAGTAATATTAGTTATAAATCATGTATTCATTTTCATTACATACCAGACTTTGAAATGACATGATTTTAAAGAGAGTCCATTTCTACTTTTTCTCCCACTGATTGGTCCCCATAAACAACTGCTTAAAAGAACTGGCTTGTGTCCTCAACTGTCCATTCAGCAAGAGAACAATTCTGTATTATATTAGGAAGAGACATCTCTCTTGCAACCTCTGCATGGCCATCTTAATATCCACCAGAGAAAGCAGTTTCGTGGAAAGCACAGGAAGTGCAAAAAGGAATAAAAAAAAGGGATTATCTGTGGATGTGATGTTGGAGGCAGCTCATTACTTAAGTCATTTATAACACTATTTAATAAAGAGACCTGTATAACATAGAATACCTTTGGGTATGGTAAATAACCAGCTCTATTCACAAACTGCCTAAAAAGATACTTCTACTAAGCCACTGTCTCTGATAGGCAACAGGAAAAAGGAATGGAAAATTAATTTTATTCTTACTAACGCTGAATAAAGAGGTGCTTATGATGCACAGGGGCTTTATGGTCATAAAAGAAGGCTGTCCCTGCTCTGCATTCTTTTTGAAATGTCATCTATCTACCTGACAGCAGTTAGGACAGGATTTCATTGAACTGATGATCATCTAGACCAGTAATGGCGAACCTTTTAGAAACCGAGTGCCCAAACTGCAACCAAAATCCACTTATTTATCTCCAGGGGCCGAATGGGCGTGGCCCACTGGGTGGGCATGGCTGCGGTGGTCACGGCAGACAGGGTGGGCATGGCCAGGGTGAATGTGGCCACCTCGATGTTGCTCGTGGTGGGGGCCGGGTAGGGTTGTGGGAGTTCCAGGGGGTCTCTAGTGGGTGGGACGGACAGGTGAATCGGTTGTTAAATTATTTGAAACCTACCACTGGTCACTTCCAAAGGCCATGTGCTCGCTCGCTTCCTGCCCACTGTCAATTCCAAAGGCTGCTCACTTACTCTTCTGCCAAAATCTGCTCCTTTTGTAGGTTCCCTTCTCCCTGCCCAGCTCTTGCAGCTGTTCCCAGACTCTGCGTGTGTGGAGAGAGGGAGGAGAGCAGTCCAGGCCCAAGTCCTCTGTCTGGGGCGATGGCGTGCGTGCCCACAGAGAGGGCTCTGAGTGCCACCTCTGGCATGCGTGCCATAGGTTCGCCACCACTGGTCTAGGCTGTGGCCTCTGGTCTGTGCCCAATGGTCCAGTCCTAGCTCCATTACTGAGTAGGACAAAACAGCTTAAGTACAGTATTAACAGCCATTAATTGGAGTCTCAAGTTTAAGAAGCTATTCTACTTGCCCTTCCCACTGCACTTCTCCTTGCCTATCAGAACTCTCTGGATATGTTTCCCTGGATTCCTTTCATGCTATGAAAACTAGACCACTGAATATATACTAGGAGAGAAACATGCTGAGATAATAAGAGGCACAGAAAAGGCAGAGATGAGGATTTTGACCTTCACATCGAGACTGGTACAATTCTACATCTCACCTGACACACTCCTGGTGTTTAAAATTTGATGACACATCCTTTGGGAGGGGTAAATTATGCTCACAAATTTTAGTGCCACTTTATGGAACATCACTTCCTGCTTAAGCCAGTTTATATATGAGACTATATTAAATAACATTTCCTTCACCATACTCTTGAAAATATCGCTTGGAGAATAACTAGACAACTATAATGGGAAATTATTAGTCTTTTCACAAAATTGCACTTCATATTGTTCCTTGGGGAAGCGAGGATATTGAAACTCATTTTAAGCCATTCTTCAGAGACAATACAGAAATACCCTTATTCCTCTTTTAATACAGCACTATGTCATTTTTCATGATCACAATAAAAGAAGCAAAGGGAAGAATGAGAAAAAAACAAGAGCCATGAATATGCCTTAGAAATTAAATACTGAGTTTAGTTCAATGCAATGTGGATTGAAAATCTTTTTTCACTGTACAAAGAAATGTATGAGAAAACAAGTACATAAAAGTCTATGGAATTAAAATAATACATCATCCTATAATATCTACAATAACTAAGGAATTGTTCTTAAGAGCAAACTGCACCTTAAGTTGAATACATACTTTTTAATGCTGTTTAAACTGGTATTTAATTTGAATAAAAAAATTGTCAGCCCAAAGCAGACTCTTGATCCCAAACCAATTCCCATTGGAAATCATCTTTGATTTCTATTCGTACTAATTATGCTGATTGTAAGCCTTTCATATCCTTTAAACAGATAGTTAAAATATTTTTGTTCTCATCAGATTTTAGGACAACAAAATGTTTAATTTTCATAGCCATGGCTGTTGTTTTTTCTTCTTCTGACATTGAATGTTGTATTCCTATTACATTGTTGTATATGGCTTTGAGACAAAATAAAATATTGAACTAAAGGGCTGTGATAGTTCCATATCAAATATTTCTATTTGGTGGTGGTTATTTCAACATTAATGTGAATTAAAAGTAAAGGGAATACTGGGAAACCGGAAATCATTATCGGTGACCTACAGGAAGTGGTTTCTGGGGAGGATTGTCCCGGCTGGAGTAGTGTCGTTCCTTGAGAAGCGGCTGGGAAGCGACCCTGTTTAAAAGCGCCAAAGGCAAAGCAATTATCATTTGTTAAGAAGATATGGATGGAGAAGAGAAAACATATGGTGGGTGTGAAGGCCCTGATGCTATGTATGTGAAGTTGATATCTTCTGATGGCCATGAATTCATTGTTAAACAGGAGCATGCACTCACATCAGGAACAATAAAGGCAATGTTGAGTGGCCCAGGCCAGTTTGCTGAAAATGAAACAAATGAAGTGAATTTCAGAGAGATTCCTTCTCACGTCTTATCTAAAGTATGCATGTATTTCACCTATAAGGTTCGCTACACTAACAGCTCCACAGAGATTCCTGAATTTCCAATTGCACCTGAGATTGCACTGGAACTGCTGATGGCTGCAAACTTCTTAGATTGTTAAATAGAATAAATTATAATAAAAATAAATAAATAAAAAAGTAAAGGGAATACTGTCAACAGAATGCTACATACAAAGTCTGAAGATCAAGGTGGGGGGAGGAGAAAGAGAGAGAGGAGTCTACAGAATAAGCAGAACTTCACTTGTGCAATGTTGGATATCACACCATACGCTCCGGAAACACTTCCTTCATATACAAATTAAATGGGAAAACTGTAATCAGAGATGCCCATGCAAAATATCAGAGCAAGAGATATCAGAAATAATGCCCTTAGCTACGATTATAAGATTTGCAATAGTGGCGAATATCTGTAAGTCGGGTGTAGTGAAAGTTCGTTCTCCGAGCTCGTGGGTTGGTTTCCAAAACGTTTCATCACCAGGGTAGGTAACATCTAAAAACGCCGCTGAAGATGTTATCTAGCCCGGTAACGAAACGTTCAGAAACCAACCCACAAGCTCGGAGAATGAACTTTCACCCTCACGATTATAAGGCTTTTGGAATAATATCTTTTAAAAGTATGGGGGCGCATTGTGTACCTTGCAAACTCATTCAGTTTTATTTATCAAATTTTGAAATGTCCCATCTCCCTCACAGAGGGACTCTGGGCAGTGTGCAAATAAAATATTTTTTAAAAGTGTATACAATTTAAGAGGCAAGGTTGAATAAAAAGTCAATATTAAAAGGTAATTAAAAGGTGGGGGAAAGCTTTCAAGGTGCTAATCAACCCCATAGCTGAGTCCGTTCTGTGAGCCCCAAGCAAGGCAGCAGAGTCATTTTTCACATCTTTCTAAGGCCAAGAGAATGGGTGCCTGCCTCACTTCCGGGGGGGGGATATTCCACAAGGCGATTGCAATGGCAGAGAAGGCTTCGTTATGGACCCACCACTTGAAATCCTTTAATGGATGTGGTCTGCAACATACCTTCCCTGTCTGACTGGGTGAGACTGGCTGATATAATGGGGAGAAAAATGGTTGTATAAGTAATCTGGTCCTATAGCAGGTAGGGCTTTAAAAGTCATAACTAACATCTTGAATTGGACCCAGAAGCAAACTGGCACCCATTGCAGCAATGTATAGCAAAATGTGCATATTTAAGGAAATATATAATATCTTAACAGGACATTCAACCCTGATCGAATGCATCGTGACGTTCCTTTCTGCAAATTCAAGGCTGCGCAGCTCAGCAGTGGGAAAAAGGTTCTAGGACAGAATTCTGTAGGTTCCCTAAGTGAGTTTAGAACAAAGGAATGATTGAAACCAAGCTTATCTTGAGCTCAGCAGTTGCATCCAAAAGTGTGTCTTTTGAAGAAACGGCACCTGTCAAAAGAACAGATTCTTCTTCTCCCTGCCTTCCACCAAGCTCTTTCAAAAGTTGGGAAGGACCCAGAGCAGAGCTGGAACTTATCTGGTAGATTGCAAAAAAGAGACAAGAATAGGGAGATTCCCATGAGGTTACCACAAGTGCGTTCATGTGATGTTGGACATGGCCAATAAGATACAGCACGACAATTTCCTAATGGGATACTGGTATCAGTATGAGGTTGAAGAGGCTGTAGGCAAAAGGCAAAACTTTCCTGTAAAACAGTATGTGGTTACAGTGGGGAAGGTGTTGACCAGGAGCAAGGGGACTCAAATCCATCACAGAAAGCCACTTGAGAAGCAACCTGGAACTAAGGAGAAATTTCCTGACAGTGAGGACAATCAACCAGTGGAACAGCTTACCCTCAGAAATTGTGGGCGCTCCATCACCGGAGATTTTTAAGAAGAGACTGGACATCCACCTGTCTGAGACGATATAGGTTCTCCTGCTCGAACAGGGGGCTGGACTAGAAGACCTTCAAGGTCCCTTCCAGCTCTATTCTATTCTAGATTCTAAATTTGGGCCAACTTACACTGCAGGATGCTTTTGTGGGGAAAAAATGAATGGTTGGAGCCCTATGTATGCAAACTTGACCTCCTGAAAAAAAAAACCAAGATGAGACACCAGTACCATATACATTTTAATGAAATAACTTTGATATCAACTAAAAAGTGCTTTACTAGAGCACAGGTAGAATAAATAATAGCCAAAGCCCCTTTTTCATGTGCTTCATTAAACCTTTGATTCTGTCCTTTTAAAAAAAAAGCCTTTTCAAGAAAGGTGCAGAATTCAAGACCACCAGCTTTCTCATGTGCTAGGAAAGTGAGATGCATTTAGGCGGACGGGGTGCCCGGCTAGGAAAAAGGAAAGAGACCCTCTTCTTTCTGACTTGGAACAATCTCTCAAGGGATGTTTTATGACCTCAGGGGTTCTCAACCTTGGCAACTTTAAGACTTGAGGAATTCTGGGAGTTGAAGTCCACAAGTCTTAAAGTTGCCAAGGTGGAGAGCCCCTGTTTTGTGTGGTGGGTTTCCCTGCCTAATCCCCCTGGGGGCCCGGTTAACATATCAAGCAGCCTAGCCCGATGGCCTTTGCCAGGCGCTGCTCCTGCTCCCTGCCTGGGTCGCCCCCCTCCTCTTTTTCGCCCTCTCCTGTCACTGAGCCGAAATGGCCTTTAGCCGAAGGGCGCTAATTTATCCTAGCGAAACGGAGCAGACGCCGGCCGGGGAGTTCATTTGGGTCTCCCCGCTCTTCATTTGAATGCCCGCCACGCCCTTGGCACCCGGTGGCCCCTTTGGTCACCAAGCCCCCCCCTCCCGCTCCCATAAAAGCCTCTCCCGAAGCCAGGACCCCCGACGTGGCTTGCATGCGGCCGCGTCCCCTCGCTTGCTTAAGCCTCTGCCTCAGGAAGGGCCAACCAAGAGCATGGACGCCGAACCCCCTCCTTTCTTCTGCTCCTCCTCCTCCTCCTCTTCCTGGGACTGGAAGGCCGGCGGCGGCGGCGGCGGCGGGGCTCTGGAGCTGGGCCAAAGCTCGCCCGCGCAAAGCCTGTCCCCGTCCCCGTCCTTCGACTCGTACGCCTCTTCGCCTTATCCCCTGCTGGTGGACGTACCCTGCGGCGCCGGCGGCGGGAACGAGGGCGGGAGCAGCCTGAGGGGATACCCGCTAGGGGACTTTCCCTCCGTCTATCTTTCGCGGCCCGGGCAGGACCAAGGTCAGAAGGGGCCCAAAGGGCGGATGTCGGTGCAGCGCCGGCGAAAGGCCAGCGAAAGGGAGAAGCTGCGGATGAGGACGCTGGCGGAAGCCTTGCACACGCTGCGCAATTACCTCCCGCCCATGTACACCCAGCGGGGCCAGCCGCTCACCAAGATACAGACGCTGAAATGCACGATCAAGTACATCGGCGAACTCACGGATTTGCTGAACCCCGTCAAGCAAGGACAAATGCCTTGAAGGCTTTGGGGAGCTTTGTCCTCTCTGGAAGGCAACCCGTCTGTCAGATTCCACCCCTCCAAACACACCGCCACGCTCCCCTTGACAGGCTTCGGGTCTTTTTTTTTTTTTTAAAGTGACATTTTTACGAACAAACGTGGTCAAACCCCTTTCCAGCGGAGGACACAGCCGTGCGGCTTTGTTGGGGAACCGTACAGAAGTGGTTTTGCCCGTTGCTTTGTTCTGGGATGTGTCTTTTTCATTGACTTTTTGATCTGCAGCCCTGGGATTTCCTCATGGTCTCCCATCCAGGTGCTAGTCCTACTTAGCTTCCCAGATGGGTCAGCTATGACCAGTTGCCCAGAGTTTGACAATTTATTGTTCAAAAGACAATTGTTCAAAAGACAATTTGAGTCAATCCGTTATTCTAAGGTGTAGCTAAATGACAAGGGTTGGTGGTATTTTGGGACGCTGCACGAAAGGCTCCCGTTGGACAGGCATTGAATCAAACATAGGTGCTGATGAGACTTCCTTTTTAAAGAACTGCAATTAATGTTAATGTGCCAAATTTCATTTAATTGGGTATGCCTTGGAATGGCAACCAATGGATTTCTTAGAAGAAAAATACTTCTCAAATCCCTACATATTTTTTGGTTATGTCTATTGTTTGATAGGCACTTTATATTGGCAGGAAGAATATGTTTATGGTTAACATACATTATGGTATTTTTCAGTAATTTCAATGAGAAAAGTCCTAAAATGTATAAAAAGGTGATTCTGATTGGAACTATTTGTGTTACGAGCCTGGCGTAATTGAGTTGAGTTTACATAGATGTAAATTGCATTTTTGATCAAATAATAATCACTGTTTTTTAGTATGGGACATCATCAGTCTGGCCCAAAATAGTTGTCTTCATAACATGGAGGTCAGTTTTAATGCAGATGCATTTACTGTTTTTGTAAATATAGAACTATTTTTAAATTGATAATTGGGTGTTGTTCAATCTCTCAATTATCAAAGCCAGGAGAAAGTAAGTTGTGGGTGGGGTGGTTTTTTAAATGTTTGTTAATAAATATAAATAACCCATATAAGGGACATACTTTCAGCGTCCTAAATTGAATACAGTCCAGCTAGGATTAATCCCAATGAAAGCAATGAATTTAATCATGCCTGGAAAAAATTTCATTGACTTCAGTGGAAATTATCTTCAACTATTTATTTTTTCCCCCTACACATTTCTCTATAAACCTTAGTGTTTGCCCAATAGCTGGTTATAACACCCCAGATGTTTCTTATCCATGACAGAAGTCATATAAATTCATCTGAAATGCTTCTGTAGGGGAAACTGAAATCCAAATCAAAATATGTGATTTCAGCTCATGGGCAGACAAATTGTGGCTCCTTATGCAAGGCTATATACGCCATGCACAGCTGAAACCTCATGGGCACTGACACATTGATTGCACACCGGTCTTAGATGAAAACACCCTTTGAACAGGAGCATTATCAAATCTGAAGCAGCCCATCTTGGTAATTTGATTGCTGCTTTATTAGTTGTAAGGCATGTATTCAGTATATTTTCTGTGTGCTTGAGGATATGTTAGACTGCAAGTGTATGTCTACATGCTCAATGTTCAATCTGACCATTGTTGAGTGAGCAGGGCTCCCTTGATAGACAGTATCTGTCCAGCTGATCTGGCAGCAGCTCATTGCCTAAGGAATTCATCGCACACATCTTACTTTGAAAAAAATAACAAACTTTCAGCATGATTCAAATAAGCTATTTTCCCCTTAGCCATCTGGGGTAGAGTGGAGTAGATATCAGGAGATGCTGAGATCTGTGGTACTGCATTTAAAAAATAGTGTATCTAACTCCGGTCTTTTGGTTCCCCTCTGAATGTGATTGTTATTTTTCCAGAGAACATGCTGGCAAGTTTTCTACAGTATTACCAATGAAGGAGAGGAAAGTAGATTTGCATACTCACAAATCATGTTTTATTCATGTATATTTCAAAAGCATCTCTGGGCTTTGGGGACGAGCATAATCAGCTGGAGAGAATAAAAGAAAGAACAGAAAGGTTTTGTCTTCTTAAATAAAACATCGTATAATCTCTTAGTCTTGATAAATGATTTCAAGTGATAGCAAAGCTCTGCCATGGCCTAAAACCCATCATTACAATGCAGAAATTCTCCCTAGCCTAACAGCTTTCATTTCCAAAATCATGCCCTTAGCAAAGGCTATTCTCTTTTTGGAAAAGCCGTGTGTTGTTCCATCGCATGGAGGGAGAGTGCATTTCTCTGCTTTAGGAGTGGAGTGACAGTCTTAATTCAACAGAACATTCAGGAAATCAGTGTCAGAGGCTACATACTGCACATCCCAAGGTAAAAAGAAAAAAGAAAATGTACATTATCAATTTTGATTGAAAATAGATTGCATATGACCTCCCCTACTCTCCTTCCACCCTCTCATACCAACCAAAACAGAGGAGAAAGAAGAACTGGTGTGCTGCTGCAATGCAGATGGAAACTGAAAAATAAAAGAAAGCAAGTTCACCTTTTCCTTTTCCTGGAACAGAGACACAGTAGCCCCACATTATACAGTCCATGATGTGAGATGAAAAAAGAATGATTAGAAATAATGGGACAGAGGGATAGGTTTTCCAGTGTCTGATTTACACTATTGGCACATCCAATTGCCTGATCAACAGTTTGGGTTATTTCACTTTCCTTTTACTTTTTTTTAATATAGGTATAATGGGCATATTTATGTGTTTTCTCCTTTTATATGTTAATTACAAACATCTTTACTTAAAAAAAATGGGTTTAAAGAAAGGGAGCTAGTCATTCTTTCCCACTCTGACTTTTTCATTACATATGGGATTTTTCCTCAGAATATTAGTAAGTATAGGCTATTATGATGTACCAAGAAATAAACTGGAAGGATGCTTGTCTAAGGCACACACAACATTTTTTTGACTATAACTAAGGAATTGTTCTCTCCAAAGAACCCAATTCTGCTTTTGAGGGGGGTGTTGTGGGTCATGCAGAGGAGTGAAGGGCTAAGCATGGGGAGCTACAGGAGATACGCACGCACACACACACACACACACACACAAAGATGCTGCAGTCCTAGAAAGAGTACAAAGAACAAAGATAATGAAAGGCTTGAGGCTAAAACATAGGATGAATGGTTAAGGGAACTACCGGTAGGTATGTTTAGAGTCAGACTAATGAAGAGAAGGCTCAAGGGAGACATGGCAGCAGCCTTCCAATACTTGAAGGACTGTCACAGGGAAGAGGGAGTTGATTTATTCGCAGTCCTGATGAGTGGAAACTCATCCGGAGAGATTGAACCGGGAAATAAGGAGGAATTTCCTGACAGCAAGAATGATTAGTCAATAGAATAGCTTGCCTCACCAACTTATGGGTGCTCCATCATTGGAGGTTTACAAGAAAAGATTGGACAACCATTTTGTCCGGGATAGTATAAGGAGTCCTACTTTGGGCAGGGGGTTGGACTAGAAGACCTCTAAGTTCCCTTCCAGTCCTATAGTACTAAGTATTTGGAATAATGTTGGATTTGGCACAGATTTCAGCAAAGGTTGCAGGACGGGGGGAAAAGTAATATTGATTTATTTATAACTTATTCTAGCTTGTATTTTATAAAAAAAAAGCAATTCCGTAGGGAAGAATACAATAATAAAACAATGCAAATGTCAAGAATTAAAACAATGCACACACCTAAACTACAATACTTTATGTCAAATTACAAATAATAATAATAAACAGGACAGGTTAATAATGACCAAACTACACTGTAGCATATTGAGTATGAGTTCCAGGCAACAAAAGAAAACAAATAGGTACAAGGATCTCAAAACAGCCCATGGAGGATGGGAAGTGGGCAGTGGATGGGCAACCTATAGAAACTGTCTTTTGGGTGGAAGGTATGGAAGGAGAAAAGAATTGTCCAGGAGGAGGAGAAGGAAGGGGTGGAGCATGAGGAGAAAGAGGAGGAGAAGAAAATGAAGAGGAGAAGGAAGAAGAGGAAGAGAAGGAGAAAGATGAAAAGAAAAGAGGAGGAGGAAGGAGGAGGAGAAAGAATCCAAGCTGCAAATTTGTTAAAGGTTCTGCTTGTTAAACTAAACTAACTTTGAGACTCAGATGGCACTACAGTGGCTATACAGCTACAAAAAGGCTGCTAAAAGGCAGCAAGTGAGTATCAAAATATTACAAAATATCCCAAATCTGCAAAGTTGGGAAGGGGGGAATGAAGAAGGAACAGAAAAAAAAACCTTCACGATAACTTGCTTGATTTATTAAACATTTCAAGGAGGATGAAGCATGTTTCATGTTGCTAGGTGGGAGAGGAGGAGTGACAATTGACAAAACAGTGGATTTGGTCCCCCTGCTTAGCCCTTTGCTCCTCTGCATGAACCACAACACACACACCCCTCAAAGGCAGATTATTTTCTTTCTAAAAGCTTAAATAAGAAAAAGTAATCAGAGAGAAGGCTTGCCATCAGTTTGAACCCCATCTTTTCACTCCCTTCTCTGGTGCTTTCCAGACATGTTTTTGGGCTGGCTGGGGAAGACGGGATGTATAGTCCAACACATCTGGAAGGCCACAGGCCGGGCAAAGTGAAATGATCTGAATTTCTAACCCTGTACTATACTGTACTAAAATGAACAATTGTCCCTTTAAAAACACTTTAAAAAAAACCCAGAAATGGCACCTCTTCCCCCTTCCCTCAACCACAGAAAGTTGAAATGGGGAAAGGAAGCCACTGATACCTTTGGCTGAAATTAGCGAAGGTCCCTCTGGAGGGAGCCCCATATCCCTCCCAATTGGGAAAGGCAGCTTAAAATGATACTTTAGGGATCTGTCTGTAAAGAAGAGGTAGGATATGGGATGAAGAGATAATTGTTCGTAATCATTGAGGGAATGAAAAATCACTAAACTTGTTTATACTTGTGATGAAAGTTGGAAATAACTTCTTTATATATTTCTTTTACTTTATTCTTTCTTTTTTTCTATTCTTTCCCTCTCATTTTTCCTTGCACCTTACATTTAAAGTCAAATTTTCAAAGATGGTTTTAATTTAAGATTGTCTGAAAATAATGTTTCCTTTTACAAAATGCTATTTTTGTACACAACTGCTTTTCAGTTATACAGCTAGGACCTTACACTTCTTTTATTTTAAATTCCTAAGGGCTATGTTACATTTGTGTTCTTAATGTAGTATTAAGGTATTAAAGTAGAAACAGATCCATAAACCTGCATCATAGCACATTAATTAAAGTTACAATACTGATCTTTCCCACAGGTTTGATTTCTTTCCTTGTTGAGAACAGTTACAAACAGCAGCATCTCGGCATCTCCAGATACTGTTCCTAATGATGGGTTATATGAGCATTTATACAACATATCCAAGACCTGGAAGTGCATTTAAACAACATATCCAAGACCCAGAAGTCCAAAAGGTCCAGCATGCTCTATCTAAGAATGTCTTTCTTACCAGTCAAACCCCTTTTTACAAACCAGAAAGATACTTAACACACTGTTTCCAAATTCCAAAGAACACCAGCTTTAGCTTTTGTATTTAGAGGGCCAATACTAAAAAGTCCCCTATAAGCTAAGTTTGTGCCCTCTGGACAAGGGGCTGTTTAAACTGCATCTCATGTCCTTTTAAACTGTACCCTCCCAAGGATCTCTATAAGGACTTAAGTACTATTATCTTCTTACCTGGAAAAACATCAGGAAAATTCTAATCTTTTTTTTATGTACAGTTGTTGTTATCAGTTATCAGTGTGATTCAGTCTCCTTAAATTTTGAAGCTAAATTTTGTTATACTGCCTGTAAAATTAGGCACTTTATTATTCACTGATAAACTTACCATCAGTTGTAACACTTTATCTTGCTTTGTTTTTACTTTATTTTTTTTAATGTTTTTTTACAATTCTGGTCAGTGGCCATAACTGAAATATTCCTCCATTCATTAACAGATAGAAGCTGATATAGATGTCACAGTGGCAACTGTAGATATAAACACCTAACGTTAACTTACAATAGAGAGCCTTTTTGGAAGAAAGTAGAATATGACTCTCAGCAATAAATTATATGAAAACCAATTTGGTATAATGGCAAAGGCACCAGGCTAGAAACCAGGAGACTGTGAGTTCGAGTTCTACCTTAGTCATGAAACCAGCTGGGTGACCTCAGGCCAGTCACTTTGTCTCAGCCCTTGGAAGAAGGCAAACCATTTCTGAAAATTTTGGCAAGAAAATTACAGGGGCTAGTCCAATTATCAAGAATGATTGGAAGAAGGCCTGGATCTTTCTCGGCACTTGGCGCGCGCGTCGGGTTTGGCCTTCACGGAGCGGCTGCCATGGCTAAGTACGTGGAGCTGTACACAAAAGCAAAGATGCCCATTTTGGGATTGGGCACGTGGAAGTCTCCACCAGGAAAAGTCAAAGATGCTGTGAAGAAGGCCATTGATGTAGGCTATCGCCATATAGACTGTGCCTACGTGTACGAGAACGAAGAAGAAGTTGGCAACGGTATTCAGGATGCAATCCAGGCTGGGACTGTAAGGCGTGAGGATCTTTTTATTGTCAGCAAGCTTTGGTGCACGTTCCATGAGAAGACTTTGGTCAAGAATGCCTGTCAGGCGACTCTGAAGGCCTTGAAATTGAACTACCTTGACCTCTACCTTATCCACTGGCCTCTAGGATGTAAGGCAGGAGATGATCTGTTTCCTGTGGATGATAAAGGCATGATGATATCCAGTAACACAAATATTTTAGACACATGGGAGGCAATGGAGGAACTAGTAGATGTTGGATTGGTGAAGACAATTGGTGTTTCCAACTTCAACCATGAACAGATTGAGAGAATCTTGAAGAAGCCCAAATTGAAATACAAACCTGCAAATAACCAGGTTGAATGCCACCCATATCTTACTCAGGAAAAGCTGATTGAGTACTGTCAGTCCAAAGGGATCTCCGTCACAGCCTACAGTCCCCTTGGCTCTCCTGATAGGCCCTGGGCCAAGCCTGAAGATCCTTCACTCCTGGATCATCCAAAAATTAAAGAGATTGCAGCTAAGCACAATAAAACAGCAGCTCAGGTTCTGATCCGGTTTCATATCCAAAGAAATACAATTGTGATTCCCAAGTCCATCACTCCATCACGGATTGAAGAAAACTTCAAGGTATTTGACTTTGAGTTGTCTAAGCAGGAGATGGAAACCATCCTCAGTTTCAACAGGAACTGGAGAGCTTGTGCAATGACCTCGTGTATCAATCACAAGGACTATCCTTTCAGCATTGAATACTAAAAGTCCTGCAAAACACGGGAGTACACAGTGGACTGTTGGCATTGATTATGTTGGCATTTCTTTTTTGGATCAGTCTCTTCATGCAATCATAAACTTTTTTCTGCCTAAATTGAATATGATGTGATTATTTTTATGAACATACATTTCTCTGGCGAGATCATAAGTGGCTGGAGCTTTAGAAAAATGAGCCGTAGTTTAATTTGTCTTATATTTCTCATCAAATCATTTCAGATTAATGTCTCCTATTTGAAAAAGCAGAATATCTTTTTAACATTTGGGGGAAAAAAGTTTAATGATTTGTGTGTATGCTTGCATTACACTTAACTCTTTGGCTACATACTTGGGGCATTAAAGCTTTGGTAGAGTTGTATGTTTTCGTAGTTACTCTGTGGAATTCTCATTCAAGAATTTGGAGTGTGTTTTGTGTTTAATAAAACTGTTTGGTTACTCTAAAAAAAAAGAATGATTGGAAGAATGATTTGATATGCATCCATGTGCACGGACGCACGCGCACGCGTGCGTGTGCACACACACACACACACTGCAGTTATCAGGAGCTCTGCTGGTTGCAAAATTTCTCTGTACTAAAGTTGGCTGAGAAACCATCTGTAACAGTGTAATGACCAATTGTATGACAATGAAAATAATGATGCCAGCTGGGGTTTTTACAAGTGTCTGCTTAATTGTAAGGAGCAAGCTTAAGAACTCTTATCACCCAAAATATCCTCTCATTTTCTCTGAATTAGTTTACAATCTCCTCTAATGAGACTCAATGAAATATCACATGGAGGCTTCCTAGTCAATGATGATTAGACAAAAGCAATGAGATTATTTTCTTCATACTTCCCCCCACTCACCCTTAAATTGTAGGTTTGTTCACTGACACACACTGTGGGGGTGGACGGTGCTGGTGCTTCATGGTTCTGTTTTCAGAATATCCCCCACGTATAGATTATTTTATACAGATTTCAGTCTTCAATGAGGTGCAAGAAAGAGAATTTTATAGCACTTAGGCCAATATTTCCAGCAATGAAATACTGCAGGTTAAAAAAAAATGAAGACATGTTAATTTATAATGGTTCCTTTTGAATGAAAAGATAGTGATGTTCTTGCAAATAGTTTCCTTCTCCAGCTTGATATCCAATAAATATTCTGGCTGGAAGATGTTGCTAATTGTAGTCCAGCATATCTGGAAGGTATCAGTGAAATGACTGATAAAGTTTAAAAAATGGGCCCACTGTTAATCTGTCCCACCCCCCCAAACCTGAGTGTAACAAGGTCTCTATATATGTTTATTAATGATGTATGATGACTTATTACATCACTGGATTCTGTTGCAAAATTTACAAATAACAATGTAATAATATAAATTTTAAAACTTAGCACAGAGTTCTAAATCCTCTCATTTCTCGAAACTGTTTTTGTTAATTAATTTCTAAAGTTACAGTGATTCTAGGCAGCAAACAGATTAAAAGCAAAACCCATTAAGTTGAAACAATTACAAAATTGAAAGTTGAAGAACAAAAAATAAATCAGAAAAAAGAAGACTCTTTCAGTTAAGGTTAAGGGCAGCATATGTGTTGCTGGTTCCCCCCCCCATTTGTTTGAATATCTGAAAGAACAAAAACTCAATTATCAGCTAATTTTACTTAAATGAACTATACTTTTATAAATTATAGGCATATCATCAGCAATTTTGGAAGTCACTCAATTTTAAAATGAAAGGCAAAGCATACTGTAATTATAAATGTATACAAACACCCGGGAATTAAATATGGATTTTGTAGCAAAACTGCTGAGCCCATGGAGTGGAGGGCTGGAGATCTCAAAGCACCGAGGAAATTCTCTAGAATTTCAATCCCTGGCTTCATCTCCTGCTTTGCAGTAGCAGCTTGATAGTTCCCACTACCTCTTCTAAAGGCCTAGTACAGAGGTAGGCAACCTTGGCTCTTTTATGACCTGTGGACTTCAACTCCCATGCGGGCTCAGGAATTCTGGGAGTTGAAGTCCACGAGTCATAAAAGAGCCAAGGTTACCTACCCCTGGCCTAGTAGTTCAACAGCATCCTCTCCCTATCCCCAAAATGTGAGAAGTAGGACTCCATTATATTGTTCTTTATGACAGCAGAACATCCAGATTCAGTCAGTTTTGACCCATACAATTATTAACCTTGTGAACTCTCAAACTTCCTCCTTCCGCTATGCATTCAAGATGGACTCTGATAATTAATATGTATATGTATTTCTATGTAAGGGTGTAGGTATATACATATATTGTATACAGCATGTTTATATGTGTGTTATGTATGTGTACTCTTTTGAGAGCAAGCAACAGAATTTCATTTTTAATGTGTGCCAGTGTTACCACTGTAAAAAATGACAATAAAGTTTATCTTATCCTAATCTCATCTTATCTCACCTTACCTTACCTTATCTTTGTAGAAGTTGAAATAATTTTTATATTGCATTCTCTGGCTGTGTGGCTTATAAGCAGTGATTAAAGATTTCAGTCCATTTCCCTCTCTTTGAAACCTAAACCAATCAATACCAGGACTAAACAAGACCAAACCTTGTTTTCAAAAGACGAAGATAAAAAGTCTGCAGTCTGAAAGAGGAGATGTTTATTGGCAACACTGCAGTTCTTCTGACTGGCAAGATAACTATATTCATAACAGGTTTATGAGTAAATTAACATTGTACAATCAATATTAATTGATATTTATGTTATACAGTGTTAACAGTGTTAATTGGTTATAATATTAAAATATTACTTGACAAAAGATGGACATAAAAAGTGATATGATAGTGGTTCTATAGTTAATCTTGGATGATCTCCTATACAGTGGAGACATGGGCTACCAAAAGATTTTGGTCCCAACTAAAATATTGTACAGTACTTAATGACTGAACAAAATATAAGTAAGTGCTGAAGTCAATGCTTTGAATATCAACACTCTCTGGATAAAATGAATATCAACGTTTTATCTGGATAGATAACATAATAAAATGTTATACTGATAATACCTGAGTTTTAAGTTTCTTGAACACCCTTAGTAAATGCTACCATTTGTATAGTATTATTCCTATCATTTGGATTCCTTCATATCCAAGTTTAATTCCAGAATGACAACAAAATGCAACAATGCTTCAGGCTACACATTAAGTCAAGGATCAACTATATGCCACTTCCAGGCACTGCTATGCATATAACACTGATGTGCACCAAGTTCCTGGTCCCATCTAAACATTCCTTTAATAAAAATAACTACATAAACAAGAAGCTAGTACATGGCAAAGCAAAATACAGTCCATTAGCATCTTATTTTCAAAAATGTTTTTGAACTCATGGATAGCAGGTTAAATTTTTGGAGGGCTAATTCACCTACTAGTACTTTGTGTCAGTAGCCAAGGATGGCAGTCATTTTATTAACAGATAATTGTTACAGGGCAACCATTTTACAAGTGTGCCCACTAAATGCACTCAACATTTTGAATGTGCTCCTATCCCTAAAAGATTGCTTACTATCAAGCAAGAGACCTCCTATGGGAGACTCAAATGGGCATTAAGTGTGTGGTACAGTGCTTGAATTTATTTATTTGTATCCTGCCTCTATTAGTTTTTTTAAAAAAATAACACAAGCAGCAAACATATCCAACACACTTTCCTGAGAGAGGGAGGGAGGGAGGGAGGGAGGGAGAGAGAGAGAGAGAGAGAGAGAGAGAGAGAGAGAGAGAGAGAGAGAGAGAGAGAGAGAGAGAGAGAGAGATGGCTACAACAGCACTTGAACTCACAGTCTCCTGCTTTTTGGCCTGGTGTCTTAACGACTAGACTAAACTGGCTAGTGGACTGACATTGAGAAGACAAAAACTGAATGCCTTTATTTGGTGACTTTGGACCAGTCATTCTCTCCCTCAGCCCAATCCATCTTCACAAGTTGTTGTGAAGAAAGTGAAGAAAAATTGGAGAACAGAATGCTACATATAATGCTTTTAGCTTCTAAAGGAAAAGCAGGCTTGATAGTGAATCAATATTCAGTGATGGAACTGCATCTCCCAAAAGATATGTGTGAAACTAAATAGCATGTCAAGTTTGAAAGATTCTAGATAGTATATGGAAAATACAGCTAAAATTGACCAGAAAATCTTTTCAATTTTTCATACTCTTGTTTTTGAACAGTTCAGGAAAAAGTTATTCTTCACAGTGAGGATCTTTTCTGAACTCTTACCACAACCCAGCATCCAATTCTTGAACTGTGCAGCGCCTATTATAGTAAAGTTACAAAATACACTTAGAGGCTTATAGTTATATGAAGAAAATTCTTTCCTGCAACCCTGAAATGTAGCATGTTTCTAAAAGAATGCTATCTATGCTACATGAGAGAAATCCATGAGTTTTCATTCATAATTGCTTTACTCAATGATAGCAATAGACCATAATTGGTCTCTCAACTAAGGGTACAGCACTTAAAGCTCATTGTGTATTCCAGATTGATGCTGAACACTGCCACAATAGTCCCAGACTGCTCTTAATAACAGTTGTGAGATGACATGAATCCCTCTTTGCAATTCGGCAGAAGACTTTTTAGAACTTATTATGACAGGGATATCTTTGGCGGGCAGCAGGGTGGGGGGGAATTGGGGGAAAGAATGAGAGATAGCAACCAGATTGATTTTCTTCTTGAATCCTTTCTATACTTTAAGGCTATTCCCTTCAGCATCATCCTTCATTCTCCCTTCCGTCCCATGCTACAGCATGCCGAGGTTCATTGAACCATCTTTCATCAGGGCACAATTATGACTGAAACAGAAGTAAATCTAGCAGGTGCTGGAGGGGGTTAATCTCAGGGTATCTCCCGGGGTGTTTTGTTTTGTGGCAAACACAGGGACTGAGTGGCAAACATGAGAAGAGCTCTGCTGGGATTGGATCAAAGGCCATAGGGTCCCGCATTCAACCTGTGCACTCAACCAGGTGTCTCTGGGAAGATCCTAAATAAGGTATCCTCTTCTACAGCACTTATTTTTCAGCATTCTGGGCATCCGAGTCCTTTGGAGAGGAGCGGCATAAAAAAATTAATTAAAATAAATAAATAATCAATCAATTAATTAATTAATTAATTCCAGGCCTGAAAGTAATGTAGAACACTTGTGAATGTTGTAGTAATCATAGGTTTCATGGCATATGGTGGTTCAGTAGTTAGAATGAAGTATCTGCCCGCTTGTCAGCAGTTCGATCCTGACTGGCTCAAGATTGACTCAGTCTTCCATCCTTCCGAGGTCAGTAAAATGAGGACTCAAATTGTTGGGGGCAGTAGGCTGACTCTGTAAACTATTTAGAGAGGGCTGCAAAGCACTGTGAAGCGGGATATAAGTCTAAGTGCTATTGCTATGCACAGTATCTGGTTCTTGAGAGCTTGCATGATGCAGTGGTTGAGATCTTGGACTATCATAGGATTGGGAGATGCTGATTCAAATTAATCCTCTGCAACTCAGTTGATTACTCGGACCAATCACTCTCTTTGCCCAATCTCCCTTACAGAAATGTTGTTGTTGTTGTAAGGATATACTGAAGAAGAGTCCCATATAAGTTTCTTTAATTTCTAGGAGAAAGGTGGAACAAAAATAAGTTCTCTTTAAAGCTGTTGACCAAGCTGTTTAACCATTCCAGCGGGCGACTATCACTATAGCTTGAGGTCTTGAATTCAGTCACAATATATCCTGCACATTATTTGTCACACTCTTATGAGATAGGCAGCCATATACCGGTAAATACTAGATAGATAGATAGATAGATAGATAGATAGATAGATAGATAGATAGATAGATAGATAGATAGATAGATAGATAGATAGATAGATAGATAGATAGATAGAATAAAAACAAAATATCTGTTGGCAATTTCTTCTCTGTGTTGGTTTGCTATTTTGCTCTAAAAGTTCCTCTGTTTATGATATTATTTAAGAGTATAAAGATAAACTGTTAGTATTCCTTATTGTTCCTTCCCCTCTCCAAATTTCTAGAATATTGGTAAAAGAGTGACACATCAAGCCTTGGAACATGGGACCAGGAACATAAGGCTTCAGCTATAACCACCACAGTGCAAAGTATTATACCATGTTGCTGGGAATTAATTATGTAATACTAAATGCAGTTGCAGTTTAGTTTTAATTAAAGAACATAAGACTGCCAATTTTTAAGAGAGCCATTCTTTTACTTATATGCTTTTTTCCTGAGTGAGTCTTACTGTTCAGAATGTTTCAGTGGTAAATGTGATTTATTTTAGTGTAACTTTCAGTATGTGTTTATTTTTGTACTGAGTTTGTTTGTTGTTGTGATTATGTTTTATTTTACAATTGGCCTTGGAATATATGTTTTCTCCCCTTTGCATAATACTGCTTATCTTAAAAGGGAATAACGTGACTCATATGGATGTATATAGGTATGGAGAAATATTTGTAAATAATAATGTTGCTTGAGGCAAAGAGCAAGACGCTTTCCTCGATGCCATATTTGGTGGCATCAAACCAGATTGGCTACTGAATCTCAATTTCATTCTGGCAATGGAACAGAATCCTCCATAATTCTTGAGGGCATCAGACTGGCTAGGATGGTTCATCTCTCTTCTGTTGTACAAAGCAGTACATGTTCTCTCAAATTTAAAAAAATGGTTCTGATAAGAAAGGATTAATTAGTTCATGCATACCTATATACATATATTTGTGTGGTTGTGTGTATATACAGATTGCATATCCATCTTCTCACCAAAGTCTCAAAGTCAAGAAATCACACATAAGGTTCATCTTGTATGCACAAAAGAGTAACATGGCCCATTCTAAACATTTTTAGTGTATAAATTATTTATATTCCCAATGTAGGCATGTACCTCAACTGTATGTAAGTACACACAGTTAATTACCCACAGTTGCAACCTCTTTAGACAGAATGAGGGCATCAAAATAAGGCTGTATCTCTGCACATTTCATTTTAATTATTACAGAGCATTAAAGCTTTTGTGGTTTGGCCCTATTTTTGTTGCCAGCCTCCTGCTTCTAGGATTGCATGAATGTTGTTTTGCAGCCTCATACCTTTCTCCGTAATGCTATAACTTATTGTTAGTGTCTTTCTAACTAAGTATAAAATAAATATGTTTGATTTTATTGGAGGTTAATATATGGATTAAAATCCCCTTTGTGTTTCAGATGCATTAAACCACAATTCCTGTTACTCCGGAATGAGGGTGATAGCAATTTAAATCTAAGTAGACAACCTGGGATTACTGCGGTTATTCTTTTCACATATAATATAGCTGGCGCCATGATTCTCAGAACTGCCCAGTGATAGCATCTAGATACATCTGCAAAACACTAGATAGGGAAAATCTGGCTCAGTGTGACATTTGATAGAAAGTCCAAAATAGGCAAATGATTCTTGGTGTTCCTTGAATGTCAAGATGCGGCTGTGGTGACTGCATCTGCTCTATGGGACAACCTCCCTTCAGTGGCCAGTAGTTGAGAATATTCTGAAAACTGGTGAATAAATGCTCAGGGAGCTTTCAGAGAATAATGGAGTAGATGCTTTTTTGGTTTTGGTAAGTTCAGTTTCTATTGCCTTTTATAAGGTTTTTTTTTTAAATTCTATTTTTGATTTATTACATTTTCTGATGTAATAGTCAGGCTTCTACTGTGTCATTATGGCATACAAAAACATGTAAATAAAGATTATTTCCAAATGAGCAATTCCTTTGATGGATGGGATCTCCACCATTGCTCTATAGTCATTAGTTTGGGACGCTAAATTGTGACTGTGGCTGGTTCGTATAAAATACTAAATCATGGTATGTTTCATATATATCTTTGTTGAAGATATCTCAGTTGTCTGACTCTCATAGGCTACAAAGCCATAACTCAGAATTTACTACCACAACAGCTTGGTTTGCACATGAGCCATTAATGTGGTTTGTTTGGTTTTGGCTGAATGTACTATGTGAATCAAGTGTTGTTTGTAAATCATGATTTATGGCTCAGGGTCTTCTATGACCCCAGCCAGTTGAAGTTTAGTCCATAAACCTTAGTTAAAGAAATTGGATCAATCCATCCAGAGAGAATTTATTTCAGTACAGAATGAAACTACAAAGTGTATCATCTATATCCTTAGGATCTTTTTAAACAGGAAATAAAGGAGAAATAAATTGACTCAGATGTCTAGGATGCTGGATTTTTTTCCCCTACTGTGATCCAAATAACCCTGTATGTGCTTCTAATTGCAAGCTATTATAACATTATCCAAATTGCCTTCTACAACTACACATTTGAGCAAACTATTAATTCATCTCAAAACAGATGTTTCAGATTTGAATAGTATCAGTTCAAAACATTTTTATTAAGACTTATAAAGGCATTATATTGATAACACCCATGATAAACAACGACAAAAAAAAGGAAGAACCTGGAAGAATTTTTTTAAAAAATTGGAAAGAGATAGGAACAGAATTGAAAATGAAAGCCATGCCATCTGATTTGACTTTGGGTGGGTCTGTCAGTTCAACTCACCTCATAGTGTTGTTCTTTCGGGGAAAACAGAAGGAGGAAAGAGGATTGGATATCTTTGCTGCCTTGTTTATAAAAATAATGAAGGCTGGATATAAGTAAAAATACGTATAAAAATAAAAAAACACTGAAGCACAGATAGTCCTCGACTTATAACCATTTGTCTGGCGACTGTTTGGCACTGAAAAAAGTGACCTATGACCAATTTTCACACTTATGACTGTTACAGCATCCCCGTGCTCACATCAGAAGTAGAATGCTTCACAACTGCCTCATATTTAGGACCGTGGCAGTGTCATGTGATCATCCTTTGCAACTTTTCTGACAAGCAAAGGAAATGGGAAAGCCAGATTCACTTAACAACCATGCTGCTAATTTAACAAATGCAATTATTCACTTAACTGTGGCATGAAAGGTTGTAGAATGGGGCAAAATTCACTTAACAACTATCTTGCTTAGCAACAGAAAATTTTGGGCTCAATTGTGGTCGTAAGTCAAGGACTACCTGTATAAATTTGGATCTATTTACCACAGTTAGGGTCTGCAATAGCCAAATGACTACTAAATAATAATAATAATAAAAAGAGCTACTGGGAACTCTAACTCCGCTGGTTGTCCAGATATATGGATCTGCCATAGCTACTCCTAGGAGTCAAAGTTTTGTTTCATCGTTATCTTTTTTTCAGTGTTGTCCCTCCTTGCAAGCTGATGCTTGGTTTTTCATTTCATAAATCCATACACACAGCAGATACTACAAAGTAGCTTCTAACCCTCCAGCCTATATCATGACCCTGAACAGGGGAAACACATAGTAGTCTAACTTCTGCATCTCTATCCAAGGAAATAAACGATATAGTACAACAGAGTGACTTTGTGTGGATCACTCTCAGCCTCTTTCTCCTAGATAAGAAGAAAATAAGGGGAAACAGAAACTTCCGTTATTTATAAGAGACTAGCAAATCCACTAAGTAATCTAGGATCCAAACACTTCAGCTTCTCCCTACTCCGCACTACTTTTGTAGAATATAGAAAAATGAATCCCAGATTTTCATCTTCTTAAACTTGGGAGTGTTCTAACCTGCAGACTTCAGTCCCAATCTTGCTGTTGTGAACCCGGAGCACCGCACAACCACCATAAAAATTGCAATAGTCAGAATAGTCTTTCTGAAGCCTGTTGGATCTAAAGCAGCAGCCTTCAACCTTTTGGGCGCCAGGAACCGCTTCCGCGGACCGGTACCGGGGGGGGGGGGTTTTCCGCGCGCTGCCTGCATCCCGCGCGTGCGCGGATGGGGCTTCACTTGTTTGCACGGCCCATTCCGCGAGCCGAGGGTTGGGGGGAGGGGGGGACACCTGCTCTAAAGCAAAAGAGAAATGAGCTCCGCTGGGCAATGTACTTCGGTGTTGGCTGTACAAAGCAGCTCTCCTGACCTCATGCCCTCCAGAACTGTTGGGTTAAGTTTCCAATTCCACAGCATAGGGATAATGAGGTGGACAAGTTGAAACACAACGGAGGGAGGCTGCCAAGTTAAGAAACAGTGCAACAGATTTCAGGCAGTGTCGGAAAAGCTGATTGGCAACTATTGTACAATCTGATTCGTTTGGCAACCTGCACATTTTAAAGTAATATTAATATTTTTAATCTGATGGTTAAAAACAAATACTGAGGCATAAGTCCACATATTCCTATTCTTCAAACAAAACTAAGCACAGTACCTTAAAGCATTTTTCTACAGGTGCCATATGATGGGAAAGGCCACTGGGTCCCTCCCAATGTATCCTAACCCAAAGCCATTTACAAAGTTGGGCGCTGTTGCACCAGGTTGGAGAAAAGCCTTTCTCAGCCCTACTTGGCGGATGGTTGGGGAGGACTTTAACCCATTCTACACGCAACCCGATCTTCTTCCACTGAGCTACGGTGGGAGCTTCCAATGGGCATTCCCTAGCACAGCATTCGTTTTTGCCTCGTTCACAATCCTGCCTTTTATTGCATCTTTTACTTCACCTTCCCCGCTATTTGCATCTTTTATTTCATCTTTCCCGTTAGTTTATTTCCTTGAATATTGGAGTCGGGGGGGGGAGGGGGTAAGAACATAACACTAACAAGTTTCCATGCACCATTGTATATATATATAGCAGCCTTCCCACCAAAGTCCCACGCGCTGGACTTCAGCTCCCATCATTCCCGGTCCGCAAACTTGTTAGCCGCCCGCTCGCGGAGGAGCGCTCACCTCCCGCCGCGGCGTTGCAAACAACCGCCCGGGAAGGGACTTCTCACCTGAGCTCCTGGAGCTGCTCGGGTGCGCTTCCCGCAGGGACGACGTTGGGGAGGGGGGGTGGAGGACGCCACACGACGGCGGGAGGGAGGGAGGAGGCCCCGCGTTCCTCAAGCCCGGCCCTTTTCCCTGCCTCGCGCTCCTCCTCCCCCCCCCCACCGCCAGTGCTGCACCGGGACGTCTTTCAAAGCTTCTGGGCGCTCGTGTTTTTGTTTAGGCTAATCCGCTGCGGCGCCCACTGAGCCTCCTGCTCTCTGCTCGATCCCGTTGAGCTCTGCAGGTATTTGCAACCCTCTCTCCCCCCCAGCGTCGGCCGGAGAGGTGCGCGCTCGGTCTCCCCCCCCCCACCCCCCACCCTCCGCCCCCAGCCCTCCGTTCTCTCGCTGCTGGGCTTCCGCAAGCCCAACCCAGGCGATAGCGCCCAAGTTTCAGACCGCCGCTTCAATCGTCCCTCTCTCTCCCCCCCCCCTCGCTGCCACCCCCATCCCTTCTTTCCCATCGTCCCGGGGCAAAGGAAACTTCTATCTGTGCGCGGGCAGCTCGGCGCCCTTCTTCGCAGCTTCTGGTGCTTCCAAGTTTTCCCGGCAACCGGCGAGCGATAAGAGACCGGGGGTGTGTGTGTGATTTTCCTCGGCTGGGACGTCCTTCTTTTTAACCCTTGTCGTAAAACGGAATCTATATCGACGGAGGAGGAAAAGAAAGCGGCGTCCCGGTTGATACCGTACTCGCGAGAAACCGGGAGCCCTGCCGGGACAGAGCATCTACGACTGGGATCCCGAAAGCTCCGCTCGGACGGCCTGGGTTGGGTTGGGACTTTCGCCCCTTGCGTGGCAAGTGCGCGGTGGCTTACTAGAGAAGGCGCGGGCTGCAGGGGAGCGTACTCTAAACTCGCCGGTTCCCAAGGCTGAATTTTAGCTAAGTTATTCGTATTTTGAAGTAGGATGAAAAGGCGGCGCCGGAGGGGAGGAGTGTCAGTTTGAGATGGACAAGTGCCGTACAGGCACGGTAGAATGGCGATAAAGAAATTTTGTGTGTGTGTGTGCTTGTGCGCGCGCGTGTATGTGTAGGGGGAGGCAATCTAAGAAAATGTTTCTTTTACTTTGAACAGTGGTGCTCCTGTTCCTTGCAAGATATTTGCCTTCTGACTTGAAACCGCTCTAGCCAGGAACGTCTGTAATATTGGACTGTTCCTGCTTCTGACTGTGCTTTGTAGAGAGAAATGTTTAGGATTTCCAGCAAGAGTCTGGTGGTTCCATCTGCTATTGTAGCTCCTGAAAGGCTTATTATTTCCAAGAGAAGAAGTCACACTGCGGAGATCTATCGTGCTTTTCCAAAATATATGTTTAATACGTGTTTAGATTGATTTCCTTTAAAGCATTGTTTACAACTGCAAGCATGCACTGCTCCTTAGCCTGTTGGATGTAATAATACAGTATTGGAACCTTAGGATCAGAATATCCTTTTCAAATCAAGAATTGGTTTGCTTTTTAGAACATCTTACTTGAATTTTAAAAGTGTGTTTGGAAGCGTTTAATGTTTTTTATAGTTCTTCCCAGAAGATGGAAGGAAAGTTAATCAGCAATAAACATGCCAGTGGGCAAAGTCTCACGCAAAGAGAAGTATGGGAGCAAATTTCCAGAAGCAAAGGAGCAAAGCAGGCAGAAAATTCAGATGCATTAATTATGGACTATGGGATGAGCTTGCTGTACAATTTATATTTCTATCAGTGAGAAATTGCAGTATCTTGTTTCTGCAAATATTGACTCTTCTTCTGCCTCATTGTGCTGAATCTTAGTCCAGTTTCTCAGCAAAAGTGGAAAGTCATTAATTACAAGAGTACAGAAATATATTTCAATTCATTTCAGCAAGAGAAGGAACAAGGGGGATAAGAGCGGGATTGATGACTGCTGTGGATTTGTACCTGTGCCTCTGTGGTGGAATGGGGTGGCTTATGTTTTATTGCTGCAGATGCTTTATATGCCCATTTAAAAGCAGAATAATTAAACTGCAACTTATATGCTTTGTTGGTAGAACTCAAGTGCAGTAGAATTTGAGGGGATTTCTAAGGGCCATATGCCTTATTTACAGTAGTGGTATATTGTTGTGCCTTGTCAGTTCTTAAAAAGAGCAGTTGTGATATGCATGCATTCATGAGGAATCTGAAGCAATATTGTAGCCAAAAACATTGTCGAAGGGCATTTTATGGGAAAAGAACACAGGAGGGACAAATAAAGTTTGTTCTCATCACACTGTGGTCCCAGTTTGGTCTCTTGCCCATTCCTACACACTGGCTCCTTTTGGATAAGAAAGATCAAGCTGGACGCTCCCCCCCTTCCTTTACAGATGTTGAGTTATAATTTTGCCCAGCATCTGGGACTGGTTTCACTATTCAGTATGAGGCTAAAAGTTAAAGTCTGGGTCTTGTAGAAATTCCCAAATGGCCAGCAGTAGTTTTTGTGAGTTTTTAACATGCGCCTGAAGTTTTAGAATTTGTCAGGGAAAATTGACTTTGCAGGTAGCTGCATAAGATGCCTATTGCAGGCTGTCTTGCTGAACTTGCTTTGTGACCAGTGATGACAAGCTGAGAAATTTTTGCAAGCTCATCTGCAGAGTTATGCAACCTGCCAAACTCCGGACCAAGGATCCAGAAACGACCAAACTTTGGAACAAGACATTCCTTTTTACCTTTGTAAAAAATAAATGGAAATAGATTGTTTACATTTGGCTACAGAATGCATTTTTCGATGTAGAACCAGGATTCTATTCTACTTCCCCCCACCCCACCCCAGAACAAACTTAAGAGTCCTTTATTCACTACAAAGGAATTCAGTAATTCCAGTTGTATAGCTTTGGGTTTACTTCTAGAGCATAAATTTAAGACACGGGATCCAGTCATACATGGCTTGTCTAATACTGGACGAGTTTAAAGAGTGAAATGTAGAGGTGTTGTTTTATGCAGGTTTATGGGGCAGCATTGTTATTTAAATGTGTGAATGTACCTTAATGCAAGTGAAAACATTTTCACTTACACTGCAATTGAAATTAAGAAACTTATACTTCACTTCAGAAAATAAATGTTGAATTGGCTCTTCCAGAGTATGCAGAATTAAGTGTATTCTCTTTAGAGCAGGGGTCTTCAAACTTGGCCCTTTTATGAGTTGTGGACTTCAACTCCCAGGATTCCTCAACCAGGCACGCTGGCTGAGGAATTCTGGGAGTTGAAGTCCACAAGTCATAAAAGGGCCCAGTTTGAAGACCCCCTGCTTTAGAGTCTAGGGAGTACAGGTGATAAGTGGGCCCCAAATAAATGCCAAGTTCTTTTGTTGCATAATTTCATTATATATAGAAGCAGTGAGAAGCCAAGAATAATCTCAGCCCCTTCCAATTGAATACTTAGGTTTGCTTCATGCACATGTTTGGATACAACATGTATCCAACTTTAAGTATACACTTACTATTTTTTTTTAAAAAAAAACATACATTGAACATCCCCCAAAATGTGTAAGTGATTTAACAATATCCAGAAAGTGCCTGTAATGCTAGGCTGGAATTATTTCTTAAAATGAAATGAAAAGTAATATAATGCTATAGCCCTACTGTATATATACTCTGTGGGGACTAAGTTCATTCAGCTCCACAGGTTTCTTAGTAATAATGATGCAGTTTCATTATAAACCTTATAAAGAAAAAGAAAAACAACAATAGTGATCTGGTGTCAGGAATCAATTTTACTGAAAGGAGAAGAAGGGAAAGAAAAAAAAGAGTGGTGAATGAATGAGCTGGCAGAGATGTTTAAAGGATTCCCTTCTGACATTGTATTATTTACTGTACTTTTCACTGTATAACAATTTGAAATCTGTAGTAATAACAAGAATGCTAATGGACTGTAAAACCAGGATTTCTCTTATAAATAGAAGGTGACCTTTAGAAAAGATGGGAACATCTGATTTGAATTATTCTTGAGAGACAAAAGTACAGAGGATACGTCAGTTTTTGCCCTATATTGACCCTCTGAGACACACTACTTTCTAACAAGGAAACATTCCCAGAATTACATTTGGAAACATAAGCCAGCATGGCCCAGTTGAGGAAAATGGGGGGGGGGGCTGAATGAATAACTGGCATTTGGCCCTCAGGGTAATCCT
Organism: Bothrops alternatus; assembly: GCA_034064705.1. Lineage (NCBI taxonomy): Eukaryota > Metazoa > Chordata > Lepidosauria > Squamata > Viperidae > Bothrops > Bothrops alternatus. The sequence continues at coordinate 33,462,243 of JARGCV010000223.1, read as the reverse complement.
AATTATTTAATACAATCTCCCAGAGCAGTGAAAAATCATAATGGCCAAATCAATGTCACCTGGGAAGTGTAATCATGTGAAAGCTTTTGGCTCCAATTCAGCTTTTGCTGAATCACTTTGCTCAAAGAGAGTCTCACTGCAGTGATCTGGAGGATTAGCTGGGTGACTGATGATATACAGTAATGGCTTTGCAAGTCCTCGCAATACTCCAAAGTGAAAACAGGGCTGCATTAGACATTTTACCTTTTCTCTGACAAAGCCTTCCCCCTACCAAGGATTGCCCCTCTTCCTCCAGCCTATAATGTCTGGGTTTCACTGAGTCAGAAAGGCTGAATGAAGCTGCGTGCATAACATCACCCATCAGCCAATATCAAATCACTGAGTAACCAGACTAGAAAGGACTATTATCAAAGCTACATGTATTTTCAATTGCTCTTTGGCTGCAGTGCATCTGTAGAGGGATTGATACCGTTCAGGCTTCTCCCTAGATGGGTTTGTTTTGCTTTTGCTATATGTTTTTTTCAGCAATTTAAATGGTCTGTGCCAAACTGCAGCTGCAAGAATGTTTTCTCCAGCCCGGCAGGATTAAACCTATACAAATGATCTCCTTATTGTATTGCTACAAATATGATCTCCAAGATGGAAATTTCTTAAACAATAACATTCAGTGTTCTCTGTTTGATTTTGTAAAACAGGGTAATAAAACAGGTTGAAGTAAAAGTAAAATGTTTTTTCTTCCTTTTTAAAAGAAAAACAATGATGCTCACATTGGAAAAGGAAACATTTTGCACGTTTTGCTCACCGGGCTGAATAAATTGTTATTCTTGGGTAAAAATAAAGATTAAAAAATTCTAAATTGGAGGAAGAATACTTTTAAACCAATGGTGAGCTTAGAAATCAGTCTACTCAAGGTTTCATTTTGGCACTGTGGCACTTGTGAGACAATTTCCCAAATCACCTTTCCTTTTGCTTTGTTTTTTCCCTCTAAAACTGATGTTAGTACAATGCTTTGTGATTGTGACTTGTAAATGCTTGTTAGAGTAGTACTGTATTCTTCCACTCTAATGTTCTCACATGCGGGAATTGCGAAGTCTGGCCTTCTGGAAGTTTCAGAATTTGGCTGATTGACAGAAATAGGGATGATGGGCCTGCCAGAATTTCTGCACAGCAAAGATGTTGACCCATCATCTAAATAGCCGAGCAATGCTGCAAAAGTAAGAAGATGAAAGGGAGAACAAGTAACATAGCTTCGGGATCACAGCTAGTAGGAAGATCCAGAATGGGAGCAGAGAAAATGGGGGTTAAAGGTAGGAATAGGTGTTTGCAAAATGTTCTGTGCGCAGAACTGCTCGCGTCCAAACTGGACAGCGAAGCATGGATTGCAGCATGCTTGTTTATGCATGGATTTAGAACACATGCATCTGGTTCACACACAGAGCTGGTGTAGAGTTCTGAGCTTGAAACAATAGGAAAAAAGAACTTGCTGGCAGGTGTGAGGCAAAGAGGTTGGGTGGGGTTAGGGTTAGCTTGCAGGATTGTGGGGATGAGGGAAGAGAAAGGTTTCGAGAAGGTAAGGAAAGTGCCACATGGGTTAATTAAGCAAGTGTACTGCAATCTTTTTATTCTAACTCCCAAGTCATTAGAACCCTCCCAAGTTATTAAAAGTTAGTGTTTTTAGAATCTTTGACCATGGTCTTCAGGACGTAGAGCAGAACCTCTTGAAGAATGCTAACTCAACCATTTAGACAATTTAAACTTGAATGGTCCATTTAGTACTTTAGCTGAAGATGGCCACCTTAGAGTTGGTGTCATGTGTTAGCAATAAGAGCCACCTCTTGTGAATAGTCTCAAGTAAGAGATTTATTGTTAGTCACCTATGTTACAGGAATTTCACCAAATTCACTAATTCACTTGGAAATGTTCAGATAAGGCTTCAGGGATTCTGGGGGAGATAAGGCCTGTGTGGTGTTCTGCAATGCAAGGTCTCTAAGCTTGGTAACTTCTTAACACCTCCTTCCAGTCTAGCTGGAGATTCTGCCACAGTTGGTGATAGAATATCCTCCATAGCTGAGAGTTCCTTTGATGGAGTTAAATGTATGTCTTTTTCTTATATTGCTTAGAAATCAGCTAGGTTTTTTTTATATATTTTGTGTGTAGTATGTTGCAACCTGGAGAATCTTCCTTTGCCACCAGTATAGGTGTGAAACTGTATTGCAGGTCTCCTTGGGTGAAATTGCTGCTGATTTGGTTAGAATTCACTTAATAGTAAATATTTTTATTGCCATGGAAGTATTTGGGGAAGGAGATGCATTGTTACTCGTGACTTTAGAATCATTCTTGAAAAAGAGTTATAGCTGTTAAACATTAGGTTCATATTGAATGGTGGAAAGAGGTTAAAGGGGACTATATATGAAAAATGATAGACAAGTCATATTTTATTTAAAAGATTTGGATGGCTGCCCATTTTAAAACACAACTCTGGGTAGCTCACAACAACAGTAGAACCTCAAACTATAAAAATAAAAAATAAAACCACAAAACACCATAAAATATCTGGTGATATTTGGTTCTTCATTAGTTTATTAAAATTTCCATAATCATAGTTTTACACTTTTTTATTTAAAAAAAGACAAATTAGTTTGCCTACATCTTTGTTGGCAAATTACTTGTGCAAGCTATATAGATCATGTTCTATATAGTTGAATTATGATAGGATTGGACATCCATGCTGGATGGTGTTTCAATCCCAATGCAATGTCTTTTGCTAGAATTTATTGCTATGTACATTTCCGCATGTGGCTGAGAGTAGATGCAAAACTGATTTTGGGACAAGTAGTCCCAGTTGCTTAATCTTTTCTATTATTTAATGGTCCTAGCTTGCACTTTTCTGAAATACCTGATCTGTACATTGCAGATCTCCCAACCAGTCTAAGAACTGCATTTGATCATAGTGGCTTCTTCAAGGCAAAGGATGGAGAGGAGTTTAGTGTATAACAGTGGTGGCGAACCTATGGCACGCGTGCCAGAGGCGGCACTCGGAGCCCTCTCTGTGGGCACACGTCATTGCCCAGCCTTATTTCCCCCCGTGCCCCCTCCTCAGCAGCCCCCCTGGAGGAGAGTTGCCTCCGAGCGTGGCCCACGCAGAGCAGCACAACCAAGGACATGGCAGCCAGACAGCGTAGACAAGACTCTGCCCTTACGCCCCGTCGTGCGCAGTTGATGCTGCGGGGTGTGGGCAAAGGGCATGGCTGCCATGGCACTGCTGGGCTGCCTGGGCGATTGGCGGGCCCTGAGGTGGTGAGGCAGGGTGGGGGCAGGGAAGGGGGTGGAGCAGGGCAGGGCCAGTTTTTGGGCACTCAGTTTCTAAAAGATTCGCCATCACTGGTATATAACAACCTTCTAATTCAGCGGTTCTCAACCTGTGGGTCGTGACCCTTTTGGGGGTCGCACGAGCCTTTCACAGGGGTCGCCTAAGACCATCAGAAAACACATATTTCTGATGGTCTTAGGCAGGGCTTGTCAACTGCCTTCTCTCCCCCCCTCCGCTCCCCCTCACTTGTTTGTAGAAAATATGCTGCTTGGCGGCAGTCTGCATGAACTCTACCAAATATGCCCTGCAGGGGGCGCATGAAGAGCGCAGGCGCAGAGCAAGGCCCCGCCCTCCCCAGAGACTCATTGTGCAGCAACCGGATTTACTTCTTCTCGTGCACACAGGTCAGCGAAGGGGAGGCCACCGCAGCACCCAACTCCTGCACCCATCAGCTGATGACCCCCGAACTTGCGCTTGTCAGCCGGGAGGTCTGGCGATGGCCGCCAGTCTCCTTTGCCACCCTGCCCGTCCTCGACTCCTCCTCCGCCCGTTCATGTCGAACCCGCCAGGGCTTGACAGGGAGAGAGGGAGGGAAGGAGGAAGGGACTCCTCCTCCTCTCCTAAGCTTCAAAGCACGATCGGCTTCCCAATTCCCACAATCCTCATGAAAGCGGGGGGAGAAGCAAAAGGGGGTGAGAAAGCTCGCAGTGGGCTTGAAGGAGCACCTCTCAGTGTTGGTGATGAGAAATTCCCCACAAACCCAGGGAAGGGGTGGAGAAAAGGAGCCCCCTTTGGGAGGAAACCGCCACCTTCTTCTCCTTGGCTTTGCGCTCTTCTGTTCCTTGGCAGCCGGGCTGCCAAGCCTCTACTGGCTGGAACTTCCTTTCCTTCCCTCCCTCTTGGTCTCTTCCTCCTTCCCTCCCTCTCCCATTGTCCCTTCCTTCCTTCCTTCCTTCCTTCCTTCCTTCGTTTCCTTCACCTCCTTTTTCCCTCCTTCCCTCCCTCTCTCCCCTTGTCCCTTCCTTCCTTCCTTCCTTTCCTTCGCCTCCCTCTTTGTCCCTCTTTCCCCTTGTCCCTTCCGTCCTTCCTTCCCTCTTGTCCAGGATCGGGGCGAACCCTACAGCTGATCCGCACTTCTGCAGAGCAGCCAAGAAGCAGGTCAGCTGTAGCAGCTCTCTTTGGCTCCTGCCCAGCAAACTTGCTCGAGCTTTGCTAGAAAACATGCCGCTTGCTAATTTAGCAGAAGCGCGAATCAGCTGTAGCCTGGCGCTGATCCTGGGGCTTCTGCTAACTGGCGAAGCTGAGCAAGTGAGCTGGGCGGAGCTGTCCTCTGCCTCTGGCAGCCTGTCCCTCTCCCCTTGTCCCTTCCTGGGCACGGAGGGGGGGAGGAAGGAAGGGACGAAGAGGGAGGGAAGTAAGGGACAATGAGAGAGGGAAGGAAGGAAGGAACAATGGAAGGGAGGGAAGGAAGGAAGGAAGAAAGGAAGGAGACAATGTAACACTCTGAATGTTCTGAGCCATTGTGACGTTTTGAATCTGCGAGCATGAAAGTACCAACCCACAAAGCTGCAAGCGCTGCAGCAGGGATGGAAAGGGGAACCCCTCGCTCTTCCAACTCTCATGCTGGTTAAGGTTTCGCATACAGCGAGCCACAGAGGCCAATTTCCTCCATGAGAAGAGAACGCTTTCCCTCTGCTCCCCCCCAACTGAACTCTCCTGCTTGAAAGGGGCGGGGCTGAGAGACAGGAGCTCCTTGAGCACCACGGCGGGCGGTTCTTAGGGAAATTACCCTCCTCTCTGACCGTCTTGAAATAAAATAATAAAATATACTAAGGGCAATTTGGGATTCATTTCACTCCAAATGCAAAGCTGGGAGATGTAGAGAATTATCGGAAAGTTGTCATTTCTATAACTGAATCTTTTTCGAATAACCAGGAAGAAGACGATCCTAAATTGTCAAATAGAATAGAATAGAATAGAATAGAATAGAATAGAATAGAATATAGAGCAGAGCAGAGCAGAGCAGAGCAGAGCAGAGTAGAATAGAATAGAATAGAATAGACAATATGGAAGAGAGAATAGAATAGAATAGAATAGAATAGAATAGAATAGAATATAGAGCAGAGCAGAGCAGAGTAGAATAGAATAGAATAGAATAGAATAGAATAGAATAGACAATATGGAAGAGAGAATAGAATAGAATAGAATAGAATAGAATATAGAGCAGAACAGAGCAGAGTAGAATAGAATAGAATAGAACAGACAATATGGAAGAGAATAGAATAGACAATATGGAATAGAATAGAATAGAATAGAATAGAATAGAATTATGTTCAATTTGTAACAATGAAAATACATCCTGCATATCAGATATTTACATTACGATTCATAACAGCAAAATTACAGTTATGAAGTAGCAACAAAAATAATTTTATGGTTGGGGGTCACCACAACATGAGGAACTGTATTAAAGGGTCATGGCATTAGGAAGGTTGAGAACCACTGCTTTAAGTAAAAAAAAGACACATTTCATTGAATAGCAAGATCATTTTCCTAACAGTAACACCATTTGGAAGGGAAAATCAGTTAGTCAGAAAAATAACGTTGGCTGGACATGACCAAGCAGACCTTAAATAGTCATATATCACAAGTACTTTCATCTGAATGACTGCATTGAGTAGAAAATGGGATTTAATAACCTCAATGGCCCCTGCCAACACTCAGAATTTATGATGACTATCAACATTTGTATTTTTGTGGAGGGACCTGGGTAGTAGCATCAACTGCTATTGGTATTTTATTTGTGTGTCATTTATGTCATAATAAATTAGAATTGCTGAGTAATAAAATTAAGAACAAGCTGCTACTGAAATTGAACTCCCATCGTTGTTAAAGTTTAGAAAGGAACTTTAAACATATTTACCCAGAACTTTTAATGTTCCTCTTTTACTCTAAGTTTTTGTATCTTTTAAGCTGTTAATGTTATTGTCATGGACATTTTTAGTGATAGTAAGTCTTCCAAAGCCAATGAGAGATTGAGCAGAATGTAAATTTTCTAAACAACACTTAATTGCAGTGATTATCCTGATATTTTGAAGGTACAATAAGTTAGATGTAGATGTGGCTGTAGGAAATGTGACTCCTGTAAAAGCCAATAGCATCTGTATGAATGAATATATATATATATGGGGGGTGTGTACGTGGATATGTACGTGTGTTTGTGTATACACACACAAACACCACAATAGTTAACTTTCAGTGACTTGGTGCTTTGTGCCTAGCCATAAGAACATAAGAACATAAGAAGAGCCATGCTGAATCAGGCCAAAGCCCATCGAGTCCAGCATTCTGTGTCACACAGTGGCCCACCAAATGTACATGGGGATCTTGAGCAGAAAGAGAAGGCAAAACCCTCCCTTTCCCTTGACCCCCAAACAAATGGTACCCAAGGGAATCCTGCCTGCCTCAACCAACATAGAGGCGGCACATGGACATCCGTTTTAATAACCACCATAAAATCTTTATAATCCTAGCTGTTTGTTAAAAAAATGTCCAGAGAGATCATATTTTTATTAAAGTATAGCAGTATATAAAACTGACCTGTAAATGAATAAAATAATTTTAAAGATACAACTTAAAAGGTTTTCTAGTCCGTAGGTGAGAATTATGCTAGGCAGAGAAAGAGCATATGGAAGTCCGAGTCAGCTAGTAGAACCACACACAGATTGCACGAGGAAACCCGGAAATATCATAGAGGCAAACACTGATACATTTTTGACTTGCTCCATTTTGACCCCAAAACCTCAACCATCAAATCACAGCTTCCAGAGGATCTGCATTGCGGATACAGAGATGTGAGAACCTGTGATTGAACTTGGATTTAGGGATTATTTCGGTTTGTTATTGCTGCACTATCCTCCCTGTTGTGCTGTGACATTCCTGCCTGATTTGGTGCTGGGTCTCAAGATTGATAATCTTAAGTAATTTCAGCTTGTCCTCATGTGGCATTGTGTTTTGGGAGCAGCTCAGCAGTTCATGGCCCCAGTGGAAACCATGGATCAATTAAGACGTCATGAAACCTCTAAACATAAATCTTTTGTAACCACATTTCTTATCTCTCTTTTTTCTTACCAACATTATTTTCACCACCACTTGTTTCAAAACCTATGCTGGTAATAAAATAATCATTATGTGTTTGTTTGTTTGTTTGTCTTTGCCCTCAGGTATCTTTGAATGTTTTTGAATGGTGCAGAAGTTGGCAGCTTGAAAGTCATTTCAGTTCTGGTTTGGTTGCAGCACGTGAACGCTTGTAGATGCAATCTGCTTCAGTAGGAAATGCTCCTAGCACTGGCAAATGCCTTAAGAAGAGACTTTTTATCTTTCCTGGTAAGTAGCAAAATCAGGATGGTCAGAAAACAAAGAGAGGGGGAAAAAAAGAGAATCAGTTATTTAATTAATTAAATAGCTGAATTAAAATGTCAATATTAAGTACTCTCCTGAGGAATGTGTATTGTTTTATAGATATTAGACGAGATATCATCACATACCAGATTAATATCAAAAGCAAATAACAAAGACACATGGATGCTAAAAACAAGCCTTTACAGATTAAAAAATTGCACCTATTATTTATACAACATATGCACGAGTGTTACCTAATTGGGTAACGAAACATCTGCAAGGAAACAACCAAGCTCAGAGAGCACCAAGGACTCCGCAGTTCAACCCTGAGCTATATATATATATGTATATATATTAAAGTTAATTTCAGCCTTTTGGATTGTCCCTGAAATCCTACTTGAAACTAATACAGTGACCCCAACACAAGCATTATATGGTTCTCATCCACCACGTGGGTATCTGCACTGGACATAGCAGTTTCTAGATGGATTTCCAAATAACCCCACATAGAATGTGTTGCAGTAATCCATTCTAGTTGTGGTAAGTGTGAGTTCTCAAGATCTCCTGCTTCAGATACCCTGGCCACGGCATCCACCTGTCAATCCAGCAATAACTGGGAGTCTTCCAAATTTCAGATCTGCTTTTTCAACTGAAGTGGCTCTTTGTCAGAATTAAAACAGAAACAGATCAGGAATCAAAATGCATTCTGGATTGAATTTTTTTTTTCCTAGCGAGAAAAGGAAAAATAAGTTTGCCTGGAAAAGACTTTTTAAAAAATTATCTGAAAGAATAATATTAATTAAAACGATGCAACTGTGAGAGCAGTAAAATCACTATTTTGTATTTTAGTTAGTTGAGTTGATGGAAGAGCTGAGAGAGTGTAAGGCAAGTCTTTATTGTATACAAACCTGCTGCTTTTGATCTAATTAACTGTCTTTTAAGTAATTTAACAGCACTTCATTGAAAACATCTAGCACTGTTCATATTCCCCACCCCCCTTCTTTTTACATAGACTTAGTTGCAATGAACACCAGGCTAGACTGGATCACCTACCTGTGTTTTGTGTTGCCTTTTTAGGTGCAGTGTAATATTATGTGCCTTGCAAGCAGAGCTCACAGAGGTCAAAATGGTGTATGGTGAATTCTTCCACAGACCAGGACAAGATGAGGAGCTTGTCAATTTGAATGTTGGTGGTTTTAAACAGTCCATTGGTCAAAGTACATTGCTCAAGTTTCCTCATACGAGGCTTGGGAAGCTACTCAGGTGCCACTCAGAAGAGGCTATTCTGGAACTCTGTGATGATTACAGTGTGGCAGACAAGGAATATTACTTTGATAGGAACCCTTCTTTGTTCAGATATGTGTTGAATTTTTATTACACAGGTAAACTCCACATTATGGAAGAACTCTGCGTCTTCTCCTTTTGCCAGGAAATAGAGTACTGGGGGATCAATGAACTCTTCCTTGATGATTGTTGCAGTAGTCGCTACCAAGAAAGAAAAGAAGAATGCCCCGATAAAGAATGGGATCAGAAAAGCCCAGGGGGGAGCCTAGATTCTTCCGATGATGAGACGTCTTCCATATTTGAGAAGGAGCTTGAGAAATTCGATAAACAGTGGTTTGGAGAGTTGCGTAAGAACATATGGATCAGAATGGAGAACCCTGCGTACTGCTTATCCGCCAAACTGATTGCTGTGTCTTCCCTAAGCGTGGTCCTAGCATCTATTGTAACCATGTGCATTCACAGCATGCCAGAGTACCAGAAGGTGGGTGTCAAGGACAAAGAGATTGAAAACCCGATTCTGGAAGTTGTGGAACTCATATGCATTGTCTGGTTCACCTCTGAGCTTATGATCAGGTTGGCTGCTGCCCCAAGCCAGAAGAAGTTCTGGAAAAACCCACTGAATATCATTGACTTTGTATCTATTCTTCCATTTTATGCCACTCTGGCCGTCGACAACAAAGATGAAGAAAGTGAAGGTATTGAAAACATGGGGAAAGTGGTTCAAATTCTACGCCTAATGAGGATATTCCGCATATTGAAACTAGCGAGGCATTCTGTTGGATTGCGGTCCTTGGGTGCGACCTTAAGGCATAGCTACCATGAAGTTGGACTTTTGCTTTTGTTTTTGGCTGTTGGGATTTCTATTTTTTCCGTTCTGGTCTACTCAGTGGAAAAAGACAATGACAGTTCAGAGCTGAATAATATCCCTATTTGCTGGTGGTGGGCCACAATCAGCATGACCACCGTCGGCTATGGGGACACCTTCCCAGTTACCCTCGGAGGAAAGATTATCGGCACAAGTTGCATTATCTGTGGAATATTAGTGGTAGCTCTTCCTATCACTATCATTTTCAACAAGTTTTCAAAATACTATCAAAAGCAGAAGGACATCGACACCGACCAGTGCAATGACACTCCCAAGGAAAAGACAAACGATCTCCCGTATTTTAACATTAGGGATATTTATGCAAAAAGGATGCACTCCATTCTTTCTAGCCTTTCTTCAGTAGGAATTGTAGCCAGCGATCAAGATTCAACAGATGCTTCCAGTATTCAAGATCTTGATGATGTTTATAACGCAACATCTTTGCAGAATGGTACAGGAAAATGAGTTGAATCTCTCTCTATTTCTTTACTGTTTCCTTCTAATATCAGCACAGCTTTTATACAGGCCACCTAATTCTCAGGGTATTTAATTCTCTGCCATATTAGGGCATTTTTTTTTGCTCTGAAGATGTCGCACATTCTTTACTGTTTATATGAGGCTTAAGGATAGACAGATGGTGGTTTAGCTTTTACATGACATAGGAGAAAGGCATTGAATGTTTGTTTCTGGACTTACATGTATTAAAGTATGGTTTGGATTGATGCCTCCAGAGAAAGGGAGAATTGTGGGCAACAAGGAAATGTGCCCTAGTGAAATGGAATTCTTATGTTCAGATATTCTTGGAAATATAAGTTCAGATGAAAACTTATTAATGAGGGCGACAGATGCTCTTAATGTCAATCATGGGTACCTGCTAGCACAGAAACTCCTATTCCAGAAAGGGGCTTCATTTCTCAGTCATACCTTTGTTAGGATTCCTTAAACTTACAAAAGCCTCAAGTGTTAATCAACAACCCCAACCGAAGAGATAAGTTTCTGCTTCCTATTTATAAAATGCAATGTATAGCTTCATATTCATCTTGCAATGTGTAGGCATCAAACCTGCATGCCTGGTCATAAGAGATTGATACATTATGTCTCCTAGGCAGCCACTTGGACTTCTGTTATGCTGCTTGAATCTCCTTTCTCAACCTTGTGAATCAGATTGTGGTAACAATGGGAGTGTCAGGTTGTCAGTTCACTGACCTTGAGACTTTTCTTTACCTAAGATAGCTATAAGGATCCTCAAAGCCATAGTTTGCTTGCTAATTTGTACAATCCAGATCAATTTCTCATGGTTACTGAGAATAAACCACATAGCATCCTTTGAATCAGCAGACCAGAACTGTATAACATGAGGTGAATTTCATGACTCTCACTGACCCACTTTAAAACCCCACCTTCCAATCAGTTCACATGGCTCTGTTCTACCACTGCTACTTCTGCTTTGGCTACTGGGGAAAATAGAATAATACTTGGCAACCAAGAGGTTTCGATTTGTTTGCTTAGGAAGAGTAAGGAGCTCATGGAAGAGTTTCCATGAAGTCAGTATTTACCTTTGTGCACAATAATTACTAATTCCATTGTTTGTCCTAGTTCTGAGCTCCACATTTGCATCCTTCTTACTTCCTCCTAGTAATAGAGCTGCTGCTGTTGTCACTACTGTACGTCACAAGTTGCTCCAGCCCATAAAGGCAAAGTTGCTTGTCAGGTTCTAGGTGGCCCCAGGTACCTACTACTGACCAGGCACTACAAGTTGCCATCTGTGGTTCCAGGACCAGAAAAGAATGGGGCGGTGATGGCTGTATTTGCAGTACAGTAGGGCCAATTACATGGGTAGTGGAGAGGCTGTGCATCCAGACAGCCCTCTTGAGGGTTCCAGTGCCTCTCCCCATAGAATTGCTCCCCAAGCTTGACCCATATGTGGCAAGAAACCTGGGGAGAGGACAGGAGGCTGCACAGGTTTTGAGGTTGACCTCCTTTTCTTCTTTATTGAGCCCCAGTTTTCTCTTGCTAATTTGGATCCAGGACTACTTGAGGGAATTCATTCCTGTACAATAAATGTGACAATTCTTTTTCAGAAAAGCACAATGCCTCTTCTTTCTCTAGTGTAGTGGACTTTGTCAAATAGCTAAATAAGCCTGGATGTCAGATTTTACTCTTGCATTGTGAGGAGAGTTGTATCTTCTCAACCTATGTGTTTTGTTTTGGTAATGGTGACTGGATCCAGGATGATTCAGGGAGAAGCTAGTTCCATTTTTTTCTGTACTGATAACATGGAAGGCATTCATTGGGAGCTGCTACAAATGGAGGAGTGGTACTGCCTTCATTGTTTATGGCATTGTCATTCTAATAGATTGACATCAGCCAACTAGTGTTTGAAGTCTTGGGGAATCCTTGTAAGATGTCATTTTACCCGATGAGCTCATACATAGAGAGCAAAAGCTTTTAAAGCACGGGTGTCGAACTCATCACATGATGTGATTTTTTTTCACATTGCCTGAGCGCGGCCTCCACATGATGCAACTGGCCTGTGGGCCGGCAGTTTGACACCCCTGTTTTAAAACAAGAGAACCTATTGCAATACACTTTCTGCAACAGAATGACCAGGTCCCAGTGCTGCATTTGTGGCAGCCAGAGTGTGTGACCAGTCCCCAGCAATACTTGTCTTCTGCTCATCTCCTATTTCAATCTGCCTGTGTTTGAAAGGGCCAGTAAGTGTTAAAGAGAAGTAACATTATTTATCATTTTATCAATTAGAAAACTTCAAGGTATTGTTAACCTATCTGTAAGCTTTCTTGCTCTAGTATTTGCAAAAATTATCCCAACACACAAAACTAAAACAAAAGCAAAAAACAACAACAATCTACTGTGGAAGCGCAAGAATAAGTGAGATGTTGTCTGACTTGCAGTGAAATACATATGCATTTTCTTATAAAGTCACCAGAGTTAAAGGAAAACATTACTTTGTAGAAGTTAGAGGGATATTATGATTATATTTCTCTATACTGCAAAACAGTCTTTCCCAATCTCTTAATACATTGGTCTGGTATTTTTGAATTCTAAATTACTAAAGTTAATACACATTGGCTACTGATATGGGGTCAAAAGTTAACATAGCATAGCAGCTCCTTCTCTTTTGCCAGTTGTGATTGTGCAAAAAATGACAATGTTGGTGAATTATATCACCTTCAGCTGCATACGGTAGTAGAAAGAACAATCTTCCCTGTGCCTTATAGAAACTGAAATAGAGAAAGTCCCCCCCATCTTTTTTTTTTCATGACTGAGTGTTGTTCCTTTACTAATTAAGATAGATATTGTCCCTTATCACTTTGCTATAAATCTTTCCTTCTTCCTAGGTTACAATGTTGAACTGCCGGGGTCAGTAAAGATTAAATTTCAACTCAACCACAACTTTTCCTTGATAACATTGAACCAGTTAGCTCTTCAAGCTTGGCCCTTTTATGACTTGTGGACTTCAACTTCCAGAATTCCTCAACCAGCATGTCTGGCTGAGGAATTCTGGGAGTTGAAGTCCACAAGTCATAAAAGGGCCAAGTTTGAAGACCCCTGGATTAGGATTTCCCAGGCATATCTTTTTGCAACTTGTTATATCTTAATGGGGAGGGTGGGGGGAGAGTAGCATTTAATCTTTCTAACAGTAAAACAAATAATTCATACATATTGGCTCCATCTATTCATGACATCATAATGTCACTAAGTACATCTCCAAGGCCCACAGGCAGAGCACAGAAAACTGAACCATCTGGATTTGAAAGAACATACACCCTCTACCAAATTTCATGTCTGCTCTATCAGGAAACTCAAAAGAGTTTTTGGCTGAGCTGACTGAGCTCCCAGCATATCTGGAGGGCAGCAGGTTGAGAATAACTGATTTAGGTTCTTGCTTTTATTCATACTTGACATATTTGCTTCAGTGAATCCCATATTATCTGCATACTAAATGTATTACTCTACATAATAGTGCTGGTTATGTTGGATTGCTGACCTCTTTTAATTCAAATTACCTGAGCAATTAATATTCATTGCGTAGTCCACTTCTCAAAATGGTAATTTCTACAAGCAGAATAATAAGTTCTGTTGTTGAAGATTCATCTATGTTCTATCTAGTCAGGTTATAGAACAGAGAAAACATGCTGGATTCAGTGATACACACATATTATTAATCATTAAAGTTGTCAAATCTTTAGCTGAATTCTGGAAGCTTTTCACCACTAGGCACAACACTGTTAATATGTCATAATTTTAAGGAAATATTCCTTAAAAAAATTCCCCTTCTTTCAACTGTCTCCTCCATTAATTTTACAAGAATTTATCCACAAATCCAAATCCTGTCCACCTGCATCATGAGGGGCTGGCCGTGTGTAGCTGCTAGCAGGTTGCTCATTCCTGGGCTAGGAGAAGGGTGGTTTTGAGGCAGGATTAACAAGACTTCTGGTAGCAGCAGGTTTTCAGTTAGTAGTCTAAAGTCTGAGTCAGGGATGTCCAACCTTGGCAACTTTAAGACTTGTGGACTTCAACTCCCAGAATTGTGGCTGGGGAATTCTACGTGTTGAAGTCCACATGTCTTAAAATTGCTAAGGTTGGACACCTATATATATATATATGTCCAACATATATGTATGTATGTATGTATGTATGTGTATATATATATGTATGTATGTATATGTATATGTGTATGTATGTATGTATGTATGTGTATATGTATATGTATATATTTATATATGTATGTGTGTGTGTGTGTGTGTGTGTATTGTTTAAAATTGTTGACAAAGAAATAAGGGAATTTCTGATATAGCTATTTCGAGTTTCTTAACTCTCTTCAGTCAGAACTCACCCTTCCGGGATTCGAACCTGGGCAGTCTGCATGCTAAGCAGATGCTTTAACCTATTGAGCCACAAGTTCTCTCCCGCTTTGTCAGTAGTCAGGGAGTAAGGATATGTGTCAAGTGTTTATTTTTTAGATTGCACCCTGTAAACCCAAATATGGGAGGAAGGAATCATTCTTTCCTTTTGCTTGTTTCAGCTCAACCCAGAGCCATCCTGCAAGCACAAATATATATATGTTGTTTAAAATTGTTGACAAAGAAATAAGGGAATTTCTGATATAGCTATTTCGAGTTTCTTAACTCTCTTCAGTCAGAATTGTCTGAACTCTCTGACTGAAGATATATATATATCCGGTATATATAGAGTGGTTTTTCTCATCAGCCAGACTTACCCTTCTGAGATTTGAACCTGGGCTGTATGCATGTTAGGCAGTTGTATTAACCTCTAGGCCACAGGCTCTTTCTCACTTTGTCAGCTGTATCAGGGAGGGAAGAGATTTATATTGAGTGTTTTTTTTTTTAAATTGCACCCTGTTAACCCAAATATGGGAGAAAGAAAGATTTCTTTCTCCCATATTTGGGTTAACAGGGTGCAATTTAAAAAAAAGAACACTCAATATAAATCTCTTCCCTCCCTGATACAGCTGACAAAGTGAGAAAGAGCCTGTGGCCTAGAGGTTAATACAACTGCCTAACATGCATACAGCCCAGGTTCAAATCTCAGAAGGGTAAGTCTGGCTGATGAGAGTTAAGAAACTCGAAATAGCTATCCCAGTACTCCCTTTATTCTTTGTTAGCAATTTAAAATAATATATATATATATACACACACACACTAGATACAACTCATTTTTCTGTAGTGAGTTGTTTAAGAGTTCTCACTTACAAAGAAGTAAGATTATTCAACCATTAATAATAGAAGCAAGATTGAGAACTGGAGGGACCTTTTGTGCTATTTTAGATACAGGATGTGCTTTTGAAATGCATATGAAATACAGGGCTCATTATATACATTTATTTTGTGGATGTAACTTTTAAATTTGTTTTGTACAGTATGAACAGATGGAAGTAGTAAATGGTTCACTGGGAATGGTTCAGTTTTTGAAAGTAGTTTGTCACTTCCTAGGTAAAAAGAGGTTTGCTTTTTCTTAACTCAGTTGGTCTGTCAGTCTGAAAATGCAAAAAGCCTTCTTGTTTCCCTTTTTTTTTTAAAGTGAGTTTGGGAAATTTGATTGAGAAAGGCGATGCAATAACTCTAGCTCCTTGAATGCAGCAGTTCATTGGGTGTTTATTCCCAGCACTCATCCATAATCTCCTGTGCTTTTGCAGGAGATGTTGAAAAAAGACTGAAATCTACTAGAACTCTGAAGAAAGTTTTTTTCAGAAGAATTGATAGCTTTTAAAAAACCATTATCTCATTTTTTGATCCTCTTGTTCTTTGATGCTCTCTTTTTAAAAGGCCTAAGTAACCACATTTTGCAATTTGCGTAACTTAACTGGGTTTATAAAAATTCCTGTGGCTGATGTGAAAGGATCCATTGGGTATGCCTCTTAGCATTATCAGTCATTTAATCTCAATGAAATGAAAATCATTAAAAAGTTAGCTACTTCTTGCATTGTGCTCACTTTTCTAAGATCTCTTTCTCTTTTTGTTGTCTTTGAACTTTTAGGATTAAAAGTCATTTTATCCAGTGGAATTAATAAATCAGAAGTGTCCTGCAGTAATATTTGTTGTAGAAGCATATAAACCTGAGAATAGTCTTTTCAAAAGAGGCTGGGGAAAATGATTAAATACAATAACGTGTTATTGTATTTTAGATCTGTTTCTATTTTTATTACATTTTGTTAATATTATTGCTTAAACTGTTCTTCATATATGTAGTACACTGTTTGGAATAACTGCTGTAAAGCACCAGGGAAATCAGGAGATCCAGGCAGTTCAAATGGGTATAAAGATTTATTTCAAGTGTACGCTGTCTACTAGAATCTGAACTACTAATGGTCCAAGCAAATTGGTGGTAGATAAGGAATTCAGGATAGGTGCAAAGGGACTTGAGACTGATGATGTGTTTAACCCCCTTCCTCTGGCTCAGCCTGGTCATCTTCTACAACTTTATAGTCTGTGACTACCATAAAAGAAAGTTGTTTTAATAGGAAGGCTTCAGATGTCTTCAATCCTATTACCAGTAATAAATTAATCCATTGCTAAATAGTGAAACACTTTTGCATTTTCATGGAAAGCATGGGGGATTTTCTGGAAGACTCAGCCTGTACTGTGATGTTATTATCAACTATTATCCCCAGTTCCTTGTCTTGTTATGGGGCATTTGTATGTCTTGTTTGAACCCAATAGCTGTACTGTCCTGGGAAATCATGCTACAACAGTGCACCCCTGCCTGTTCCATAGTGCCTTGTTGCACTGTGTTGGCTCCTCCTGAACCTAACTGTATATTTTTCTGTGTTTTGTGTGATTCCTGTGAGCCCAGGAAAAGATTAAAAGAGGTGTTGACAACATCGTCTGAACATCCAAACCTATACTAAAGCTTCTTTTTGGCTTCAAATTCAAAGCACAGTACATCCCTAGTTCAGGTTTACCTTAAAAAAATCTCTCTCTTTTTCTTTTCATGAATGTACTTGTTGAGTACTGCATAGCATTTGAAGTATCTTCATCTCTCTGGAGGTCCACCACATTGGGGCTTTATTTATTTAGGGTTTTAAGACTGCAATATAAGCACAAGGTTTTGAGAGAGTGGGACTGGAAAGTATCCAAGAATACATTTGTCACCATTTTTAGCCAGTGATAAGTAATTGTTTTGGGAATTTGGATACTCTAGTAAAAGTTATTTATCTTTTCAGCTCATGTTAACTCACTCATTGAATAGAGCCACATTTATCTCATAACACATTAGGAAGAAAATACTTATAAGTAAATTATGACAGAATTGGTGCCTGTCTGCAATTATTTCTGTTCTGCTAGTTGTTTTTTTTTAAGATACTGCTATCTCTGTAATTTGAAAGTAGGAAGACCGTAGACATTCTCTTTGAAACTAAATGTCAGGAAAGTAAGTTTTTTGTTATGTGTGGTAAATGTTGCTATACATTTTTTCTCTTTCCCTCTGCCCCCCCCCTACACACAGAGACAGGCACATGCACATACATACCTATTGCTTTCTTGCTTCAGAGGTTCTAAGTTGTAAATACAACCAAGCACAATACAAAACATAATAGATTTTTTTAAAAAAATCTGGAAACAAAACAAACCATATCAGCACAAATTTACTCCAGCCTAATCACCAAAGATTGTCTGGAAAAGCCAGGTTGTAACTTCTCCAGAAGGCTACAAGAGTCAGTGTCATTAACTGGTATACTAGATTGGCTCTCTGAGTAGACAACTGTATAGCAGATTTTAGTAGTGGCATGAACACCGGAATGTTTTTGCACCCCTGATCAGAAGCCTATGAGTATATCTGCTTCCCAGCTCAAGGGTTCTCTTTGATCACCATCGGTAAACCCAATTTCCTTTCATGTAGAGGCTAAAATGGTTTACCATAGTTTTAAAAAGTAAAGATGCAGATTTTGATGCCAAGAACCCAAGAGGGCAGGAGGGGATTATCAAATGCAGCCTCCAGTTACCAACATCTCCCCATTTCTGGCATAGAATTTGTCCTGAACTCTTACATAGTTCCGTATTCTTTGTGGTTGCCTTCTATATATAGACTAGGGATAAATTTTCCTTGGTGTGGTGAGGTTGTGTATGTACTATAATTAATGGATTTGGTGCTCTGTGGTTATGGAACCCTTTCAGCTCCTGGACTTGATACCTTATGCAGTATCTTCACCTAGCCCTAAATTCTCCAGCATGGTGGATGTAGAATCCATTGATTGGGTTATTTCAGCCTTCCTGCTCAGAAAGACTAAGTCAGAGCTTTAGTCACGCCTCCCTCTGGGTGTGGCTCCCCAGTTTTGGCTTAGTCTTAGGCTTAGCAGGACGCAAAATTTTGACTCCGTAGATAGGGTTTTTTTGATTCAGACTAATTTGGTATTTTTCTTCTTTAAATTCTACTCTATTTTTTTTCAAATTGAAATTGGTTAGTGTGGTTTTGGCTGATTATTGAGGACTCTGTCCTTCATTGAGGATTTGAGCCTTTCGGCTCTCGCAGGGCCCACTCCCTCCCCACCTGGCCTTTCGGCCTGATCGAGTACAGGCCCTTTGGGTGTTTTCCTTTTCAACACTCGGCCTCAATCGTGGGACCGCGATCGTGGCGATCAGCCGCTCTTCTTAACGGGTGGCTGCCAGTTGCTATGGCTCTCTCCCAGGGGAGGATCTTCGGCTCGAGGCTTCGAACGGCCATTTTTTCTTCTGGATTGCAACGGAGCTTGTTCTCCAAAACGCAAGTGTTCCGATAAAGGGGGGGGGGATTGGGATTTCTAATTTAGGCCCTGACCCTATTTCCTCATCCCTTTGGATTTCTTCTGCTTTACCTCACTTTTTAGCAGTTCGGGGAGGCACGGTTGCCATTTTGACCACGTGGTCTTCTGGCGGTCGCCATTTTGAGATGCATACAGGTGGATGCCATTTTGTAGCCTTATGTTTATTGAGGCTTCTAGGCCCGGAGTTTTCCTTCGCTTATTGCCTTGACCTGTGGTGGCAAGTCCGAACGGGGGGAATAAACAGTTGATTTTTGTATTGAAATTAATAATACCGGTAATAAAAAAAATTATAATTATTTCATAAGTTTCAGTTGAGGGTCTCCCTCATTGTTGGGCTCTATACCTTGATTATTGCTGGGACACAGGTCCTATAACCTGTGATTGTAGCGTGGAGTTTCCATTTTGCTGACCACCTGTTACCATTAGTTGTGGCCTTTCGCCACTGGGCCTACTCAGACAGTGATAGAAAACTGTCTGACTGTCCCTGCCATTGCCAGTGTTCAGAGCGAGGGTCGGTTTTCCATCTCTGACCTTTCATCTGTGTGCTTGGGTTCCCCCCACCTCTAGATATCCTTGGCTGGCTCTATCTAGATTGCAATGGCAGACAGTTCTTCGCCCCAGGCAACACAAGTCTCTGGTGCACCCCTTGCACAATCAAAGCGCAGGTCTACTGAATTGGAAGCAGGGGGAAAGAAAAAAGCCAAAACCAAACATTTATCCACCAAAGAGACTTCCAAAGCAGCCGAGTGAGAGGCCTCGAGGAGACATCAGGCACTGGAGAGGGAATTCTCCAAAGCACAGCGGCTCCTATCCAGTGGGGCTGAAGCGGTTCCCCCCGCCCCACTGGATACCTCTACATTGGAGCCTCCTTTTGCACCTGTGCAAGATACCACATGGATAGGTTCTCCTCTGGGGGCAACCGAACAGGTAGGTCCTCCTCACTCCTCTTCTTCCTCCATCCATCAGAGCCCTGAAATTATACATGCTCCAATGGTGGTTGGGGCTATTTCCAAGGACTAAGGTGATATGTGGTCTCAGAGCCAATTTCAGGCGTTCATGCACCATGCCTTTGTGCAATTCATGTCCTCTTCCAGGGGTCCTCCAGTTCTCCTGCATGGGTGGATTCCGAATCCACCAATGGGTTGTGTCAGCCTGCTACCCAATCACAGACTAGGTCCGAAATTTAGCTCCGCCTCCTGGCTTCCTTCCCCAGTTTTTTCCTAGTCTGAAGCCCAAGAACAGCTCTTCTCGGTAGCTCCAGGGAAATAGAGTCTTTCTTTGGTTTTCCTTCGGAAAAAGGACTCCTTCACAAGTGGGACGTGACACGGCGCCTGGTTCAGGCATATCTGAGACTTCCTTGCAATTAGGGGAGGAGGAATCTGTAGATCTGGGCATAGCTGACACGCCCATGTCAGAGGACAAGGAGGCCACACCTGAGCAGGTTTCATCCTCGGGATTGTTTGACCCTTCTTTATTCAGAGCCCTTCTTCTGAAGGCTTGTAACACAGCTAACTTAACCTCAGTACAGGAGGAGAAACCATCTACCTCCACTGAGCAGGAATCTAATCCTTTATTTGCGGAGAAGGTAGTGGAACAGAAACAGGTTCCTTGCCCGCTAGTCTTCCGCGCTGCAGTTGAGAAGCAGTGGTCTTCCTTGGCGACAACTCCTTCTCCAAGCAGTTTGGAAAAGAAACTGTATAATGTTTCTCCTTTATTTACTTCACTATTAGAGGTGCCCGCTGTTGACACCCCTCTAACCTCTTATTTTCTACATCTGCCATTCCAGGGGATATGACTGAGGCCTTGAAAGCTGAGGACAAGAAGTTTGAGTTCTCCTTCAGAAGAGCTCACCTTGCTTCGGGTTGGGCCATAAGGGCAGCAACCTCGTCTTCATTCTTCGCGAGGGCAGCAATCATGTGGCTTCGCGATCTCCAGGCACTTGTTCCACCTGACCAGGTTAGAGTACATCAGACACTCGTGAAGCTAGTGGCAGCTTCACAATACATGGCTGATGCATCCCTTCATTTGGCCAAGTGTTCGGACAGATCCATTGCTGCCACAGTGGCCTCTCGTAGACTACTATGGCTCAAACAGTGGAGGACTGACTTAAAGTCCAAATGGCATCTTTCTACGGCAAAGTACAGTGGGACACACCTGTTTGGATCAATTGTGATCGAAGGCAAAGATAAGTGCAAGGTCTTGGCGCACCCCTCCAAAAAGTCAGACAGGCGGCCACAACAGGAGCACCGCAGACAGACATTCCGTCCCTCTGGCTCTTGGGAATGGAGGCAGCCCTTTCGGGCAGGGCAGTCCTGGGATTGGCCCAGAAGCTCCCGATCCTTTCCGCAGAGACAGGATCGGCAACAGGACTGCCCGAACATTGGAGGGACACGATCTTGGGCTCTCATGCAGGAGGCCCTGGACCTAGGTCTGTGGGTGGAATCATCCCTGAACTCAATCAGAGCAGAACACATATCGGGGGAGGCAAATCAGCAGGCAGACTCGCTGAGCAGGGTGACAGTGGACCACTCGGAATGGGACCTGGACCCGAGGCTGTTCGGCATGATTGTGAACAGGTTTGGCAGACCATGCCTGGCTCTGTTTGCCTCCCTGTCCAACGCCCAACTTCCCAGGTTCTACACCAGATTCCCGGCTCGGGGAGCTGAGGGAACGGATGCCCTTAAGTGCAAGTGGCTGGAGGGTCTGCTTTACGCCTTCCCTCCCCTCCTGTTGTTGCAGGCCACCATCCGCAAACTAATTCTGGAATGGGCGGAAGTAATACTGGTTGCTCCACATTGGCCGTGATGTCCGTGGTTTGCCAACCTCGTGGATCTGTCACTTTCGCCTCCATGGAGGATTCCCCCGGACCAAGTGGCTCTCAGCCAGGGGGATCTTCAGCACCCAGATCCTCAGTGGCTTCAGTTAGCCGTCTGGCACTTGAGCGGGAGAGTTTAACCAAACAGTCCTATTCCTCGGGGGTGATCTCAATGATTCAGGCCTCCAGGCATCCCTCGACGAATAGGATCTATGATGCCACGTGGAGAAATTTCTGCCAGTGGTGTACGGCACACAACATCAATCCTCTTTCAGTCACCATTCCCAA